>OZ010598.1:86084622-86159622 GCA_963932145.1 Acanthosepion lycidas | reverse complement strand
ATCTAATGGTAAAAACTTGGCGCGTAAGATAGATAGATAGATAGATAGATAGATAGATAGATAGATAGGCATGGATTCATTTGTACATGTAAATTTGAATGAACCTTAATCAAAATATATCTGCCCTAAATTACATCTAAACACTTGCGGGAAAATCTCTTTAACGAAAAAACAGAGGCATTATTATTATTATTATTATTATTATTATTGTTGTTGTTGTTGTTGTTGTTGTTGTTGTTGTTGTTGTCGTTGTTGTTGTCGTTGTCGTTGTCGTTGTTGTTGTTGTTGTTGTTGCTGTTGTTGTTGTTGTTGTTGTTATTATTATTATTATTATTATTATTATTATTATTATTATTATAGTCCTTATCAACATCCTTACCCGAAAACGGCAAGGGAAAAAAATGATATTTGCGGTTTAACGTCCAAAGCCAGGAATTCTTGCCCACGCAAAATTGTTACCGGTGACAACATTCGGCTTCCGTTAATATCATTCGCTTGAACCACGGACGACATTCAGGTAAAAGCTATTAGGTCACCGATTCCAGAAGTATATAAGAGGAGAAAGCAAGACAAACGGAATGTTTCGAGTGTGATATTTCTGGAAGGGTTATTGTCTCTCACACGTGGTTTTGAGTAGCCGCGTCTCTGGCGGTGATGACGAGGAGGAAACTTACGTCAACGCGATAATGGCGGCAAAGTGATGCGATTTGTGACACCTGACTACACCGGCGATGTCGGCTGTTGGTATGTCTCAAGAATGACTCGGCCTCTAAAGTGACTTGTCTTTCTTCATTGATTGTGTTATTCACACAGACGACGTCGCCTAGTTTATAACTGTCTGCTGAACCTGCATATACACTATTGCTTTAATCATGACCTTTCTTTTCCTACCCGAGTGGCTTAAAAAAACGACCGAAAAAGACGTTTGTCTCCAGCCAAATGGCAGTATGACTTTTTACGCTTAGTGTATATTTCGATTGGGTTAGTGTTCAAGATTTTACGATATAAGAGGAGGCGTTTACTAGGTCTATATATCTCCAATTTAGTATTCATTATTGCGTCCATCTTATTGGCTTTTTTCTTTTCTGTCTAAAAGTTCTCCGTTTGCCTAATTATTTTTCTTTCAGAAATGTTTTCTTCTTCTTCTTCTTCTTCTTCTTCTTCTTCTTCTTCTTCTTCTTCTTCTTCTTTGTTTTCATTTTCTACTTGTAGCAACTTTTTCTCCCTCTTTTTCTCCCTCATCTTCTGTTAACGCTGCTATTGATGATGAATGTTTTCTACTTTTGCCCAGCGTTCTTTTTATCTTTCTTTCTTTCTTTCTTTCTTTCTTTCTTTCTTTCTTTCTTTCTTATATATTCATTCTATATATCGTCCCTTCTTCCATTTCTTTATTCTTTATCATTTATGTTTCTTTCTTTCATTGGGTACTTATCATTTCTTTCTTTCTTTTTATCTTTCTTTCTTTCTTTCTTTCTTTCTTTCTTTCTTTCTCCTATATACCGTCCCACACCTTCCTTTCTAAAATAGTATTTCTTTCTTTCTTTCTTTCTTTCTTTCTTTCTTTCTTTCTTTCACATATCATCCCTTTTTTCTCCCTTTTTTCTTTCTGTCTTTTTTCTTTCTTATTATTTCTGTTACTTTCTTTCATTGAGTCCATATCATTCTTTTTTCCTTTTTTCTTTCTTCTTTTTTCTTTCTTTTTTTCTTTCTTTTTTTCTTTCTTTCTTTCTTTCATTTCTTTCTTTCTTTCTATCTTATATATTCGCTCTATATATCGACTCTTCCTTCTTTTCTTTCTTTATTTCTTATCATTTATGTTCCTTTCTTTCATTGAGTCCATATCATTTCTCTTTCCTTTTTTTTTCTTCTTTTTTCTTTCTTTCTTTCTTTTTTTATTATATATTCGCTCTATATATCGTCTCTTCCTTTCTTTATTTCTTATCATTTGTTTCTTTCTTTCACAGGGTTCTTTTCATTTCTTTCTTTCTTTCTCCTATATACCGTCCCTTTTCTTCTTTCCTTTCTTTTTTTCTTTCTTTCTTTCTTCTATATATCTTCCCTTCTTTCTTTTTTTTCTTTCTCTCTTGCTTTTTTCTTTCTTTTTCTCTTTTCTTTGTTTCTTAGTTTCTTTGTTTGTTTTGTTTGTTTGTTTGTTTGTTTCTTTCTTTCTTTCTTTTATAGTCGTTCTATATATCGTCTCTTCCCTCGTTTCTTTCTTTCTTTCTTATTTAGCAACACCTCCCAATATCCTCCTAAATATTCTGTAAACATTTCATAAATAGTAATTATAAAACTGCAAAGCAGAGGAGCTAAAAATGCCCCCGCAGAAAAAGGCATTCTTACTGTATTTGTCACGTCTACGAAAAGAAAATGAACAAAACATAACCAATATTAGCCTGAGTGGCATGAAGCCTCATTCCTTGCCACAAGCGTAATAGGCTTTTATATCCAATGTTAGAACCAATGCCGTTCTACCAAAAGCACTTAACAATCAACAATACATTATTAAGATGGGAGAGCCACTGCATTGGACAAGGGTCCGTTGAGCTCTTATCGTGAATGAGTAACGCAACAAGCTATCTAATTATTGTATCTGTCAGGCCCACAACATGATAGGTGTCCCCGTCTATCACGTCCTTGCACAGACACACACACACACACACACACACACACACATATATATATATATATATATATATATATATATATATATATATATATATATATATAGGAAATATGATATACAATATATAAATTTCTATATATTAGAATAATTTCGGACAAATGAATGACAAAATGGAAATATCAGAGTAACGTGTTTCGTCCTCTAGAAGGACTTCTTCAGGATAATGCAATGTTTTTGTTGAAAGAATTATATATATGTAGGCGAGAGAGGGGATACTGATAAATGCAAGCGTCGGTTAGAATTATGCACTGACAGGAAACGCTGAAGATATTGGATTACTGAAAAGTACTTCTAAAACAAGAAGATTAAACAATAGAAAACCAAATAATAATAATAATAAGCTAAAATATTAAAGAGCGATTTATTCTACTACCGTTAATGATTGCATCAAGGAATAGATCAGAGAAACGTCAAGAAATTTAACTAAAAATTATATGATAAAACTACACATGAGTCTGTTCAGAATTTCCATTTTACAAATGTTATTTTAATTATTGAGAGAGCTAATTTCTTCTTTTTTGTGTCGTTTCGTTTCAGGACGTAGGCGATCATGGCTCTCCACTTCTCCCTATCCCTTATAGCTATCATTGTTTCGTCCCTCTACCACCTCCCACAGACCACGTTCTATCATACACTTGCTTAAGCCTGCCAGCTATGTAATGCGTTGCTTTTACTTGTCTCTCTTTCCCTCTATTCGACCTGTGAGTATCAGATTCTCCACCCCCTCCTTTCTCATTACGTTTCCAGAAATTTTAGCTGCCTCTTCCTGATGCTTAATATAAGCTTTGTCCTTGTTTGCATAGTCTCAAAAACCGCATCGTTGCTCACACACTTGGCCCATGATATGCTTTGCATTCTTCTGTTGCCTTGGAGTCTATTCTTCATCTTGGAGGAGACAGTCCAACATTCGCTGTCGTGTAGGAAGACAGACGTCACGTAACAGTTCAGTATTATTTTCTTTGTTACCAAAGAAACCCTACTGTCTCTCAGTACTCTGTTCAGCTTTTGAATTGCATCCTTGGCCATCCCAATACGTCTTCAGATATCAGCGTCGCACTTAACGTCCTCTGTCAAGACACTTCCCAGATATTTAGAACTTATACTAAGTTAAAACTTTAAAAAAAAACAAAAACAAGAGAGCTAATCACTAAATCGTAAGTGTATAGAAAAGGGTGTAATCGCAAGAAAATCCACGATGAATTTGCGTCCAGCTTCTCCCAACAGTTCAACTCACTAGCCAAACGTTCTATTAGCACAATCAATGATACTTGATAACAAGATATCATCATTTAACAGTTGAAATGGCTAGATGTAACAGTAAGTTAATTTCTGATAGTTTCTTTCTCGCATTTTTCGCCTGTGGAACTATCTTCTGGATCATTAAAAAAATTAAATGCAATATCAATCGTTATCTAATGTTTTTTTCATTCATCTTCTTTTATTCACCTTAATTATTCTTATTCTTTCACATCTAGTAAACTCTTGTGTCTTAGTGGCTTTATTGCCTTGCTTACGGTAAGATGATTAAAAAAGAATAATAAGTGAGAAGATACAAGCAAAAGCGTTGGGAAAAATGAAAGCGGATAGATTACATGCCAAGATACGTTTGAAAAGAATAAAATCTAACTTCACTTTCAATTTCCTTTCTAAGTTAAAATTTGTCAAACATTATTACTAATTTTTGAGTAGTATTTACATTCATCTTCATTTTATTTAATGAAGCTTTCTCAGCCATTATTATTCATTTTTAGATGAAGCTTTGTCAGCCATTATTAATAATTTTTGTTTAGTATTTATTTTCATCTTCATTTTTTATTAGATGAAACATTGTCAGCCATTATTATTAATTTTTTATTAGTATTTACTTCAATCTTCATTTTTTATTAGATGAAGCATTGTCAACCATTATTATTTAATTTAACTTGTATTGTTACTTCTTAATTTTTGGTTCATTTATCTTATTCTGAATATTTACGTTCTGATTAAGCGTTTCTTCCAACTCTTTCTTTCTTTACCGTATGTGTTCTTATTTTCCATCCTTTCTTTCTTTTATTCTTTTTTATTGTTTCTTTTTTTCTTTTTTCCTTCTTTTCTCCGACTTCCTCTACTCTTTTCTCTACTATTTCCTTCAATCTGTCCTTTGTTATCCACTCGCTTTTTTTTTGAATGTCGTTCCTCTTTTCATTCCTCTTCATTCATTCTCCGACTTTTTATTACTCCCCCACATGTATATCTTCAATAAACTCTTCATCTCACCCTTTCATTCTATATCCCTTCTCTCTCTTTCACATCTGCCTATCGCTACGTCTCTTGGTCTCTCCTCAGAAGATATATCTCATTATCATTTCTCTTTATCGTTTTCCCACCCGATGTTTCTTCCACCTCCCCCGGGTATTTCCAATTTTAGTAAGACACATCAAGTAGAAGCTCGGATGTGAGTCAATATGCCAAACTTGGCCAAGTCCACTTCGTTACGTGGATCGGTCTAATTGCCGACCCTGGCAAAATAATGTTTATTCCCCGCCTTGTTGACTGCTATAACCGGCCACAATTTACATCTTCCGGGTCTCATTTTGGCTCGCAGCCATCAGTTGTCTCACAGACATACCACAGAGATAAAACCATCCAATGGAAAAAAGAAAACGGCATCGTAATTGCCATCCTTTCATGTTTGTGAGTTTGCCTTATTTCCGTAAAATATTTTTGATCTTTTTTTTCTTTTTTTTTTATTATCAATAAATAAATAATGCTGAACGTAATATGATAGCGCGCGTGTATACCGGAAAAACACGATCATGTTCGGTCGGCAGACAAACGTTTTAAGAGCAACTCTTACCTCTTGTTTTGTAATATATTCGAATAACACGAACACAGAGAAAAGAATTAGATATCATTATTTGACGGTGGATGTGTAGTTGAAATAATATTTAAGGGCATGAAATGAGAAATCAGTAGAATTAAATTTAGGGCCAGAGTTAATTCTCATCATCTTTACATAACTCGCATTAGTATAATAATAACAATTGGAAAAAAAATATTAGACGTGATTCTAAAAGTTGTGTGTTTTGTATTATGTTTGAATAATACAACGTGCATTTTTAATTTACACGGTTAGCTGCCTTTATTATATTCACTTTTGATCAAGGTTTAAATCCATCTTTTTTTCTCATCTGTAGGTTAAATAACAGTAGACTGGCAGCTTTAGCTGTCTTTGGCAGTTTTAGACAAGGAAACCCTAAATTTAGCACCCCATTTATCCTTGCTGTAGCAGATATTAAGCAGCTATTGATACGATCATGAAATTATATGTCCATTGTATCAAGGAATTTGATAATTTACAATAAACAGAAATTACCTAGGAATAAGTCTGATCAATTATTCAATTTATCAAAATGGCAGCTGATCTAAAAAAGCAAAAAACCTATAACCTGTAGCTAACATGGACAAGAAATGGTTTGTGAATTTTAACGCCTCAAAAACCAAACTGCTCTCTATTAATCATCTGAGAGATCACTCTCTGCCTTGCATCAGCATGGCAGATGGTAACCTCAAAGAGCGTGCACTTTATCGGACTAACGAAATGGAAAGATTATATCGAATGAATTGCTACTTCTGCTGCTAGGAAATTTGGTGAATTGCGCCGTGTGAGATAATTTTCCCGCCCGAATCTAACTTGCATATTTATAAATCTACCATTCATCTATGATTCGCATATTGCTGTTACATATGGTTTGTACTGAAATCTCACTTCGAAAAATTTATAAGATCTCATTCAAGAAATCTTTTCACCGGAACGGGCCGATGGTATGTCACGGGAGAAATATTTTTTTTCACATGAGGCGGTAAGCATAAATATTGTCAACAAATTCTTTTTTTAGCCTTAACTGAAAACTGTTATATAGAAATAAAGTGTCACTGCCGACACTTGAGTTTGAACATAGATCGCCAATGAGCAAACACAGGCGATCCCATTATTGAATTAAGTGGATAGCAGGACGGTGAGAAAAAAGGCATAAATAGGAAGTTGTGTGACGTCTAGACTGATCGCTATATTCTTTTCTATCTCTTATTACTATTCGGGTCGCAGTTCTAGTCTATCCTCTATACTATAAAGATCGCTATTTCTATTCTATCCTCTATTACTATACGGTCCGCTATTCTCTACTCTATTCACTATACTATTTCTCTATTCGGGTCACGATACGGATTACTATTTGAGTGAGTATTATCGAGCGTGTAGCATTAGTGCGAGTGATTATTCGAAGACACCAGTATTGTTCAACGGCGTTACTATAGTTGTATCTGCGATTACAAAGTCTCTACTACCACGAGCATTACGAAAGTGAAAGCGAGTATTCGTTGACATCACAAAAGTGGCAACGAGTGTTCACTGACATCACCAAGAAAATAACATTTCATATCATTCACTTTGATCTGAGGCAGCTGAAAGCATCAAAGTGAGACGGATCTTGATGGTGGCTGACTGCTCGATCAATATAGCTGAAGCCTGATCAGGCAAATCATTGTTTGCTAAACACCCATTGATTTTTTTTGTGATTTATACTTCAACTGTTCTGAACGCAGATTAAACTGGGAAAGGACACATTATAACACGCGGTCAAATCTGAACAAGGCCATTATACTCAAATCCTCGGTTACGATGACTTGTGACTTCGTGCTTGCACAACGCCGACGGCTCCCGTATATTTCCGTTTTGATTTGGGTCAACCCATGGTATCTTTTTTACTAGGTACTTTCCATAGGTGCCGCATGTCGCGATCGCTTTCCCAGTCCGATGGCTTAAAAGTGAGACCGCTCGTATATGCTCAAGCATATTTGTGATCTTCCTGATAAATTGACGATAATGAGATTCAAATCCGGGTCTCTTGTCGGAAAGCGAAAATTCTCAACACTCGGCCACACGTCCATAACAGACGAACCTCAGGTAGCTGACGAAATATCTCACGAGAAATCCTGAACTTGGTCAGCTAGCAAGATCACAGATGTGGAATTTCTTGGTCCTGGAACAACTGATGAGAAATCACATAGGAAATTTCTTTGTCCTTATTACGGTAATTTATCCATGCACGCATGGAATCTCCCGGCTATAAACAGGAGCAGATACTACCTTTTGGAAAGTTAAGTTTCCAGCAGTCAGCTCTGAATGTCGGAACGAAGATTCTTGTTGTAATGCTCTAGTTTGTATTACTGTTTCTGATAGTATATTTGTTTAACTCAATTTCTCTCTATTTATCTTTATCTCTTTGTCAACTGTATCAAATCAAGGATCAACTTCGATGGACATTGTCTCAGAATATCAGTTTGCCAGCTCACGACAAATAGAAAAGCTTATAAATCCATTCAAACTGAAGATCCAAATATGAAAATATATAAGAATATTATAAACCTGTTCGTCTTAGGGGTTTTGTTACCTTGTTTGGGTGAAATTATTAATGAAATAATTACCTTCAATATATGTATACATATTGAACAGTGACATTAAAAGAACTATCAATAGAATTTAGTTGATGAGACTTGAAAACCTATAAGCTAGAATAGTGGTAACAGATAATTTTTTAATCTTAGCCAAGTGACACTATCAAAATGAGACAGCCTTAGCAATTGAACTAGAATACAAAACAGGGAGATTTGGTTTGTTTGTTTGTTTGTTTTATGGTATATCAACCTCAATGGGTTATTTAATGCCAACAAAATTCTTTATTGCTTGTAATATTTTTTTTCCAAAAATGTATTGCTAGTAATATTTTTTTTTCATCCAAAGTCTATTGATGGTAATATTTTTTCTTCAAAAATTTATTATTAACATGATATATTATCTCTATCTATAAAAGGCAGGGTGTGTGTGTGGGGGGGGGGCGGGTGACGAATGCACGGCCGCAATTTTCGACGGATTTGCACCAAAATTTACATGCACATGCTCCCAGTAAGCGGGAAGGTCAAGATCAACTTTGCATTTCCCATATCCCATCGATAGTGGAAATAGTCGATTTTCATGCTTCTACGGCAGTTTTCATGTAGTTTGCGGCCATTTTCTACTGGCCACAGTGAGAGCCAACAGCTGACTGACACGAATGTTAACTAGCATGTATAGCATGCAAAAAAAATCGATAGCTGCATTCGTCACAAGAGGGAAAATTTAAATCTGCATGGCACTTTACTTCAGTTAGCTCATTCGCTAGTATAATATATATAAGCTAATTTTTTTTTCTGAAAATGTGTAGCTGGTAATATTTTATTTTCAAAAATGTATTGGTTCTAATAATGTATTTCTGATAATAATTTTTTTTACAAGAAAGTATTTCTGGTATTAAAACCTATTTTTACACTTTCATAATATTTGTCCCCAGTTTCGTGGCTAACTATTTGTCCATAGCTGGGACCCTGACAGGTGATACCACCCAGGGTTAGGATGAAGAGGTGGTTCCACACTCCTCAAAACCTGAACAGAGGCCTTGCTGTCGGACGCAGTTTATCGTCATACCCAGTACATGAATGTACTTTATCGTCATACCCAGGATGGACAGAGAGATTTGGGGAGGATGGTAAATAGTAATTTACTAAGTTGCTAAGTTGCCGGAGAGGAGAAATCACACAAATTTGCTGTTTGCCTTCAAGTCGAAATCTAATGATAGAATATTTCAGATTTAACGGTCTGGTTAAAAAGCAATGAGACAAAAGAAAACATTTTTGAAAAAAAGAATAGTACAAATTGATGCTCCTATTTATGCTTGACGGAGATTTTAGAAATTACAAAATTACATTTAGTTTTGGTTTTATATTCCTCCATATAGCTGAGCAGAATTGTTAAGTAATCTTCCCAGATTGAACGGATTTTTTCGGACAGCGAATCGCACAAAATACCCGCTTCGAATTGGGTTATCCTAATTAAATTAACATTTCCACATTAAATAAATCAGCGGAAACTTTCCTTGGTGTAATAAGTGGTTAGACGTTGCGTAATGGGAATTTTAAAAGAGCGAGTCGAAGATGCAATCGTACCCTGGTATTATTTCATTTTGGAAAATTAACGAGGAGAATAATTTCTTTTCTCGTCCAGAGAACAAATTAAAAAAGAAAAATTTACAAGATTCGGATAATCATAGAGCAAAAATTAAATGTTCCATATATATATATATATATATATGTATGTATATATAATTATTTATTTAACAATTATAACATAATCACTACAAAAATAGCCATTTTGTTTCAAAAGACACCAGGAGTGTTAAAACAAAATGACTATTTTTGTAGTGATTTTATAACATTTTTATGTTATAATTTTCGAATAAATGATTATATTTGCTCCACTCTGTATAAGAATAGTATTTTTTGGTTATTCGAATTTATTCTGTATACACCAATCCTATAATTAAGTGTTGTTTTTTTGTTTGTATTAATAAGGCTTCAATTATTTTTAGCTATTTTTGCATGTAGATGATGCAATTATATATTATTAATTAACAAGTATGTTAAAAAAAAATCGAATTAACGGAAATTACAATCAAGACTAAACTAGAATTAAGAATATTATAAAAAAAAAAAGTACAACACCAGTTGACAATAGCAAAAAAATTAGATTAATTATTTTTACAAAAATATTAAAACTTCTAACCTTATAGTTAAAAGGAAATAATTCATCTCTTAGAACAAAATTAAACGGGACAAATATTATTTACGAATTTCCGTTATGGCATTGTATTCCTGATCAATCAAAAGTCGTCAATAATTATATAGGCCACACTACAACATGATTGACACGAAGACTTACACTACACCTTTCTGACCATAGCCCAATTAGATCTCATCTAAATATTCATGGATACCTACCGGACCATCTTCGTAACATGTTAAAAACAACTGCTCTTTTTCCCACAGTGGGTGCCCAATTGACTCGGCGCAGTCGAAACTGTCAAAAAAACAACCGCATATATATATATATATATATATATATATATATATATATATATAAGTACTGTGCATATAAAATAATATATATATATATATAAATAATATATATTAAGAAGTCACGTTCTTGACAAATTAATCAGCATGGGTTTGGGAGAAAGTCATCTTAACTTGAACACCAATGCTCTAAGTATTTGGCATCGTATATGGTGATCGTTAATTCTATATATATATATATATATATTATATATATATGATAATATATATATATATATACATGATAATATATATATATGATATATATATATATATATATATATATATATATATATATAGAAATAATAATATATATATATATATATATATATATATATATATATATATATATATATATATATATATATATATATATGATAAAATATAGTTTTAAGGTCTCCTATATTTATCGGTTAAATTACTCAATATCAGCGATATAGCATATGTAAATATAAAAGTGAAAAGTTGACAATGTAGACAACCATCATTTTTTTTCACATGAGGCGGTAAGCATAAATATTGTCAACAAATTCTTTTTTTAGCCTTAACTGAAAACTGTTATATAGAAATAAAGTGTCACTGCCGACACTTGAGTTTGAACATAGATCGCCAATGAGCAAACACAGGCGATCCCATTATTGAATTAAGTGGATAGCAGGACGGTGAGAAAAAAGGCATAAATAGGAAGTTGTGTGACGTCTAGACTGATCGCTATATTCTTTTCTATCTCTTATTACTATTCGGGTCGCAGTTCTAGTCTATCCTCTATACTATAAAGATCGCTATTTCTATTCTATCCTCTATTACTATACGGTCCGCTATTCTCTACTCTATTCACTATACTATTTCTCTATTCGGGTCACGATACGGATTACTATTTGAGTGAGTATTATCGAGCGTGTAGCATTAGTGCGAGTGATTATTCGAAGACACCAGTATTGTTCAACGGCGTTACTATAGTTGTATCTGCGATTACAAAGTCTCTACTACCACGAGCATTACGAAAGTGAAAGCGAGTATTCGTTGACATCACAAAAGTGGCAACGAGTGTTCACTGACATCACCAAGAAAATAACATTTCATATCATTCACTTTGATCTGAGGCAGCTGAAAGCATCAAAGTGAGACGGATCTTGATGGTGGCTGACTGCTCGATCAATATAGCTGAAGCCTGATCAGGCAAATCATTGTTTGCTAAACACCCATTGATTTTTTTTGTGATTTATACTTCAACTGTTCTGAACGCAGATTAAACTGGGAAAGGACACATTATAACACGCGGTCAAATCTGAACAAGGCCATTATACTCAAATCCTCGGTTACGATGACTTGTGACTTCGTGCTTGCACAACGCCGACGGCTCCCGTATATTTCCGTTTTGATTTGGGTCAACCCATGGTATCTTTTTTACTAGGTACTTTCCATAGGTGCCGCATGTCGCGATCGCTTTCCCAGTCCGATGGCTTAAAAGTGAGACCGCTCGTATATGCTCAAGCATATTTGTGATCTTCCTGATAAATTGACGATAATGAGATTCAAATCCGGGTCTCTTGTCGGAAAGCGAAAATTCTCAACACTCGGCCACACGTCCATAACAGACGAACCTCAGGTAGCTGACGAAATATCTCACGAGAAATCCTGAACTTGGTCAGCTAGCAAGATCACAGATGTGGAATTTCTTGGTCCTGGAACAACTGATGAGAAATCACATAGGAAATTTCTTTGTCCTTATTACGGTAATTTATCCATGCACGCATGGAATCTCCCGGCTATAAACAGGAGCAGATACTACCTTTTGGAAAGTTAAGTTTCCAGCAGTCAGCTCTGAATGTCGGAACGAAGATTCTTGTTGTAATGCTCTAGTTTGTATTACTGTTTCTGATAGTATATTTGTTTAACTCAATTTCTCTCTATTTATCTTTATCTCTTTGTCAACTGTATCAAATCAAGGATCAACTTCGATGGACATTGTCTCAGAATATCAGTTTGCCAGCTCACGACAAATAGAAAAGCTTATAAATCCATTCAAACTGAAGATCCAAATATGAAAATATATAAGAATATTATAAACCTGTTCGTCTTAGGGGTTTTGTTACCTTGTTTGGGTGAAATTATTAATGAAATAATTACCTTCAATATATGTATACATATTGAACAGTGACATTAAAAGAACTATCAATAGAATTTAGTTGATGAGACTTGAAAACCTATAAGCTAGAATAGTGGTAACAGATAATTTTTTAATCTTAGCCAAGTGACACTATCAAAATGAGACAGCCTTAGCAATTGAACTAGAATACAAAACAGGGAGATTTGGTTTGTTTGTTTGTTTGTTTTATGGTATATCAACCTCAATGGGTTATTTAATGCCAACAAAATTCTTTATTGCTTGTAATATTTTTTTTCCAAAAATGTATTGCTAGTAATATTTTTTTTTCATCCAAAGTCTATTGATGGTAATATTTTTTCTTCAAAAATTTATTATTAACATGATATATTATCTCTATCTATAAAAGGCAGGGTGTGTGTGTGTGTGGGGGGGGCGGGTGACGAATGCACGGCCGCAATTTTCGACGGATTTGCACCAAAATTTACATGCACATGCTCCCAGTAAGCGGGAAGGTCAAGATCAACTTTGCATTTCCCATATCCCATCGATAGTGGAAATAGTCGATTTTCATGCTTCTACGGCAGTTTTCATGTAGTTTGCGGCCATTTTCTACTGGCCACAGTGAGAGCCAACAGCTGACTGACACGAATGTTAACTAGCATGTATAGCATGCAAAAAAAATCGATAGCTGCATTCGTCACAAGAGGGAAAATTTAAATCTGCATGGCACTTTACTTCAGTTAGCTCATTCGCTAGTATAATATATATAAGCTAATTTTTTTTTCTGAAAATGTGTAGCTGGTAATATTTTATTTTCAAAAATGTATTGGTTCTAATAATGTATTTCTGATAATAATTTTTTTTACAAGAAAGTATTTCTGGTATTAAAACCTATTTTTACACTTTCATAATATTTGTCCCCAGTTTCGTGGCTAACTATTTGTCCATAGCTGGGACCCTGACAGGTGATACCACCCAGGGTTAGGATGAAGAGGTGGTTCCACACTCCTCAAAACCTGAACAGAGGCCTTGCTGTCGGACGCAGTTTATCGTCATACCCAGTACATGAATGTACTTTATCGTCATACCCAGGATGGACAGAGAGATTTGGGGAGGATGGTAAATAGTAATTTACTAAGTTGCTAAGTTGCCGGAGAGGAGAAATCACACAAATTTGCTGTTTGCCTTCAAGTCGAAATCTAATGATAGAATATTTCAGATTTAACGGTCTGGTTAAAAAGCAATGAGACAAAAGAAAACATTTTTGAAAAAAAGAATAGTACAAATTGATGCTCCTATTTATGCTTGACGGAGATTTTAGAAATTACAAAATTACATTTAGTTTTGGTTTTATATTCCTCCATATAGCTGAGCAGAATTGTTAAGTAATCTTCCCAGATTGAACGGATTTTTTCGGACAGCGAATCGCACAAAATACCCGCTTCGAATTGGGTTATCCTAATTAAATTAACATTTCCACATTAAATAAATCAGCGGAAACTTTCCTTGGTGTAATAAGTGGTTAGACGTTGCGTAATGGGAATTTTAAAAGAGCGAGTCGAAGATGCAATCGTACCCTGGTATTATTTCATTTTGGAAAATTAACGAGGAGAATAATTTCTTTTCTCGTCCAGAGAACAAATTAAAAAAGAAAAATTTACAAGATTCGGATAATCATAGAGCAAAAATTAAATGTTCCATATATATATATATATATATATGTATGTATATATAATTATTTATTTAACAATTATAACATAATCACTACAAAAATAGCCATTTTGTTTCAAAAGACACCAGGAGTGTTAAAACAAAATGACTATTTTTGTAGTGATTTTATAACATTTTTATGTTATAATTTTCGAATAAATGATTATATTTGCTCCACTCTGTATAAGAATAGTATTTTTTGGTTATTCGAATTTATTCTGTATACACCAATCCTATAATTAAGTGTTGTTTTTTTGTTTGTATTAATAAGGCTTCAATTATTTTTAGCTATTTTTGCATGTAGATGATGCAATTATATATTATTAATTAACAAGTATGTTAAAAAAAAATCGAATTAACGGAAATTACAATCAAGACTAAACTAGAATTAAGAATATTATAAAAAAAAAAAGTACAACACCAGTTGACAATAGCAAAAAAATTAGATTAATTATTTTTACAAAAATATTAAAACTTCTAACCTTATAGTTAAAAGGAAATAATTCATCTCTTAGAACAAAATTAAACGGGACAAATATTATTTACGAATTTCCGTTATGGCATTGTATTCCTGATCAATCAAAAGTCGTCAATAATTATATAGGCCACACTACAACATGATTGACACGAAGACTTACACTACACCTTTCTGACCATAGCCCAATTAGATCTCATCTAAATATTCATGGATACCTACCGGACCATCTTCGTAACATGTTAAAAACAACTGCTCTTTTTCCCACAGTGGGTGCCCAATTGACTCGGCGCAGTCGAAACTGTCAAAAAAACAACCGCATATATATATATATATATATATATATATATATATATATATATAAGTACTGTGCATATAAAATAATATATATATATATATAAATAATATATATTAAGAAGTCACGTTCTTGACAAATTAATCAGCATGGGTTTGGGAGAAAGTCATCTTAACTTGAACACCAATGCTCTAAGTATTTGGCATCGTATATGGTGATCGTTAATTCTATATATATATATATATATATTATATATATATGATAATATATATATATATATACATGATAATATATATATATGATATATATATATATATATATATATATATATATATATAGAAATAATAATAATATATATATATATATATATATATATATATATATATATATATATATATATATATATATATATATATATATGATAAAATATAGTTTTAAGGTCTCCTATATTTATCGGTTAAATTACTCAATATCAGCGATATAGCATATGTAAATATAAAAGTGAAAAGTTGACAATGTAGACAACCATCAGAGGCTACAGTCTGTTTCATGCTATTATTACTCAGGTTTTTGTATTGATTTAATATTATATTATTATTTTTTTCATTTTTTTCTTTTTTTCTTTTTCTTTTTTCGTAAAAACATAACAATAAATTTTTAAATCAATACATTGATAAATACCTGATTAATAATTGCCATTCGAAAATCAACAAACGCAGATAATACCAAGAAGTGTAATTGTAAAAACAGATATCCATTGCAAAACCGATGTCTGACTCTCTTGTTTACCTAAGCCCAATTTCTACGATAGAAAATCCACCCTCTGAGCTTACTTTTCTATTTAGCACAGATCTGACATTTAATTGGTTAATCAAGACATACCCGCAAGTCTATTTCTAATTCCGACCTTATGTCCCCCATCTTTATCTTTCAGAAAATTGGTAACACTTTGCTTTTAAAAGTGTCTTAAAAATCATTTAATCACCAGTTACTTACTATCGCATGAAGAAGTACAAAGTACTAAAACATGAAAGCTTTTGTGTAACGATTTCAACGTTTTTTATAATGACAAAGATTTCGCGCGGTCATGTGTAACGTCACGACCATTGACTCGATTTCCGCTTCCGCGTTTCGTATACACGAGTTAGTCGTTGCTTTGAAATTTTTCATGCAACAAAAACAGACTAACATTATGGTTCCGTGTATTGGTTGATATATTGAAAAGTAATTGTCATCTTTGACAATGGCTCATGTGAGCCGAAAGCTTAGATTGAATTTAAACATGTATCAATATGGTGATTTCCTTTCGTCCTTCAATGATAATGTTATTAAGCTTATCAGACAATATGAAAAGAACTTACTTAAAATAAATAGACAAAGTTGTCTATATTATTTAGTGAAACATGAATCAACATATTATATATATATATATATATATATATATATATATATATATATATATATATATATATACACTGAGAGAGAGAGAAAGAGAGAGAGAGAGAGACTAACTGGTGAGACATATACATCCTGCTGAGGGATCTATTCCTGCCCCAAACTGTAAGTTTAGATGAAAGCCTCCCTGACTGGTTCAAACAGGATGACGTCCTGCTCATTACGTCAGGGCGGTAAGTAATTGACTATATAACAATTTCGCTAACTGGATTTGCAAACTTGGCAATGTGGAATAGGGTCCTCGCTCACCAGATATTAGTCTTCTCGATATCTTTTTCCTGAATATGCCGTACAAGGTGTACAGGTATGTACCTCCACGAGATCGCTAAAAAAGAGCATAGCATGATGAAAAAGACGCCAAACTTGAGGAAAACAAAATTTTAGCGTCTAAATTTTTATGTTATTATTAAGAGGAAACATCAAAGTTTATTTTTATTATTTTTTAAAATTTTCTTTCTTTTTAAAACAATCTGAATTTTCATTTAAAAATCCTTGTTTCTCTTTGTATCACCATAACTAGTTAAATAACATATAAAATTTGTCACACGTTCTTTTTTTTTTTTGTATGACACACATTAATTTGGAAAATCTTGCAAAAATAAAAATGTATTTGTCGCATGTTAATTAAATTTTCAAAAACTATTCTCAGATGATCGAAATTATTATAAATGTGTTTTTTATTAAATCATGGCAGAAATATTTTTTTATAATTATTATCCCCCCTCCATAGCTAATTTTATGAAACCTCTACAAATTCGAACGCGACCACTTTAGTAATTACAATAGTTAAAAACACAAGGCTTTGAGGAATGTAAATCATGTTTTCTTTTTGTTTTTAATTGGAACCTGCTACCTGAAAATCAGCTCTGAATTGTAACATACAAAACTCAATAAAACAAAGATATTTAATTTCAAATGTTTTTATTTGCTTTTAGTTGTTTTTATGAATGTGAACAATATTTTCTGAAAGCAAAAAAAAACATTTCGATGAAAAATGAATTTTTAATACAATTATTTGTTATTTTTTAATTATAATAGATTTTTACATTTAAGTTGTTAAAATATTATAAAATTAGTTAAAAGCCGCATCCACTTTCGTAAGTCTCCTTATGAGATAGATCTTTTTTAGCGCGTTGTAAATTGTATTGTTTTGACTAACCAGAAGACCCATGGTAATTAAGAAATATAATTTTGTGTTTATAATCAGGCTGTAATTATAAAGTGCAGAGGACCAACCAGAATACAATTAAGTTGCATTATTTGAGTTAAGCATTGTTCTCCGCTGTTAAGGCATTTACTTTCGCGAAACACGTGTGGAGAAGTTTATTTAATTTTTCAATTTCAACTGAGAAGGGTACCTACAAGTATCAGTATCATTTTATGAAATTTATATGATCTTATTTTTATATTAATCACAGTTATGACATTTTTCCATAAATGAAATATCAAAATTAATAATAAAATGAATGGAAGTACAAATAACACAGTAAAATGTAGTAAATGTACATAAAATTATAGTATTTTATGTACACTTCTGATAAAATTTCATAAGAAAGGTACCTATAAATTAATTAGATACCTTTCTTATGAAATTTTATCTAACTTAACAGTCTTATTTTAATTTCTTTATATTTTCCATAAAGTATCGTAAAAGTAAAGGTGAAAACTAAGTACAAAAAAAAATATAGTGCTGAAAGTTTTCCTTAAAAATAACGAGGTAAATAATTTGTTCACTTAAATGTAAATTTCACTTTTCTCCTTCCTTAGAACAAATTATCTTCACGGAATCCGTCAATACGTCGTGCATCACCTGTCAAGTGACGCGAAAGTTTATGACCTGCTTTGTTTTATTTTCAAATTACATTTTTTTCGGAGCAGAAGCTAAGTTAAACTTGGTTAAAAATATTTTAAATAAACATTATAATTTCTGATTTTCTTAAAATAAGTTTTGAAACTGATATTTACATTTTTTCATAAAATGCAAAAAAAAAAAAATGTAGCCATCTGTCAATTTTGCTGACTCAAAAAAAAAAATATTTTTAACGAAAATTACGGACGTACTAAGAACGATTAAAAAATGTAAAAAAAATACCCCAAAAATACTTTGATCTTTCCTCTTAATAATAACATAAACATGTAGACGATAAAATTTTGTTTTTGTCAAGTTTGGCATGCTTTTCATCATGCTATGCTCTTTTTAGCGATCTCGTAGAGGTACCTATGTACAGGTGTATCCCGACTTTGCGGTCAACTGTATGAAACCCAATGATAACAGCATAGTTGTTCAAATTAAGATGGCCCTGTCCTAAACTGATCCTGAATAATTTGTAAAGGACATAACTTATTAATATTTTCGCCTTGTTTTGATGTGCCTGAAATTCATGCCACAATGTCACAAGCCATCATGACCGATGGTTTAAGCGTAGTGACATTGTTCAAACTGTTGATCACGACAGATTATGCGTTATCTGCGAGGAACTGTAACTAAGAACTGCTTTAGTCCTGGGTGTGACGATAGACTATATCTAGCAGCAAGGCCTCCAATTGGGTGATTGGAGGTTTGAGGAGTATGTAACCACATCTTTTTTTTTACAAGGTCTACCCTGAACCGGAGTAGTAGCATCTGTTAGGCTCACAGCTAAGGACAAATAGTATAGCTTCAAACAAAAATACCGCGAAAGTATAAAAATATATTTTTTATATAAACAATTACCAACAATATACTAAAATTGCATACAATTTATTTTTAAAGCAAAATGACCAGCAGTATAATTACCAGCAAGATATATATATATATATATATATATATATATATATATATATATATATATATATATATATATATATATATATATATATATATATAGTAAAATGATTAACAATATCTATTTATAGTAAAATGACCAATACATTTTATAGCAAAATGACCAACAAGAGATTTTATCTGGGGTTGAAGCTATACAATTTCGTTCAAAATCTATTTACTTAAAGTCATAAAACTGTGTTCCAAATATTTAGATTTCAGCATTAAATAACCCATAGAGGTGTTGATACGCCGCAAAACAAATTCAACAAACCAACCAACTAGTACTACGAAATCTCATGCTACGACAGCCCCATTGTCCCTCTAACTCTCACGGTCTTAGCAGAACGTCGGAACGTCCTCCACCAGCAAGATTGATTTGCTGCAGTTCCTGACGCACAGCGCTGTTTCAGCGAAAAGCGTGTTCTTGCCCGAAGTCGGTTGCAAATGGCGGGTTGAGCTATCATATGACCCTGTTGGGTTGGTCATCATTTCATAGCAGGACGTGTCCGAGCCGGTGAACACAGCTCCCTGTGATGGTGCGAGGTTGCTCGGCGGTGCTTCTCATTGGACACAAGATCAGACCAATGTAATCCCCTCGATGGTCTTGATGGCGTGAAACTTGAAGTCAATGGTTTTGTTGACAGGCCGCGTCTCGGCGCCGTGCATAGAGGACGGCGTCGTTGTAACATCTTAGCTTGGCACATCGGAAGATGTTGCAACACCGCCAGAGTTGTCTCCAGTGTACTCTTAAGACAACGGAAGCCAGCCCACAACTTCCGTTGATCTCCGTGTGGCGGTCGCTTCTGTTGGAAACTTCTGAGGCAAACTCGACGGGGTCGCTCCCAACGATGGTTTGTAAGCAGCATAAATAAACTTTTTCTTTAACGGAAAATTTTCACGTATTTATCGCACGTAATATGCAAAATTATATCAATAAATCCGTCTATCTGGAATATTTAATCGGTGGATTTGGATATAAATTATTTCATTCTAACGAGCTCGTTTGATATGATTAATGGAGAACCATTGTGTTAAGTGCAATTATAAGACTGACAATTATATTGAATATTTGATATTCGTTGTGTAATATAAATATTTCTTTGATCGTTAGGCTATGAATTTACATATATACTTCCGTTCATCTTCTATGAGGTGATTTCATATAAAATATACAAATCTCGGATGTTTCGTGTTGATAATTTTCTATTTATTTATTTCTCTTACCTTATTTCTAAGAAGTATAGTCTTCATTTCTTATGCTTAATATTTTCTTTGCTTTACGTGAGATCATTGATTTTCTTTTCTTTCAGCGCCATATTTTCTTTCTCCACCATCTTTTTTTTTTCTCACCGACTTTCTTCGGCAATTTGTATTAGGTTGGTGCAAAAAATAATGACGTAATAATGTCGTTTTTTGACGTTAAAAAAATACGTCAAAAAACGACATTATTACGTCATTATTTTTGCACCATCTTCCTTTTTTTGGAGTTTTTTTTAATATTTTGACATATTTACATATTCTTCCTTTCTTTCCCTTTCTTTTCTCTCTTGGTTTCTTTGATTTTCTCTTTCTTTCCATCCTCTTTTCTTTGTTTCTTTGTTTCTTTGTTTCTTTATTTTAAATTTATTTCTTTCGTCATAGCCATTCCTATGCTATTACAAAAGAAATTATTTTCGCTCTTGTTTTCTTTTTCTTTATTTATCTCATTGTTTTAAAATATTTACATGTCTATCTATAAAAGGCAGGGTGTGTGTGTGTGTGTCTCTGTGTGTGTGTGTGTGTATAACGAATGCACGGCTGCAATTTTCGACGGATTTGCACCAAAATTTACATGCACATGCTCCAAGTTAGCAGGAAGGCCAAGACCGACTTTGTATTTCCCAACTCCCATCGATAGTGGAAATAATCGATTTTTTAATGCTTCTATGGCAGTTTTCATGTAGTTTGCGGCCATTTTCTACTGGCCAGAGTGAGAACCTATAGCTGGCTGCCATGAATAGGCAGGAAGATTCTATTGGCCAGCGTGAGTGCCAACAGCTGACTGACACGAATGTTAATTAGCTTACTAGCGTGCAAAAAAAATCGATAGTTGCATTCGTCAGAAGTGGGAAAGATTTAAACCTGCATGGAATTTTACTCCAATTGGTTCATTTGCTTGCTTAAACTCAACGTTGATTCTGATTCCGCAGAACTAGGTAGGGTGTGAAAAAGTATTTGTTGTTAACATTCTATTTTTATTCGGTTTTTCCAGTTACGAGTCCTTTTTTAAAGCTGATCGTTTTGTCTTCATTTTGTTTAGTTATTTTTTCGTAACAGATTTAATGTTTAGTATAGAGTTTAGAAAAAATTCGCAGTGTGAGATAGACAAGAAGGTATGCAGGAACATCAGCACGGCAAAGGGCACTCCTTTGAAAGCAAGAAATGTCAAAAATATTTTAAGTCAAGTGATAGCGATTGTTGTATGAGTTGTACGATTTTTGAATCAAGCACGGGCAAAGCCGGCCCATGCTGCTAGTATGTTATAATTCTTTCTTTCCCTTTTAATTTCAGTTTCTTTACGCCCTCTCTCTTTCCTTTCTTTCTTTATTTCTTTCTTTTTCAAATTTTTCGCCCTCTCTTTTCTCTTTCTCTCTCTTTCTTTCTTTCTCTCCCTTTCAATTTCAGTTTCTTTCCGACCTCATTTTTTTATTTATTCCTTTCTTTCTTTTTCAAATATTTGTGCACTCTTCTTTCTTTCTTTCTTTCTTTCTTTCTTTTTCAAATTCAGTTTCCTCTCGCCCTCTCTTCTTTTTTTCTTTCTTTTTCAATTTCCATTTTTCCGTCCTCTCTTCTTTCTTTCTTTTTTTCTTTCTTTCTTTCTTTCTTTCTTTCTTTCTTTCTTTCTTTCTTTCTTTCTTTCTTCACCCCACCCCGCCCCACCATTTCATGCATACTTATTCTTTCCCCATTCTTTCCTTGGATTTCTTCTTCTATTCTTCTTCCTTTAACTCTGTTTCTCTTTCTTCATCAATATTGTTTTCCTTTTTTACGTCACGTAATTTAATGCACTCTTCTTCCTTTTTTCGACATTTTTGTCTTAAATAATGGCTCGTTCCTGCTTGATATCTGGAACTTATTCCTTTCTCCCTCCAGACCATCTTTCATAGAATGGATCTGTATGATTCCGTAGCCAGACGTTATGGAAAACCCATTATGACTAGCATGTCGAGAAGGATAGGAAGTGCTCGATAAATAAAGCCTGACCATATTGTCTTGGAGTCATTGCAGAATTCTAAGCCTCCCCTGCAGCTAAATAAAAATATCAAGGGGTTTGGTTTTTTATAAAGAACTTTTATATCTTTTCCCCTCAGCTGATATTATGTATCAAATCTAAGAAAAGAAAGAATGGCAACCTTTCTACTCGCAGATATTACAAAAAAAATAACTTTTACTATATATATGTATTAAATTCTATAACGATAAATATTATTATATAACTTCATAAATATTATTATATAACTTCATTTCACACACACACACACACACACACACACACACACACACACACACATATATATATATATATATATATATATATATATATATATATATATAGTTTATGAAAAACTAGGTAATCCGTATGGGTAAACCTAAGGAGGATAAAATCCAAAGAGCTCAATGTAAATCCAAACCAAATAATCTAAATAAAAACAGACCATCTAAGGTTCCATGTAATAAATTATTTCACCACAGCCCTTTTAAAAGACTGCGGGATCATCAAACTTTACTTCCAAACAAAGTTTGGAAGTAAAGTCTCATATGTTTTTCATTAACTATATATATATATATATATATATATATATATATATATATATATATATATATATATATATATATTGTATTTAAACTTTTGTGTAACGATTTTAACTGTTCTTTTATAATAAAATTATAATAATAGTATATTTCTCTACTTTGTATTGAACACATTTTATATATATAGTTTATGAAAAACATATGAGACTTTACGTCCAAACAAAGTTTGGAAGTAAAGTCTGATGATCCGCAGTCCTTTAAAAGGGCTGTGGTGAAATAGTTTATTACATGGAACCTTAAAATGGTATGTTTTTATTATATATATATATATATATATATATATATATATATATATATATATATATATATATATATATAATTGTCAAATTGCAAACGGAAATTCTTATGAACTTCTTTTAACAATGAGTTCCTTCCTGCTACCCTTCTATAAATATGAGATCACAACAGGCCATTCATCCTAGTTGCTGTATATACCACAGGGAGAACTCTGGGAGTGTTGAACAAACATAAATGCGCATGAACAGGTGTCTTCGACAGGGATTGGCTATCCGGTTGGCTACAGATGTACTCGCAAAACGACGTAGCGGACTATTATATATATATATATATATATATATATATATATATATATATATATATATATACAGGCTTCTTCAGATGTACTCGAAAAACAAACTAGCCGACCATTACACACACATATATATATATATATATATATATATATATATATATATATATATATATAAATTGTCTGCTACTTTGTTTTTCAAGTACATCTGTCTACTCGACCGGCTAGACAAACCCCGTCGAAGGCGTTTTTAAAAGAAAAAGCTAAAAACAACAACAACAACAAAAAAGAACGTTGTTTTCGTTCCAGGACTTATCGAGTTTATTTGGGAATAAAAAATTGATAAAAGAGTATAAATTAACTTACCGAATGGAATGTAAATTCGAGGATGTAAAAGCTAAGAACCTCAAAGCTGTTCTTTTATTTGCCGATTTCTTCAAAGCCTTCGACTGCATCCATCGTGGCAAACTTGTAGGTATCATGTTAGCATATGGGATCCCGCAAGAGACAGTCATCATGATGCTGTATAAGAAGTTTCGCTCGATGGTCCGATCTCCAGATGGAGATACGGAGTATTTCATCGTTGTCGTGAGAGTCTTGCAGGGAGATACGCTTGTTTCTCTCCTTTTCATTCTGTGCTTAGAACACGCCCTGCTAACATCACCAGAGTAGAGTTATACAGACATGAAGCAAAGATACGACTGTCAAAGGTAACCATTCTTAGGATGAGTCATGGGATACGAAAGCGTAGGCCCAACTTAAAAACTATCCAAATGTTGAACAATTTTTGTTTTTATTTTCACCAGAAATTAAAGCAAATATTCGAACATTAGAACGGCTCATGATCAGACATAACAGACTTTCATTGTCTGTTATATTTAATAATATATATTTAAATAATTATCTGTTGCTCCAATACAATATATATATATATATATATATATATATATATATATATATATATATGCTTATATACATAATACTTTGTGACATCGGTGTTGGGACAGACCCGTCTACCCACTTTTAGTGGGCCAAACATTCGGAATGCCTCCAAAGACCCATTCCTGATTCGAAAACAAACGTGATAGCCATTCGTCCACACGCCCCCTCTCTGTCTGTCTCTCTCTCTCTTATTTGGAAACGGCTTTCTATACTTCTTGGCATTCGCGCCGGAAGCTCCAATATAAAAAATTCAGAGTGTTTGGGTGTCAATCTGAGGAAAGTGCAGAGGATTCGGAAGGAGTTAGATGAGTCTAATGGTGAATACGATGTTACGAAAACACAGAAAACTCACTCTGACCGTTCTGATAAGTCTAGAAGTTCTGCATAAAGTAACTCAATGAGGTAGTGCTGTCCTGCATCAAGAGGATGTCTGCTGGAATATGCTCTCTCTGGAAAAGTGACTCTGCAATATGTCAAAAAGAAACCAGTCATGGCTGACAGACAATTTCTGCAACCACATTACCATTTACATCTGTCTACGTAACTTCTCAGACTGCAACCTCCTTGATTATTACCTGGACTCCACAGTTGAGCGAGGGTCCAACAAAACTCATTGTAACACCAAAGATGAACTGAAAGCAAGGATAATAGCAGCATTCATCAACTTAAACAACGGGACAAACCAGATGCAGAAGATTTCGAAGTCATCTGGAGGCTGCGGTTGAAGCCAATGGCGATTTTATTGAATAAATTCATTTCAAGATGTATTCTGTGAAATTTTGGTAAATATATCTGTTAAAATGTGATATCAGTTTTATTTTCATTTTGGCGTAATTTAGACGACAATTAATTCATCGCAACCTATACATACATACATACATACATACATACATACATATATATATATATATATATATATATATATATATATATATATATATATATATATATATATATATATACAATGAATCATTCATATAAAAAGTGGATTAGTAAAGTTAATGATATATTTTTTATGAATAATTTATTATAATATAAATTGAACTGCATCCCATATTTGATTTAAAAGAACTGATCCGACGTGCAACTTTTCGTGATAACAGCTGAGTTATTACTCTATTAATTTAGTTCATGCCACATTGACTGAAAAACTCCTACAACAAAAAAATTCTCAAATTACCATATTAGTAAAAAACGCACTCTCTTAAATTCTCCCCCCTAAAAAGTCAACCTTAGCGTTACGACTGCATGCTCCAAAAGTTTTTATCCGTTAACAATAATACATTCCTAAAAAAAAACATATTTCGATTCGCATTTAATCTTTCGTCTCTGATTCTACCTGGATTTACTAAAAACAAAATAATTGCCATGCCTGAGGATGACTGAATGTACAGTTGAAAGTACTAGCAGATTAAAAAAAAAGACATTGTACAACTTGTATTTATTAAAAACAAGGATCATAACATTCATCGAGTGGTTCGTAGGTTAATGCAACTTTAAAATTTTGTTTGCAAAGAGATTTCGGCATTTTATATCATTAGCTTTACTAACCTACTTTTTGTATGAATGATTCATTGCAATATAAATTGAACTGCACGACATATTTGATATATATATATATATATATATATATATATATATATATATATATATATATATATATATATCACCCATCTCGATGCAACAGAAAACGGAGTAATTGCATTAGGAACAGTAAAGTTCTGACTAAATGCAACATGACGTGTATTGATGTCGTCTTAATGAAAATCTAACCCAGGTTGTCGGGACATCTTTATCGTATAAGCGCTAACAGACTTGTAAATCTACTAACCTTGTCCAGCATCTGACAAGCAGGTCAGTTAGAAGGACACTCTTGCGCTTCCTAGACACAGAAGCGATGATCCCGTTTTCTTCCTGGGTAAACAAAGCGTCAGATCGAAGGTCCTGTCGCCTGTTCTGCTTCTCATTTATATAAAGGTTTAAGCGAGGCTGACTTTAATATCGGGATCAACTGCATGTAAATATTCCAGAATGTTGGCAGCATGTTTCTCCTCCAATTGATAATCTTTCCTGCCACTGTGGCTTTGTTGCACGCAGTAAAACAGATTTTGCCGTTCACTCGAGGAAATGTGTGGCAATTGATTCTCAAACACTGGGGCAAAATGGCTCAACTTCATCTTCCATCTGTCTAAAAGTTGATGAGACATACATGTTCATGCAGGCCTCATGAGACATACGTGCCCATAGGAATTAAGCAACTTTTTATTTTACTGATCCCTCATTTATCGTTCGCGACGAGGGAGTCCAGCATATATATCAATCTTTTATATGAAACTCCTTTCAGGAAGTGGGCGATCATGGTTCTTCACAACTTCCATCTTTTTGTATCCCTTCTTTATCTTTGCAACCCCTTCTTCTGACATCCATTTATCGTTATATATCTTATTCATTGTTTCTTCTTGCTTCTATTACCTTCAATTTGTCTTGTGTGTGTTACATTCTACAAGCCTTCCCTCCTCTTCATATTTATACAAAATTTTAGCTATCTCTTTCTAAGTAGTTTTTTTTTTTCGGATGTTGTCCATTTAAAACTTCCTCGTTTGTCACTTTCTCACGCTTTCTCTGTCCTTCCATATAAATCAGTATCCACCTTTTTCCTAGTCTACCGGGAGGACCAATGCTTTACCCCAAATCTATCATCAAAATAATCATTATCATCTGTTTTAACGATTTGCCTTGACTGGATACCCTCCCGAGACAAGAGACTCTTGGCTACCTTACTATTTTGCCAATAGTAGATGGAAGTGTAAAACCTCCTGATCAGCCTCTTTAGTGGCAGTTCAGATCTAAACACATCTTCCATCTATACAAAACTCTCCCAGTTAACTGCAGACCTTAGAAGACACATGCTTATATATATATATATATATATATATATATATATATATATATATATGTTGTCATTAGACTCAAATTTCAGAGCAGATATGATAGATCTAAAAGTCGGCTAAGATGTGTGTTTAAAAGTAGTAATTCGAGCTTTGATAAACTGGAATTTCTCTGTGACTGAACGGTTATAGCACGTCAGGCATATATATATATATATATATATATATATATATATATATATATATATATATATATATATATATATATATAAACCGGTTGTAACAGTTGATTAGGAAAATTGTCTATATCGTGTAACAGCAAAATTGTCCAATTGGTTAGATTAAGATTTGAACTTAGAAATGATTAAAGATATCTTACAGGATTTTTTCGAGTTTTGATAGCACTATTAGACTCTACTGTAATCAATAAGAATGTATCTAACTCTAAGCTCAAATGATAATCCCGCTTGCTGCTTTGACCTCCTAATCCTTTTTTCCTATCTACTATTCGCACTTTTTGAAACTTATTCACCGTTATCTTGATGGTTCTTGAATAGACTTTGAAGATGGAAGCCAGAGTATGAATTTTGGTGCCATTAATGAAGGCATGAATGAGCTTTTTTTTCTCTCGCCTTTGCTTAGTTTGGAAGACAGTGGGCCTGACATTAAGTCTATTTTAACCTGTTCACCTTCATGCTTAATACCCCAAAGGGATCTTTAGGGATTCTTACGACAAATGATGCCAAGAGGTTTAAACGTCTCACCTGCAGACATGGAAGAAAAAATTCAATTGTTTTAGTGTTTTTTTAGATATCAAACATTTTGTGGGATGGACAAATATCCCATGCTGTTGCAGGATTTGAACTATTTGCTGTTACACCCAGTAAATATATTGCAAGGTTGAACATCCTTAGGGTAAATTCTTCATCTATGTGCCGTGTTCCGTGGGTGATCATGGCTGTCTAAAATTACCTGTCTCTTGTAGATCTAAGTAAGGTTTCTTTTTTGTATTCTTCGTAATCCCTGTTTGGCCAAGCTTTTTATTAAGACCCTAAGGCAGATTACCTGTCCTTCATGTGTTTAATATTACTTAACTCTATGCTGTTTGCCACGCCTTCAGACACAGCAGTCCGAGTATAACAACTTATGCGAGAGAATAATACAAATACAGAAAGATATATATATTTGTTTTTCATAGACCACAAGAAATGTAATTCAAAAGGTACAGCAAAAAATCTATTGGAATTGCAAGGGAAACTTGATTTACTTTGGCATCATATTAGAAAGAATTTACGCTGGAAGCAAGCTACATGCATACGGATAGCAACAGAATTGCGTAAATACGTGAAAGTAGAAGGGGTCGTAGGTTTGGTATTTATCTTCATACCAGATTTATTAAACCTTTCGAGTGAGGTTATTCTAAGAGCGATAGAAGTCCTACCAGGATTTATTATCTCTTTATTGTTTGACCTAATCTTAAAAACATAAAATATGCAAACGTTACCATGTTTTATAACGAAAACTGCAGTAATGCTTAGACAATGTTTTTTAAGGAAAGCGAGAAAGTAAAGAACCCATTTGAAGATCTAATATATCATCTTCTATATGGAGGTGAGAACTCAATAACAAGACTGAACAATAAAACAAATATTGCGCATTGTTGTTTCCGTAATGGCTACGCAATCATCAACGGTTATTTCTTTTATTTTTCAGTAAGGAAGCCTGAAATTTGGCTTCGGACAATTTGTTATATTTTTTTTTATCGTTAGCGCTAGTTATGGGACATTTATTCTGTATTCAATATTTAATATTTGTTATAATTTAACAGTAAGTACTTCCAAAAATCTTCTAAAAAACAGGATAGAATGATGAAAAAAGGACCCAAACTTGATAAAAAGAAATTTATCGTCAAAATGTTTATGCTATTATTATGAGGAAAAACCAACATATATATATATATATATATATATATATATATATATATATATATATATATATATATATATATATACTAGCAGCATGGTCCGGCCTTGTCCGTGCTTGATTCAAAAATCATACAGCAATGGCTATCACTTGACTTAAAATATTTTTGCCCTTCCTTGCCTTTAAAGGAGTGAGTGCCCTTCGCCGTGCTGATGTTGCTACATGCCTTACTTCTTGCCTATCTCACACTGCGAATTTTTTCTAAGCTCTATACTAAACATTAAATCTGTTACGAAAAAAGAACTAAACAAAATTAACACAAAACGATCAGCTTTAAAAAAAGGACTCGTAACTGGAAAAACCGAATGAAAAAGAATGTTAACTGTTAATGTTAAGAATGCTTTTTCACACCCAACCCATTTCTGTGGAATCAGAATCAACGTTGGGATCAGAATCAAGCGAATGAGTGAATTGGAGTAAAGTGCCATGCAGATTTAAAATTTTCCCAATTCTGACGAATGCAGCTATCGATTTTTTTTGCATTCGTGTCAGTCAGCTGTTGGCTCTCACGCTGGTCAGTAGAATCTTCCTGCCTATTCGTGGCAGCCAGCTATAGGCTTTTACTCTGGCCAGTAAAAAATGGCCGCAAACTACATGAAAACTGCCGTAGAAGCATGAAAAAATCGATTATTTCCACTATCAGGAAATGCAAAGTCTTGGCCTTCCCGCTAACTTGGAGGATGTGCATGTAAATTTTGGTGCAAATCCGTCGAAAATTGCGGCAGTGCATTCGTTACACACACACACACACACACACACACACACACACACACACACACACACATCCTGCCTTATATATATATATATATATATATATATATATATATATATATATATATATATATTTGATTATTTTATTAAATCTTTCCAGCACGTTCAAATTTTTGGTTAAAAATCTTGTTTTGCTTGCTTCACTGAGTGGGCCAAAGATTGATATTGGACAATTTGTATTTACTCAGTACCCCACCCCTGCCCCGCACGAAGTCAAGTTGTGACAAATGGTTTGGTTTAATGTGGGGAGCCCGAGCACCTACACTCGGACTAGGAACAAAAATTGCCAGGAGCCTCCGCAACCATCGGTTGCATTGGCCTCGGTACGATCACCGTCCCTTTCGGTGGTGCAATGAGAGAGTGCGGCCTCTGATAGCTCTTCCCCAAAGCTGGTCACCTCCTGTATAATTTTCCTCACTCTGTCCTTTGACGGAACCGCCCTTGAACGCATTCTGCCCAAAGACAGAGATGCAGCTGAGAGATGATAAATAGACGAGTTACAAGCAACTCGAAGGAACAATTTACACACTTTGTATTGGACAGCGACTATTTGGTGCAAAAACACATTGTTTTTAAAATTCTTCCAAAAATCAAATAATTGTCTGAATTTAATTAAATTTTAAGGACTTATTCACAAACGAACGAAATTATTTTTTTTAAATATTTATTTTTAGAACATCTTGGTAAAAATATTTTTGTACATCTGTTACCCCCACTTATTTAATTTTATGAAATTTCGAGAAATTCGTATTTACATTATTAAAAACTGGACTAATTGGAGAATTTTAATCATCAATTTGTTTTTATCAAAATAGTAAACAGCATTTGCCTAAAATCTGTTTTGAATCGTAAAATAAAAATAAAAAATGAAGTAAAACGATGAAACTATTTAATTAGAAAACTTCCAAATGACTTTATAAATAAGATATATTAGATAAAGTATTGTCTTAAGAAATACAAATATTCGATCTATAATAGATTTTTACAAGAATTGTTCCTTTTTTTTTATTTAGGAAAATTTATTAAGTTTTAAATCTTTTAAAATTCTGTATTTATTTCAGCGGTTTTGACGGTATTGCTAAGTAAAAAACTATATTTACTAATCATAAAAGCAAAAGATTGATAGAAATTATCAGACACAAATATTTTAAAACTAATTTTGAATTTTTTTTTATTAGAGTATAAACTTGCCGTTTTTTAAGTACGGCCGACCATACACACATTATAGGAAAAGAAGAGAAATGACTTTAGCAAATTTAACACCAACAATTAAATCCAATAAAACATTAGATTACGGAGAATATTTTCCTAAATTTTTAAAATGACTTAATACTTAAAAATTATATTAAAATTCTTTATTATTTACTTAGTTTATTTACTTTATTTGTTTGGATTAATTTATTTTACTTATTTTTGTTTATCTGTCTATTTATTTCTTTTCGTTTATTCTTCTCTAGTTTCACTTTTTGATTTTTTAAGTAACATAGTAAGAATTTTTCGTATTTGCAGTTTGGGATGAGTTCTGATCGTTTATTTAGTAGTTTGGGTTGACCTGGGAAGGTAATTATAGATAATTTTCCAGCGGGTAAAATTTACGGTTTTGGGATTTATTGTTGTAGGCTGATACTGTTTTCCATATTTTCCATTTTGGTGTGATTTGGCTCATGCTTTTAATATCCCATATATGTTTAGAATGTATAGTGCTGTTCAGGTAAGTACTATTGGTAATGGATGTTTAGTGTGCGTAGTTTTTTTTTCCTGGGTCTTCAATTTTGTTATGCAGTTATTTACTCTTATATCCCCACGCGTGCGCATGTGATGCGGTTAGCTAACTGCGCGCAGAATTCCATCTTCCAGTCGAGTGTTAAGGAGCAATGAGGTCAGACATATGGATGTCCTCACTCAGCAATTGGACCATTGATGAACAATACTCAGGACGTGGATGATCATGGCTTTCCACAATTTCTATCCTATATATCACTCAGAAATGTTTGGCTTTTTAGTATCCTTCCAATTCAGATTCTGCAATCCATTTGTTGTTTACATGCCGTTTCCCGCTGTTCTTTTTTTGTCTTGTGAGTTTCAAATTTCCCAAGAGTTTATTCCTCACTATGTATTTCAGAAAATGGAATTCTCACTTTCTGATTCTGTGTATAAATGACATTATTATTTCCATTTTTCTTAAAAATATGTACAAGCTGACGATTACAGGAATAAGGAACAGGTCACTCCATACAATGGTGGACTGAAAAGTTTATAGGCAGCCTATGACGGAGTGATATTTGAGCGGTGAAATCTTTTGTGCATTAATTTCAAATGATCTTATTAATAACTGTAGTGTTTCGTTCCAGGTATAAGTGTAGGCTAAAAAGCTCATAGGCTGACTTTGAAGGAATGATGCTCGAGCAGTGAAATCTTGTATTTATTAATTTTAAATCTTCTTATTAATATCTACATTGTTTCTTTTCCAGGTACAGAAAAGCTCGCAGACTATGAAAAAAGGATGCTAGTGCAGTGAAATCTTGCATGCATTAATTTCAACTCTTGTTATTGATAACTGCATTGTTTTTCTCCAGGCACGATGGTGGGTGAAAATATCATAAGATTACTACAAAGGAATGATGATAGAGCAGTGATATCTTGTGTTCATTAATATAAATTCATTAATAAACTGTATTGTTTCCTTCCAGGTAAACTGACATCTAACTTCTCAAAGAATACATTAAGTTTGACTATAAGAAACTTCTCTTGAAAATGTCCAAAATTTGGTATTTTTATTTTATCAAGTACCTGCTGAAAAAGCGTTTAGTGACCAAAGACTTTTATATTGGCATATTTTCCACATAACTGGAAGCTACATCTTTATTAACAGTTCAAATTTAGGAAGCATATGCAGAGGCTGAAAGATAACGCAACACTTGAACGTTCTGTAACTGCCTGCAGTGAGAAAACGTTGATTGTATTCACCACTTAGTGATGGATCATACGCGATTAATTGTAAAGAAAATAGCCAATGATATATAGCATGTCCAACAAGAGAATATTCTGCACAATGAAATTGTCATAATGAAGGTTTCCTTTTGTTTTGTGATGTCAACGAACAGTCGTTGCCACTTTTGTGATGTCAACGAATACTCGTTGCCACTTTTGTGATATCAACGAACAGTCGTTGCCACATTTGTGATGTCAACAAATACTCGTTGTTACTTTTCTTATGTCAACGAACAGTCATTGTCACTTTTGTGATGTCAACGAATACTCGTTGTTACTTTTGTGATGTCAACGAACATTCGTCACTTTTGTGATGTCAATGAATACACGTTGTCAATTTTGTGATGTCAACGAATACTGGTTTCCCTTTTGTGATGTCAACGAATACTCGTTGTGACTTTTGTGATGTCAACGAACAGTCGTTGCCACTTTTGTGATGTCAACAAATACTCGTTTCCCTTTTGTGATGTCAACGAATACTCGTTATGTTTGTGATGTCAACGAACAGTCGTTGATACTTTTGTGGTGTCAAGGAATACACGTTGTCATTTTTGTGATGCTCGTTATAGTAGAGACTTTGTAATCGCAGATACAACTATAGTACGTCGTTGAACAATATTGGTGTCACTCACACTAATAGTAATTGCTGGAATAGTAATCCGTATAGTGATCCGAATAGAGAAATTGTATAGCGATTATAATAAAGAATAACGGTCAGTATAGTAATAGAGGATAGATTAGAAATAGAGATTATTTAGACGTCACACTATATTATATAGTTTCCTCTATACCCACGTGGTCTACTTAATTCAATAACGGGATCGGCTGCGTTTGTTGTCTGGCGATCTATATTCAAACTCAAGTGTCGACAGCGACATTTTATTTCTATATAACAGTTTTGTAGGGCCACGTTTTCTGACACTTGATCAAAAGCGGACCAGGAATGACATAAATTTGTAATAATTTTAACTATGAGTAGGTAATGAATATATTTCCTAGGCATAATTCATTGATAAATTTCAGTTCATAAATTTTCGTTAGAAAAAATATTTCTGTTTACTTTCGAGATAATTGGGAACAATTATTGTTTAAAATTACAATTTAATTGTTTACACTTTTAGCGTTCGGGTGAATGAGTAGTTACATCAGTATAAACATTTCTTTTGACCGATGAAATCTTTAACCCTAGAAAACTAACCATCAATTAATTTTACACCACTACTAACCATGGGTATATCATACCCGATTTTGAAAATATCAAAAAAATATTAAATATAAATCTTTATTTGAAATATTTTACATGCAGGCACATCAAAATTTGTACTTTGAGGTAACAGTAATAGGAACTGAATAACATTATTTAGGTAAGAAAATCAGGTACTGAAAATTGTAATTAAAAATAGGGAAATTTGCGCTGGGTACTATATACCCATGCTTAGTGTTCTAGGGTTATGGACGAATGCCTTCACACGAATAAGTTTTTTCCAGCTCGTCAATAATTTTCCTAACATTGTTCTGGTATAGAAACATTTATATAACATTTTAGCCTGCACCTACTTATCTCAGACATGCATCTCGGTTCACAAGTCAATTACAACTTATTAAATGTGAATTTCGGAAGAGGTTTTCTATCTTGCCAAATGTACTTAAAACGAATCTTGGAATCGAAATTCATCGTTACGAAAGCACCTCTCATGCGGTAGCGACACCGGACAGAATCCTTACGAAACGGAGCTAATCAGAAGAACGTTGATGCCCCAGGGATGAGATGAAAGATTCAAAAGCTGGCTTACTATCAAATCCAGTCGCAATGCAAGCGTGAATTGTTTTAATCACAGTGATAGGACTGACGCTGAAATTTAGAAAGTGTGTGAAGTGCTGCAACTTTAAATACAATTGGAGTGTAAATTCAGCACACGAGACAAAAAAAGATGCAGACAGCATTATTTCTGATTCTATCTGGGAAGAATTATGGATACGAAAAAAAAAACTTTGCTTTTGGAAGAGATCTATTATTTTTACCTCTGAAAATATATTATCTATACATCTTTATGTATGGGAGTTTCCCTTCAGGGCGTGTGCGGTCATGGCTTTCCATAATTTCTTACTGTTTGCAGCTCTTAATAAGGTTTGTCTCTTACACGGTGGAGTAACGGATAGAGGCTCGGACTGAGGAATCAGAAAGTCGAATCCATTACATTCACTTATGTGCTAATACCATGGGGAAAGTTAAGAATCCTCTTCTTTTCCTCGACAGCTATGGGTAAATAGCAGGACAGACCGGGTTCTATAGCCTTGGATGACAACTGGTCTACCGCAAAAAGTAATGGCAACCTAATGCATGAAAAAAACTGCCTCGTCAGTCATGTACCGAAATGGCATGGCACATAACTGACTCTTACACAATCCCTTCTGGCCCCTATTTTGCCATCAAGTTACAGAATCTTATGAGGTAGATTAATTATTATTTACACTATTTACATCCAGACTATTTTCCTCGTCTTTGTTGTTGTTATCGAAACTTTTCGGTCGTTGTACCCTTCGGCCTTCATCCGGAATATATCGACCCAGGTAATTTACGGGAAATTCATAACGGAACCCTTTGTTTAATCGATGGATCTCATCTGCTCACGTTATATTACATATGTCTAGAAATATCTTTACTAGTTATTATTTTGTGGTCTTCAGAAAGACCAGTCTAACTTCCTATTTAACCTATAGGTGAGGGGAAAAAGGAAGAAATTGATGACTTTCCTATGAGCATCAGTGTGAAAATGAACACAATGGATTAGTTAGAACATGCCGTCTAAAAATGACAGCCATAGTTATAGATACAAGTATTTCTTAGTATTTTAGAGTTAATCTCACTTAAGGCCAGATCACGTTGAAACATCGCTTCCAGTACGATCACCTCGACCATGTTCAGTGAGAGTACGCCTATTCTCCCCAGCTATGGGTTAATTAGTAAAGGTTGTATTACTAAATCATTATTATCTAAAAAAGAATTCTTGAAAACTCACAATATTTTGGGGCTTTGAATAACCCGCAAAAAATTGCTAAGACATACAGAACGAATGAATAAAAAATGAAATATTTTTTCCTTTTAGTTCTTTTATCAAATTGTCTTCATTATCATCACCAACCGCAATGTTCTATCACCACGTGTGGCTACAGAGTCGCATTGAGTACCCGACCAGTTCCCGCGACATATTGGGGCTAAAAGGCGGTAAGCTATTTATGTGTGTGTTTTCGAAACGTATTTCTCAAAGATATTCAAATTAGAATGAAACAGGTTTTTTTTTTATCCGGTCGTAATGAAATAAGCTAATATCCTTTCTTCTTTTTACTATTTAATCTCCCCAGAAACACCTACCGCTTACCCAGAGCCATAAATCTGAAAGACAACTTTTTTTTTTTATAGACGCCAACTTACCAAATGAGGAGACATTTGGCCAAATACAATGTTTCTTTGACGCATTTGTACGTAGTGTTGTAGGTCAGTCTATTTGTTTTTTTATCTTTTTACCCTCCCTAGAATTTAACCGAAAAAATATCGTTAGACAAAAAGAAAAGAGTAATTAAGTTTTACGACATCAGTTCTTTTGTATGGCAGTGGATGCTGGAAAATCTTCGTCGTAGTCATGGACATGTGACAACTGATTCCGCATTGCTCGTTGGTTTCGGTATAAATACATTATCATCTTCATATCATTATAAAGCCTAGCCTATCTCACTGCGCAAGATGGTCGTTGACCTTACAAGAAGATCCATGGCATACTGTTTTTAATCCTACGGAGTTTCTAGCCACATTGCCTGATGAGAGAACTGGTTTAGTCTACAAGGATTCCGCTATGTGACAGATATGACTGTGTAACATGGTACGAGGAACATTGATACAGTGACCTGATATGATCGTATCGTAAATGCCATTAACACTTGTCTTAACTTATTAGATATAATAACGTTCAATATTTATCGATATCGACTCCGAATTTCATAATTTTCTCAATTACCCACTGGGATTGAGAAATTCTGATGGAAACTACCGATGACAGAGTGTGAAAATTACGGAGTCGACATCGATAAGTATTGAACGTTATTTTATCTAAGTCAATAATTATTACCCTCGACAATTATTTATATTTTTATAGGCAGAAATTTTGAACCCTTTTATATTTGTTATATTATATGATATCTTATAAATAGAGAGTGTTATATATATATATATATTGATGAATGTTTCATGAAATAATATACCCAAGATTTGTCTATTCATTTTAAGGACGTTCCTTTCATATTGTCTGATAAGCTTAATAACATTATCATTGAAAGACGAAAGGAAATCATCATATTGATATATGTTTAAATCCAATCTAAGCTTTCGGCTTACATAACCCATTATCAAAGATGACAATTACTTTTCAATATATCAACCAATACACGGAACGATAATGATACTCTGTTTTTGTTGCGTGAAAAATTTCAAAGCAACGACTAACTAGTGTATACGAGACGCAGAAGCGAAAATCGCGTCGCAGCTCGTGACGTCAGACATGACCACGCGAGAGTGAAAACGAGAAGTATTAAGTATAAGAATCCTCTGGTATAAACCAATGGCTTCTGTTATCAATTATAGGCATTTAAGAATATTTGTGAAGATTTCGTAGTTTATTTTGTTCAGGTTAGGTTTCAACTGTTTTATGTATATAGCTTCAAAATTTTTTAGTTTTTGTTTATTGTTTTCATGTTTAAGTATAGTTGTGTTTTCAACAAGGATATTGCGGAATTGTGTACGCGGCCAGGCATATTGTTTTAAATGCCTAAAGATGTTAGAGTTATCATTCAAATGTAGTGTCAAGCGTCGTGAAAGCGAGTTTGTGGTGTGACCAACATAAATATTGTTTAATTCATTGGATATACAATCTTCCAAAGGGCACTTGAATTTGTAAACTATGTTGATTTTTGCAAATCGCTAACGGGGAGGGCGAGAATCATTGCGAGCAATAAAGTTGGATATACTAGATTTAATGATAATGTTATTTAGCTTATCAGACAATATGAAAGGAACTTACTTTAAATAAATAGACAAAACGTGTCTATATTATTTAATGAATCATGCAGCAATGAAAAATTGCTGCTTAAATATACACAATATGTATACACATATATATATATGGTACATAAAATTATTCTCATTTGATTTTTCTGAAAAACACACTCCCGATTCGCACTCCTATCCGGTCTTTTCAACATGAGTAATTGTTTATCTATTTTTTTCCTGTTTAAGTTTGGATTTCCTGTTCAACTCCATACTCCTAAAGTTTTTGCCTAAATTCTGAAATTTTATTTACTTTTTTTCCTCCGATAAGAGTAGATGGGTTCGCCTATCACCCGACTCACACTCCCGCTCAATCCTTTGAACAATGGTAGAGATTTATCCCTTGTTTCCTATAGAGGGCTGGGTTTCCGGTTCTTTCTACAATCTTCTCATTATTTTTTTCATCCACCTAGTGGCACCTTGCTTCTTAGTGTCTTTATCGCCTTGCCTGGCGTTAGTTGAGAAAAAATAAACTGAATTAAAAAAAAATAGATATAGGAATAAATATTTCGATGGTCATATTTTCTCGAAATAGAAATTGATATTGTAACGCTTACGTTTCGACGAGAAAAGCAATATGCCTGAACCTCTTCCCCTAAGATCCTCCACTCCGCACCATGGAAACAACTGATTAGAGGTGACCCTAACTCGTGTATTCAGTTTGATCTCCTGGGATAATACGTGAGAGACGTTTTACCCACTGATTTAAAACCTGCACTGAATTTCAATGCCGACGAGATTTGCAAGCTAAGCTTCTAAGTTACTGAAACATCACGAACTGTCTGTTGCTGAGACTAATGGACGTACCATCCTTCGGGGGCTCATGGGAAATCTACTGATGTTGTTGCATGCCGGGATATCCTTTGGATCTAATTAAGTAACTGCAATAATCAGAGGAGACTCAGCAAGTTATTGTTATGTTTCAATGAATAAAAGTCGAAAAACAAAACAAAAGCAATCACTGTGTTGACAAATGGCAGACTTGATAGAGATTGAATTATGATTGAATTAACAGTGTTATCAAACTCATTTTTAATACATAAAAACTGTGAAAAGGGTCATACTAATAAGACGATTTCATAAATTGTATTGCCTGAACACGAAAAGTCATTAATAGATTACTGCCATCATAATCTGTTATATATATATATATATATATATATATATATATATATATATATATATATATATATATATATATATATATACAGTAGCGTCCAAAACTAAGGGACAAAATTTTGAAACCTAATATTTGTTAGAAATAACAACTGTGAAAAGCTGAAATTTTGACAACTGGTAGTCGTTATCATCCATAATAACATACTAAAATTTGAATCATTTGCAAAGGATAGAAAAAGAATTATAACAATTATTTATTAATTTTCAAAATAGGATCGTCCAAAAGTAAGGGACAAAATTGAGAAAATCTAATTACGCTTAAATTCACCTTCACAACCGTGGTAGAATCCCCGACTGGCGCCAACTCAGCCGGGGTTTGATCCTCGTTAGATGACGTCTAGTCACGCCGATGAGCTGTGATAAATCAAAACAGTCTGTCTGTGGACGACAATATATATATATATATATATATATATATATATATATATATATATATATATATATATATATATATATATATATATATTTCGTTGACGACCAAATAAGATGCTCCATTAGAATACAAAACATATAGAACATAATACCCCTCCAACTAACCCCAGACATATCAACCTTTTATTGCGCAAACAGATGCATGCTAATTATAAGCAAAACGAAAACTTCCTAAAAAATTAATAAAAACTAGTACATCCAGCAAAGACCTTAGTAAAAAAATAAAACTTATATACTACCACTATATCCACTATATCTAATAAAATCATTCGTAATGACTCTTTCATGTGGCAGAAAACCAACATCGGTTATAAATTAAAATATCCTATAGGAGAATGCATCTACAATGATAAAAATAATATTTCGGCTTGATACACGACAACAACGCTTTTACGTAGGCTATATTTTCACCTGAACAACACCTCCATATTTCTAAACGTCTATAACAATATACTGGCACACACCCTCAATTCAGAAAAATCCTCGTTTAAAATACCTCCATACTTTTCCATAAAAAAAATAAACACAAACTAAAAAATTTCGCGCTCTCCACCGACACGTGAACTACATATTCCCTCGTCTACGGTGTGTGAGAGACTGCCACCCAAAAATCACTGAATCGGTTGTTTATATATTCGTTTCTCCCTCATTCTTGTTCCCACGCTTGTTATGCCGGATGCAAGTGAGAAGTCACGTACTTCTGCATTCGGTGGCCTGGAGTAACCATAAGTCAAGCTTGCAACTGGATTCCATTGTGAGACTTGCGTGAAATATGTGTGCAACGCTTGCTCGATTCTAACAGCGGATTAGTGTCCATATATGTAACCACTGTAGGATGAATTTCATAAGAATTATTTACTTGCATTATTAAAATTATTCGAACTGTTATCCTCATATTCATTGCTATAATTCACAACGTTTCGGCCTTTCTACGCTTCTGTCTTCTTCAGGTGATTATAATTTCGATCGAACCCTTTATTTCGTCCATCGTAGTAAATTGTTCCAGTCATACGTGTCATGCCTTTTCCGAATGCGTCAGTTATTTCCCTTTAACTTAACTCTCCTAGTTTTTGGTTCACAACTGCTGTGCTCTGGTATTGAAATCACATCTCTAGATATAACCAACGTCTTTATCCACTGGGCCATGTGTCACTGAAGAATACCGGAGCATACAACGGCAATGAAATCGAGGATAACAGTAAAATAATGTAAATAATAGAAGTAATGTTTGTTTTTTGTATATTAATGCCAATGATCCGTTTGCTAAATATTCTTGTTCACATGCTTAGAATATAGAATATAATTGTTAAGTCAAGTGTTCCCGCATTCGTCGGTAACCCGGAGCAACCAAAGATGGACCATGAAACTGGCTTCCTTTGATGGACTGGTGCGAAATTTTTGTGCAATGCCTGTTCGACTTTTGTAAATTTCTTTCGGTGATCAAAATCGAGTTTCTTGACTTATGTAACGAAACGTGTATATCGAATCGTGCATGACATTATTTCTTTTACATAAAAATATAGAGGAATTAATAATAAAAATATAGATACGAAACTTTCATGAGGACCAAAACGTTAGGTTAATATGAAGACGATTCCGAAGAAGTTCATCAATGCTTTTAATTTAAACTATTCTAAGGTGTGTCTCATTACCCTATCCACGTGTAATGTAAGTTAACATTTTTCAATAACTCTTTTACTTATAAGGGAATAAATACCATCAGGTATATTATCTATTCAAATTGGGCGTCCATATTGTGTCAGCTTTAACAGTTCTATTTTATTATGAATCATTGCGGAGATAAACCTATTCAAATATTTTTCAAGTACAGGGTTTAAATGAATTAACGTCTAAGGCTTCTCCCTTGAAAAATGCATATTTTATAATGACAGATGACTATTGATTGATTATTAAAGATCCAATGTGGTTGTCTGGAAAACCGATATAAATAATTGTCTTTGATTTGGCGACCATTCCAGACGGTTGTGTTCAAAGTTGTTGTGAGCGACGGAAAGTTGAATTCTTCGAAAAGGTGTAATTCTTGAATATTAAGGTTTTCGTCCAATCCTTAGATGTATTTTTTACTTTATGTTTATTGTTTATATATAACACAACAGTATAAGAAGAAAACATGAAATTCAACTCAGAATGCAGAATATATAAATACATAGAGAGAGAAAGAGAGAGATATATATAGTGAAGCGTCGGTTGTCGAACCTCTGTCATGTCGAACAAATGGGTTTTCGAAAAGAAAATTCGACGTAAAAATGTCTCGGTTTTCGAACAAAAATTTCGGTTCTTCCAAAAACAGACGAAACGACTTAACACGAACGGAATGACTTCTGAGTCGAACGTCGTGTTGTATACATTCGTGTGTTGAGCCGTACTTTTCTTTTCCAATTTTATTGTTCTGTGACTTTTATTTCTCTAGATAGATTCCTATTGGAAAAATAGTTTCGGTTCACGAATATTTCGGGTTACGAACGGCCTTCTGGAACGAATTAAATTCGTGAACCAAGTTTCAAACAAACACACACACACACACATATATATATATATATATATATATATATATATATATATATATATATGGTATAAAGTTCTCATGCTCAGAGATAGAGCCTATGCAAATATAAAAGTGAACAGACTGCTTCTTACTAAACGCAATCATCAGGTCACCTGATTGCATTTAGTAATCACTTATATATATATATATATATATATATATATATATATATATATGAAGAAATATAGTTTTTAGGTATGCTGTATTAAAGGGATAAAGTGTTCAATACCATATATGGAGCGTATGTAAATATAAAAGTGAACATTGAAATCAACACTCATACTAAACGCAGTGAGGTGGGCTGATGATTGCTTTTAGCATGAAGCAGTCTGTTGACTTTGATTGTTGACACCAATGTTCACTTATATATATATATATATATATATATATATATATATATATATATATTAAGAAATATATTTTTTAAGGTATGCTATATTTATGGGATAAAGTTCTCAATATCATAGATAGAGCGTATGTGAATATAAAAGTGAACATTGAAGTCAACACTCAGTATATTTTGTTTGACCTTTCAACCACCTGATGAATATTCATGAACTTTCTAAACCAATGACATTCTTGCTCTTGTATATAAACACGTGCAACAATATAAGCCCTTACATTTACCTTGTCTTCAGCTGTTGAGTAGAGACCAATCGTTATATAATTCAAATCAATATAAATTATAAAATAGTCTGGTTAACGCAATTTATATTTTATATTAAAAATAGCCGAAGATTAATGTTGTTATATATATATATATATATATATATATATATATATATATATATATATATTAAGCATTCAACCCCAAGAAAGGCGTGAAGCCACTAGCACGCAAAGGGTTTCAGAGCAAGAGCGAGAACAAAGAGGAGAGATAGAGGAAATGATGAAGAGAAGGTTAGGAGATAGATCGGGACATGTGGGACGTCGATTGATATTAAATTTGAATACTTGGAGATTATAGCGATCAAGAAAACAAGAAATGGGGAGGGAGTTCCACAGGCGAGAAGTGCGAGACATGAAGCTATTGGAGTAGAAGAGACGTCTACATTTAACAGTTTCGACAGTGAAAGGGTGAGAGCGAGATGCCAGCCTAGTTGAGCGCTTAAATTCATGAAGTCTGAGAACCAGCGAAAGTAACTCACCGGAGCAGTTACCGTGAAAGTATTTGTAAAAAAAAAGTCAGAGAGAGGCACCGGCACGTTTGTGAGAGAGCGGCTGCAGACGAGATGCCAGATCAGGGCCAATTTCATTGCATATCCGTCTTTGGATTTTATCAAGGACCTTAAGAAATGTGGTTATCTCTCTCTGCCTAAGTAATCAAAAATCATCACAGACACGACACAAAGTAATTTCAGCAAAATATAAATGTAAAAACTTTTTTTTTTTTTTAAATGAATTGACCATAAGAAAGACGATAATGCCAGTAAGATTCAAGGCGCTACTGAGGGTGGAAGAGAATGAGAAAACTTGAGTGAGTAGGAAAGACAATAAAAGAATAGGTTTCAAGAAGACAAAAAAAATGACATTGCATTTAAATTTTTGAAGATTGGAGTTGTCAGGGAAACAAGAAACCGGCAAGGAGCGCGTGAGAAGAAACTAATAGAATATAACATGCTTTTGCATCTAGCTAGTTCAACAGTAAAACGGTGAGATATACTTACCAATCTGGTAGTATGATTAAATCCATTCAATCATAGGACGAAGGTGCAAAAGTCATCGGAACAATTGTCATGAAAATATTGGTAAAAAACCCCAGATGTAAACCACGTCACAGCAGTTAGAAAGTGACCGAAGCCAAAATGCCAGGTCAGTATTGATTACATTACAGACCCTACCTTGGACTTTGTGAAGAATCACGTGATATATAGTAAGAAGTTAAACCCTAGAAGGAGCAAAGAGCGCTCTCTTGGATGTTAGCATCAGCCATATTTTGAAGAATCTCGAAGTATGTAGTAAGAACCAACTTTCACAGCAGCAGACCTGGAAATTGATCGAATATAATCTCTCCACTTCATGTCAGATAAACAGTGATTAATTGTATTAAAAAAAATATGCATTAAAATAGACACACCTACAACAATGAAAACAATCATTTGACCTGATATTTTTATTGAAATTTAAATTATGTGACTGTTAGCCTTCAGTATCGAAAGATTGTGATTTGCATGCGTCGTTCTACCAGTGAGGAATAATATGTATATTTATTAGTGTATACTTAATAGCTCTGCTATATTATATCGAGCAGTATTTTATTAACACTAGTCTCAATGTACAATATGTTATATTCACATATATTTAATTCAGAAATATTTTGACGGATGTTTACAGAGCCGAACTTTGCTTCATACTGATAGATCGAGTATTTGCACTGTTCGAAATTGAATCGAAGACATTGTGTCAGCACAGAGACAGTGTTCTACAACTTGATATCTTTTAACCGACTATACTCGCTGAAGTCAGTTCAGTGTTCGATGTGTATCTCATAGTTGACACTGCATTAATTACTGGATATTATATAAATTAAGGTGTATGATAGTTTGTGGATAAAATACAATAAAATTTAGATACATTCTTTCAGACAAATATCTTTCGTGACGGTGTCCCGATAACTTCAGTCTAATTTCTTTACCATTTATCACATTCCCTTATTAACAAACCAGAGGAAAGTTTAGATTGTTTTGATAAGGTGAAATAACTCTCAAGTAAAAACAATCGTCACAATCTATACGGCCGTGCTGATTAATGTTTCAACTCGAAAAATAAACATTTTTTCTTTGTTTCATGAGGCTGTGGCGCAAATTATTTACAAGCATAATTAGGAACTGTTTCTGAATGTTTTCTCTGAGTTACAGGCAAATGCTAATTACTAAAAAAAAAAGGCTAACTTTATCAAAGTAATAAACAAGAAGCCTTCAAAATTTTTAAGTTAATTTAATGTACAGGCGCTTGGAATAACGACTAATAATATTAATATGGAACGGGCAATCGGTATTGGGTAATTAATTTCGCTAAATAGGTTTTATATGAACAATTATGTCCAGTCCGTAACTAAGATCGCTCTCTCTCTCTCTCTCACACACACACTGTCGCTCGCTCGCTCTTTATCTATCTATCTATCTATCTATCTATCTATCTATGTAAATAGGTCGTTCGAAAAAGATATACTCACGATTGGATCTTTTTAATTTTGTCTTTTTTCATACCACTGCATTTGTCGGGATTTAAATAGTGAGTAAATTTTATAGGATACCATATATATATATATATATATATATATATATATATATATTAGTGTGTGTAGTATATATATATATATATATATATATATATATATATATATATATCATAAAGAATAATTATGCAAAGAATTAATTAGCAATGTTAACATGATTAATAGCGAAATCATTTCGCTAGCAAGATTAATGAGACATTAACTTACTATCAATTTCTTGAATAACACGATTCTTATATTTGAGTTGTCAAATGGAATTGATGATATATATATATATATATATATATATATATATATATATATATATATATATATATATATATAAAGAAAGAAAGAAAGATGTTTTTGTTTTTTTTTTACTTAGTAATCCGACAGATTTCTATAACGTTATTTTTAGCGGATACACGTATTTAAGTAGTCGCTTTGTTTTCGTCTACCGTCCTAAATATACGAGAACTCTAGTTACAGAAAAATATTTACTCTACGGTAGCATCGTAACCTGCATTTACCTAGGGTAAACTGTAAGTAGACCTGACGTGCTTTAACATCTCGGCCACGGAGTGTTTTGATGGCCAGGAGCAGTTAAATACTGCCTTTAAACACATATTTTTCTCTGACTCTTGAAATAGGCATATCTACTCAGTTTCGTATCCTTACCTGAACAAAGTAATTTTTAAAGATAGAGATGAATTTTCTATTCATTTATCCGATAGAGTTTAATTAAATAAAATATTTAACAATTTCTTTATGAATTGCGATAGAGATAAAAATCGAAGATCACTTCCATAGGTTGACTGCATATCCCTAATACTTAATTCCCAGCCGTGAGATATTTTTCGCGGCCTTATGAGTGATGAATTACTTACCACATTCCAGTTCCTTTCACACAGATGAGACGTTGCAAGCCTCCCCCTAATCTATCGCTAGTTCCATGGAAAAAATTCTAGACGGGCTACATTCCTGTGTTCCACCATTTCAGACCATAACATCTGGGATCTCGCATGCCATGTGCACAGGGGGGGGGGAGTCATCCGCATTCCCTTCGTATCCAATATTTAAGGTGGAAGTTCTTCTTTCTCATTATTCTTTATTTGAGGAAGATCATGCTGCTTCGATCGCTTCTTCAAGTCTACAGTCAATCTTTATCTATCCTACATATCCTCATCTTACACACTTCCTCTTCTTATTCCTTTACAAAGATCTCATTCAGTAATCCTTTATCTTGAGTGGCTCTTGCATTGTATGACGAATAGTATTAAACCGCTTTTTGACTCTACTGCTGATTTCAGTGAATGATAATAATGTTCCTAATGTTGCATATCCGACGCATCAAACAATCCTATGGATAGTACACGATGTTCTACTTTGTATTACTTTCTTCACACCTTTCGCCTTCACACTATTATCAAATTTCCTTACAATATAGCGATGGTGCTGAAAACACAGGTAATTAAGTTAAGCAATGACGATACTGGCAAGTACTTAGATGGGGAATAATTTGGGAATAACAAGTGATGGTTCACAGACCGGGGCCGGTACGCGAAACATCAGTGTCCAGGCCATACTAGGGAATCATTTGTAAAGATTAAGGTTATATAATTTTTGTTTTTTCTTAATAATCTGCTTATTTTTTTTATTGCTTTTTATAAATTTTGATATTGAATTAAACGATATAATAATGAAACTATATATATAAACGGAAACGTTATATATAATGAATATGATAAAAATTGACTATTTTTTATCTTACATTTTTTTCCAAAATAATTTATATATATTCCGGTATAAAATAATATTACCACGGAATATTACAGGTACGTGACACACTGAGAAAAAAAAAATGCCGCTCCGCCATATCAGATAATTTCCTGCTGTAAGCAACATCTTATAGCCAGAAATATGCTTCGTCTTTAAATAGCCTACGAAGATAAACCGTAAAAATCAATTAATATATCGACAATTTAATCGCTAAATTTATCGATTGACAACGGGAAGAATCCAACTGAAAAGTAAGTTTGAAATTGGCATAAGGATTAAATAAAAAAAAAATCAGATTTTTTTAAAAGCATTTTATCCTAAGAAAGGCGAGAGAGTTACTTGAACGAAAACGGTTTACAGAGAGTGAAAGTGAGGGAAAAACTGTGTATATAAGGGAATTAGGAAGAAATAAAAAAGACATGGACCACTGCAACAGAAGATGGTGTTTGACGTTGCATTTACATTTTTGAAGATTGTATTTATTAGGGAAGCAAGTAACAGGAAGGTAGTTTCGCAGTCGGGAAGCGCGAGAAAGGAAACCGCTGGAGATGGTCGTATTTCAATAGTAAAACGATGGAACCTAAATGCCATTCTAGTAGCAGGCTTCAATTCAGTTAGTTGGGACATCAGGGAAGATCTCACCAGCCATGAAAATAGACATTGTATTCTCTAGTGATTGGATAATCATACTCAGGAATTTCAAGAATAAAATACTGCTTTAAAATACTGTATCCATCTCACAGACTGAATTAAATAGATGGTGAGTCCATAGTTTCTGTCAGTATTTTCCTGTGCATTGACAAGAACTTCTTCAAACAGCGAATAAATCTCTTCTTTCTTCATTTTTCTTTCCGCCTTAACAACGTTCAGTTGAACGTTTCTTATTTCCCTCGAATCGCATTTACCTCAAAAGATATGGAAAATGCAGACAAATATATTTAATATATTCCAAACGAAATAAGAAGGTTAGTCTGTCAACGTCGTTTAAAATTCAGAAGCTAAGAATTTTCCTTCCCGATATACATACGTCAGCATCAGTCATCGTTTAAATATTTCTCGTTGTCTTACCGAAGAAAAAAGAAAAGGTAGATTATTGGACATCATAGTCACTGATGCGGAAAATAGATTTAGTAAACGAAACCAAAACGCGGAAATCGATTTTGTATGTAGGATTTTTATTTTTATTTTTTTTATTGGGGTTGTGGAAGTCTATAAAGCATTACTGGAAGCTGTATGAACGTATTTTCATGTTGAGCAATTGGCTCATTTGAATGCTGGATCAAAGTTGAAAGCAAGGTAGCGGATTCAACTGATCTTCTGACTTTTAAAGTTAAAACCGCTACATGTTCTTTTTTACTTTTAATTTTTTTCACACGTATATTGAGCACTTTTTAATACTACTGTTTTCTGATCTGATTATTATAACACACACACACACACACACACACATATATATATATATATATATATATACACATATACATATATATATATACATATACATATATATATATATACACATATTCATATATATATATACACATATACATATATATATATATATATATATATATACACATCTACATATATATATATATATATATATATATATATATATATACACACATATATATATATACACACATACACATACATGTATATAATATATATATATATATATATACAGTGTAACCCGGATATAAGAGAAACCTGGATATAAGAGAGATTTTCTCTGTTCCCAAATTACAGCCATACTTACCTAAACAAAATAGACCAAACCTGGATATAAGAGAAACCCGGATATAAGAGACAACTCTCTTATATCCGGCTACACTGTATGTTTGTATGTATGTATATATATATATATATATATATGTAAAAATCCGTTGGTATTTAATCCTAATGGATCTTAGTAATATGAAAATATTACAAATGATCCACAAAAAAGACCCCGATGCATTTTATGTAATTTATATTCCGTTTTAAATTTAGACACCCCCACCTTACCCTGACTTGACATCTATGAAAGTAACTCTATACTGATACAAATTATTAACCCCCAACACCCCTATTTTAAACAATTCGCCCTGGCTGTTACCATGGAAATTTTGATTTCAATTATGAATATACTATTAAATCACGTAAATTTCAAAAATAAGTTATTCCCAAAAAAATTTCGCTTGAAGATGGAACAGAGCTTACTTTAACTCAATTTAATTAAAATAATTATATTGAAGTTTTCGGCTCTTGTTTTGAAACATGAGACCTCTTATGTAGCGTGTTGGAATCATATTTTTAAATAAATAATTATATATATATATATATATATATATATATATATAAGGAAGAGGTTATAGTAGTTCCAACGAGAGAAAAGTATGTATATTAAAAAAAGAGAGAAACCTCAAACGTTTTTGGTTGTAATGTGGATTTTTTTTTTTTAAAGTGAATGTCTCATATCGATAATATTTAACATCAAAAAACATAAAAAAAATTCATTATTTTTAATAATATGTGGAAATCTCCAGACTTTGCCTGATGAAGCTTGCGAGACCGGAGACACGTGTAGCAAAATTATGGAAAATAACGAACAGTATTTTTTTTTTAAATCGACATTAAAACCAAAAACCTTTCCGGTTTCTCTCTTTTTATAATATATATATGTATATATATATATATATATATATATATATATATATATATATATATATATATATATATATATATATATATATATATATATATATATATATTAAATAATATAGACAAGTGGTGACTATTTATTTTATGTATATTCTTTTCATATCGTCTGATAGCTTTAATAACGTTATCATTAAACGAAGAAAGAAAACACAATATTGATACATACTTTTTTGTGATTTTCTTTCTTCCTTTAATGATAATGTTATTAAGCTTATCAGACAATTCGAAAAGAATTTATATAAAAAAAATAGACAACACTTGTCTATATTATTTAATGAAACATGTATCAATGGAAAAATGCTGCCTAAATACAGACAATATATATATATATATATATTGTGTCTTTGGACAGCAATGACTCTTTTATAAACGTTTCATTAAAAGACGACTAACAAAGAACTGCGATTAAAAATTTTATTCAGTTTTCTCCTTTGTTCGTTTAAGTGTTTTCTTTTCTGGATATAAAGTGTGTAAAAACGATTTGATTGTTTGGCATATGCGAGTGCTTTCGGCTTTTTTATTAGTAAATATCAAGTATGTTTTTTTTTTTTTTAATTTTTAACTGAATGTGTAATTTTTATATATGCATTTATTCTCTCTGCTATGCCCAGGGTTGAATTTGGTGACACATGTCCCAGTGGATAAAAGTGTTGGTTGATTAATCCAAAAGTGACTTGAAGCAAAGCGTTGTGAATTCGGCACATACTTAAAGGAAAGATAACAGTTCACAAGAGAAGTGTTATCTTCAGACGTTAGGGCTATCTGCTCCTCTCGGTGAATGTTTTGAATTCTCTGTTTTGAAATGGATACCTTCACCGTTAACATTACTATGTCTAACCATTTGATTCTAGTACCAATCGGTATTACAACGTAATACGAACGTAAACCCTTTATACTACGCGAACATCCAAGCTTACAGCAACTGGCATTACCAAGGGCTTACACATCTCGCTACTGACCAGGTTCAACGATGTTAACTACTTCGGTGATCGTACGGGAACCGGTGTCTCAACGAGATATGGCCGTAAGCTTTACGTCTAAAGTAAATGTTCTAATTTTAATACAATTCTTTGTTTACACTATTTACATTATTCGGACTATTATCCACATCTTTGTTGTCATATTTATCACAACGTTTCGGCCGTTGTATGCTCCGACCTTCTCCAGGTGGTTGGAATGTCGATTTGAACAGACTGTACGTGCCATGTCTAATGGATGTCAGTTATCTCCTGTTAATTCACCTCTCCAAGTTCTCCAACGCCTTAACCAGGTGTTGAACTCACACTCTTTGGGTCCCGTTACTAGATCTAACTAACACCTTTATCAACTGTGTCATGTGTCCTTTGCTTCTAGAATAAAGCAAATAATTGTTTCATTAAATCAAAGACATCCTTATTGAATTAGTCAACTGAAAACAAGTTATTCTTTCACATAGAAATCATATCGAAAATGTGTTAGATAAAAAACAGAGACAAACTGTTGATGTTATGACTTATAACAAAGAACTTTTATGAAAGACGCTGCAATAATTTGTATTAAACTGATTTAATGAATTTAATCCTTGTTATTTTTAAATATTAACATAAACGAAGGTTTGAAAAAAAAAAGAGATATTGGTATATTTGAGTGAGAATAATCTGAAGTCATTTTCTCTTCATAGCAATATTATCAACGGAATTGCCTCGAAACGAAAATAGTCTACTATGGTTGATATGTCAAAGCGGTTTACGCTGGCAAAATGGATAAATGTCCCCCACAACGGAAAGGGTTGGACGGGCAGATACAAATCGATGTTGATTTATTGGGAATGACCGTAAAAACTGACACAGAGTAAAAGAAATAGAAGGTCGTGGGAGGATATAAATCGTAAGAGATCATGGCGTCTGCGAGTCATTTTAAAATATCGACATACCCAGACGATAATATTGGCTATGTTTATGAATTCCAGCATGTGCTCAGTCACGCTCGCTCGCACATATAGTCACATTTGTCTACTAGTATTACTAGTACTACTACAAATAATAATAATGGTAAATGTTTACTTATCTTGAAACACCGCTCAATTTCGCAGATATTAAATTCACAGTTACAGACATTGACCTAAAATACTCGAGTTGACAGTTTCGACATTTGAGAAACAATATATATATATATATATATATATATATATATATAAATGTGTGTGTGTGTGAGTGTATGGGAGTGTATGTGTGTGTGTGTGTAGATTTGATAGTTGGGTTAATGAATTTCGAGGGATTATAAAAATATTGTCAATAAGACTGATAATAGTTACTTTATTTTAGTAGATCTTTTTAAAGTCGTAATTCTTGGTAATGTCTTGTCTGTCGTCTTTTATAAAATACACACACACATACATATATATATATATATATATATATATATATATATATATATATATATATATATATATAAAGAGAGAGCAGTCATATATAGTGGACACTCCCGTCGTATTCGACGTATGAGGGACAAGCAGCTTATTTTCTAGGAACCGACAGGCTAAACACCAGCATATATGAATTGATTATATTTGTGAACCACATTATATGAACGGCTGAATACAGAAACCTGGTGCACTACTTGCCACAATATCCCCAAAAGAGCCTCCGCAAGTTTGGAATTTGTAATTGCCCTTCTCCTAGACCAGTTGTCATCCAAGGCTATAGAACCCAGTCTGTTCTGCGATTTACCCGTAGCTGGAGGGAGAAGAATAGGATTGATACCAAAGAGTCTTAGCACCTGAGTAAATGTTATGGATTCGACTTGTATTCGAACTTGGCTCTCCGATTCCTCAATCCGAGCTGCTATCCACTATATATATATATATATATATATATATATATATATAGGAAAAGACAAAATTATTCTTACAGAAGAAAATATCATTTTAAATTGATAGGTTCGTGAAAGTGTATGTAATTTACATAATTATTTTTTCGGTGAAGCCTTCTAGACTTTTTATTCAGTAGAATATTTGTGATAATTCAAACAAAAGAACATCATGTCGTGCATAGAGTGCCATCATTTCAATTCTTACTTTAACAACACGACGGGGAAGACAAAAGAGGTTAGCGTTGATTTGAGACAGACAGTTATTAACTTCCACAAGTCGGGAAATAGTTACGGTTTTATTTCAAACCGGTTAGCTATCCATAGATCTACGGCACAGCCCGTTATAAAAAAGTTTAAACAGTTTCGCACGACGAATATTTTCTATGAAAATTTCTCGGACATTCATGCTGGTATATGTCATAAATACTGTTTATTATAAAACAGAACATTTACTTAAATATGTGTATTTATAAAAAATGTATAAACATAAAATTTCTTAAAATAAAAGGCATAATGAAATCTGGAGATTATCAAATTTATGGATGAATATCTACAACTATCAATGCAAATTCTTTATCTAGGTTGGCGATTAACTTTCAAGCAAGATAATGGTTCACACATATTTTTAAATTAGTGATTCAGGAAAAGATTATATCCCCGCTGTGGCCTTCAATGCGTCCTGACTTGAATCCTATTGAAAATCTATGGCAAGAATTCAAATTCGTCCGTCACCAAAAATCCTTCAGGAATTGGAACGTGTAACAATTGAAGAATGGAAGAAAATCCCAGAGAAAATTTAGAAAATGATTGCAGCAAGTTATAAAGAATAACAGACATGCTATTGACTGTTAATATTTTAAAAATTGTTCATTTTTCTATTTTTCATACTGTACGAATAATTTTGCCTTTTCCTATTTTACATACCTCTGTCAAATTTGTTGTATTTTACCTATTGTTCTGAAAATTGAGTTTTATATTCCTTTTTTGTGTTTATTAACGTATAAAAAGTCTGACATCATACAGATATTATATTCTGAGAAATGGATAAAAAATATTCAAAATTGATGGGTATATGAATAATTTCGTCGTTGACTGTATATCAAAACTTAAACAAAGGAATCCATCATTGTCAGCAGTCCAACTCTGTTCGGTTCATCAGAGTTCTGGCAAGTAGTTTGCCATTCTGCGCATTATCTAGCATAAGTTTTAGATAAAAGGTTCAAAATATGATAATATAGGAGACACCCGTTGAAAATCGGAGTATAATAAATGTTGAAATAGTTTAATAAAAAGCGAAAAGGTGAGGAAATTGTTTGCAATAAACCAACATAAAATGTTCACGTATAAACTAACTCACAGTTTCTTTTCCTTAAGAAAAAAAAAACCCCAAAAAATCACATTTCTGAAGTAAAATTAATTACGATGCCCAAGAAAAATATTGACTAGTTCCAGTTCTAAAGACCCACACTGACCTGTCCGCAACGTTTCTACACTTGTACTTAAATGTTCAACGTCGGTTCTACTGTGTCCAGTCACGAAACAGGAGTACAAATAAACCGCTCATTTTGCACCCTGGACCATAATCAGATAAAGTACACGAACACTGGCTTTGTCACTCGTGACTTTTTCTTTGCAGACGCACACGGCTCTCCTCTCAATTCTCGTCTTTCTTAGAAATTTGTCTCAAAAGAGGCAAATTCCAAATAGCCATGTTTGTTCTGTGTAAACATTAACCGTCCATTGTTGTCCCCAGGTTACATTGAATTGTGAGTAAAATAATATATTTTCAACAGAACATTTTGAAATAAAGCACTTCTAAACATGTTTTCGGTATGGCACTGTGGAAGTAATTATTTTATCATGGAATTGTGAGGAAGATAATATATCTAAAACAACATTTTGAAATAAGGCACTTAAACATTTCTAAGAATGGATCTGTAAATATAAATATTGTATAAAAGAATTCAAATTTAAAACAATATATAATTATTTAGTTTATATATATATATATATATATATATATATATATATATATAGGAGCTGGAGATTGCATTCAAGGATAAAAAATACTTCATTGTCAGCTTATGTATTTTATATTTACACACGCACTATACCTGATACTGACCACTTTTGCCCATAAATAAATATAGCATACCATACTAAAGAAATATCGTATACCATAAAATATATATATGTTAAAAATCGCTACACAATTGCGATTGCGTTTCGATGCATATCAATGCATCTCCTCAGGTGATTGTGAAATAAATGTCGAGTCAACGATTAATTAAATTTCAAAAGCAAAATACTCCTCTTTTTTCGAGAAAAAATCTGGAATTGAAAAAGAAAAAAATTAGAATCGAAAAAGAAAAAAAACTTAGAAATGGATCAAGACAGGAACTTCCTACGCAATGCCTTACCTGGTTATATATATATATATATATATATATATATATATATATATATATATATATATATATATATATATGTGTGTGTGTGTGTGTATATATATATATATATATATATATATATATATATATATATATATACAGTAGCGTCCAAAACTAAGGGACAAAATTTTGAAACCTAATATTTGTTAGAAATAACAACTTTGAAAAGCTGAAATTTTGACAACTGGTAGTCGTTATCATCCATAATAACATACTAAAATTTGAATCATTTGCAAAGGATAGAAAAAGAATTATAACAATTATTTATTTATTTTCAAAATAGGATCGTCCAAAAGTAAGGGACAAAATTGAGAAAAACAATGTAAACAGTATGCTATATTCAAATTTTTTGATTTTCTCTAAAGAATAAGTCTTACTTAGACATTTGTAAACGTTGCATCAGCCGGCACCATGGCGAAACGCCAAAAACTTGATTACTCTGTGAGACAAGCTATTGTGAAGCTACACAAGGAAAAGCACACCATTAGAGAGATTTCAGAGAAAGTGAAACGTTCCAAGAGTGTTGTAGGCAGTGTTGTTAAATCCTAAAATGATACTGGCAAAATAGTTAGTCCTTTTAAAACCGGCAGACCCCGCAAACCTTCGGCAAGAGAAGATCGAATAATGCAGCGTATGTCATTAAAGGACCGTTTTAAGTCTTGCACAGAAATTAAAAGGGTTATGAATAGTACCTCATGTGTTAATGTGTCAAGACAGACTGTTTCTAGACGACTGCAAGAAATAGGGCTGTTTAATGGAACCCCAGGGAAGAAACCACTTGTTAGTTCGAAGAATAAGAAGAAGAGATTAGAGTTTGCAAACAGGTATGTAATTTGGACATATGAAAATTGGGCAAATATATTTTTCAGTGATGAAAGCAAGTTTAATTTATTTGGAAATGATGGAAAAAATAATGTAAAGAGACGTATTGGTGAAAGATTAAGTGCAAAGTGTACTAAGAAAACTGTCAAGTTTGAGGGCGGAAGCGTCATGGTATTTGGAATGTTTTCTAGCCAAGGTACAACGCCTCTTGTCCGGTTACAAACTCGTGTAAACGCGCAGATCTATAAAAACATTGTTCAAGATCATGTTGTGCCAATCATACAGAATTCAGGTTTCGATAGGGCTACCTTCATGCAAGATAATGCCCCATGTCACAAGGCAAAGGTGGTAATGAGTTACCTTAGCGAGCAAGATTTGGAAATTATGGATTGGCTACCGCAAAGTTCTGACTTAAATCCAATAGAAAATCCTTCGAATACCTTAGGAGTGAAAGTTATGGAAAGAAATCCCACTAACATGGAGGATTTGTGGGTGAAGCTTCAAGAAGAATGGTCTAAAATTAGTATTGAGGATTGTCAAGAACTGATTCGTTCTTGTAGTCGAAGATGTGCAGCTGTCATTGAGAGCAAGGGCTCATTTACTAAATATTGATTGTACATGTATTTGTATTGTTTTTTTTGCCGTTTACATTGTTTTTCTCAATTTTGTCCCTTACTTTTGGACGATCCTATTTTGAAAATAAATAAATAATTGTTATAATTCTTTTTTCTATCCTTTGCAAATGATTCAAATTTTAGTATGTTATTATGGATGATAACGACTACCAGTTGTCAAAATTTCAGCTTTTCAAAGTTGTTATTTCTAACAAATATTAGGTTTCAAAATTTTGTCCCTTAGTTTTGGACGCTACTGTATATATATATATATATATATATATATATATATATATATATATATATACACACACACACACACACACACACATATATATATATATATTTATGTATATGTATGTGTGTGTGTGTTTTTGTGTGTCTGCGTGTATATATATATATATATATATATATATATATATATATATATATATATACACGAATAAAGTTATAAATTTTTACGGTTGTCTGTATGTGTGTGCGTGTATCGTAGTTAGATGATAGTCCGCATATTGGATTGGGTAGATTTTTTTGCGTAAACATCGGTTGTGGGAGATAAAAACTTACTTTAGGAATTGTATTAATAAAGCTTGATGATTTAGTAAATCGTTCTTGACGTGTGTTTATAGCTGGGAAATATTTTTATCAGGATTCCCTGGATTTATTTTCGATGTAAAGAATTATGTTCTTTTTAATTAGCGAGTCATACCTATATATATATATATATATATATATATATATATATATATATATATATATATATATATATATATATATATATAAAGAACAGTAAGGTATATAATCCGGTGTTCTTGTTATTTTTTAGTTCTAGTTTTGCAAAACAGTGCTCAATGTAAATTTACAAAGCATAAATATTCTAAATTAACTGATTTAAAATATGATTTTTCGCTACACAGTAATAACCATGTTTCAAAAATGTAATCTAAAACCTTTAAATTTAATTATATAATTAAATTAAAAGTATTAGTCCCGTTTCATCTTCAAGCGAATGTTGGAATAACTTATTCTTAAATTTACTGAGTTTTAAACGCACACAAATTCATAATTTACTGTTTCCAAAGATACAGAGGAATCCAATCATCCAGACAGGGACAATTGCGTGTTCATTTTTATTAACTATTGTTGTATCAATTATGAGTTACGTTCGAAAAAGAGGTTAAGTTTAGGGAGGGTACAGCGAAACAACACTCACACACACTCACACACACACACACACACACACGCATATATATATATATATATATATATATATATTACTTTCTTTTATGTGACAAGTAATTTACAAATTTGTGAATATATAGGGAGAGTAGTAGCATTTATCACAAATGTCAATATTAAGTCATGATGAACAGACACAAACACACACACACGTATATGGGATAGGATAAAGACAAAATATGAAACGTTTATCAATCTCGCATGTTTCACTATTATTAATAAGTAATATTACACTAGAAGAAAAAGAAATGAAGAAAGAAATATAAATTCTGGGATTTTTATTTTTGTTACTTGATTTTCATTGGTTAAGCAGGATTCATATGCATTTGTCTTGTTAAGCAGCGTTACTATAATTTATGGCATTCTGAACTCAAGGAGAGATAGTCTTTTCAATTCTCCTAAAAATAACGAATTCCAAGCCTAATTAAAAAAATCGTAAATATTGCATTATATATGTAAGTGTATCATGATTCTAGTTTGTCAATGTGAGATTTAGATGATAATGTATATTCGTAAGTGCGTGTGTACATGGGCGTGGTCGTGTGTATTTCTAGTATCGATTATTTATGTTAGGAGGTAGATAATTTTACGTCAACATAAATAAACATAAGTTAGATTCTTTAAGAATGTATCATTTAAGAATATCCATGTCCTTTTCACGTTCTAGAAAAATATTAATTGAAAATACAAGTATACTCTAGGATGAAAATAACAAAAACTTCTAATTCCCGAAGCGATCTACATAAAAAATGAAATCAACACTAAATAAAATCAATTATGAGTATAGTAAATATGTTTTAAAATGTATATTAAATCAAATGTTATAGAATGTTCAAATTTAAATAAATAAAAAAAATAATAATTTTTTTTAGAAAAAAATTGCAGGTTTAGTATTTTTAAAGCATTCATAATAAATAATTTAAACTAAGTTACCTCCCTTACATAATCATAAAGTAAATTGATTATAACGGACTGTGTGCATGCGCATTTAAAAAAAATCACTACTAACAATTTCACTAATTTTTGTCTTAGCAAGCAGATGAGATTGAAAGTATGGTGTTTTTCTTACTCACATTTTGTAAAAGCGCTAATAAATTGATCCGTGAATATGAGAAGATTGAAATAAAATTGTACAATATGTGGCCTTGTATGCAGGTCACTAGCGGGTCTGAAGTGCCACGTGCAACACAAACATAAAAACTGAATGAGGTTTTGGGATCCTCATACATCGAAATTGACGGGACAGTCTATCATATATATATATATATATATATATATATATATATATATATATACCCTATTTGTTCTTGTCTATTCAATTTGCTTTAACTCAATCGGATACAGGTACAACTGCTACTTAAATTACCGGGTGTGCCTAAGTGGCAACCCATTCAAATACTTGTGGCATTCGATGCAACTTAATGTGACTTGTGCGTAAGCCTATAATTTAATTCTCATCCTCTTAAAGTTTGGAAATATCATTCATAACAAAAACAAAATAAAATTGTCAAGTTAGAAGGGAAAATAAGAAAACTCAATCATCAAATCATTGCTTTGAAAATCTGAAGGTGATCTTTGCTAGGGTTCGAATCCTGACCTATGGTAAAAACAGTGCTAATTTTTTTGCTATCCTACGGCAATAGATTCTTTTTTCATTCGTTGACATGGATAACATTAATTCTAAAGCAGAATGGATCTTGATGTTTTTAGATAAACGATAATGCAAAATTCTAACATTTCCAATGCCCAAGGGTAAAAATGAATCAATAATTGCATACGTTTGCTCTCTTTAGTTGCTTTCTTTCTTTTTTCTTTCTTTATTAATTTCTTCTTTCTTTATTTGTCTTTCTCTATTTTTCTTTCTTTCTTTTTCTTTCTTTCTTTTTTTCTTTCTTTTTCCTTTCTTTTTGATGTTTCTTTATTTTCCTTCCTATCGTTTTCGTTTCTTTCTTTATTTTCCTTTCTTTTTCTTTCATTCTTTTTCCTATCTTTCTTCATTTTTCCTTTCATTCTTATTTATTTATTTTTCCTTTCTTTCTTTCTTTCTTTCTTTCTTTCTTCTTCATTTCTTTCTTGTTCCTTTTTTTCTTTATTTTTCTTTCTTTGTTTTTCCTTTCTTTAATTTTCTTTTTTTTCTTTTTCCTTTCTTGCATTAATTTTTCCTTTAATTCTTTCTTTCTTTTTCTATTCTTTCTTTTTCTGACTTTATTCTTTCTTTCTTTATTTGTTTTCCTTTCTTGTTCTTTCTTTATATTTACTTTCTTTATTATTTTTCTTCGCTTTTTCTGTTCTTTCTTTCTTTCTTTTTCTTTTTCCTTTCTTTGTTTTTCTTTGTTTTTCTTTCTTTCTACTTTCTTTCTTTATTTTTTCTTTCCCTTTCTTTCTTTTTCCTTTCTATCTTTTTTCTTTCTTTCTTTATTTTTCTTTCATCTATCTTTCTTTCTTTATTTTTCTTTCTTTTTCCATTCTTTCTTTTTTCTTTCTTTTTTCTTTCTTTATTTTTTCTTTCTTTCTTTCTTTCTTTTTCCTTTCTTTTTCCTTGCTTTCTTCTTTCTTTCTCTCTTTCTTTCTTTCGTTCTTTCTTTCTATTTTCTTTTTCATTTAATTATTTACTCGTTTTCTTCTCTATTCCCCGTATATTCGTTTTGGCTTCTTTATATCTTTTTTCTTCATTCTGTTTAATCTTTTTCACGTTTTTCTTTCCTACTCCGCGTTTTCATCTTCCTTCTCTCTTCTGACTTGTTTGTCTTTTTCTTCTCTGAAAATCGTGAACCGTTTCTTTTTTAAATACATTTTTCTTTCAATTCGTCTGCATTCAGTTTTTCTTTCATTTACTTCTTTTTCCTTCTTTTACACACACATTCCTATTATTTCCTTTCATTTTCTCAATTCTCTTTTACTCCGAATAAAAGCAAACATTACCATCATGCTGGAACTAAACCCGTCAACAATCTCAGCAAAAGAAATTAAAAATATTCTTTTCTTTTGCTATCAAAATATAAACGACGCATTATTAATTTGCTGCACCAATATTCAAGTATCGCCTGGGGTTTGTAGAAGATTTTTAAACAAGATCGCACTTTGCTTTGCGGATTCAATATGCCTCGGGGGCCAAAGTCAGATAGGTGAATACAGTCAACCTAAAAAGGAAATGACAGCACAAAGGGTGAATATCTACAAGAGAAATCTCTTTTAGCGAAAAGATGTTTGTATGATCGGTGCGCGACCGATCGACCCTTACAAATTGGACGGTGAAAAACTTTTATGAAAAAGGAATAAAAAGTAATTGACACGGGACAGTATTAGGAGATGCGGAAGCTGAAGGAATCCGCACATATATACAGCTAGATCATTAAGTTCATAGCCTGAGAAGGTTTATGCAGGTATTATACCCGAATACCACAAAAATGGTCCGAAAGTTTGAAAAAAATAATTCTGAAGTATTTCGTTGGGTTTTAAGTAAAAAAAAACCCCAAAAAATGGAAAAAACGAAACAAATCAAAACAAAAATATCCTACCAAGACAAAAGATGTCTGCCTGTCTGTCTGTCTGTCTCTCTCTCTATATATATATATTTATGTATGTATGATTTTTGTATGTATGTATATATATGAATAAAATAATATTTACTTGCCGGCTTCTGTTTCCCTTAAATACAATCGTTGTACAAACATTATTATTTTTTTTTCTTTGATTTCTAGCGTTTACACATTTCTTTCCGGGTCCCGCCCAGGGACCTAAGGTGAGAAATGGCATCATGACACTTACCACTGACAAAAAATAAAAATAAATAAATAAATAAAAATTACATGGATAAAGCCCTTCGTAAAGTGTGGGCTGTACTTGTCAGAACAATTTTTTGTATCTCCTTGAGGCATGGACTTCCAGGAATCCCTTCAATTAGTCTACTGCAATCTTTTCCAACCAGTCCTAGGACTCCAACTACAACAGGGATTGTTGATATTCCCATGAGCCACATTTTTGAGATTTCTATTTCAAGGCCCTCGTATGCTGATAGCTTTTTCAATATCTTCAAAGATACCTTGCAGTCTGAAGGGACTGCCATATCAATAAGGATGCGCTTTTTTGGCTTGCAGTCTCTAATAACAATGTCTCGGCAGTTAGCTTTGATTTTTCTGTCTTTGTGTGTTGTCTAGTCCCATAAAATTATAATAATAATAATAATAATTATTATTATTATTGCTGTTGTTGTTGATGATGATGTTAATGTTGCTGCTGTTGGTTTTGATTGTCTAATGTCTTTCATCAGTCTACTATACCTACAAATTATAAGAAGCATACATTGACAATATTTCTCTACTCTCATGGCTTTTAGACGTCACCTCGACGCAACGCAATTCCCCAAAAGTAGACGGAACACGGAATTAATTAGAAAAATATAGATAAATAATGTATATAAATAGATAAATTAATGCAGACTATTTACAAATACACTGCCTCCACCCTCCCAACCAGATTAAATAATCAATCTGGATATCATGATCTTAATTTCTACCATTTTCTATAGATCAATCCGCCAGTAACCAAATTATATTATGTATATACAAACCTCTAAAAGAGTAGTACTTGTATTGAATATGGCTTGTAAGCGTAAAACTCACTGTTGATTCCTATGAATCAAAACAGAATAACTGAAAATTTTAAGATCAGCGTTCCGTTTCACAATATGATCACGTGGGCGTCACGTGGGCGTCACGTGGGCGATGTTGTGAAAACGAATTCCTAAAATAGAGTATATTTTAAATGAAAAAGGAAAAAGAATTTTATTTTAACCTAAAATTTATAAGTACGTTTGTGGGGCATTAATCTTTGTTTTGATTAGTCTTAATCTTATGTCTATTGTCTTTTCATGTTGACTTGAATATCGTCTAATGTTAATTATGTTTTAATAACTATGCCCTGAAGAAGGTCTACTGGACCGAAACGTCTGACGTCGACATTGAAACAAAATTAAAACAGCATATTTTCATATTCGGATTTTTGTTTTTCCATATTTTTTTCTTCATATTATCGGATCTATATTCATATATTTGTTTATATATATATATATATATATATATATGCGTAACATACTTTCATTCAAGCATGTTTGGTGAAATAATCTGGACATGTCTTTTTTTTACCTTTTAATTCTTTCGAATTTTCGGATCAACTACTTAATGCTGATATTAAATTCATTAAGGAAGGCGCCTTAGTTTTCTTCCTTTCTTTTATTTTCCCGAGTACTTTCAGTCTCAACCAAGATTATATTCATGGGTGATTTGCAAAGACAAAATGAAAATTATATCGGTGAAAGGCGAATGGAATTCTGTTAACGGAATTCCGTCAAGTTATCAAAGACAACAATATCATTTTCACTGTAGCTGCATATTTCATGCAAACGGACCATACTATGAGTAAAAGATCATTTTTTTAAATGTTTTCATTTAAATTCTAAATAGAAAAAAAAAACAAAAATCCGACTTAAAATACTTTTTAAACATAAATTCAAACATTCTAGATATACATAACGACAATGTTTTAAAGAAAATGGAAAGAAAAAAGGAAACATATACTTAATATTAGGAAGAGACAGATGAAATTTCTATAGCATACAATAAGGAAAGAAGGTTTGAATAATCTAAAACTCACAGATTGAAGTTAAAGGTGGCAGAGGAAAACAACGTATTAGTGAGCTTGAGAGAATGAAAGGCTAAATAACCAAAGAAGTAAAATTTCTTAAGAGGGCAGGAAATTGTGGAGAGCCATGATTACCTATGTTCTGAAAGGACACTTACCGTAAGAATGGAGAAGTACGTTTACTAATCTCCAAAAGCTCAGCAGACATCTGAATCGTAAAAAAACTAATCAATCATGTCGGATATATAAATATGATATCTTGTTACAGAGAATGGCTCGGTGATTTATGCTAGTCACAGCGAACGAAACGAATTTGCATTTGCGCCTGCGCACGAAGGCAGTGATTATGAGTAATTTAACTGAGATGGCGCAACAGACGAACGTTTGGCATTCACTCTTCTTCTTTTTGCACTTTGAGTACGTTTATGGCTGAAGGAAGCGGATGAATAAAAAGAGTGTGTACTGAAGCCAATGATGATATTAAGTCAGATAAGTTTTGGAAAGAAAAGAATAGAAGGAAAAGATTATAAACTTGACTTAAACCCGATACGACGAGAGAAAAAAAACGAGAAAACACGAGAACAGGCAAGAATGGAGGAATAATGAAAATTCGAATCAGAATGTATAGAGAAAAATTTAAAGAAAAAAAAAAGAGAAAATTGTATAACATGAAGGGATAAGCAAGAAATTGAAGAAGAAAAATTTGAAAAAGAAATAAAATAACGAAAAGAACGGATTAAAAATACTAAGCAAAGAAAAGGAATAAAAATAGCAACTTCTCTCAAAAAAGATCCCAAACAGTGGTTAACCGGTGCAAGTAATGGCTTGTACATTTTAACGCCTCCTAAACAAAACTGTCTTCATTTAATCATCATAGAGAAACTTTTCTCCCTGCTTTCTGTACGGCTAATGCTAACCTCCAGGTAAGCAACGGTTTCCGCCTTGTTTGGTTCTCTGGTATGGAGTGTAGTGATTACATTGAATCCAATTTTAGGGCTACTGCCAGGAAATTTGGTTCAATGGATCATGCTACACATTTGCTTTTTCGTCAGAATCCTTCTTGCATATTTATAGATCTACCATCCGTTCGTACGTTGAATATTGCTACCATATCTTGTCTGGTGTTCCTACTACATCTATATGTCGAGATTTATGACAAAATTCAAAGATGTGTTTGTGATATTACCAGTATTTACCTGGTATCTCTGCTTCAGTCACTTTCCCACTGAAGTGACGTGGCTTCTCTCTGTCTTTTCAAAAAAATATTTTCATGACAATTGTTCTGATGAGGTTTTTCCTTCGTGCTTCGACTGCATAGATTTCAGCGTCCTATTAGATTAACCATAAGGTCTCCCCGTATCTCCAACCTTTCAATTTCGTTGTTTCCTGCTACTAGCTACGTCAATCTTCTGTCTTCCTGAATCCTGTTCGTTTTTTTATCTTTGTTGAATTCTTATCATTCTCTTCCACCCCATCAACCCTTTGTGGCCTTTAGTGGTATTATCGCGTTGCTCTGAGTGAAATGATTAAAATAAACGTCCAATAAAAAGAAGCATTAGAAAAAGAATTTTTTTCGCCTAATTCAAGGTTCGATAATCACTCAAGGTAGATCTAAATCTGAATGTAAGTCGTAGGAAGTAAAGATTTTAATGATAAGGACGACAGGTAAAGATTGCCTCTTTAAGTGAAGTGGTTAACATTGATTGCTCAAGGAAACAAAAACCTTTGTGTTAGTTCCATAAAGTTGCAGATCTTTGGAATAGACTGTCCGATTGGAAATTTCGGATTTAATTTGAAGCCTTGAGGTTTAGATACTATAAGATCGGACCCTGAATAACCGCCAGTAACAATGAACGGATGCCCTCTAGAGGAGGCATCGTGTCTTGAGTCAGTCCTAACCTCGAGTGTAACTTCTACATACGCTCTATCACTAAAGATGCGGGTATTAGGTTGGTGCAAAAATAATGTCGTTTTCTCACATATGTTACTATGGGAGAAAATGACATTATTTTTGCACCAACCTTATAAAACAACCTGTTTCTTGTACCGCTCCAGTAAGTACCTATGCTATCCTCTACTTTTATAAGAGCCACATCAAGACAAAAATGGACGACTGTTCCCAGATTTGAGCGGGAGCTGCCAAGACCTCACTTTCTATTCTTTATCAAAAGTTCAAAAGTGTTTACGAGTCCTTGTGGTTATCGAATTCTTTCCCTCCAATCTTTCTCACACTGGCGAGATGTGGCGTGTCTCTTACTGCTCTATCTCTTATTCTATGGAAAGTGCTCGGGCGAATTACATTTCTTTGTTCCGTCAGGTATAACCTTCATGGCTACGATCCTTCATTACATTTGCATTGTAACAAACCAACCCCCTCACAACTTCTATTAGGTTGGTGCAAAAAATAATGTCGTTTTTTGACGTTAAAAATACGTCAAAAACGACATTATTTTTGCACCAACCATATATTAGTTTGGTGCAAAAATAATGACGTAAGAATGTCGTTTTTTGACGTCAAAAAACGACATTCTTACGTCATTATTTTTGCATCAACCTAATATATTCCATCGACAAGAAGTAAGTTTCACTCGAAGAGCTTCTTCCTCCGAATCACGGATCCGAAGATGTTTCCCCGATCTGCAAACTTAACCTGTTCAAGTCTAAAGTTATCGTCCCTCTATCCGTGTAAACCCATTTTAAGGCAACCCTCAAACCTTGTGAATGAATCTTACTGTAAAAAAGAAGGAGATATATAATTAATATTAGGTTGGTGCAAAAATAATGTCGTTTTCTCACATAGTAACATATGTGAGAAAACGACATTATTTTTGCACCAACCTAATATAAACAGCAATAAGATATATATATATATATATATATATATATATATATATATATATATATATATATATATATATATATATATATATATATATATATATATATATATATATATATATATGTTTAACATCTTTTTTATAGATACAAATATTTAAGTAAATGCTCTGCTTTATAAAACAGTTTTTATAACATTTGCCGGCCTGAATGTCCGAGAAATTTTCACAGCAAATATTCGTCCTCCGACAGGATTGCGAACCTGTATCCTTAACTGAACCGACATCTAGCTTTACGTGCCTTTACCGATTTGGCCACAAAGGCGCTTTCGGTTAGCAAGGTCGAATTTCCTGTATTTGAAGTTCATTCTTCCAAGAATCTCTCACGTACATTCATATCTGCTCAAAGCGTATCCAAATGTAAACAAATGACGTCACACATTATGAAATGGACAAAGTCCGACAATTATTTTAAGACATTTTTTATGTTTAACATTCTTTTTATAGATACAAATATTTAAGTAAGTGAAAATTTCTCGGACATTCAAGCCGGTAAATGCTGTTTAATACTGTTTATTATAAACAGAGCATTTACTTAAATATTTGAATCTATAAAAAGAATGTTAAACATAAAAATATCTTAAAAGAATTGTCGGACTTTGTCCATTTCATAATGTTTGATATATATATATATATATATATATATATATATATAAAGAAATATAGTCTTAAGGTGTGCTATATTTATGGAATAAAGTGCTCAATATCAGAGATAGAGCGTGTGTAAATATAAAAGTGAACATAGAAGTCAACACTTAGAGGCGACAGTCTGTTTCATGCTATATGCAATCGTCAGGCCACATGTGGCCTGACGATTGCAAATAGCATGAAACAGACTGTCGTCTCTAAGTGTTGACTTCTATGTTCACTTTATATATATATATATATATATATATATATATATATATATATATATATATATATATATATATATATCATTGGAAAATGTTTAAATATCTTTTTACTAAATTTCACCCGCCCTGGGTATGACGATAAACTACATTCTGCGGAGGGCTACTGGTCGAGAAATGTTGTTTCATGTTTATTGCTGTTGTTCACTGTTAGGGTCAGTGCAATGGGAAAATAGTTAATCCCCAAATGGAGAAGGCACGTTGGTGTAATGGAGAGCGACTCGGATTGAGGAAACAGAGAACCGAGTTCGAATTCCAGTCTAGTCCATTACATTCACTTACCTGCTAATACCCTTGGGAAAGTTATGAATCCTCTTCTTCTCCCTCCAGACTGGGTTCCTTTGATGATAACCGGTCTAAATGGCAACCTACAGCAGGAAAAATCTGCCTCATCACTCCTGTATCGAAAGATACATGATTGGCTAAGCGTATATCACGCATGGTACGTAACTGAGATCAAAAGACTACGGAAGTATAAAAAATGGATTTTTATAGTAAAAATACGAAGAATATGCTTTTGGAAAAAAAAAAAAAAAAAACATTACCAGCAATACACTTGACACTCGAAAAAAACTTCTTTATATCAGTACGTCAATGAAACCCGATTTACAAACTGATTCTTGTAACGATTACATATACGATTCTTACTAATTTACTCTAAAAATCTGGTCGGCATTTAGTTTGATATGCTGTAAAACAAAACAAACCCAAAAAGATTTCACCCAATAAAAGAAAATGAAGCGCTAATCATAGTAGACACTTATAGCGTATGAGTGGAAAAGATGATGATAGCTAAAGATTAGGATGATTTTTTGTTTACTTTTAGTTCACGCAATACTATGCCCAAGGTTCACTCAAGGTAAAGAGTTAATAACTGAGATTTTTGTAAGCGACGGGAAAGGAGAAATTTACAAGCCTATATTATGTGGACGTGTTGGATTCATATCTGTTGACACTGGACTTGTATTGAAACCAAGATTATAATTGTCAGGGAAGCATTCTCTCGGGAGTCTATTTCAAGAAGCAACAATTCTGAGGAAGTTGCTGTTTGAGTGGGACATGCTACTTATCAAAGAACACGAAGGGAGTGGTGATTCTTTGTCACCGGGAAAATTCAACGAGGCCACGAAAATCTATTGGGATAAAGTACCTCAAATGGATCAACGCTAATCATATTATCGCTAAAGATTCCAGAAGAATATTCGGTTCCTTTCGCCTCCAAAAAATTCCTGCTTCCATGCTCTCTTCGAGAGTATGGCAGCATTTATCAGCGCTAGAAAAATAGTGAAAGCACAGTAAATTTAGATCTTCGGATTGAGAAATTCCGATGGATTCTATTACATTTACTTACTTTGGGAAAGGTATAAATCTATATCTTTTCCTACCCCAAACCCACTGACTGTTGAAGGGCAACTAGTCTTGTGGAAAGAAACTCTGAATTCAAACCGGATCGGAATATCCTAAAAGTGTGTATACATGCGGCTGGGGACCGGTTGTGAACGCACATTCCGACTGAAACGGCAACAATGGATTTGCACGTCCGAATAAATACGACCTCTGCTACGCTTGATCAGCTTTTGCTCGGATGGGTTGGATTTGGTTTACGGAGCTGGCACCACCGGCCCAGTGAATGGCGCAACAAGTACAATTGCAGGTCAAAGTAATCCTGCGATATTTGGGCTCATGCCACTTAGAGTTCAAACGTGATTATGCAAACTTCTGAGTGGTAAATCATTTTGCTACCTTCAACCACTTTCCCACTGACGAAACATTACTTGCCTTTCAGTATTCTATCGCTAATTATTATGACAGCTATTCAAACGAGGTAGATTAATCAGTCTCACCAGTTCAGACGTTTCTAGCTGGGACGGCAATGTACTCGGAGACAAATTATTCCCTTCAAATTCCTTTGGTATGGCATAAGTTCCTCTCAGCTTCTTATCACTTTTCCGAAGAGACTGCCTAGGGGGTACACTCCGACCACTACAGGGGTAACCTCGTTAAGTCTATCCGATATCTATCTTACATATACAGTGTAACCCGGATATAAGAGAAACACGGATATAAGAGAGATTTTTTCTGGTCCCAAATAAGAGCCATACTTACCTAAACAAAATAGACCAAACCCGGATATAAGAGAAACCCAGATATAAGAGACTTCTTCTCCGGTCCCGACAACTCTCTTATATCCAGATTACACTGTACTAATAATATGCACCACTCCCCACTTCACTTTACAAAAATCTATCTTGAGTTGTTTTTGGGCCTGTATTAAATCAAGAATAGTATTTGAAATGATAATGAAAAAGTGTTGTTCAATGTCTTCTATCCGATATCTATGAGTATCAGTTTCTGAATATTATAAATGTGGTTGATAAGATACTCTTGGTTACCCGACATGATTTCGCTGAAAAGGCAAAATCTGTAGAAATTCAAATATGTTTTTCCTCTCTCTTTATGTTCCTATTGTTCCAAGATATATTCGAAAATAGGTAAGGTGTCCTCTGCTGGCTTAGTTTTGTTTCCTTGCTCCACTGACTACTGCACCCTCACACACACGCACATACACAAACACACACACACGTGTATATAACACACGTGTATATCATACAAGTTTGTTTCACACACACTCAAACACAAAAACAAGCACAGTCTTAGATCAAATTTTAATGCTTTTTCATTCGATTTCAATTGTGCACACACGTAATTCTTTTTGTTATTAACACGTATTAATTGTCATATGTTTTAAAATCTATGGTTTGTGTTACTTATTTTTAACCGGACCCGTAGGTTCGAAAAAAAATTTTGTTTGTCGAAAAATGTTCCAGGAGCTGTTAATATTTACTCAAAAATTTTCACACCTCGCAAGAAAAGAGGTGAAAAACACAAAAATACAATGCAAACACATGCGATCGTTTTGAATGAATCTATTCAAAATTAATCCCTCCTAATGCTATCTGCTGATAGAAACAGAAATGATATTTGGCTAACTCAATAATATACTTCCGCTATGAAACAGCAGATAACGTTTCGACAACGAAATAACAATGGCACTATTCTATACGAGCTCTCTTAAATCGTGAATGGGTTAATCGATGATGAGTTATATTGGAATTCGAAATATTCAGAAAACAAAATGGAGATGAGAAGAGAGATGTCAGAGGTCGAAATAAAAGTGAAAAACAATTTATCAGCATTTTTCAAACAACGTGAAAATTGAATTAATTTCGGGTATTCATAAACTCAAACAAGGTTTGCTATCCCTGGAAATTCCCAGTCAATCTGCCCACTCCTCTACACAAACACTCTCTCCCTTTCTTTCTTTCTCTATCTCTCTCTCTTTCTCACTATATATATATATATATATATATATATATATATAATGTAGACATAAGGATCAACAATGCCCTATGACTTTCCCTAAAGATCATAATGAGGTGTGAAACTGGCATTAAACATACAGTGTTAATTCTTACGTCCACATTGTCCATACCAATAAACGGTTTGACTCCAATATTGTATTAGGTTGGTGCAAAAATAATGACGTAATAATGTCGTTTTCGACGTTAAAAAATACGTCAAAAAACGACATTATTACGTCATTATTTTTGCACCAACCTAATAACTATTTTCCTATAAACAGAACAACTTTTAAGCAGTACATTCACAGTTCCACAAAACACACACACATACACACACAAATATATACACACACACACACATATATATATATATATATATATATATATATATATATATATATATATATATATATATATATATATACAAAATCACCTCATATTGGGAATTGCCAGGGTTGATAAAACAGACAACCGATAACTCTCTCTGCCGAAATAGCCTATTCCCCATATGAGGTGATTTTTTTTATATTGTTTATTAATTATTTGTTCTGTAATAATAAATACATTTAGCTCTTTTTTGGATCAGTTTTAAAATTTTATAATACTAGGATCCACTTGGATTATATACCAACAGATTTGTTATCTTTACTATATATACACACACACACACACACACACACATATAAATATATAATATTTAAATGCAGTAAAATCGACCTTGCTAACCGAACGATCCTCTGTGTCTCGATCGGTTAAGTCAAGTCAGGCTATATGACTGTTCCTTATCGGAAACAGGTTCGATTCCTGTCGGAGGACGAATATTTTCTATGAAGATTTCTAGGAGATCCAGGCCGGTAAATGTTATTACTACTCTTTATTATAAAGCAGAGCATTTACTTATATTTGTATCTATAAAAAGAATGTATAAACATAATTGTCGGACTTTGTCCATTCCATAATATATATATATATATATATATATATATATAAATTTCAAAGAGGATAGAATCCAAGTAAAACTCAATATCCAGGACAGAGTAAAAATATAGTTAGGCTGAAACACTAAAATTCCATGATTATAATTTATTACATTGGAATCGTAATCACGATCCAATTCGTCAGACCTCAGAAAAGAAATCGGATAACATATATATATATATATATATATATATATATATATATGTATATATATGTGTGCGTGTGTGTGTATGTTTGTGTGTGTGTGCGCGTTGTAATCATTCGAACTGGCTCAATCATTCAAATGCTTCCAATGTTAATGGTGTTACTGGTATTCAAACTAACTTTTTCCACTACTCAAACTTCTTGTCATGTAGTGGATTTCCCGACTCGTTTCCCTAATAAATCTGATCAAGATTCTTCTCTCCCTGATGTGTTCCTTACCTTCCCTCATAGCTCTTATCGAGCATGAAAACTTTGCCCTTTTGGCAATTTGGATCAGGTAGTAGTATCTATTGATATTACTTCTGAGTCCTCTATTAGAAAAGAACCTCCTATTCACAAGACTTCTTTCCCTTACCAGTGTAATGATTGGAATTCGTCTCAGGAGTCTCTTCGAGACAATTCTAGGATTGATATTTGTAACGTTCTTACTGAGAATTGTGTATCAGATGTTTGCGTTAAAGCCGGTAATTATATTGTGTTATTGGAATTAAGAATAAGAAATCTAAAAAAAAAAAAAGGTTATTGAAGCACAGAATCACGGAGCATATCTAAATTAAAGGTCAATTCCTACTCATGTAAGGGTCACATGTCACTGGCTATATAACCCCCATACATAAATATCCTCCTATTTTTATTTCACCTAGTTTGCAGGCGGCACAAAGCAAGATACAGAGCAGCCTCGGCTGTCTAACGACTCACATGTCGAACAAATCGGATTTCGAACAAAAAAAACTCAAGATGAAAATGCCTCGGTTAGCGAACAAAAATTTCGGTTCTCGAATAACATTGCCGAATCGAGTTAACCCGAACGGAATAATTTCTGAGTCGACCGCCGTATTGTATATATATATATTCTTATGTTGTGGCATGCTTTTCTTTTCCAATTTTTTTGTATTGTGACGTTTTTTTTCTACATTCATTCCTATTGGAAAAATAGTTTCGGTTTACAAGCATTTCGGGTTACGAAAGGCCTTCAGGAAGAAATTAAGTTCGTGAACTGAGGTCCCACTGAATATTCTTTAATCACAAACCGTAGCTAATGGCGTCTGGTTACGGAAGAACGGAGTCAGCAGCCGTAAGAGAAATTACTACCTGTTATAGCTACCAGTGGACTGAAAGTAACCACTTCTTCAACAAGAGCTGGTGACAAGATACCCAGAATAATTCTAAGATCCCCGAAATTGTTTTCTATGAAGCTAAGTTTGAAGGTGCACAATTTCTATGTGTTTATTGAACTTTCTTTATTTGGATATTTAATATATTCAAATAGTACAGGTAGTTATGTTTTCTTTCTCTTCAAAAGCTGTAAGTCAGTTTGTTTGAACGCACGTGACTTAGTACTAAGCATCCACAAATCCGGTGTTCTATTCTGGTGTATTATAATCACTACATTTTCAGATGCTGAGTAAAACTTTTAAGGTAGCTGACATATAGGACCCTGGTAACATGATTTTAGAAAGATTTTTCTTTATTTTATTTTAGAAAATAGGAAATCACTTGACTGACCGGTAAAAGAAAAAAATATGACGAAGGCTAACAAACTTTCTTAAACGCAACACGAACGGTACGCTCACCAAGAAGAAACGATCACAAGAAGGTGAAGGCAGACTGCGCACACATAAAAGGAACAAAGCTGGAAAAAACAAAGTGATTTTTAATGTTAATGATTTCTTTTTATTTCCACATTGATTATTGCCGATGTTTGTTTTTTTTTATTTTGTTTTTTTTTTAACATGAAAGACATCGGAAACAACAAGGAACAGCAATTCCAAATCAAAGAATATGCTTAGACGATTACTTATTCTTCATGACGTCGGTTTACTTCCTGAAAGTTTTTTCGCTTTGGTTGTTCGAAATAATTTTTCTTCCTTTACGACTTTCTTATTCTTTGTTGTACAAGTCCAGTCAGACATTTACCCTAAATTCTACGAGTAGGTTGTTTTTTTTTTCCAATTGCTTTATGCCCTTTGACTGTTAAATAAGTGTTAAATTGCCCAACTTGTTTTTTCATCACCACCACCACCACCATCGTACGAACCAGGATGAAAGCATGTACATTTTGTTTACCCCACTCCAATACAATTTCAATACTCTTCTTTTTCTGCTCCCCTTCTATTACACTTCGCGTTTATATATAAATAGTAAAGCGTTAAGAAATACTTTGGCCTATAACGCTTGATGATACCGAAAGTTTGATACCAAGGTAGTCTAACTTTCTTCTTTTTTTTAATATATATATATACATATTTTAAGACATGTTTATGTTTATACTTTCTTTTTATAGATACAGATATTTAAGTAAATGCTCTCTTTTATATATATAAAAAAAAAACCCTATTAATAACACTTACCGGCCGGAATCTCCTAGAAATTTTCATAGAAAATATTCGTCCTCTGGCAGGAATCGAATCTGTATCCTATACGGAACCGTCGTATAGCCTAACGTGCCTTAACCGATTCAGCCACGGAGGATCGTTCGATCAGCAAAGACGATTTTACTGTTTTAAACTGCAATCTTCCATGAAACAGTAAAATCGAACTTGCTAATCGTGGTTCGATCGGTTAAAGACACACTATATTTAAATGCAGTAAAATCGACCTTGC
>OZ010598.1:86037122-86079622 GCA_963932145.1 Acanthosepion lycidas | reverse complement strand
TGCCTTAAGATTCGTCTTGTTTGTAATTAATATGCATTTGGTTTTTGTAATAAATGTGTATGTGATTTTTGGCTGTGTGGTCGCTAACATTCTTACGTCCTTTGGAGAGAAATAGTCTAATTTGGTGTTCAATTGTTGGTTAGGGAAGCCGTTGTTGATTATGTTTGTTTAACGTTATTAAGTTCTTTGAGGAAGTGTAGTCGAGAGGATGGATTCTGGTGTGCTCTATTTAGAAAGTTTTTTATTACTGCTATTTTGTACCTAAGTCGACATTCGCTTTTGAAGTTAAGGTGGCACGAGTTTTTGCTGGTGTTTTTTTTTTTTTTTTGTATAATGATTTAATGAATGTGTTATTTCTGTATTCAACGGAGACATCGAAGAATGGAAGTTTGTTTTTTTGGTTAAGTTCATAGGTAAAGTTAAGGACGGAGTTTTTCTCAAATGTGTTCTTAAGTGTCTCTATTCCTTTAATGTTATTTGCTAAAATAAAAATATCGTCTACGTAGCGAACATATATTTTCGGTTTTCTGACCTGTGTAAATGTATAATGAAACATGCATAAAAGAAGGATTGCTGTCTAAATATACAACTATATATATATATATATATATATATATATATATATATATATATATATATAATACTAGAAGCCATACCCAGCTGGTGGATAAGAAATAGCGTTCAATTAGAATGGAGAAAACCAACATCATGTTTAGATGTAACAGATTTATGTTCTTCATTTACTTTAAAGTACTTTCATTAATAAACATTTGAATTCATGCAGGCTGCTGCTGATATAACAGAAGTAGTCTGTATTTATTCAGTCGAAGTTAGCCGACTACACAAAATTTTAAAACAGTTAACATAAAGACACACTTCAGACCACAATTATTTTATGGTTTTTTTGAAATTCAATTTGTCAATGTGCTATCTGGGATGTAAAAAGCATACATTTATAAAGCAATTAATTTTGACGAAAATTAGTTGAACGATCAACGAAAAAAAAGAAAGCAACCAGTATAAATCGCCATTTTTCGTTATTTACGCGGGTTTTCACTATATGGGTAGACTTAATTATCACGTTAAATGACTGTTAAACAATCAACTTATTGTTGGCTTATTGTTGTTGAGTGATGTTTGTATTAGACTGCTTGTAAATTGAAGGAGTTTTAGTATAAAATTTGCGTTGAAATTGATTTGTGTTGAAATTGATTTTTCGTTTTTCGCTGAAAACAATGGCTTAGATATAAATATGTTGCATCGTTGGAATGGTGTAAGTAAGCTATATACCGGGTTTGAGTGAGATTGGAGGAAAAAAATTCATTTATCGATTTTGGATTGGCTTTATCAATTATTGATATTTTAAAAATTATCCAGTTTTTACAGTAAGAACCTATGTCTTACATTGTACAAAAAGTGAAAAGGTATCACACAGATTGACAGACAGACATCATGTTTTATATATATATATATATATATATATATATATATATATATATATATATATATATATATATATAGATAGATAGATAGATGGATGAGAGAAAGTTATTCCACGTTTGTTCCTTACAGAATGTAGATATGTTTATTATTTAGTAAAATATGAGTTATTTTGTGAATCTTTTAATTAAAATTTAAAATAAAACATGGTAATTCTGGAGTTTGCCTTACTTTTGTTCGTTAGAAATATATAAGACTTAGTGATTGATTTTCCATTGTTTTGATGATTTGTAGTGATTGATTAAATATTCTATGCTTTCGTAACCCCTGACTCAGAAGAGATACGTTTCTTTAGGTAAGCATTAACTATAGATTATTGAATTTGTTTAGGACGATAGGGTAGCAGCTGTTAGAATTTAATAGTAATAAACATTTCTGTGTTTAGTGTGTAGTGTTGTGGAGATGCTTTTGTTGTTTCGACCGTAACCATACATCAAGAAACGGAATAGAACTCGTTGAATATTTCATTGAGATTTTCATGATGCTGTGAAAGTTGTTTATGTATGAAGTAATGGAGAATATTCCGCCATGCATCTCTAACAAGAAAATATCATCTGTTTATCTATTCTGGTGGTGAGGTTCGTGGTGGTAACTACGAAATATATTTCGCTCCAGAGCACCCATAAGTAGGATTGCATAGCTATGGGCCAGTTTTGCCCCCTTCTGACCTGAAGGAAATTGTATCCATTCAACTGGATGTCGTTATGATGTGTATGCATTCTTTGATGTGGCAGATGTTCTGTATGGTCTATTCCTGAAAGCCATTAATGTGTAAAACAATTTTTACAAACCTTTGTTTCCTTTTCATATGTGAGATTGGGCTATCGGGATGTTACATTTTTGTCCCGAGATGTGAATCGTTTTAAATTTCTTCAAATTCTTGTAAATTTTATAAGAAGTAGGTTTGGTTCTGAGGCTACTAGGATTATATATATATATATATATATATATATATATATATATATATATATATACACTCCTATCGTGAAGGGAAAGACATATTTCATTAGATCTAGTGACAGGCAACTGAAGTAGTAACTCTAATCAGCAGGAAGGTTAGGTTTACGGCTCCAAGTTCAATAGAGTGATTTGTTATATGGAACAATAGCCTTCTGGATTAAAGCTGTTTTTTCCGGGCATTTGTTGATATAGTAATTACCAGTTCAATCTAAGTCAACTTGGCCTCGGTGGACATGAGCGAGCAATATATGGACAGCACTAAAAATAAATTCTAGACGAGATGCCCATGGAAGTCGACAGTGAAACGAAAACAGACTCCAGATCATATTAAAGGAAGAGCTCAGCTTAGAATTAACTTTAGGTTACCCAGATCGATATACAGTTGACGAAGGCTGGATGGCACAACGATAACAACAAAGATGAGGATACTAGTCTTCATAAAAATTGTGTAATTAATGATAACTCCTCATCCCAGAAATTCAAACAGAAATTTACTAAGCGTTCACAAAAATCGTATAAACAAATGCTGTTATCATGGCAACCAAATGTACTCAATATTTGAATCCTAATCAAGCATTGTTATACGAGCTGACAAGCCACATTCGGACTTTTAAGTGAGCTAATGGCTAATTGGGACCCTGACCCAAACCTAAACGGTCCTCTGGTCCAGCTTAGAAAATAGTAATCATAATTTTAAGTTGTACATTTCGACCTTCTTCTGGTTTATAATATCCAGAAATTCATACACAGATGTCCTCAAGGACACATGGCACAGTGGATAAAGGTGTTGGTTAGATCCAGTGACAGGACCAAAAGAGTGTGAGTTCAATACCCGGTTAAGGCAGTGAAGAACTTGGAGAGGGGAATTAACAGGAGATAACTGATAACTGACATCCATTAAGCATGGCACGTGGAACTAGAACAGTCTAACCCAGTGAGCGAAATAAATTCCAACCACCTGAAGAAGGCCGGAGCGTACAACGGCCGAAACGTTCTTATAAATATGGCGACAAAGATGAGGACAATAGTACGAATAATGTAAATAGTGTACATAATACCTCATCAGACGGACGGACATAGTGAAATTGCTATTTATTTCTTTAGATTTAATTAGTATTTCAGGATGTCTGTTTCTTTTCACACGAAGATTGTGTTCAAGCTCTAAATGAGGAATTATTTTCCTACAGTAACTTAATTCAATCATCACCATTTTACATATTTTTTTATCCTTTCAGCTTAAGCCAAAGAAGTAAATAGAATTTCTAGTAAAATATGTTTAATTTTCGAACACCGCATTATTTTCTTGAGAAAACGCACTAAAAAGAAAACAAATGTTCGCTGCCATCGCACGCTGTATATGGAAGCGAGTGTTAGGGCTTATGACCACATTACGTTCAAACACCGGTTCCCGTACGCTCACCGAAGTTAAGCAACCTTGAGACAAGTCGATACCCAGATGCTGTAATATTGGATGTGTAGCTTCTGTAACGGATAATGACAGGAATTGTTAGTCGGAGAACTGTGTTCCAATCCAAGGCAGGTTCGTTATATTCAATTACGTGCAAATACTCTTGGGAAACGTATGAATTCACTTCTTCTCCCCCAGCTGTGGGTTAATAAGTAAGACTTCTGTAACTAAACCATCATTATCGCCATAAAAATAAAATGATATTGAGTACGAAAAATATTTGGAATTCGGCATTAAATTACCCATAGAGATGCAAACAGGCCCGCTAAAACTGAAACAACTAATCTGTTAATGTATTGCATGTCTTTTCAGCCGAAATAATCATGAAAAAAATATTTCCAGTTTTTAATCTATAACCTCTAAATAAGAAATTTTTTTCCTACAGTAGCCTAATTCAATCATGACCATCTTACTGTGGCCTGTATTCGTTAGAACAATTTTTTGTATTTCGTTAAGGCATTGGCTACCAGGAATCCCTTCAATGAGTCTACTGGAATTTTTTCAACCAATCGGAGGGGTACATCTACAACAGGGATTGTTGATGTTCCCATGTGCCACATTTTGTAGGATTCGATCTTCTTCTTCTTCTTCTTCTTCTTCTTCTTATTATTATTATTATTATTATTATTATTATTATTGTTATTTTATCAAAAAACGACATTATTACGTCATTATTTTTGCACCAACCTAATATATATATATATATATATATATATATATATATATATATATATATATTGTCAGTGGAAAGTGTCATGATGCCATTTCTAACCTTAGGTCTCTGGAAGAAATGTGTACACAACAGAAATCAAAGGAAATAATAATAATAATAATAATAATAATAATAATAATAATAATAATAATAATAATAATAATAATAATAATTTCACTTTATGGAATCAATATCGGTGTCGAGACGTAAATTTCGATCGAAACGCAAAAAAAACAAAAAAAAAACAGCGAAATTACTAAATTAGGAAAACGACAAAAAAACAAAAGAAAAGAAATTGCTATCAATGAATTGTGTAACATTTGAAATTCAAGTTTGCGCAACACTCGTAGATCGGGAAACTGAATACCCGCGCAAGAAGAGACGAGAATTTGATTGAAGTTGTTTGGAAAGTAACCAGTGTCTAAAATAAGAATGAATAGTTTAAATATAGAATTATTTCTTTTTTATTGATAGCAAATTGATAGAGGCGTGAAGATCGATCGCTGCATTCTTAATACACTAAATAAAAATTGCAAACAGGGAATTTTGATACAAATTTGCACGCAATTACGAGTGTAACCTTTTCCCTTTTTCTTCTGACATTTGGGAAACTAAAAGAAATTATTTCTATATTCCGCCACCAGAAGGAGAGAGGAGTCTTTCTCTTTATAGAAAAATATGTCTGATATTTTTCTTCGTTAATGCCAATTGTTCATTCAGAGAAAAAAATAAAAATCTTATTGAAACCAGAACATGGAAGCATATTGCATATTTGTTGAGAAGAGAAAGATTTTTAAAATATTAAAAAATAAAGAATCCAAATGTTAAACATAACTATACTACTACTACTACTACTACTACTACTGCTGCTACTACTACTGCTACAAGAAGAAGAACAAGAACAAGAAGAAGAACAAGACCAAGATGAAGAAGATCGAATTCTCAAAAGTGTGGCACGTGGGAACATCAACAATCCCTGTTGTAGTTGGAGCCCTCGGATTGGTTGGAAAAAATCCAGTAGACTCATTGAAAGTATTCCTGGTAGACGTTGCCTTAATTAAATAAAAAATAATGTTCTAACGAGTACAGCCCACAACTTACGCATGGCTTTAACGATGTAAATATGTATGTGTGTGTGTGTTAATTGGTCAGTGGAAAATGTCATGATGCCACTTTAGGTCTCTAGGCGTGACCCGGAAAGAAATGTGTAAACGCCAGAAATCAGAGGAAATAATAATAATAATAATTTTTTATTTTTTTTTTTTTTTGTCAGTGGAAAGTGTCATGATGCCATTTTCCAACCTTAGGGGCCCGGAAAGAAATGTGTAAACGCCAGAAATCAAAAAAATAAAAATGATAATAATAATAAGATTTTAAAAATGATTAAAAATAAAGAATTCAAATTCTTTTAAAATCCATGGGACTACACAAGCCAACCGTCCAGACATTTTTATTAAAGACCACAAACAAAAAAAGTGCCTCCATATAGCAGTCCCTGCAGACTGCAATGTATCTTTGAAGATATTCAAAAAGCTGTCAAAATACAAGGACCTTGAAACAGAAATCTCAAAATTCTGGCACATGGGAACACCAACAATCCCTGTTGTAGTTGGAGCCCTAGATCTGGTTAGAAAAGATTCCCGTAGACTAATTGAAGGGATTCCTGGAAGTCCATGCCTCAAAGAGATACAAAAAATTTTTCTGACAAGTACAGCCCACACTTTACAAAGGGCTTTATCTATGTAAAATATTTTTATTTTTTATTTTTTTTTAAATTTATTTTGTTTTTGTCAGTGGAAAGTGTCTTGATGCCATTTCTAACCTTAGGTCTCTCGGCGGGACCCGAAAAGAAATATGTATACATCAGAAATCAAAGGAAGTAATAATAATAATAATAATATGCATATTATTTATATGTTTTAAAGAGATAACTCACCTAATTATTATTGCGGCATGACAGTGACAAGACGTTTCGTCAATATATCCAGTATCCAGCGATTGCGGCAAAGCGCAGAAAAAGTGTTTTCATCTTTTTACCTCTAGAAACGGAATATAACAATCTCACAATCATGTACTTCTCGGATCATTAACTTTTGGACCCTTTCAAATACCCCCCACACGATGCTGAATGGCTTCACAGCCCCACCCCACTTGACATGTTGATGAGGCGTTTGTACATTATTAATGACTACATCATCATACAATTGTTTTAGGTGTCCTCACGTAATAATCCAAAGGATTGCGGTCGGGGGAATGTGCAGGCTATTGAGCGGCTCCTATCTTACCTCTTCCATCTTTCATGGTATATATCAGCCAATGCATTGCGAACAATGTGACTAAAATTTGCTGGATACCTATCATGCATAAATCACCTAGTCTTCGTATTAGCAGGGTACATCCTCTAGCAGGTCTGCTTTCAAATTAATTCCCTGTAGAAATCTCCTCTAATACATAAATCCATAAACTGTGCCTATTACACTGTAAAGGTATACCTCGAATAGTTTTAGAGCCTTGTACTGCGCTCGTCAGTAGGAAAATTGCTATAATTCAAGACAGCGCAAGTCAAATGATATTTCGTTGCAAAGATTACTTGGCGTCCTAACATTTAGAGCGTAGACGTAAACACATATATAACCGTTTAACTCGATGGCAGTATTGTATAAATGTACCGGATGTCATCAGTTCTTAACTCATAATCTATGCTGATGACACAACAATTTATTCCTGTCTTAATAGTAAGTCTGATCGGTTCGATTAATTCAAATTGACAACTGATGTAAAAACAATAACCTACAATCTGTTGTTAACTGGGGCAAGTAATGACTTGTTACTTTTAATGCTGCCAATCATCTGAAAGACCAGTTTCTGCCTCCTATCAGTAAGAATTTATTCTCTCCAGAATCTCTCTTACATATCTATGAGTTTAACATTCGTTTATGCTTTGAATATTGCTGCCACATCTGATTTAGTTTCCCTGCTATATATTTCGAGAATCTTGATAAAAAAATCCAAAAATGAATCAGCAAACTTGTAGGGTCTGTCATGGCATCGCGTCTTCCCTCACTTTTCCACTACCCTAACATATTTTCTCTGTGCTTTTTCTATGACTACTTTCATTGTATATTGTTCTTTATGAGGAGTAATGGATAGCAGCTCGGATTGAAGAATCTGGGAGCCCAGCACGAATTCCAGTGGAATCAATTACATTCACTTAGGTGCTAATAACCTTAGGAAAGGTATCCTCTTCTTCTCTCCTCCAGCTATGGGCAAATAGCGGGACAGAGCGGGTTCTATAGCCTTGGGCGGAAACTGGTCAACCGCAGAAAGAAATTACACCCTACCGCGGGAAAAAAAAAATCTGCCTCGTCAGTCATCTATCGAAAGATACATGATCGCCTAAGCGTGTATCACACATGGATCATAAATGACTGGTGATACCTAAACTTTATCAGTTTAAACGCAATACTAGATTGGCGATAAGGTCTCATCCTTTTACAGTGGAAATGGATAGATGTAACCGTAGGTTCTATGATAACAGTCTCTTCTCACCAACTTCTCGATTGTGGAACTCGTCTTCTTGTTACCCAATCAATTTTGACCTTCAAAAATGTAAATGTAAAGTCAGTCGTTATCTTCTGTCTTATTAATTCCTGTCCTTTTAGTGTCCTCTCTTCTTAACAGCAGTTTATCTCATTATCTAAGAATCAGTAACCTCTAGCGTCTTAGTGGCTTTATTGTCTTGTTTGGAATAAAATGATTTAAAAAAAAAACTGCTTCATATTTTTGACTGAATTAAACATTGTTTAAATATATTTATCCTGGAATAAAAATTTCAGTACTTTCAGTGGGTGATGGCTCTTCACAGCTTCTACTCTTTTGAATCTTCACCATCTCCATTCTTTTTGGTCTGTCTTCCGTTCCCTCAAACACTTTTAGGCTACTCGCCGTTTTTTCTCTGTTAATCTTGTGTTCAATATGCCCTGTGTGAGTGCGTTAAATTCTCTAGGCCATTTGATTCTAAAATCGGGCATTATTTGCCAAACAACCTAATACTTAGGACATATTTGCCTAATTATGAAGTAGATTATGTGCTAATGACTTTTTTCTTTTAATACTTAATTTGCTCGCTTTTCCCGTTAAGCAATTTGTATTTCCAATGCTTAGATTAGTCTGGCATGGACAGAAAAAATGAGTAGCCAAAAAAGACAAGAATGATCAGATTGCCATATTTGCATCATTTTGTATGTCATTTCAGTGGGTGATGGCTCTTCACAGCTTCTCTTCAACATCCTCATATTTTTTTGGTCTGTCCTTCATTCGCTCTAACACTTTTAGGCTGTTTCTTCTGTGTTCATCTTGCCTTCAATATGTTTTGTGAGTGTTAAATTCTCTACGCCATATTTTCATGTACGAACTCTTTCTCATATTAAGTTAAAGTTTCCCAGAAATTCATACACAGATGTCCTCAAGGACACATGGCACAGTGGATAAAGGCGTTGGTTAGATCTAGTGAGAGGACCCAAACAGTGTAAGTGCAATACCTGGATAAGGCAGTGAAGAACTTGGAGAGGGTAATTAACAAGAGATAACAGATAACTGACATTCATTAAGCATGGAACGTGGAACAAGAACAGTCTACCCCAGTGAGCGAAATAAAGGGGACAGTTCGACATTCCAACCACCTGAAGAAGACCGGAGCGTACAACTGCCGAAACGTTGTAATAAATATGGCGACAAAGATGAGGACAATAGTCCGAATAATGTAAATAGTGTACATAATACCTCATCTCAGAAATATAGACAGATACTGAAAGGTCGAAACGTTGTAATAAATATGGCGACAAAGATGAGGACAATAGTCCGAATAATGTAAATAGTGTACCTTAGAAATATAGACAGATACAGAAGTTTCCTCTTGTCCCACATAGACAGTGGTAAAAAGATATTAGTGGAACAAATTTTACGAAGACGTTAGCGATCAAGGCCTTCCACAAATTCCCAGACTTTGTTTCTCTACGTGACTATCTGTTCATCTTCTAACTGATCTCTATCTATAAAAGGCAGGATGTGTGTGTGTGTGTAACAAATGCACGGCCGCAATTTTCGACGCATTTGCACCAAAATTTACATGCACATGCTCCAAGTTAAAGGGAAGTCCAAGACCGACATTGCATTTCCCAAATTCCATCGATAGTGGAAATAATCGAATTTTTCATGCTTCTACGGCAGTTTTCATGTACTTTGCAGCCATTTTGTACTGGCCAGAGTGAGAGCCTATAGCTGGCTGCCACGAATATGCAGGAAGATTCTACTGGCCAGCGTGAGAGCCAACAGCTGACTGACACGAATGTTAATTAGCATGCTAGCATGCAAAAAATATCGATAGCTGCATTCGTCACAAGTGGGAAAAATTTAAATCTGCATGGCACTTTACTCCAATTGGCTCATTCGCTTGCTTAAACTCAACATTGATTCTGATTCCGCAGAACTGGGTTCGGTGTGAAAAAGTATTTGTTAACATTTTTTTTCATTCGGTTTTTCAAGTTACGAGTCCTTTTTTAAAGCGGATCGTTTTGTGTTCATTTTGTTATTTCTTTTTTCGTAACAGATTTAATGTTTAGTATAGAGCTTAGAAAAAATTTGCAGTGTGAGATAGGCAAGAAGTAAGGCATGTAGCAACATCAGCATGGCAAATAGCACTCCTTTAAAGGCAAGGAAGGGCAAAAATATTTTAAGTCAAGTGATAGCGATTGCTGTATGAGTCGTACGATTTTTGAATCAAGCACGGGCAACGCCGGTCCAGGCTGCTAGTATTCTATAAAATTTAATATATTAACTTTTAATACATTGACTTTTTATTAGTACTCGAAAACCTACTTCTACTACAGGTGGTATAAAAGCAACTCTTATTCACATGATACCGACCACCGACCAATTAGGCTTTTTGTCGGCTCCTGTTAATTGCTTTAAAGGGTTTCGCTTTTGGAAAAGTTGTCTTTCGAAAACACTGGACTAGAAACGAATAACGCTAAGTAACTTATGAGGTTAGGTCAATAAGCACTATGTTAGACAGACACGAAAACACTTGGACAGGAATCGTGTCTAGTCTTATTGAGCTGTCATAAATTTATGGCGGCTTTACTTGTTACCCGAGGCCTTAAAACAAGAACCATTTCCTTAAATCAAGCAGAAGCTGTTGTGTTAGTTTTCGTCCGAAATTTACGCCACTGTCTGTCCTTTGGCATAATGGACACTAAATGGCTTTCAAGGGTAAAGTCCGCTATTTTTGCTTCTCTTTCTCTCTCATCTTCGCTGTTACCCGCCACACGTAAAGAGAAATATGTACACACGAACATACACAATCATAAACTTAAATATCCATGCGCACATTCGCAGGCAGATACATCTTTTCGCTTACACACTCACAAGCACACACACACGCACACACACAAACAGACACACACACACAAGCGCGCATACGAAGTCAGTGCTGAAAGTTCTCAGCCTGACCCACTTCAAAAAAGCATTATGTGAATAAGCAATTTTAAAATTTATTTATTTACTTATGGAAGAACTGAGATAGTATTGGCTAAGTTAGAAAGGAAAATACTTAATTTCATAGATTTTTTCTTCCATCAACAGTGAGTTTTTCAGCACCCCCTTGAATAAGACATACATATATTTGGCTTCATATAGTCATAGACACATGCAGGAGTCCATATTCACATAGTTGCATATATTCACATACACACACACATACACACATATATGTGTGTGTGTTTATGCGTGTGTGCTTTATTACCTCAAAATTTATATTTAATGGACACCCGTATTAAAAATAGAAGTCCTGTTTTATATTTAAATAGTGAGTATTACATTTATCGACATCCGCACTTGCAAAATAAGCTGATATATATAATATGCACTGTTTAAAAATAAAAATGGGACGTCTATTTCAAATACGATTTTCCACTGAAATAACGTTTGAAATAATAAAAATCAGATTAAAAATACTTTTAATCGTTTACATAGAGTCTGCTATCTTTGTCTTCCTCAGTTTAGAATTAGTGAAAAACAAAAGATTATGTTCGAGACAATATCTTGGGATTACTGTGGATAAGTAGTCATAAATTAAATTAAATTAGATACCTTATTACCTTCAGATATAGATAAAACAAACAAATGAATTTGTCGTCGCATTACAGAAGTTCAGTCAAGGAACGTGGCTTCTGTCGAGAGATTTTGTCCCGACAGTCGCGCTATTTCCCCTGGTCTCAGGCCTTGAAACATTTCCTACTCAAAAATCAAATCAATTCCACTTGAAAGAAACAAGATGTCAAGGCGTCAAGGAAATCCAAGGGGATGCCCCGAGCTAACTGCTTGCCATTTCAAAAGATAAGAATTCCAGGAATGCTTCCTTCAATGCAAACGACTCTGGATAAACTTGTGTAACTTCAGAAGGGGGACGTTTCGAAGGAAATGCCGAATTGATCTGTATTGTAGTTTTCTTTTTACGTCAGGAGTCCCAATACTCTTTGATCAGACCATATATATTGATGCATGATTCATTAAGTTATATAGACAAGTGTTGTCTATTTATTTTATGTAAATTCTTTTCATATCGTCTGATAACTTTAATAACATTATTATTAAACGAAGAAAGAAAATCACAATATTGATAAATATATTTTAATCCTATCCAAGCTTTCGGCTTGCATAAGCCATTATCAAAGATGACAATTATATTTCAATATATTAAACATTACACAAAACATAAAATAGACAATTTTGCACAAACACACACATATGTGTGCGTTTCTATTTGAATATATTCTCTGTTTATACGGTTTTTATGAATAGAATTTATTTAAATAAATGCTCTCCTTTTTATTAAACAGTATTAATTACATTTAACGGCCTGAATGTTCGAGAAATTACGTAGAAAATATGCGTTCTTCGACTGGAATCTAACATGTATTCCTGTACGGAACTGTCATTTGACCTGACGTGCTGTATCCTTCAGCTACAGAGAAGCGTCTGCTTAGCAAACTCTAAAATTCTGTTTACAAACACAAAATATATTCGAATAATTGTTGGACTTAATCGATTTTAATATACTTTGTCATTGCTTAGACTAAGATATGTTTCGGGAGCAGAAGTGATCGATCAAGAAGAATCGTTGAAGAACAGATGGAGGAACAGGGTGGAGAAACCGAGTGGAAAGTACATAGACACTGTGATTGAGTTGACGTTAGAAGTCAGTTACAAGTACGCCCGACTCTAAGGAAGTTTACTTCGAGACTGTATATAGCGATCTTTGATTAATACTAACCGGCGTTCCTGGATTTTACTAACAGCATTACCTTTTGTATTTTGTGTAAATACATTTAATTTCTAAGCTTAAATACTTGCGTTTGTCATTTATTGGAGACCGATTTTTCACGCGGAATCCACAACAACTTGGCGAACGAGGATTCGAAACTCAAGCGGATAACCCACAACAACTTGACGAACGAGGATTCGAAACTCACACGGAAAGAAAAACTTTTCGTACGCCTAACAACAAACAACTTGGCGAACACACGCGGAAAAACTAATGAACAGAAGAAAAATCCTTTCCTCGTCGTTCAACAACAAATTAGCGACAAACAATTTCGAGGAGTAAAAATACATAAAATTGAGTTTTCATGGAAGATTTTAAAAATATGTTGGTAGAACTGATAAAGCACCAAAATGAGCAACAATTACAAATGCAGAAATACCAAAATGATCAACAGTTACAGCTACAAGAAAAATGGCAAAAGCAAATATTACAAACGCAAAAGGAAAATCAAGATAGCCAAACAGAGCTCCAGGAACTAATATTGAAAGTAGCGGGCAGCAAGCAATTAGATATTGAAAAAGCAGCAACATTTTCGCAAGACGCAGTGTGGAATACCATAGAGATTTTCAAATATTCTCTAGATGAGGACAAAAATTTTGGAGATTACTTCAGAAGACATGAAGACATCATTAACATAGTCTGTCAAAATTGGACAGAAGCAAAAAAAACTACGTCTATTGCTTAGAAAATTAGGAACTGAAGAATATACAAAGTTTGTGGATTATATCTTGCCAAAAAAGACGAACGAATTAAAATTTGACGAAGCAGTGACATGTCTTAAAGAACTCTTCAACCCCAAAACATCACTCTTCCATAGAAGGTGGAAATGCCTTAACCTGGTAAAGGGCGATAATGAGGATTATTCCACGTTTGCCGCAATCGTAAATAAACATTGTGACGACTTCAAACTAGCGGAATTAACACTGGACAATTTTAAATGCCTCATCTTTGTTCAAGGGCTAGTTTCTACAAAAGATAGCGAAATGCGTAGAAGAATGCTTGCAAAATTACAAAATGAACCGGGTCTAACATTACAGCAATTATCGGAAGATTACCAGAGATGTTTAAGCATAAAGAAAGACGCAAAGGACATTGAAGAATCAGCTATTTCTCATATACGTAAGTTAAATAAAAGTCTACGTTCTTCACCCTCCCCGGAAAGAAAACTAAAATTTTACGACAATGAAAAAAGGACATACAGGACAAATTATGAGAAGGGTGGAGAAACAGAGTGGAAAGTACATAGACACTGTGATTGAGTTGACGTCAGAAGTCAGTTACAATTACGCCCGACTCTAAGGAAGTTTACTTCGAGACTGTATATAGCGATCTTTGTTTAATACTAACCGGCGTTCCTAGATTTTACTAACAGCATTACCTTTTGTATTTTGTGTAAATACATTTAATGACTTAGCTTAAATATTTGCGTTTGTCATTTATTGGAGACCGATTTTTCACGCGGAATCTACAACATATATATATATATATATATATATATATATATATATAGAGAGAGAGAGAGAGAGAGAGAGAGGTGAGCGTGTGTGTGCTTTAATGAATGTGATGAAGATGAAAATGTTATCTATGTATTTAGCTTTTCTACTGTTTTTATCTTACTGAAGAGTCTTGCATTATTAGCCGTAATAGTCATTGTTTACAGACTCACACTTCCTCCCCAGAGAGCTTAACCGAAAAGAATTTTTCCGGAGCATATATATGGTCATCCACAGACAGACTGTTTCGCTAGACGTCCGGTTGCCTCTAGCTAGGATCGAAACTCGGCTAAATTGGCGTCAGCCGGAGATCCTACTCCTAAGCAGTTGACGTACCTCACACACACACACACACACACACACACACACATATATATATATATATATATATATATATATATATATATATATATATGAACTTTAAAGCTTCAAAAACAAAACTGCTCTCTATTAATCACCACAGAGATTCTTCCCTACCCTCCATTAGAATGTCTGACGCTCAACTTGTCGAGAGCAACTCTCTGCGGCTGCTCGGTCTCACGTTGACTGCTGACCTGAGATGGAACAAATACATTGAGTCAATTGCTTCGTTCACTGCAAGGAAAGTTGGCTCCCTGTGCCGCACTAGGAAATTTTTCTCCCCGGAATCGATCCTCCAGATCTACAAATCAATAATTCGCACTTGCATGAAGTATTGCTGCCGTATATGGTCTGGTGCCCCTTCTGTTTGCCTCGGGTTTCTTTATAAGATCCAGAGGTGGATATGCAATATAATTGGCCCTGCTCTGGCATCTCGTCTACAGTCACTTTCTCACAGACGCGCCGTCGCCTCTCTCTGTCTGTTCTACAAATACTTTCATGGTAATTGCTCCGAGGGGCTGCATTCGCTGGTTCCCAGACTTCATGAATTTAAGCGCCCTACGAGGCTGGCATCCCGCTCTCACCCCTTCGAAACTCCTAAATGTAGCCGTCTCTTCTACTCTAATAGCTTCATGTCTCGCACCTCTCGCCTGTGGAACTCCCTTCCCTATTCCGGTTTCCCTGAGAGCTATAATCTCCAGCTATTCAAGTGTAATGTCAATCGACATCTCTAGTTGCCTTGATCTATCCACTACCCTCCTCCTCGCCCTTTCTTCTATCACTTCTATCTGATCTCGCTCTATATTTTATGTAACCTCTTGCGCCCTAGTAGCTTCAGGCCTTGATTGGAGAGAAATGCTTAATATATATATATATATATATATATATATATATATATATATATATATATATATGTGTGTGTGTGTGTGTGTTTTCCTGAATGTAATGAAGAGGAAAATATTATCCCTGTATTTAGCTTGTCTACTGGTATTTTTTTCGGCCAATTCATTTAAACATTTCAAGGGGTTAATTGTTCGTATGTTTTTCTGTGTTTATTTTCCAAATTGTATCACTACAACCTCTGATATCTTTGTTTTCATTAAAAAAAAAATTAAAACATTCTGAAAACTGAATAAAAAAACTATAAAATTCAATGAAAAATGTATAAAAATAAAATTTTATGTATATGTGTCTGTGTGTGTGTCTGCGCGCGCATACGCGCGTGTGTGTGTGTGTGTGTTAAGAGCACATACAATTCATTTCTCGTATAACTACATTCTTATAATTTTTGTCCAGAGATAATATTACAATATTTTCTGTAAATATTTTTTCTTTCATTTTACCCATGAGAAAAGCAGTCTTTGTCACGTCGGAAATGTATTATTTGCAAACGAAGGATCATATTTCTCTTTTTCTTATTTTCTCCTTTGTTCTGTCTTTTATTTTACATGACTTATTGCTTGCACGATTCTGGAATCATCGTAAAAGAAACGCAAGTTTCAGACAAGTTTGATCCTCCTCAGCATCAGAAAGTTGCTGGTGGTGAATGCAGATTTTGAAGTCTGGCTCTAAAATCAGGATTTCGATACAGAATTTCCTTAAAAGCTCACTATTTCATAAAAAATAAATTGATTTTAATTCTTTTTTTTTTTTTTTTTTTTGTTAACATTCGGTTTGCCCTGACTAAAAGTAAGAAATTATATCCATGTTACTCACCATCTCCTGTTCTTACGTACATAAATTAACCACATCAAATTGGCCTCTACCTTGAGTAGGTATTTGGTTTTGTTGATTGTTTGATTCGTTTTTAACGTCCTATCAACCCTTAGCAGGTTATTTAATGCCAGAAAAATTGTATGATTTTTTTTTTCTGAGACATTATTGCCTAAAATGCAAATTATAAAAAAGATTGCAAAATCAAGCAATTACAAACATTTATATATCTGTGAAATGTTTAAACAGAGAACAGAAAGTGTGAAATTGAAATGAGAAAACGTATTGGAATAGACAAAGATGCATTCCAAAAGCTGAGTAGATTATTGAGAGATAAAAAAAAAACAAGACTAGAAACAAAAAAAAGAGTACCGAACTGTTACGTGATATTTATCCTCCTATATGCCATTACATGCTGGACAATCTCCTCAAAGATGAAGAAGAGACTTGAAGGAGCAGAAATGTGGTTCTACAGAAGCATGCTGAGGATGCCATGGACCGAACATGTGAGTAAGGACAAGGTTTTAGCGAAAATGGAAACAAAAAGAAAATTATACTTAATGTCAGGAAGAGACAGTTGAAATTTCTACAGAAGGATGCTGAGGATACAATCGACCGAATATGTGAGTAACAACGAGGTTTTAGAGAAAATGGAAACAAAAAGGAAACTTATACTTAACATCAGGAAGAGACAATTGAAACTTCTATCGAAGGATGCTCCGGATACCATGGACCGAATATGTGAGTAACAACGAGGTTTTAGAGAAAATGGAAACAAAAATTAAACTTATACTTAACATCAGGGAGAAACAGTTTAAATTTCTACAGAAGAATGCTGAGGATGTCATGGACCGAACTTGTGAATAAAAACGAGGTTTTAGAGAAAATGGAAACCAAAATTAAATTTATACTTAACATGCGGAAGACACAATTGAAATTTCAAGGGGGAATAATGAGGATACTCACAAGACAGATTAAGACAAGACACAACATACATATTGAGCTTGAGTAAATGGATGGCGGAACAGAGTTTAGGTGAAATAACAAATAGACGAAATTTGTTAAGAGTTAAAAGAACAAAAATTAGTGGAGAGCCATGATCGTCCACGTCCTGAGGAGAGGCATAAAGAAGATACATGTTTTACTAATTAACCCATAACTGGGGGAGAGAAGAGGTCGTTGCATACCTTTCCCAATAGTATTTGCGCGTGAGTGAATATAACGAACCCAACTGGAATTGAAACTCAGCTATCAGATTAACAATTCAGAGACATTATCTATTAAAATACACGCACATGCAATCTTACAAGCCGATATTCCCAACCGGTCACCCATCTCGGTATTGACCAGGATAGACGTTGCTTAACTTCGGTGATTGTACGGGAACCGGTGTTTCAACGTGATGTGGGCGTAAGCGTGGGATATTGTCTTAGTTAAACAATAGCGTAAAAACAGATACATTGTGTTTTGAAATACAAAATTTACACTGTATGCAGAGAAAATGAAGAGAGATCGTCACAGAAAAAGCAGCAATCTGTCATTAGTCATGCGAAAATGCCATTTGTAGCTTTCTAGAGGAAGGTCACGAAGAAGGAGACATTAACGAGAGGAGTAGGGGTGAATATCCACGGAAAGCAGTACGGGTGCGACGTCTTGGCGGCCTTCTGAAGCGGCCATTTTTACTCGCCTCCAAGGCACACGTATAGAATCGATCGATTGATTTGAAACGACACCTCGAATCGATGAAAAACCGATCTTGCCATCATTACTGCCGGGATGACCCGTGTCCTTCAACCAGTGGATGTCAGTATCAACAAGACATGACATGGAGAAAATAGCCATTTCCATAGAGGAAATATTTAACAAGACATTCATTGACAGAACTCTTATTGTCTGTTGAAATTTCTAAAATCTTGTTCTGAACATTTCAGTGTGCGCGAGTGAAACATATTTTTATATCGGATGGGCATAAATTGTGTCTTAAAATATGGATGTTATTTCCGTGTATTTTATGCTCATCTTTTTTTTAAAAAAAAAAACATATCTTAAAATGCTCCACTGGCTAACAAGAGGCAGAAATGTTACAAAGAAATTCCAGTAAAAATACACCAAAAAAAGTTAACTAAAATGCACCTGATTTTTAAAACAACACTAAGTAACATTTCTGAGATGAGCTATTATGTTTAATTACATTATCCGGACTGTTATCCTGTTAACTTAAGGAATCAGCACACATGTTAGGCCACAAAAATCTCCTGAGCCGACCAAGCATAGAAATGAATACAATATGGGAACCAGTAATAAGGAGTTATAGAGAAAAGCAGTGAATAAACAACAAAAATGAAAAATGCAATAATAATAACAGAAAAATTGCAATATGAGCAATGGTTGCTGAGACATTAAGTTTATAAGTCCCAGAAATTCATGCGCAGATGTCTTCAAGGACACATGGCCCAGTGGATAAAGACGTTGGTTAGATCCAGTGACTACACCCAAAGAGTTGTGAGTTCAAAAGCAGGACACGCAAAATGGAGATTTGAGTTGACCGGAAATAACTGTGTCATCCGGAAAAGGCATGGCACGGGGAAGTAGAACCCTCTGCCCGTTCGACGAAATAAACGGTTCAGTTTGAAATTCCAATCAACTGAAGAAAACCGGAGCGTATAACGTATAAAATTAAAAAAATGTATCTGCATTCTCAAGATCTTCATCTAAATATGAAATAGCCATCGAAATATTATAATTTAAACACTGTTTTAAATAGATCCTTTTTTTATATATATATATAAGAAATGTTCACAAACGAGAAAGTTGGATCAAAGTTAAATATTATCACAGCAAAATATTTATATATCTACGTCCAAATGTTTGTATGTAAGACATTATGTAAATTAGAAAACTAGTTTTGCCAGACTCATTTATTGTATTATGTGCTATACCATATATTGGAGTATACACGTCTGTGTTTGTGTTACATTTGATATATGATTATCATGTAGTAAAATACTTTATAACATGTAAAATAAAATAAGCTCACATTGTTATATAATCAAAAGAATTACTCAATTTTGGTTATGAAAGAAAATAAATTACTCTCTATTCTTAGTCTTGTGGGGTTTTTATCATTAATATTTCCGTGACCGTTTTTACAGTAATGGAACCAATTTTAAAACATTTCTTTCAATATTAGGTTGGAGCAATAATAATGACGTAATAATGTCGTTTTTTGACGTTAAAAATACGTCAAAAAACGACATTATTACGTCATTATTTTTGCACCAACCTAATACAAAACGAGCATTAATTGGATTTTAACACGATATGAAATCATATTTTAGATTTTTGCTTGTATATTATCAATAAAATAATAAAATTGAATGCTCCTCTGTTTAAAAAAAAATATGTCTTAATATATTTCAATGGCGGAATAATGGAAAGAAAAATGTACTTTTTTAAGGAAATTGTGCTTCTCAAATCCAGTAACTGTTATCACTCTTTCTAGTATTAAATGGAGTTTCCTTCCTAACATTAATCTAGACAAATCTTTTTTTTTTCTTGGGTTTCAATTAAAGCAGCCTGAATTAAAAAATAAAAAAGAAGCTAATATGGAGGTCTTCGTCTATTGTCTTATTACCTATAAAAAAAAAAAAAACAGGTACAGATAAATATGAACTCCATCGGACGATTAACCTAATTAGCCATATAAACATGCTAATGCTCTGAATCCAGAATCAATATAAACTAAAGTAAAATTAAACCGGAAATAGAACAGCATTCTTTCAATGAATATTCTGGTTCAACCAGTTTTAACATTTATGCCTAGGACTCGCCATGCCACATACACTTTTGCAAACCGCCCGCATTCTGTCCGTAATGTGAGAAGAAAGACCTACTCGAACATCTGCTTCCCACGAACAACTGCCCTGTGGAACCAACACCCAAGGGATTGTTTCCCCGATCACAAAGTGTTTGAGCGTAGTGGCCTCGTTCAGAGTGTTGGTAATGACAGATAATGCACTCCATCTGAGATGACCATTAAATAATATTATATAATCTTATATAAATTATATAATCATACCAGATAATGAACTCTCTCTCAGAAGCTGTAACTAAGCTACGTTCAGCATAGTTACAGGTGAGCTGAACAAACTCAGATGTGCCTGAGCAGGCGTCAGCAAAAGGAATTGTTTAGCCGCCCTATGCAGACAGTCGTAGAAGCGGCAAGCCATAATGTAAAACTATACCAACCCAACCGTATGAAGCTTATCACGTTTTCTGCTTTTTTTATCATTCGACTTCAGTTAAAAAGGAAATTCACAAACACTTTCACATGCTAGTAATATATAGCTATAAAAATATCAGTATCGATTTTTCCTTTCGTTACCAATATTTGGACAAAATAAAGGCAAATAATCGAAAGACCGATTTCATACAAAGTATCGACTGCCGCTAACTTGTCTCAGGTTATAAATCTCTTCGAATAAATGTCAAAAATTCAGTGTCCCTTGCTTTGTCGAATTATGCAGACCCATATCTACTGTAAATATGATTTCTATAAATCTATTACGTGAAGTGTTGCCCTATTAAAGGAAAGGGTTACTATAATCAAATTAATTTACACGTACCATCAAATATGACAACAATACTTAAATCATTTTTTGACTATGTTTGTAGTCTTTTCTCCAGAAGCAATCTCGGACATTTTTAATACAATATACCCAAATGTAAGAAATAATTGCAGTTTTAAAATAATTAAAAGTATAAATAATTTTAATTTTCGTCATCATCACAATGTAGAAAACATAGTGACCGACATCACTCATCACGGGAAAACAATTGTATGTTATTTAAAGTTTCAAAATGTTTTAGTTTTATTAATTTTATGACTCTATACAGGGTGTCTATAAAGTTTGCGTGCAATTTAAAATACTTAAGTATCTTAAATTGCACATAGACTTTATGGACAGTGTGTATAGTAGTGAATGTTAGACAGTCACCTCAAAGATGAAGAAGAGACTTGAAGCAACTGAAATGTTGTTCTATAGAAGGATGCTGAGAATACCATGGACCGAACATGTGAGCAACGAAGTTCTAGAGAAAATGGAAACAAAAACGATACTTTGTGTTTAACACACGGAAGAGACAGTTAAAACTCTGTGGCAAATAATGAGGAATGAGGGTTTGGAAAATCTGATACTCAAAGGACAGGTGGCATGAACGCGGGAGATAGGAAACCACCCATAATCTACCTGTCGAGTTTGAAGGGACACAAGATTTTTTTTATCCTTAGGTCCTGCGTAAAATGCACGCTGTCGCACGCTGATAATTTTCGACGTATAACTTGTGTTTGTGTGTGCGCTCGCCCGCACTCGTGTGTGTATATGTGTGTGTGACAGTGTTGCTGCAGCTGTGGGCTGCTGTCGAATTTCATTCTGCATTGTATCTTGACAAGCAGAATAAATAAATACTCAAAGAATTATTTCATAATATATTTTCATATTACTATACATTATATATTCACGATGTTAGTATATATTATATATTCCCGAGGTTAATCATATCATTAAATGTGACAACAATAAATACAGTAGAATCCCTGACAACCGAGCTAAGAAATCCTTCCGGATATGAGGAATTGTTACAAAGTTCGTATATGAGGGGTTATATTTAGATTAAAATAAAAGAATTGAAATCTTATTTGACATTTATTTTCAATGTTTTATAGTAAAAAAAAAATAAGCTAATGGTGAGTGAAATATAACGGAATGGATTTTAAGAAATAAATTATGTAATGTTAATAGAAATTCATTAAACTAAGTATGGCACGTATGCAAAACAAATAATGTAACGAGGATTTTTTAATGTCTGTTACATGATGATCCTTTCTCTTCTAATGTCATTCTCAACTTTTTCCGCATTTCATTTTGCTTTTGTTCTTGACATTTTTTAAACGAAATACACTTTTTAAATCTGCGTGCGTTATTGCAATCGTCATAGCTGCATGCTGGCTTTCTTTCCATAAAACTGACAACGTTCTCAATATCTTTTTCACTTTCAGCTCATGAATTCGTCGCCATCTTGCTGCAGATGTGTCTCGTTCTCATCCTTTCCTCTTATTCCCATCATCTTTTGCACCAATACAAGCCATTAAGGTAAAATAATCATAAGCAATTATCCAAAGTAAATTCCCTGAAAAACAGAAAGCTCAAATCAGTTACATGTCACCCAAATAGTTCAAATATACATACCCGGAATTATGTCCGGATATGCGGGATTCCGGATAGTTGGGTACTCTGGATATGAGGGACTCCGGATATGAGGGATTTTGTTGCAATTGTCTTGTTTATTGCATAAGCAGTCTTGCATTTTCATCTAAAAAAATATTTTTTATTTTTATATGCAAGAATGAATTCTGTTTTGAAAGATTTAAAAGCAAAAAATATTTAACGAAAGCTATCAGGAAACTTTTAAATTTGAATATTTATTTATTTTCGTCTACCGGCCTTAAAAAAATATTGATGAAAAACATGCGCTCTTCGGCAGGATTCGAGTCTGCTTCATCCTTGTGTTTCCACGATGTCTTTGAAATATTGTTCTTTTCAAGCATTGATAGAGTCCAAAAGCGTCTCTAAGTCCTTTGTGGGTGACGAATTATTCTCAACCCGACAATCACTCTTCCACAGACATGATATGGCGACCCTCTCGCTGCTCTACTGCTACTTCCATGGAAAGTGCTCGGACGAACTACATTCTATGGTCCCGCGAAGTCAAACCTTCACGGCAAGAACACGCTATGCCACTTACACAGTATCAAACCAACCACATTCCCTCCGTATTCCAACGGTGAGAAGTTCTACTCGAGCAGCTTCTGACCTATGAAACCCACTCTCAAGAGGAATTTGTCCCCGGTTACTGAAATCTTCACCTGTTCAAGGGTAGGGTTAAACGTTATAGTCCACTCCTATACACATATAGGGCCTCCTAACCTAAGCCTCCACGTCGAGTGGCTCTCGGGCATTGTAAAAAGTGAACCTTACTGTAAAAAAAATCCCCCAAAAAACGGCGGGATGGATAATATTAACAGAATTACAAGTCCTACGAGGATTTGTTATTGTTGAACCCAGTTTTAGCAATAGGAAATGTAAATATAACATCGTAATGATAGCAGACGCAGAAAGAAGATGGCAACCCCTCCTAGAAAATGGAGCAAATGAAAGTAAAATGAAAAGATTAAGCATTAATTGTAGAATGCAATAGAGGCAGTCTAATATCCGAGTTTCGTCTTGGAGACATCAGAATGGAGTAAGTAAAGAATTTATATTATCTCGGAACTGTTATGGTTTGGTTTGGTTTAGTTTAGTTTGGTTTACGGCTTATCAACCTCATTGGGTTATTTAATGCTGACAAATTTTATATTGCTGGCAATATTTTGTTTTCAAAAATGTATTTTTTGTAATATTTTTCCTTCCAAAATCTATTTCTGGTAATATTTTTCCAAAAATGTATTGCTGGCAATATTTTTTTTCTTATAATTTTTCTTTAAAAATGTATTGCTGGTATTAATTTTTCCTTCAAGAAAAGGATTTTAGTAATAATTTCTCCTTCAAAAATTTATAGCTGGTAATGATTTTTTCTTCAAAATTGTATCTTCGATAATAATTTTTCCTTCAAAACCATATGGCCGCTAATAAGTCTTTCTTCAAAAATCTTTTGCTGGCAATAAATTTTTCTTCAAAAATGCATTGCTGGTAATAACGTTTTCTTAAAAAATTCATTGGTAATAACTTTTTTTTCAAAGATGTATTGATGGCAATAACATTTTCTTCCAAAATATTTTGCTCGTAATAACTTTACTTTCATAAAAATATTTGGTAGAGAAGAGGACAGGAAGTGGGGCACTGAAATCTGAAGACTTATTGGAATAGCGAAAGATATCTTTAAAAACGTAATCAAATTTCAATCTTTGATAAACTGCTATATACTATCAATTTTCTGATGTCATTGGATGATTTTCAAAGAGGAAGAGACAACTTGTGGAAAATGAGATGTGATTCTACAAAATAATGTTGAGAATACCATGGGCAGAGTATGTGAACAATCAGAAAGTTTTAAGGAAATGAGAATGAAAAAGATAATTATATTCAGAATCAAAAAGAAGAAATTTCTGGTATGCATAACAAGAGTGCTCGGCGAATACAACACGCACAGGACATGCTAAAAGTAAGACGAGCAGAAGGAAACAGCTAGCCCATTACTTAACCAGCTTGTGTAAATTTGGTTGCAAAATACGAGATGAGATGGATAGTAAGGAGACATACATTACATATTTCTACAAAGAACAGAAAGTAGTGAAGAACCATGAACATCCGCGTCCTGCAGAACTACATCATATAAAAAAGAAATGTAGCAATGTTGTCAAAAAATGACGGTTTTTAAACAAAAATTAGTTTCCTTGTACGGAAGGAAAGGGGTAGTCATCATCTCCTGTAGGATGAAGTGAAAATACTGGACAAAGATAAACACTGAAAGAATCACTGCCAAATCTATGAGGACCTCATTAGTAGGCCTAGCATTGAAATAAATATAATATGCGAGCCGCTAATAAAGAAAGAAAGACAAATGACAGCAAGTCTTCAACAGCAGCAGCAATCAAAACATGGCAGACAATAGCAGCAGCAGTATCAGAACATATCAGCAGTTAGGTTAGGTTTATGGCTCCAATTTCGCTATAGAGAATTGTAGATGAAAACGTTGCTTCGTGGATTTAGTGATATAGTAATTTTGATTGTATTACTTGAGCCGGGGAATCTGTACTTTGACTCAGTGAAAACTGAGGAGTATTAAAAAAAAGAAGTAGACGGTATCCCTAGACATGAACAAGAACAGTCTACCCCCATAAAATAAATAAAGGATTCAGTACAGAATTACCTTGAAACTTACCCAGATAGATATTCACCTGAGGAAGACCGGAGGGAACAACAACCGAAACGTTGTGATAAAAGAACACAGATGAACACAATGGACTAAATGTAAATTATGTGACTAATAAATCTTAATCTTTTATATTCAGGCAGGGGCCTTTAAATGTTCCAAGAAATAAGGCTCAAGATAGATCATTCCAAAAAATGAATCTGTGAACTGGAATTGGAATGAATGCTGGGACGGCAAGTTACCAGAATCCCTCATAAAATTCCAGACGGTAGAATTAATAAATACTTCTTTCTTTTTATGTCCCATATCCTTTCGGGGCGTAGGCGATCATGACTCTCCACCTCCCTCTATCCCTTGAGGCAATCAACTAGTTCCTTCCTTCTGTTTCCTCCCCCTGACCATGTTCTGCCATCCACTTGCTTAATTCCGCTAGGTATGTCACGTGTTGCTTACTTTGCCTCTCTTTCCCTCTATTCGACCTGTGAGTATCAGATTCTCCAGGCCATCCTTCCTCATTATGTGTCCCAGAAGCTTCAGCTGCCACTTCCTGATATTAAGTATAAGCCCATTCCTTGTTTGCAACCTCTCTAAGACCTCATCGTTTCTCACACGCTCGGTCCACGATATCCTTATCATCCTTCTGCAGAACCACATCTCTGTCGCCTCGCGTCTCTTCTTCATCTTTGAGGAAATCGTCCAACATTCGCCGCCATAATAATAATAGTAATAATAAATACCAAACATTTTAAATATCCCGGAGAAATGAAATTTGAATAAATAATAGGTTTCGTAGACTAAGAGATTTTTTCTAACACCGCAGGATGGTACATTATTTACATTATTCGGACTATTGTCCTCATCTTTGTCGCCATATTTCTCACAACATTTCGGCCGTTGTAAGTTCCAGCCTTCTTCAGGTGGTTGGAATTTCGAACTGAACCCTTTATTTCGCTCACTGGGGTAGACTGTTCTAGTTCCACGTGCCATGTTTGATGAATCTCAGTTATCAGTTATCTCCTGCTTTTCTCTGGCACTGGTTCCCATATAATGAGGAGTGCCAGAGAAAAGCAATGATAACAACAAAGTTGCTATATGAGCTCTGGTAAAAACATGTAATGATAACAGCAAAATTGCAATATAAGCACTGGTAAAAATGTTTGCTGAAGACATTAGGTTTATAATACCCAGAAATTCAGACCCAGATGTCCTCAAGGACACATGGCACAGTGGATAAAGGCGTTGGTTAGATCCAGTGACAGGACCCAAAGTGTGTGAGTTAAGGCAGTGGGGAACTTTCAGGGGGAAATTAGCAGGAGATAATGGTAACTGACATCCATCAAACACGGCATGTGGAACTAGAACAGGCTATTCGAGTGAGCGAAGTAAAGGGTTCAGTTCGAAATTCCAACCACCTGAAGAAGGCCGAAACGTTGTGATAAATATGACGACAAGGATGATGACAATAGTCCGAATAATGTAAATAATACCTCATCTCAGAAATATAGACAGAAACCGCAGTTTTTGTGTTGTTTTCCTTTGTCTCTTTTCCCTCTATTCGACCAGTGAGTATCAAATTCTCCAGGCCCTTTTTCCTCATTATGTGTCCCAGAAACTTCAGCTGCCTCTTCCTGATGCAGTCCTTGCTTGCATCCTCTCTAAGAACTCGTCGTTGCTCACATGCTGGCTCCATGGTATCCTTAGAATCCTTCTGTAGACCACATCTCCGTCGCCTCGAGTCTCTTCTTCATCTTTAAGGAAATCGTTCAACATTCGCTGCCGTAAAGAAGGACATATCTCACGTAACATCTCAGTATACTTTTCTTTTCTTTTTTTTAATAAAAAAGTCCTTCTGTCACTCAATACTGTGGCCAGCTTTTGGAATACGTCTTTGAGCATCCGGATACGTCTACGGATCTCAGTGTCGCAGTTACCGTCCTCTGTCAAAACGCTGCCCAGATATTCAAACTTCCGCATCTGCATGATTCTAGTTTTTTCGACCTGCAAATCGTATTTCGGGCTCATCTCTTTAATAATGACCATGCATTCTTGTAGTTTATGCTTAGTCCCTTCTTCTCACTCTCCGTCGCTACCATATCAAACAATCAACTAGATTGACATGTATAAAAAGACAAACATTACTCAAAGATACTAAAGAAAAGAAGTTGCAGAAAACCATGGGCATCCACGTACTAAACGGACATGGCAAATAAAGTTAGGATTTACTTGACTATTTCAGCATTTATATGTTGGTGTATTGGTATACTGATATGGTATGACAAAAGTCAGCAGGCAAATTACAAGCAAAATGTTTGTTTTATAATGTAATATATGTACACTATTTACATTATTCGGACTATTGTCCTCATCTTTGTCGCCATATTTATTACAACGTTTCAGAATCTGACTATATTTGTGAGATGAGGTATTATGTACACTATTTACATTATTCGGACTATTGTCCTCATCTTTGTCACCATATTTTTAACTTTTCTAGAAATTTTTTCTATGAATCATTAAAAAATGATTAAACATTTCTAGAAAAGTTAAGTGCATGGAATGATTTTTGTTGAGCTCAGATTAAGGGGTGCAAGATTATACGAGGTTAAATATATATATTAATATATTATACTGCCATTATCGTTGCTTTCATGGTTCAAGGGAAGTAACTATTATTTTTCATTTTTATCCAAAATTGCAGTGCACGTTTTATTATAAACTAGCTTAAAAGACGCTCTGTTGGGTGGCATTTAAGCTAGCTTCTGTGGAGGATTCTTCGTTTAACCATCATCAAAATGTTTAGGAAGGAGTAGATGCCACAGGTAGCAATAAACTACAGAAATAAAAAGTGATCGCTGCATTTAAGTATTGAATTAATATTTCAGCTTACCTTTTAAATATTCAATGATAATTCTTCTCTTGCCAGACGAGTTGATGTACGTAGATCTATATTTTCCGTACAAACAATTATTTTTATTTCATTGATCTGAAATTGTTAAAGCTAGACTTCATTGGGATAGCAAAAGATGCATTCCAGAAGCTGAATTAAGAAACAGAAACATTTTGTTAGAAACAAAGACGAGAGTACTGAACTGTTATGTAATATCAGTCAACTTATATGGCAATAAATGTCGAATGTTGGAAAATCTCGTCACAGATGAAGTAAAGCTGGTAATATCATGGACTGAACATGTTAGCATCGAAGAGGTTTTAGAGAAAATGGAAACAAAAAGGAAGCTTTTTAGTTAACATCAGGAATGTGGAAAGAGGGTTTGGGAAATTTTATACTCACAGGACAAGTGTAAGGTATGAGGGACATTGTAAACAACGTATAATTTTCCTAGTGAGCTTGTGTAAACGAATGGCTAAACAAATTGGTAGAGATACCAAAAAGAAAATATTTGTAAAGAGCTACAACGGAGATGGAAGGGACACAACACATAGAAGAATTCATATGTTTTATGTCTTAATATACGCCTTATGTTAATCTATTACAGGCCATATTTTTCTTAACCTAAATTGATCTGAAATTTTCAATGTATAATGTTCAAACGATGTACTTCAAGTTTAATGAAATATTGTTCATTACTTTATCCCGTTATCTTCCGCTGTGCCTTGAAAAGACGTTGATGTTTTGTTTTTTGTTGGGTTTTTTTTTTTCGACTCTTAGCATTTAGGGTTTAAATCTGACGGCTAAATGGGGCACTTAAAAATAATCTATTTATTTGAACACACTTAATTATTTATACCGTTTTTTCTTCTCTTCATCGTAAATTTGCACATTTCAAGCCGTAACGTTTTAATTAAATGGACATTTGCGATTACATTCTAAACAGTGTCGTTGATTCTCTAGACAAGGCGTTAATGAATTTTCACAGCAAGAGAAGACAGACCAGCGGGCGTCTTTCAACGAAATGATTATTATTATTATTATTATTATTAATATTATTATTATTATTATTATTATTATTATTATTATTGTCGTTGTTGCTGTTGTTGTTTTGCCTTTGCGTTATGCAGTCGAAGTTATCCCCAAATCTCACCGAGAGGCTTCAAGAGACAACAAGTTTTTGTTTTATGCATATGAGAATATATCTAAAGTAATGGAGATCATATTCATTATTCCAACAGAATTTTATAACTTCAAATGTTAAAGGTAATTAAAATTAGCCATTTCTGTACAAAAAAAAACACTAGTAGCCACTAGTAGCGTAGTAGCCAGTATTGTTTTCAGATAGAATTTATAAAATCTTTTTTTTTTTAGACAATTTTTCAGGAAAACTGAAATATTACAGTCCTGGGAGTCATCCTGGACATATTTTACAGCAAATAATTGATCCTCATATTTTTGTAACCAAAAATGGAGAAAAAAAGCACTTACGAAGATTTAGTTTTTGTTCGTGCCTGACTTCGGTAGCTCCTTTACACTTGGCCTACCTCCTATGTAGTCTAAGTCTCTTCCCCTTTGTTGCTACGTGAAGAGCAAAACCTTATCCACTATGCCTGCTACTTAAAATCAACAAACACCTTATATTAATGAAGAATTTATGTATTTTTCCTATCTCAAATTTATATTCATCTTTGTCCCGAAAGTGTTTACATTTCTGAGGTATTGTTATTGCAATGAAAACCTTTTTGCCAGGATTACCGATCCATACTGTAGGGTTTTCCTACAACTTATGATTCATACGTCAAGTTATGATGAATCAAGTCATTCTAAGTAAAATGTATTCTATACACATATGTTGTTTTTGTTCTTTATTTTGCTAGAAAGTTTTTTTTTTGTCAGGATTACCTGTACATAATGTAGGGTACCCCAGAACAATATTATTTACATTTAAAAGTTACCTGTGTATAGTGCAATCGATCATAGAAAGTGCATGATTTTTAACTGTTATAGTGGAACACCTATTCTATTGTTAAGAGACTCTCTCACCTATAATAAGTAGGAGTAGTAAGAGTAACGAGGAGTCGCTCAGTGGGTCGGTCTGAGTTCAGTCTGATTTCAGTCTGAAGTCGTAAGACCGGCTGACCGGTTGAACTCTCTGCCTTCGGGCGGGGAGGAACCCGAACGAGGCTACGCCGAAGGGCGGAGTCACTTTCAGGGAGGTAAACCGACCCTGAGCCCGTTTATACGGGTTTTAAAAGGGCATATTTTTGGCCGAGTCCACGGGCTCGGAGATCCCAAGTTAAACCGGCCTTGTGCCATATGATGCCCTCGTGGGGGGTGGGGTTTGACTGAATATCGCTCGGAGATCCCACGGGCTCGGAGATCCCACGTTAAACCGGCCTTGTGCCATCTGATGCCCTCGTTGACTAAATAACCTCGCTCAGGGGTCGGTCAGTCAGTCGATGCCGGACGACCGTTAGTCGGATACTAAAGTATCAGCGACCACAACTAGATTTTCTCTGCGTCATTACCTATTATATGAATTTCCTAACGTTTTGTACGTCGAACCTATTTTAGGACCGACATAGTACAAATACACCGTGAAACCACTCCGTAACATTAAACTTTCCAACAAAAAATGCATGTGAATATTGTCTGAAACCATTATTTTTGTTTACAGAAAACATAGACATCCATATATACACGAGTATATACGGTAAACGAATTTCTTTGTGTAATCAGAAATAAAAGTAAACTTAGAAAGCAAATTTAGTTTCTGAAAGCCTAAAGGGATTGAAATGACAATGTGTCATTCGGCCCACATAAGTCAATTACATTTGTGTACTTTTCATATTTTCTGTTGAAATCTAGCCAACTGGCATTTTACTGCCACATAAAAAATGTATGAATTTTAAGCCTTCAAAAAATAAATTGCTTTTGTGTGGTGTAACCCTTGAGCTAAAAATAAATGATTTTTCACTTCTTCAAAAAATTACTTGTATTTCGTGTGTTATTTTTTGCGTTAAAAAAAATTCTTATCATAAAATCTTGCACTATGCCCGAGTGTATATGTCATTTTTTCTTACACGGTGAATGGTTTAAGTCTCAATGATGTATGAAATTCTCTTTAGCCCTCAAATGAAACCCGTATATACAATCCATTACATTAGATGCCAGATAAATGATCCGCATATTATATTGCTAATCGAAGTACCTGACTCCTTCTACCATGGTTTAATTTTACTTTGATTCATAGTAAGAAAAAAGAAATGAAGACTGGATGCCATATTTGGGCAGGAACTGCTGAATATAAGCTTTCCAAAGTTCAAAGAATTCCAACTCGTTTCCGAGGATTTATTGAGAAATGTGTATTTCCCATAATTTTCCACAGATGCAATAATCCAAACTTGTCCCGACCGCTATGGCAAATATTCAGCTGATCACCATTGTCTAATCCCAGCAGCTTAGACTTTTACAACGAGAATCATCCATCCTATTTCCACGGATACGAATCCCTCTAATTTCCCCCTGTACAGAAAATTCCAATCAGACAAAAATAAATCATTAGTGGAAAATAATCCGCGTGAGAGTTTTCTTACCCACTAAGCTCTTGAAATAGAGGGTCAATAGTTATCTATCCTTCCCATCCGCAGAATTTTATATTCTTACCTTTCTCTGTGTCATTTTATCTCACATCTCATTCATTGTAACCATTTTAACAGTAAACCCCTCATACTATAATTATAATCTTATCAAGTCAAAGGTCAAATGTTATCTATCCTTCCTATGCTCATAATATTCACTTCCTGTCTTCTTCTTTTTTATTCATATCACACACGTCATTCATTGGAACCAGTTTAACAGTAAATCTCTGCCCTCTAATCCAAACCTCTTCAAGTCAAGGGTTAAGTCGTTAAAATATTACTATTAGTAAATTTTTACTTTTACTTTTATATTTGTTTATTAATATAATGTTCAGTTTATACTAAATCCCTAAATTATTTGTGGAGAAGTTAAATATTTATTAGGTTGGTGCAAAAATAATGACGTAATAATGTCGTTTTTTGACGTATTTTTAACATCAAAAAACGACATTATTACGTCATTATTTTTGCACCAACCTAATAAATTGCTATCAAGCATTAAATCTACTTTATTTGTGGAATATTTATACATTTAAATTATCATCAAACGTTAAAATCTGTGTTTTTTGTAAATTGCCAAAAGATCAAGCTATACCACCCTTCTGCTTGCTTCATACCCTACGTCCATCTCTTATTTCTTATCTCTTTACTACCCTCGTTTTTCTTTTTCCTTTTTTTTCCTTTTTTTTCTTTTTTTTCTTCATTCTCCTTTTTCCCCATATCATTTCCGGTGATTTGACCGATTAAATAGGTCAATGTCTGATCCTTACCCCCCTCCTCCTCCATATTAACTATTGTAGTAAAAATGAAAATAAAAATAAATTTAAAAACTCTCCCTTCCCTCTCTAAATTCGACCGTGTCTCTTACACTTTCCCTCACCACCTTCTATATATAAGCTTCAAAAGGGTAAATTTTAAATTCATTTTTCCACCCTTGAAATGAGGTCTGAAGAAAAATTAAACCTCTGGTGAAATAAAGTATAACAAATGGAAGCTTAAAGTTGTCTGTTTTTTTGTCTGTGTGTATATATATATATATATATATATATATATATATATATATATATATATATATATATATATGTGTGTGTGTGTGTGTGAGCGTGTTCAGTTTGTGTCGAAGCTTTAAAAATGCATGTTTGAATTTCTAAGATGAGGAGTTATCATTATTTACATTATAATCGCAGTCGTATTCTCAACTTATGGTTATCACAAGGTTTCGGCCGTAAAACCGCTGGATTTCATCAGTTCATTGTCAAATCGTTTTAGTAAATAGCGAATTGTTTGTTTTAAAAGTGTGAATTTCTAAAGCTTTTTTCCTTTTTTAAAACAAACAAAAGAATTCTGCGAATTTCTCGAGGCCAGACAAAAAAGATGCATAGATATGAACAAACTGAATTTTATATATATATATATATATATATATATATATATAGATAGATAGATAGATAGATAGATAGATAGATAGATAGATAGATAACTATACTTGTTTCGAAAAAACTTCGAATTTTTGATTTGCCAGTAAGCAAATCAATCACGAAGGAAAGAAAGGTTTTAAAAAAAGAAAGAGCTAGAAACATGAAAGTCTGTCGAAAAAGATCTCACAGATACAAGTTTAAAGCCCAAAGAAAAAACCCCGACACGAGTAAACAACTAACTAACAAAAGAGCTCAATAAAACTGTAGAGCAGACCTAGATAAACCTAGTGAGCCAGACAAACCTACCCAGGTTTCACCTAAGCGGATCATCAGAGAAAGATGGATCTCCCTGACGATTCGCTTAGATGAAACCTGTGTAGGTTTGGCTGGCTCACTAGGCTTATATATATATATATATATATATATATATATATATATATATATATATATATATATATATATATATATATACATATATATATATATATATATATATATATAGAGAGAGAGAGAGAGACGGGGACACGGTGGAATAATGGATAGCGTCTTGGATTGAGGAATCGGAGAGCCGACTTCGAATTCCAGTCGAATCCATTACATCCACTTACGTGGTAATAGCCTTGGGAAAGGTGTGAATCCTCTTCTTCTCCCTCCAGCTCTGGATAAATATCAGGACAGTTTGGGTTCTATAGCCTTGGATGCCAACTGGTGTAGGAGAAGGACAAGTCTGAATTCAAAACCTGCGGAGGATCGTTTCGAGACCTTGTTGCACGTACACTCATACGCCGAATTCTACCGGAGAGTATAAGAATTATGTGTGTACTTTACTGAAGATTTGCGTTACCAATTTTTCTATCTGCGATCTTACGACGTCAGACAAACAAGATAGATAGATTGAAAAACAGAAATTATTGTACCTCTCTATATGTCAGTATATAACAATTAAGTGTGCATTTTTACTGAAAAAACAATGATTCCCATTTTGTTTATTTCATTAGATTTGCGTTTAAACTTTCTCTATGTGCATAAGCATGTAAGGCTAGGCGCAGACATGAATGCACACATAGAATCACGGTCTAAATTTGGCAGCCAGAAATGTCTACACACTCTCATACATAGTTGTTTACACGGCCAAAATAACTTTTGTTCGTCGACAATGTCATAAAAGTAGAAGCCTACTATCATTTTGGGCATAATGTAAAATTTACAGCTCATTGTAAAAAAGTACTCTTAAAATTTCTCTTATCATTTCGGGCAAATGTAACCAAATACTTTAAGCAAAAATATGTCCTCAATCATAGCAATAAAAATTATTTCTTTTCCGCAAGAAAATTAAAAATCTAGATTAATGTATTCTTTGGTTTTAGTTCAATAGCGTAATATAATTTTTGGATAAAAAAAAACAGCTAAAGTGGTTTTCTATTTCTTGTAATATTTCCACAGTTACATTCTTGTGAGAGATGTCAAACGCACACACACACACACACACAGAGAAAGAGAGAGAGAGAGACGGACAGCCAGATAGACAGACAAAGAGCGAGAGAAAGTCACACACATACACACACAAACATTATATATATAAGAGAGTTGAAAATATTCTGCACAAATAATTTGTCATGTCGAATGTGTCTGTTCGTTGGGTGTCACGACTTCAGCAATCTAATTAAAAGAGGACCAGGCTGATCACAACACGGGAAAATTTGACATTGAGTGACGGAGATCCTGCTGTTTTCCTGGAACATTTTCTAACCCACAATGAGTGTTGGGGTTCATTACCTTCAAAGTGAGAATCCATATAGTGTGAACGGACACATCTCCTCTTCTCCATATAGGCCAACACCGTTTCATCTGCGGCGAAGTTAATTGCCTAGTTTTTGGAAGGCGAAAGGCATTGTGTTTCCAGACTATCTTAAAAAGAATTTACTGAATAACGCCACAGATTTCATTAGTTCGACTTTTTCTTTTCCTCTTAATCGTAGCTTTAGGTCGTTTTATATTCTACGACCGTTAACGTCCAACAGGAATTGATTTGGATTTGGATTTCACATGTAAACAGGACTATTTTACCAAATAATTAAGGTATCATACTCGTTAGACGGACTCCCAATGTATGTGATGTGGGGCCAAAGTCGGGTCCACAGAAGTAAAACACGGAACACGGATTAGATGTAAGAAAGATATATTAACAACAGGTTACAGAGATAGTGTATGCTGAGCTTACTATATGTTAGTGTCCAATACTGGTAGTCGTACGCGGCTCTCTCTGTCTCTCTGTCTCTCGGTATTTATCAATCCACCCACGAGGATCGAATGTGGCACAAGGCCGTTTTAATGTGGGTATCCCCGAACCCGTAGGCTCGGCCAAAAATATGGCCTTTCTGAACCCGCCTAGACGGGTTCAGGCCCTGTCAACCTCCCCGGACGAAACCTTGCCCTTCGGCAAAGCCTCGTCCGGGTTCCCCTCTGCTAATGCAGAGAGTTCGACAGTCGCCGAGAGTCGGTCTCTCGGTCTCTCAGTATTTATTAGCCCACCCACGAGGACCAAATGTGGCACAAGGCCGGTTTAATGTGGGTATCCCCGAGCCCGTAGGCTCGGCCAAAAATATGGCCTTTCTGAACCCGCCTAGACGGGTTCAGGCCCTGTCAACCTCCCCGGACGAAACCCTGCCCTTCGGCAAAGCCCCGTCCGGGTTCCCCCTCTGCTAATGCAGAGAGTTCGACAGTCGCCGAGAGTCTGTTTCTCGGACTCTCTCTCTAGAGTGTTGTGTCGCATACTTAATATAGACCTGGAAGAGCCTATTGTGTAGGTAGTTCCGGTCTCACAATAGTATTAAATTTTAAATTTCAAGATTGTTTTATTTTGCGATGCATGAAGCATGTCTAACGGTCGTAGAGTTTTAAAAAGACCCAAGTATTTCAATAAAATGTAATAATAAAAGATAAAAAATGTTACATACACATATTTACTATTATATAATAATCAGACATTTTTAAAAATCAGGATATCTCTTCAGGATTCAGGCAATCGTGTCCCTTTTCGACATTCTTCTTCCAGACTCAACCTCACACGAAACTGTTAGCGTAGAACGTACGGTTACATCTTGCCAGAAGAACTGCAAATTGATGAGATCTCGACACAAGTCTAATACTGCGTCTATATACATAAAGAGCTCAAGCGAACAATTACCTTGAAAATATTTACACAAAAACCACAGAGAGGTAACTTTAAGACAGTGGGAAGGTGAACGAAGCCCAGACGTCAAATCTGGGCCAATAATATTTGCTGATTCGTCTTTAAATTTTATCAAGGAGCTCTAGATAAATATTGGTCACACAGGACTATACTTGGCGGCTATATTCAATTCATCGACGAATTATAGACATAGATATACTAACCGGTCGCTTGCAATCTCATGAGTGCAGTTGTTTTGCTCCTACAAGTGCATTTGCTGCGCACATGCATTAGTGAGCGCGAGTCATTAAACCAGTTTTCTCATTTCATTCTGCAAAGTGCATTCGCCTCACTCATGCAAGCAGTCAACTGTACAAACTAAAATCCATGTACACTGGTCGCCATTTCTCGACTATACTCGTCCACCATAGCATCCTTCTTCTTAAGTAACCAATCACAAGAGATCCGTCCAAGGAGAGTGGAAAATATATTTAATATTCCATAATATAGGTTTTACTTAACTGTTTCTTTAACTCTTCAAATGTTCGGTGTATGACTAATTTTAATTTCTATTTTCCCATCTTTACACTATATAATTTTATCTTATAAGTTTTCCCCTGTTCTGTCACCCTTGAAATGGAAATAATTATTTATACGGAAAATAATGATCTATGTACATCAAATCGTCTTTAAATTATGTGGCAGCCGAAGAATTATCGTCGAACTTTTTAAAGTAAAGCTTAAACATTAATTCAGTACTTAAATATAGCGATCAATTTTGAGTTCTCTAGTTCATTGCCTATCGCATTTGCTCCTCCCCCTCGCTATTGTGAGGGTATCCAAACCAAGACACTTCCACAGGACTTAAAATGGCGCCCAATAGGAAAATAATAGTTACTGTTTGAACCATGAAAACAAAGATAATGGCTAGTATAATATATATAGTATTTATCAATCCACCCACGAGGATTGAATGTGGCACAAGGCCTTTTTAATGTGGGTATCTCCGAGCCCGTAGGCCCAGCCAAAAATAAATAACCATCCAAACCCCCCGAGTGGGGCCAGTTCCGTCAACATCCCCCAACAAAACTCTACCCTTCGGCGGAGCTTCGTCAGAGTTCCTCCCTGTAAGCAGAGAGTTCGACAGACACCCGAGCCGGCAGCTCACAAAGCACAGATACTACACTTTGATCCTAGCCACCGGTCCGAGCGGGTATTCTTTTTATAGTATATATATATATATATATATATATATATATATATATATATATATATATATATAAGGCAGGGTGTGTGTGTGTGTGTGTGTGTGTGTGTGTGTGTGTGTGTGTGTGTGTGTGTGTGTGTGTGTGTGTGTGTGACGAATGAACGGCCGCAATTTTCGACTTGCACCAAAATTTACATGCACATGCTCCAATTTAGCGGAAAGCCCAAGACCGAGGTTGCATTTCCCAACTCTTATCGATAGTGGAAATAATCGATTTTTTCATGATTCTACGGCAGTTTTCATGTAGTTTGCGGCCATTTTGTACTGGCCAGAGTGAGAGAAAATAGTTGGTTGCCACGAATAGGCAGGAAGATTCTATTGGCCAGCGTGAGAGCCGACAGCTGACTGACACGAATGTTAACTAGCATGCTAGCATGCAAAAAAAATTGATAGCTGCATTCGTCACAAGTGGGAAAAATTTAAATCTGCATGGCTCTTTACTCCAATTGGCTCATTCGCTTGCTTAAGCTCAACATTGATTCTGATTCCGCAGAACTGGGTTCGGTGTGAAAAAGTATTTGTTGTTAACATTCTTTTTTCATTCGGTTTTTCCAGTTACGAGTCCTTTATTTAAGCTGATTGTTTTGTGTTCATTTTGTTTAGTTCTTTTTTCGTAAGAGATTTAATGTTTAGTATAGAGCTTAGAAAAAATTCACAGTGTGAGATAGGCAAGAAGTAAGGCATGTAGCAACATCAGCACGGCAAAGGGCACTCCTTTAAAGGCAAGGAAGGGCAACATATTTTAAATAAAGTGATAGCGATTGCTGTATGAGTCGTACGATTTTTGAATCAAAGACAGGCAACGACGGGCCATGCAGCTAGTATAATATATATTAGCTAATATTTTTTTCAGAAAATGTATAGCTGGTAATATTTTATTTTCAAAGATGTATTGCTTGTAATAATGTATTTCCTCATAATATTTTTTGTACAAAAAAGTATGCTGCTAGTTTATCTATCTATCTATATATATATATATATATATATATATATATATATATATATATATATGAAGGAATATAGTTTTAAGGTGTGCTATATTTATGGAATAATGTGCTCAGTATCAGAGATAGAGCATATGTAAATATAAATATAAAAGTGAACATTGAAGTCAACACTCAGAGAAGACTGGGTGTTTCATGCTTGACACAATCGTCAAGCAGCGAATGCGCTATTTTTCCTCGGCTATTTATATATGTGGGTCAATGGTGCATTGTGGGTAATCTATTCTGCCGGTTTTTTTTTGCGCGAGTAGTTTGTTTATTTATCTATTTGTTTGGGTTAATTTATTTTACTTTTTTTTCATTTTCATTTTGTAATATTTATTCTTTTCGTTTTTTGATGTTTTGTTAACGTAGTAAAAAGATTTGATGGGGGATTTGCTTAGGTCGCTTATTTAATAGTTTGTTTTGGTCTGGGAAGATAATTAAAACTATTTATTCGTCCAATGTTTAGATTGCTTACCGTAGTCTATTCTTTTATTTTGGCGGGCGGACAGACTTAATAAATAATACAAAATGAAAATGAAAAAAACAAATAAAATAAATTAACCCAAACAAATAAATAAATAAAAAATCAAGCCACTCCCGCAAATAACTGTCAGAATAAATTACCCACAATGCACCACTGACCCAGATATATAAATAGCCGAGAAACAATCCAGCATTCGCGGCCTGGCGATTGCGTTGAGGTAGACGACACGCAGTCTCTGAATGTTTGCGACTTCTCTCGAACTCTCTGCTTTTGCTGAAGGACAAAGTTTCACCCGGGGTGGTAGACCGATACCGAACCCTCTTATGCGGATTATGAGCTCAACGAAAACCGTTCCCTTACCTAACATATCTAGGGCTTTTGAATGAGCTATGAATCATTGAAATCAGACCAGTGGAAGCGCAGTTGCTTGGACATACACACTCACAAACACATACACTATACTTTATATATAAGATACGAGTGTTTCTTAGTTGCATGTGCCAGTGGTGTAATGGGTAGCAGAATGAGAAATCGCGGAGCCGAGTTCGAATTTCAATAGGGTTCGTTATATTCACTTTTACTCAAATGCAACTGGGAAATCTATGAATCTACTCCCCTAACTATGGATCAAAAAGTAGGACCTGTATGTGGCAAAATAAATTTGTTCTCAAATAAAGTTAATGGAATATTTACTGATAAAAAAACATTATTCTTACAATCTAAAATATATATTTGGCATTAGATATAAAAAAGGGTTGATAAGCCGTAAAAACATATCAATGAAACCAATTATTATTTAGTTATCTTGTGTGTTATGCCTTGACAATACCTCATAAATAAATATCTATTTCGTTTTAATCGAGAGGAAAGGCGGAAAAGACATAATTGAGAGGCTGTTTGGTTTCAGTAAGAAAAGAAAGAAGATAAAGGAGGGGATAATACTCTTATGTGTTTCACGTCTGCTTCCCTGAAATATAAAAAAGCTTGCCAATTTCAAATCTTTTCATTTGTATCCTTAAGGAAATTGCCCACTGCCGGACAGGAAAAAATTAATTTTAGTTGTGATATTCACGACATATCGGCTTTTGTACGCTCCGGCTTTTTTCAGGACCTGTCTATACATCTGAGACAAGGTATTGTAACTATTTACATTCTCCGGACTGCTGTTGCCATCTTTGCTCACATATTCACAGATAAAAGCGTTGGTTGAAGCAATCCAGTGACTTGACTTAGAGAGTTGTGCGTTCAATACCTAGTCACAGCGGAGGTGAACAAATAAGATATTTGAGTTACTGAGATGTCTGGCACGTGTGTCAAGGACAATATACTCCGGTTAACGAAATAAAGGTTTAGGTTTGAAAATGAAATCACCTGAAGAAGGCCAGAGCGTACAACGACTGAAACGTCGTGAATATGACAACAAAGATGAGGACAACAGTCTGACCAATATAAATAGTGAAAATTTTATTATTTCACATTTAAAAAGCGTGAGCTTCCGTAAACTGTATTTGGTTTGGTTTATGATAAAACGTGTTCACATGAATAAAATTTGGTTTATCGAATGAGACATGACGTCGCCCCCATTTGAGATCAGATTAGCTTTCATTGTAAAATGTTTGCAATATATCACGCAAAACTACGATTTGATTATATTCAAGTTATTCCTCTCATCTGGAGACAATGATTAGCTTTATATTGTTGTAATTATCATTCATCTCCAGTTGTGCTGGTCAAACTCTGCCTCTGGGCAGAGAGGATCCCTAGACGAGGCTATGTCGGAGATCAGAGTCTCGTCTCGGGAAATAGCTACCCGACCCCGTTTTATACAGGGCCTACTGGGAAATTCTGACCGAGCTTACGGGCTTGGATACCCCATATTAAATTCAGCCTTGTGTCATATCTGACCGCGTGGGAGCAGTTGGTAGATATCCTGCAGTTGGAAATTCATTGTGGAATTCACTTGACTCACTTCTAGCAGTTGACTACTTTTTCTACGCCGCTGGCGTATCTTATATATGTTGTTCTTGTCCTAGGTATTATTGTTCATTACGAACCTTCGTGTGATTATTCTATTCAGTGACTTTCCCTAGGTTACAACAATAATATTTGCTTTTGTTGATATAGGTTTCGGACAGGTTTCTGTTGGCCTGAATGAATACGATAGTTTCGAAGAGTTCATCTTGTAAATATGAAAAAAATCATATCTAAATATTTATAAAAGAACTGAAAAACTTCTAACGCACTTAATACATGTACGCATTCAGAACTTCATTTAAAATACATATGCAAGATAAGATATGATGCATTTTTGTGTTTCTATGTATGTGAGTTTGTATATATATATATATATATATATATATATATATATATATATATATATATATATATAAGGAACTGTGATATTGATCAAACCGAATTCATAAATAATTACATCGGTCACACTATTACACGCCTATCCAGACGCCTTACGTTACACCTATATGATCTCAGCTCTATTAGAATCCATTTAAACACACACACACACACACACAAAATTACGAGACTCCATCTGGAAACTGAATTAAAAGCAAAACAACCTCATGCACATGTAAAAAAAAAGATTAAAAATAATGGAAGCCTTAATAATAAAAAAAAACAGAAAATGCCAAAACTTAATAACATTAGTTACGAACGCAGTCACAATGTTCTCTGTTCGGAATATCAAACATTCTTATAGCTCTAAAAATATACACAAACCCCATAGACCCAATTAAAAAGCAAAAATAAAATCATCCTTGATAATGGCTAAAAGTAGAGCTGAAGCGCTCAGAATTATTGAATATTTGAACAGTTTCTACACACTGTGTGTTCAAAAAAGAAAACACTTGTACGAACAGAAGAAAAATTGAAATAGTTTAATTACAGTACCTTATCTCTCGTCTTTAATGAAACATGTATAAATGACTTTGATAAAACTGATGACTTGCTTAGCTGTAACCAACAATAATGCATGTAATATTCACATATTGGTAACGTATAAAATTGTTTCCGTTTATAAGATGTTTAGCTGATTTTCGTTCGATTGTTTATGGCTGTAGACGTTTACGCATCGAGTCTAGGGTTGCTATTCATGCTTTTAT
>OZ010598.1:85994622-86034622 GCA_963932145.1 Acanthosepion lycidas | reverse complement strand
TTTATTATTAAGTATCCAAAATTTATTTGTTATTCATTTATACACTCTTTTCTACCCTCACCTATGCGTTAAATATCAGGACAGACAGCCTCTTTTATCCTTGGGTAATAAAGAGTCGAGACGTGGTGACTCAATAAAACACACATACACCAGCAGCCTGGCCCAATCGTGGGTAAGCGTCGTCCCCTAAAAACGCCCAATGACTGATATTTTTCTGACATATCATTTACGCATTCTGCCGCAGGCGATGAAAGCTGGTCTTATCAAGAATCTATAAGTAACAGAAAGATTCAGAACGATTACTTGTAATTTTCACATATTCAAGTAAGAAAAACCTTTTAAGGTAATTCCACAACCCTCCCCTATCGTCAAACGACATGCGATTACATACCCGGGTCAGTTTGGCTTTTATTAGGTTGGTGCAAAAACAATGACGGTTTTTGACGTTAAAAATACGTCAAAAACCGACATTATTTATGCACCAACCTAATATTTGCTATAATGTGCACGACAGCGTCTTTCGACTGTTTCTTCGTACGCGGCCACTGGTTGATCTCCGTAAAGATAGTCAAAATGTAATGAAACATGATATTAGATAGAAACATGACTGTGAAAATTCTCGACTAGTCTGCGGCGGGTCGTGTATATGCAAGCAGCTATCATTCTGGGACTTCTCTGTCTCTTTTTATGTGTTGTGTCCATTGTAGTGATCGGAAAAGCATCCTCTCGGGAGTGACTCCCATAAAGTAGAGGCTCTTAGAAAGAAGCTGTCTGAACCCGACTCGCCCATTTTATTTTTTAAAAGCTTTGCTTCCATGTCTTACTCAAGTCATTGTCATTTGATATTTCAAAACTGGATGCTAAATTCCTTCATCTTTAATGAATGGATAATCTTTTTCCATGTAAATCAGTCATTATCGGCAACTCTAAAAAAATAAATGAATTCTTCATAAATGAAAACTATTCCGCTAATCTTTTTTGGTAAAACTAAACTAAAATTTTATATTTTCAATTTTGATGACTAATTTTACTTATTAAAATTCAAATTGCGCGCCAAATGTTTAGTTATTCTACAAGTTCGCCCTGAAATATTAAAAAAAAAGGTCTAGAAATTTTGGTTTTCTTGAATAGATCTCAACCCAACACCGATTGGGTTTGCGGCTAGGATAAAATCGTACCCACTTTAGAAACAATCACAACACCTGAACTGCTGAGATTGTGGTTCTGTATTCCGCAGATGTGGCTCCTGGATTTGAATATATTCTTAATACTGCAGCTATCAAGTTCACATTAAAATAGAAAAAAATAAACACTTGTGATTTTAGGCGTACACGAGACCGACTACAACTATTAGTCGCTTCGGCGATCGTGCATATAGCCGTCTTGTAGTCGGTATTAGTTTCCTTGGGGAATTGAACATTTTGTACAATGAAAGTAGCAAGCAAATACATATCATCAACACACCAAATAAAGTCATCAGCTAAAGATCGAAGAACTGAGAAATCACCATTATTTGGAAAAACAGAAGCTAAAAACAAACACCAGAATAAATTGCTTTACAAGTTTGTCTAAAAAGGATTAATGGCAGGAGAAACATAGTGCCTCACATTGCATGTTTATATTAATTAATACGCAAATTAAGTAACTCCCAAGGAGTTAAATATTTTATGGGTTAATTATACATGCATACATACATACATACATACATACATATATATAAGTTATGTTAATAAGTTATATATAATTAAATTATGTTAATTAAGTTTTTTGGAAGTGCTATCTGATGATTCGGCGTCCTTTAAAAGGGCTCTGGTGAAATAAATTATTATAATGGTACCTTAAAGTGGTCTGTTTTTCTTTATATATATATATATATATATATATATATATATATATATATATATATATATATATATATATATGGAGAGATTGATAGATAATTATAAAACCTTAATTTTTAATATATATATTATTACTTCAAACGTTATTTTATCTCTCTCTTTCTCTCTCTGTCTGTCTCTCTCTCTCTCTCTCTCTCTCTCTCTATATATATATATATATATATATATATATATAAGAGATAGATAATTATATAATCTTAATTATTAATATATATATTATTATTATTTCAAACATTATTTTTAGTGGATACCTGTATTTGAGTAAAAGATTCATTTATTTTAACCTACTTATTTCATCTACCTGCACGCGTACTCTAAAAAATGTAACAAAGAAAATATGCCCTCCGTCAGGTTTCGAACCTGCGTCCACCTTTGCAGGAGAAACCGCCTTCGTATACGCCTAGCTTTTACAGCTGCGATGCAACGAACTTCACTGTAAATCAACGTAAAGAAATCTACATAAATTCTAATTAAAACACATTAATTTTTTAGAAACCGCTTTGTTTACGTCTCAGGTATGAAACTGGGCAGATATGCGTTTCGAGAAAAAATCTGAACGATTGTGTACGCAGGTTCGAATCATGTGGGAGGGTGCATATTCTTTATTAAATTTTCAGGAATACTCAGGCCGGTAAGAGTAATAAATACAGTTTAAAATAAACGGAACGTCTACTCAAACACGGGTATAGCGTTAAAAATAGCATTAGGAGAAATAAAGAAATATCCTGGATTGAAAAATAAAATCTATTAAATATTTTGCTGTATATTATTCATTCTATCTATCTATCTATCTATCTATCTATCTATATATATATATATATATATATATATATATATATATATATATATATATATATATATAGAGTGTAACCCGGATATAAGAGACCCGGATATAAGCGAGATTTTCTCTGGTCCCAAATTAGAGCCATACTTACCTAAACAAAATAGATCAAACCCGGATATAAGAGAAACCCGGATATAAGAGACTTCTTCTCCGGTCCCGACAACTCTCTTATCTCCGGGTTACACTGTATATATATATATATATATATATATATATATATATATATATATATATACAGTAGGAGTGCGACTTAAGTTTCATCAGACACGTGATATAACTTACGTTTTTTTTTTAAGCAATATCTCGTGCCTGATGAATTGCTAAAGCAACGACAATTAAGTTGTACCCCAAATGTAGGGATATGTATATTCATTAAGATATATTTCTTACCACTGTCAAATCATATTCAGCACTATTATGCTTACACCTTAAACTAAATTTAGTAAATATTTAGTAAATATTTATTTGTTTACCTGTATATCCACGCTCACGCGCGCATATAGGTTTGCTAATATATAGTTATTTGATTTAATCACCGCTATACCTATATATATAATAACTTGTAGCGATTTTAAATCTGAATAAAGTTTAAGCGTCTAATGATGTTTTAATTTTTTTCTGTCAGATTTGGCGGACATTTGGGCGATATTATTTTTCACACAATTACTATGACTTAAATAACATGATCCAATATAGAAATAAATAAATCTTCACCAATAACACTGATTTATTTTCTGCTGAATTTGATCCGTCTTAATGAAACACCTCTTATATATAATCCGTCTTAATGAAACACTTTTTATATACTCACGAAACTCTTCTTTCATATTCTACTGCCACGCAAATGTACGCTTGCATTTATTTTTGTACCACGCGTTGTACCACGCAGTTATTTTCTCTCTTAACTAAAAACAGAAATTAAACCACTCTCAATGTTTGCGCGATAAAATATAAGAAGTGACCATAAGTAAATAGTGGGATATAAAGCATCACTTTCCGTATATTCACTTTTTTGTGTAAGAAGGAAAAGTTCATTTGAACGTCCCTTATTAAAAAATTAATTCGTCTGACGTAGATTGCTTCCATTCCTCTGTCATTTATTAGAAAGCAGACGTTTGTCTCTCTTTGCTAGGAATTTGAGAAGGTGATGTCAATATTGTAATTTATTATTGCCAAAAAAAATCCCCATCCTTGTAATAGAAGCCGTTCAACAAAAACCTTCAGAATTTATCGAAATGCATAATAATCAATACAACGATAATATTTATCAAATAAACATATATTAACATATTTATATGTACATTTATTTAAAGGTTCTATATGTATATCTAGATATCTATATTTTAAGTTTCACTTCGCAAAAATGATTATATTTTTTGAAGGTGTATATTATACATGGGATGCAAAATTATGTAAAAACATAAAAAAAAAAAATAAATAAAAGAAGATGGGCAAGTGGGCAAATATGACGGTGAAAAGATTTCGTCCCGATCAAAGAGAGCTTACAAAACGAAACCTAAATGTGTCATCCAATGTGGAAGCAATCTAAGTTAGACGAATTACTTTTTTAATAAGGGACGTTCTAATGAACATTTCCTTCTTACACAAAAAAGGAGAATGTACTGGAAGTGATACTTTATATTCCACAACACTATTCACTTATGGTCATCCTTTCGACACATATGAACTCAACTTGTAGTTATCACAACTTTTTTGCCGTTTAAACCTCTGGATTTGATCAGTCGCTTGTCAAAAGGATTCAGGAAATAGAATATTGTTTGTTTTTTAAAAGGGAAAATTTAAACCTTTCCCCTTTACAAAAGGAAATAAAAGTTCTGGGATCTTTCGAGGTTAAACAAACAAGATAGTTAGGTAGATATATAGATAGATAGATATGTACAAACCAAGTTAGATAGATATGAACACTGCAATATATATATATATATATATATATATATATATATATATATATATATATATAATAAAAAGGCTCAAACACTAATATTTCATGGTTATAATTTATTACATTGGAATCGTAATTACGATCCAATAAATCAGACCTACAAATTTTTACTCTGTCCCTGACATTGAGTTCTCCCCGGATTCTGTCCTCTTGGAAATGTATATATATATATATATATATATATATATATATATATATATATATATATATATATTGAAAATTAATATTATCAATATCTATCTATCTATCTATCTATCTATCTGTATATATATGCATACATACATATATATATATATATATATATATATGTGTGTGTGTGTGTGATGGCCATTTTGACCGAAAAATGTTGCGGGCTACCTGATGATTGCGTGACAATGCAAGATTTAAGTTATGTTGAGCCTCTGATCACAGAAAATTATTTAGAAATATATATATATATATATATATATATATATATATATAGATATATAGATATAGATAGAGATATAAGTGTGTCTGTAGCACTTTGTGTGTTTGTGTGTAAATGCAGTTAAACGAAGTTTAGATAAATGAATGAATTTTCGTAAAACAGGTGTATAATAATTATATTGCGCATGAGAATTTGCGTGTGACAGCGTTTCAGAAAGGTAAGTTAACGTAGACGCTTATTTACTTATATACATTTATATATCTTTCATCTTCCGCTTTTCATTTTAGACACCCCAACCTTACCCTGGCTTGACATCTGTTGAATGTAACTGAAATATTGATACAAATTATTAACACCTTACGCCCCTTTTTCTTTAAACAATTGCTCTAGCCGTTACCATAGAAATTTCCATTTCAATAATGAATATGCTTATAAAACATGTACATTTCAGATATAAGTTATTCCCCCTAAAAAAATTTCGCTTCAGGATGGAACAGAGCTTCGTACTTTAATTCAATTTAATTGAAATAATTATATTGAAGTTTTCGGCTCTTGTTTTGAAACATGAGAACTGTTATGTAGCGTGTTGGAATCATATTTTTAAATAAATAATTATATTTTTGCACTACTTTTGTATCGAGCATTATTTTTAAAAAATAATAACAAAAATACTAAAGAACTTTGGATTTTTTACCTAATGAGTTCTTTTCTATTTTCTATATATTCTTCACACATATATATGTATATATATAATATGCATATATATATATATATATATATATATATATATATATATATATATATATGTATATATATATATATATATATATATATATATATATATATATATATATATATATATATACAGAAACACATAAATATATGATGTACGTAAAGAAAATATAAAAAGATGTAAATGCATTATATTCACATCTTATTAACTTGTGCTACATAACGTAAACATATTCGTAACATTGTACACGCAGTAGTGTACACAGGAACTGTGTAAAAAAGATAGATAGATAGATATAAAGAGAGACGGACAGATAAATAGTTAAATAGTTAGCTAGATAGATAGATACAGAGAGAGAGAGAGAGAGACAAAATTAAATGAATGGAAAGATAGATATACAGTCAGATAGATAGATAGATTTGGATAGACCGAGAGACACAAAGCCATATAGGTAGGTAGATAGATCGAGATAGACAGAGACAGCCAGACTGATATATATATATATATATATATATATATATATATATATATATAGATAGATAGATAGATAGATAGATAGATAGATAGATAGAGTTGTCAACGGCTGAAATATTTTATGAAGCATCTCTATTTATATATCAAGGAAATATAAAAACATATCCACTAAATAAGATAAATACTATTTATATATATATATATATATATATATATATGCGTGTGTGTGTGTGTGTGTGTGTGTGTGTGTGTGTGTGTGTCTGTGTCTCTGTGTTTTTTTGAGGTGTAGTGTGTGTCTTTGTGTACTGTGCGTAACGAGCATAACTTTTATTTTTAATTTATGCTTTTTAAATATTACATTAAAATTATACAGAATAAAAAAAAACTTTCATCATCAAGAAAATCGAAAGATTTTTCGGCTGATTTAGAAACCGTACGGCGTATCAAAGATATTTTTCCCCGGACGCCCACAAAATAACTTATATTTTTCTAGGCTCAAATTTGAACCACCCTGAAGCAAAAAGTTATTTCATCAAAACCAAAGCCAGCATAAAAAAGCAAAAAAAAGTAGTATGCTGAACACTTACCATCGATGCTTTCTCTATGCAGATTAAAAGGTACTAAACTTTGAGCCCTTTTCCGCTGTACAACATTTGGGGGTACCCAAAACTTATCCGCTTCGGTCTCTTCAGCAGACCCGGGCGAGCTCGGGGTCGACCCCATTTGCCCGCCAATGCACGTACTGATCCATCCAAGCTCCACTTTGGCAAATTATGCTGGTTAACACCAGCTCAGAGTTATTTAAACTCGCCTCGCTACGCTGTTCATTTGATTTTTACGATTTTGATTTTCCTTATTTGAATCGCAATCCTCCTTCTTCCACTTTGAGATGCTTGTCCGTTTTAGTTTTTTGATAATTCTTCCCTTACTTCGCCTTAGTTCCCGTTTTTTTTTTTTTTTTTTTTTTTTTTTTTTAACTTCCCGCCTTAAATTTATATCTATTAATTTAGCGTCTTATTTGCTTGAAATTCGTTCTTTCGATCTTCTTTTATTGGAGAGTTCTCTTTGTTTCTTTTTTTTTTTTTTTTTGGCTCTGCTTTTTTAATATTTTTCCAGTTCTTTTATCTTTTATATTTCTTCTTCTTTCTGTTTTCTCCTTTGCCGATTTTCGGTTACTCGCTGCCACCACTTCGGCAGCCAATGTGGCTCTGCTTTTTACTTGCTTTTATCTCTTCGTTTTTTCTTTTCCTTCGCCGGCTCCGAATTAATTACAACGCCGGGGCGCGCGGGAATATCGAGATAATGCGTCCAGTCAATAAAGTAACGGCAGTATAGAAGGGATAAGCCTACTGTGACGGCAAAGACAAAGCTGTGACGTTTGCCTTTTATCACATTAAGCAGTAACTTTCCTCCTCCTCCTTTCTCTACTTTCACTTTCACTTTCGTAAAAAGTGATTTTTATGACAATGTTAACTGTTTTTTTATCGTTTATCGTTTTGTTTTTTTTTGTATATTTGTAATTGTTTTTTCTTTTTTCAATGTTTCTGTCTATTTACTCATCTGATTAATCTCTTTGTCGGAAATCTTATTTCAAATCATCACTTTATACAGTGACACTTGTTTCATCGGCTTGTTTTATTTTTATGTAAGGTTATTTTCTTTTTGTCGTTTACGAGGCAAATAAGATTTTGTAAGAGTGAAACTACTTTTAAAACTGTTTTTTTCTCGTCTTTATCTTTCTTTTAGTCTAGACGCCTAACTTTTCAAAAACTTTAATCCTCGGGATAAAGAAACTTTTATCCCCACTGCTTTAATATAGAATTCAAACTTGCTAACATTTTATTTGTGGTTACCTCACATTACTTTTGCTCTGTAGAATAGTTTTCTGTTAATTAAAGATAATCCGCATGTCAGTTTTTTTTCTTGTTTTTTTATTAATATCTCACTCGCAACCGGCTTATCTTATATCCTGACTCACAAAAAAATTGCTTTCTTCTACAAGTAAAAAATATTCATTTCTTTTTTTGTACAGCTTTATATTAATACTTTTCCTTTCCTATGTGTCGGAAATTTTAAGAAAATACTATTTTCTAAAATGAAATTTTTAATTAAAATGCCTAAAAATATCTAATGTTTAATTTAAAATGCCTTTTTTAAATTTGTCAATATCCAATGTAAATTTCGTCTTGATCGCTGATTTTAAATTCATGTTTCCTTTTCTCTTACAAAATTATTATTAAAAATTCCCTTTCTTAGATCATTATGCAAAATACTATTTTTCATGCATTTTGTTTCAAGCAACCATAATATACTAACACGCAAAAACAAGTCTGATATAATTTCAAGCGAATCTAATTGCAATAGAACTCTATAAATTATGAACAACAATATACAATCTTCATACCAACGGAGAAAAAATACAAACAATAATTAATTAAAAAGTTCAGAATATACCCTAAAGGCAATTGTTGTATTATATTTTTTTCTTGAAACAAAAATATATATCCTGAGCAAAGTACGATGTGTTCGTACACATTTTAATATGAATAGAACATTTGCTTGTCGTCTTGTCGCGAAGAAGAATAACTTTATCGCCGGCTATATGCGCAAGTGGACCCCTTCGTAAAACTCGAGATACGAAAGTCTACCTCTTCTTGCTTTTCCCGCTTGTCGTTCGAATGCAATTTTCATTCCATCTCTCTATTCGCGCTGAAAACGAAAAGACAAAAGAGGAAAGAAAGAAAGTGCATCGTTCTCTAAATATTAAAGAAGCCAACGTTTTCGCACAGGACCAGCGCAGTGACTGGCCGGGCACACATAGAAATATTACTACTACTACTATTTGAACGATTTGTAAGTTGTAGAGTGTGGAGTGACTGAGGAAGATACTCTTTAGGCCCGGGTCCTTGCCACTAATCGTTGAATCTGTATATTGATTATCGGTGAGTAGAATCGTAGCTTTTAGAATGGTTTTAGTGTGCGGGTGTGCAAGATCGCCTGCGTGTGTCTCAGAAAATAAATATTAACCCTTTTACTTGTTGACCCTTTTATTTTGTTTATCATTTTGTTATCTTATACTTATCTTCTTTTCTTTTACTCTTCTGTCTCATTTAGGGTTTCTACTTTATTTGTTTTAAACTAATTTCTCCCCACCCCACACCTTGCTTGCCGTTTTTTTTTTTCTTTAAGTAAGTCTTTCGTGGCGTTAGGTGAGAATTTCTTTGGTGTCGATTTTACAAGCAGAATAACGTTTGTTTGTAAGTGCATCCAGCGTCCATTTAATAAATTCGAAACACCTTTTGTTGCTTTGTCCTTCATCATCATCATCATCATCATCATCATCATCATCATCGTCGTCGTCTTCGTCGTCGTCGCCGTCATCATCATCATCATCTTCGCCGTGGTCGTCGCCGTCATCATCATCATCTTCGTCGTCGTTGGCGTCATCATCATCATCATCACCATCGTCTTCGTCGTCGTCGCCGTCATCATCATCATCGTCGTCGTCATCGTCGTTATCATCATCATCGTCGTCATCATCATCATCATAGTCATCACTATCATCATCATCATCATTATCATCATCGTCATCATTATCATCGTCGTCGTCGTCATCATCATCATCATTATCATCATCATTATCATCGTCGTCGTCATCATCATCATCATCATCATTATTATTATCATCGTCGTCATCATCATCATCATTATCAACATCATCATCATCATCGTCGTCGTCAAAACGACCGACTCTTATTCTATCTATATTAACTCTTCGGTGTTTTTATCGCATTAAAAAGCCCGGAACCTAAACATTTGAAAGTGAATTTATACATTTTCTTTGTTCTTGAGAAATGAAAACAAAATTAATAAACACTATTTATTTATTAGATGTTTTATTGGAATTGACTGTAAGACATCGGCTAATTGCAGGTCGATTCAAACTTTATAAAATGGTAAATAATAAAGGTCACCTTATAGTCGGTTTACGTAATATAGTAAATGTTTATAAATTTCTGAACAAAAAATATCTTCATATGCATTTGTTTATGAATTGGTAAGTGATGAATATATTGCATTAGTTTTAATTGTATTAGGTTTTAGAACGGGGTAAAGATAAACACTTGTAAATTAACGATCTAATAAATAAAGAACGTTTAATAATCTTGTTATAAATTCTCAAGAACAAAAAAGTGGATAGATTCACTTTATTCCTAGGTTAAGTGTTTATTATATATATATATATATATATATATATATATATATATATATATATATAATATTAGTGGTAAATATACACATACATATGCAAAATATATAAATATATATACATAGATGCATACACATACATATATATTTTTTGAATAAAAAATTCCAAGAGGATAGAATCCAGGTAGAACTCAATGTCCAGGACAGAGTAAGGGCATAATAAAAAGGCTTAAACACTAATATTCCATGGTCATAATTTAATGTATTAGACATCAGACAACATTCATATTTCTCTCAATTAAACCGTCTTCAACTAACCTCTCTAAGACTTCTCTCTGTTAAGTTTTAATCTCCCACATTCTCTCGTCTGTTACCCCTCTCTTTAGCTCTAACATTCGTCCTACACTCTCATACTTACACTCTCTCTAAATTCTATTTTTATTTCCGGAGTTGTTTTTTTTTCTGTTTTCTTTTTGGATTTGTAGATCTGATGAATTGGATCGTATTTACGATTCCAATGGAATAAATTATGACCATGGAATATTAGTGTTTAAGCCTTTTTATCATATATATATATATATATATATATATATATATATATATATATATATATATATATATATAAAACAATAGACATAACCGAAGTGATGGTAGTTAAAATAATAGCGATAGCATGTGAACAAACTTTCTTTTGACAGTCTGTTTTTTTTTTTTTGTTTTTTTTTTCGAAATTTAAAGCTCATGTTTGCCAAGTATTTTATATATAAATCGCAACTCAGTTACTTTTCAATCGATCATTCAGATTCATTAAAAGATGTACTTCTTTCACTGGTGGCAGTAAAATTAGAACACCCATCATAATGTTCATCATTTGCATTGAGCTTGCTTCGTGGCATGTCTATACGCGTATGCGGACCAGATAAATATCCAAAACCTTATTCAATTGATAATAGATTTCAATCTTATCATTATCTGGACGGTTTTACTTCATTTCTTTTGCCAATTCTTGTTCAATATTATCCCATATTCGACCAAAGAAAGTTTACTACGAGAGCCATTACACACAGAGTTCTCATAAAATACACCCACCCATTAAAAAGCAGGCGTTTCTGTAAATTTTATTTTACTAGCCCTGATATTTATTTTACTTCTATGAACAGAGAAAAGAATGTTCTCATGGATGATGTCTTAGCTGGCACAATTTGTTTTTACGAACAGCATTTTTAGTTGTTCACGTCCTGGGTAAGACGATAAACTACGTCCAACAGCAAGGCCTTTGAACAGGAGGTTTTGAGAAGAGTGAAACCATCTCTTAATTGTTTATGTTCCCAGGTCTACCCTGACCCGGGGTGGTAGCACCTGTTAGAGGTCTCAACTATGGGCAAATAGTTAACACCCCAAAAGGGATCAAAACACTATGAAAGTATAAATATATGTTTTAACACCAGCAATAATTTTTTGAGGAATATATATCGTTATATCATCGGCATAAATATTCACTAATGTATTTTTAAGCAGATCATTTATGCGAAGTAAAAAGACGGCTGTTCCAAGAAATGACCACTGGAGGACACCTGCGTTGATTGCTAGGGCTCCGGAAGTTTGGACATTGATAACTATCTTCAGAAGCCTAACTGTTAGGAAGTAATTTATTATTCCGAAGTCTCTTCCAGTAATTCCATAGTAAGAGAGCTTGATCAGCAACCCTTTGCTTCACACTTTCTCAAAGACCTTCTAAATATCTAATACTATGGTCCTTCGGGAGTTTTTTATTGTCTGATATATAGGGTGTTTCAAAAAGAATACGCCAAAATCATTACGCTATTTTTTCAGGTCTATAGCATTGTAGTGGACTCAATCAGTGCTTATTTGATAGAGTAGTTATCAAAGTTTGATTGGGTTTCAGTTTCACCACTGTCGTTAGTATAACTTCCGGTTCAGCTGAATTGTGGGAAGATCAATCAAAATCGCAACTCCTCAGCAGAAAGCATTTGTTTTTGTGACAATGGCATTTGTTTTCGCGAACTCAAGCACGCAAAAACAGTGCTTGAGTTCATGAAAACAAATGCCATTGTCACAATGCAGGCAGATTCGAATGACTTCATTTTTCAGCAACATGGACCACAACCCAATTGGTATCTCGGTGTTAGAGCTCATCTGAACGAAAACGTGCCCCAGCGATGGATTGGGAGGAGAGGTGCTAAAGACCTTGCTCTCTATGCTTGGCCTGCCAGATCCCCGGACCTTGCTGTTTGTGACTTTTTCTTATGGGGGTATGCTAAAGACCAAGTTTATGTTCCAGCACTTCCAGCAAGTATCGATGACTTGAAAGATCGAATAACAGCTGCAATCAACACGGTGGACCGTGACATGCTGAGGCGTGTTTGGGAGGAATTCTCATATCGGCTTGATGTTGTCTGCGCTGCCGGTGGTGGCCACTTATAAAACATGAAATGAAACTTGAATGTATATACAACACATGTGTTCATGCTAGAGATTTGTAATTTTTTTTCGTTATTGACACATCACGTGATGATTTTGGCGTATTCTTTTTGAAACACCCTGTATAGGAACAATGAAATGGTTATAAAAATTTATTAGGGGGAAAGACTATGATAAAATGACAGAGGATTTTGTGTGATGGGTTTCCTTCTTTCAGACTTCATTGGGATAAAGTGAATTTACGTCGATGTTGCAACACATGCAAATGAACGTAAGAAGACACTGAGAATGTTAAATTTAATATGTTTGCTCAAATAGCGGTAATATTTGCATAACAATTTTAAAAAGCACATTTCAATAAATTTTCCGCCAGTCTTTTTATTTTATTTTTTTTTTCAAATTATTAAAAATTACCTTATTTAAGTAATGCTCCTGACGGTACCTTTTTTATTCATATGTAAATAATTTTATGGAATTTTATAAATAAAACAAAATAATCTCTTTAATTCGATGTTATTTAAAACTGTAAAAAATTATTTAATAAAGTATCAAATAGTAAGTTTGTTGAATTAATTATTATTAGTAGTAGTAATAGTAGTATTAGTAGTATTAGTATAAAAAAAATATTTAAATCATTCTCTCCTGATCAGGTTGGTTGGTTGGGTTTTATGGCATATCAACCACTGTGGGTCATTTAATGCCAAATTAAGGTATATATATATATATATATATATATATATATATATATATATATATATATATATATATATATATTTACCTATATATTAAATATACAGTACAATTAAACATATAGCTGGCAACATTATTTTTTCAAAAATGCATAGCTGGCAACATTGTTTCAAAAACACATAGATGGCAACATTATTTTTTCAAAAGCGTATAGCTGGCAATATTATTCTTTCCAAAAAACGTATAGGTGGCAACATTATTGTTTCAAAAAACGCATAGCTGGCAACATTATTTTAAAAAACGCATAGCTGGCAACATTTTTTCCAAAAAACGTATAGCTGGCAACATTATTGTTTCAAAAAGGTATAGGCCAGCTGGATGTATTAGGTTGGTGCAAAAATAATGACGTTTTTTTTAACGTCATTAATTTTACACCAACCTAATAGTTTAACGTCTTTCCCAGGACGATCACCTGATCAGATCTATGTACAAAGTCGAAAATTCAAGTGTCTTGTCTTGTAACGGTGTGGGTTGAGCCGGCTCCAATATTGGAGTTTCGTGGGAATTTGGAATTCACAAGCGGTCCCCAAACCCGCATGTATCAGTTCCCAAGAAACCGACAGCCCGACAACAGCACATGCGATTTGATTATCGTGGTAAAGTTTTCGTGCAGAACCGTGCAAACATTTTGAAGAGCCGATTACAGAGAGGTCCCCACAAACGACCCTCCGCAGGTTTTGAATTCAGAGTTTTCCTTCTCCTAGACCAGTTGCCATTCAAGGCTAAAGAACCTAGTCTGCGCTGCTATTTGCCTATAGCTGGAGGGAGAAGAAGATGCTTCACACCTTTCCCAAGGGTATTAGTACGAAAGTGAATGTAATAGATTCGACTGGAATTCGAACTCGTCTCTCTGATTCCGCAATCCAAGTCGTTATCCATTACTCCGACACTCCTTCAGGTGGACTAATTATCAGGCAGAAATAACTTCAGAAAATCGAACAACAAAAGATTGGTTGGTTTGTTTTTTTTGGGGGTGGGGGTTACGGTATATCGCAGTCAATGGATTGTTTGATGCCGGATATAATATTTTCTTTCCTTAAAAAATTTATTGCCAGGAAATTTTTCTTCAAATATGCATTTCTGGTAATAATGCATTGGTAGTAATAATTATTTACAAAAATGTATTGCTGGTAATATTTTTCCTCAAAAATATACCGATTTTCTTCAAAAATATATTTCTGGTAATATTTCTTTTTTTCAAAAATGTATTACTAGCAATAATTCATTGCCGCTATTAAAATTGTCTCTTGAAAAGCTAAAGAATAGCGGGAGGCGAAAATTACTTACTGGAGCGATACAGGGAACTGACCATTTTTCCAGGATCTTTATCAATGGATCGTATGTACGAGTTCTACTAGCGGGTTTGGGTTGAGATTAAGGCGCAAAAGTCGCTCAAAACACGTAGAGTCACCGAGGGAACACCCATTCATTTACGACAGGCAAACAATCAGAGTCCAGTGGAACACCCCCTACACACACGCATCTACTGAAACGTGAGGAGGATTGGAATAAGAGTAGAGAACTTTAAGGTTTAGAAGAAATAGCAAAAATAGCAATAATGTTCACCCTGTTAAGGTTAAAGAGCCACTTGAGGTAGATGGTTACAGAGTAAGGGGCACAGTTTATGGGGATATCTGTGGAAGATAGCGGCTGATCCTAGACTTTTTTTGAAAACTCTATAGAGCCTGGAAAGTGAGGATTAGGGTGCTTCTAAGCTGTCCACCATTTTAGGCCTAATCTGGTTTTTGTAAAGATAGAGGATAGCCCGAGGGGTCAGTTACTTAATGCAACGGTACAGGGCCCATTTTTCCTGCATCTTTAGCGATCGATCGTATGTACGAATTCTACTTGAGTTCTGGGTTGAGTTTCAGGTGCAATAATCGTGGCCTCCGCGAGGGAAAACCCATTCATTTACGATAGGCAAAAATTCAGAGTCCGATCAGCTGGAACAAAACCCTCACACATCAGCGCACACAGATACCTATTGGGACGTGAAGAAGACTCGGATTAAGAGTAGGGGAATTTTAAGGTTTAGGAGAAATAGCAAAAAAGACAAAATTTAAGATTTACAAGGGGAAGGACGTTGTAGAGAGCCATGATAACCTACGTCTTCAGGGAACTTTGTGTTTATTATTTTTGTTGCCAATTCTCAAGAACAAAGAATATGTATAAATTCACTTTCATATGTTTAGATTTTATTCAAATCCTAATCATCGTTTTTTTTTTTAGAATAAACATTGGTGAAGAATGAAGGTAATTAAAAAAACAGCTTTCTTCAACTGGTTATTCTTTGTCTATATCTCTGAGATGAGGTATTATGATTATTTACATTATTCGGACTGTTACCCTCATCTTCATTGCCACATTCACAACGTTTCGGCCGTTGTACGCATTGGCCTTCTTCAGTTGATTGGATCTGTGAGATGAGGTATTACGATTAAATGCATTATGTATATTATTCGGGCTGTTACCCTCATCTTCATTGCCATATTCACAACGTTTCCGCTGTTGTACGCTTTAGCGATAGATCGTATGTATGAGTTCCACTTGAGGACTGGTGTGTGTTTAAAGCGTATTAGGTATGTGTGTGTGGGGGGGGGGTAGTTCCAATTCATCGGACTCTGAATTTTTGCCCATCGCGATGAATGGTGTTCCCTCGGGAAGGCTGCGTGCCTTGAGTAACTATTGCGTCTTAAACTCACATAGTTTCGATTTTTATCAATATAATATCGCCTACTTCATTCATATACTTGTGCTCTTCCTTACGAGTTCGACATAAGACAGGTCTATTTTCCTCGAGATCCTTTTCCTTTGATCCTAGGCTATGTTGTGCAAAATTAAAGAAATCGGCCGACATGATTTAAACATTTTCTATCACATCGCAAACAAATATACTAAAACAATGCTTCTGTTATCCCACCCGGGGCAAGTGTCCTGAGGATAACGGGGACAATGCTAATGACATAGCTATTCTTATTTGGGATGAAGATTTTCTTCAAAGATCTATTAACATCCTTTATCCAGTGTTCCAGTAGGTAGAATTCACGATAAACATTTCCAAAACAGAAACTATGATATGAAAATAGAATGAAAACTGTAATAACAAGTACTATATTTTCTCGTGTATAGTACGCCTTGAGTATTACGCTTAACACAGAGAATAATTTTCATCTTTGAGTATAATACGAGAACGTAGAATAGGCATCTCTATTTAATTTTTTTTTAAAGTTGTATCATATAGTCCATTAAAATGTCAATGCAGTACATATATCGAATAAAAAATATTAAAAATTTAACGATATTAAGGAATAGAAAGGAACCGGATGTTTAAACATTGTGTATTTCTCATAATTTCCGTTTAGAAACATTTTCAAGAAACGCTATAATGTAGATATAACAGATAATATATTTCAAGGTGTTAATTAATGAATCATAATTTTCTCTTTGATATGACTTTATTATATTTCTATATATTAATAAACTATGGAAAAAAAATATTGGCTTTCATTAAGAAGGAAAAAGAAAAAAAATATGGCCGACTTATCAAATGCCTTTTGTAAATAATTGTTATCAACGTCTACTTAATTTGTTTTATCTATTGCGTTATGATGCGTTTTTTTTTAAACTGGGTAAAACATCTGAAAATTAATTCTTGTGTGTAATCCGACTGTCTATTTACATTTAATTTTCGTTTAAAATTTATCATGTATCTGCAAGAAAATGCGATAATCTAACATTCCATATTTATTAATTCCGCATTGTGAATTTCTATAAATATTAAACACTTCAAATAACTCGATGTGTGAAAAAGTCATAGAAAATATAGTATAATTCACAATGAATAACAGAAGAAGCTGTTTAGTAGGGGATTTGTCATACACCATAAGATATGCTAAAATATATTAACCTAAGGCGTTGCCTTTCCTGCCCGCACTAAGCATGGCTGATGCGAGACACTTGGAGAGCAGAACACATTCCGGCTTCCTGGACTCACATTTTCAGCTGACTTGAAGTGGAACGGCGACATCGAATCAATAGCTACATCTACATCAAGGAAAGTTGGATAACTGTGTCGTGCCAAAAGTTTTTTTTTTTCGTCAGAGACCATCTTGAACCTTTACAAATCTACCATTCTTCCGTGCATTGAATACTGTTACAATATCTGGCCTGATGTTTCTGCTACTTCGTTCGAGGTTCTTAACAAAATCCAAAGACAGATCTGCAATGTAATCGATCCTGACTTGGTAGCTCGATTTTCGGATATTTTCTCACCAATGTGACGTGGCTTCCCTCTGTCTTTTCTACAAATATTTCATGGCAACTGCTGCTCTGACCAGCTTTTTTCCTTGGTGCCCCGACTACATGAATTTAAGTGTTCTACTAGATTGTCATCCAGGTCCCACTTTTATTATTGAAATAGATGTAACCGCCACATCTACTCCAACAGTTTTTCTCGGACTTCCTTCCGGAGGAACTCTCTTCCGTTACCTTGCTTCCCTGATAACTAAAGTCTTCAAAAATTTAAATGCAACGTCAATCGCCATCTTCTATCTTCTTGAATCTCGTTCGTCTTTTATCCTTTCTTCAGTCCCCACTATAGCCAGTCTTTCTCTCACTTCCACTCTCTATAACCTCCTACGTACTCATGGCATTTCCGCCTTGCTTGGGGTGAAATGATTAAAAAAACTCCAGTGAAGTTTAGGAACCGGTGTTTTGAAGCTATTTGGCTGTAATCTAAACATCTGAAGAATGCCGAAGAGTGAACTGCCGAAACGTTATGAGAGCGACACCCAAAATAAGATTTCTGGGACGAATAACAAAGTTTATGAGAATCATCCTCCTGCGTTTCAAAATCTTAAAAAAAAGAAAGAAAAGATATTTATCAAGAATCGCCTCTGAATGCATTGCAAAAAGTGTAATAACAGCGTGATTTTATTGCGGTCAAAATACATCATTTTTAGTTTATTGATTCCAAGCAGAAAAAAAAAAGGTAACATTATCAGAATATCTTAAAAATAATTCTATTTTAAGAAATATAAAAAGGCAGCTAATAAAAAAAATGGCAGGTTTCTATAAAGCTGGGAAACTTTCATTTACGTCAGCAAATAGAAGAGTTCTGAATCGAATTTATTGTCTGTAAGGAACCTTGTTCTGAAAATAGTTGACACCCAACTTGTACTTGACTCACCCGAGAGAGACAGCGACATAAGCTTTGCAGTTCTTTGTCCTTGCGTTTCGAAGAAGGTTGACTTGTAAGTCTGCTTTTCAGTTAATTTTTTATTGCTTTTTTCTACATGTAATTGAAGCCCACATATTGTATACATTTTATAGCGACATTTTTCTTCTTTTAAATTCTTTCATTAATGTACATTAATCTAAAGTGTTCTGGGTATGACGATAAACTACATCCGACAGGAGGACCTCTGATCGGAAGACTGGAGGTTCTGAGAAGCGTCAAACCATCTCAATTGCTGCTATTCACAGATTCACATTGATCATGGGTGGTAGTATTTGTTAGGTACCCAGCTATGGCCAAATACACGGAACAAAAACAAAACATTATGAAAATATAAAAATAGATTTTTATTGTAAAATTACTTGCAATACATTTTTATATAAAGAAAATTACCAACAATCCTCTTTATAGTAAAAAATACCAACAATATATTTTATCTCCAGTTGAAGGCAAGCAATAACGTTCAAAATATGTTTAGATGAAGCCATAAAATTGTGTTCAAGATATTTACATTTTGACATGAAATATCTCATAAAAATGACACTAAACAAAATCAATCAACATTAATCTAAAATATTTTTGTTACTTTTTCAATAAATAATAAATTAAAATTCTAAAAATAATCTGTATAAACATTTAACGATGTTTGTTTTTAACAGAATGAAAGATACATTACTACTACAAGTATAACTGATAACGGCTTCTTTAATTAGAATTCTTGCTTGTAGAGAATCTCTTCCGTCTTCTTACATTCCATTCAACGCTGATCTTTAAAAAATTAAATGTCATGTTAATCGTTACGTACTATCATCTTAATTCCACATCTTTTATTGTTCTCGCTCCTTAATAAGTTTTTTTTCTCTTTTCCCATTCTTTAATACGCATCACCGCGTCCTGGGTATGACGATAAAATACATCCGCGTCCTGGGTATGACGATAAACTACATCCGCGTCCTAGATAAGAAGATAAACTACATCCGCGACCTGGGTATGACGATAAACTACATCCGCGTTCTGGGTATGACAATAAACTACATCCGCGTCCTCGGTATGACGATAAACTACATCCGCGTCCTAGATAAGAAGATAAACTACATCCGCGACCTGGGTATGACGATAAACTACATCCGCGTTCTGGGTATGACGATAAACTACATCCGAGTCCTGGGTATGACGATAAACTACATCCGCGTCCTAGATAAGAAGATAAACTACATCCGCGACCTGGGTATGACGATAAACTACATCCGCGTTCTGGGTATGACGATAAACTACATCCGCGTCCTAGATAAGAAGATAAACTACATCCGCGACCTGGGTATGACGATAAACTACATCCGCGTTCTGGGTATGACAATAAACTACATCCGCGTCCTCGGTATGACGATAAACTACATCCGCGTCCTAGATAAGAAGATAAACTACATCCGCGACCTGGGTATGACGATAAACTACATCCGCGTTCTGGGTATGACAATAAACTACATCCGAGTCCTGGGTATGACGATAAACTACATCCACGTCCTAGATAAGAAGATAAACTACATCCGCGACCTGGGTATGACGATAAACTACATCCGCGTTCTGGGTATGACGATAAACTACATCCGCGTCCTAGATAAGAAGATAAACTACATCCGCGTCCTAGATAAGAAGATAAACTACATCCGCGACCTGGGTATGACGATAAACTACATCCGCGTTCTGGGTTTGACAATAAACTACATCCGAGTCCTGGGTAAGACGATAAACTACATCCGAGTCCTGGGTAAGACGATAAACTACATCCACGTTCTGGGTATGACAATAAACTACATCCGAGTCCTGGGTAAGACGATAAACTACATCCGAGTCCTGGGTATGACGATAAACTACACTAAGAAAAACAACATTCTCGTTTTAAATTAATTGTTGTGTTTATTTGATTTTTTGATCTCCAATTTGTAAATTGCGTGTTGGGCTGTTCCTTTTACTAACAACGTTGCATCCCGTTTTCTTAAACTTAATGTTTGGTCCCTTTCTTCTCGCTGACCTTCACTAGGCGTCTATAGGGAGCTTTTGTTATTTCCTTTCAGTGTCAGCTATCAATACTGACATTTGCATATCCTTATCCTGTTAAGCTTGTGTCTACCACCAATAACAACAAAAGTAATTGGTGACGTTTATTACTTACACCAGAAGACTATTACACGACTAGTGCAAGTGTATCGAATGAAATAGCACTCAATCTATTCACTTTTCTCCGAAGCCTTCTCTCGTACTAATTTTATAGTAGACTGAAGAGTCTAACATGGACTTTTTAGAGGGAGGACACCACTACAATTTTTCTTTACAAAAATACGTCAACGAAACCTGATCTACATACCGATTTCTTACAAGCAATACATATTTTATTCATACGAATCTATCCTAAGAGTTTTGCCGGCATTAAATAACCCATTGAGGTATGATATGCTGTAAAACAACATACGCCTAAATATTTGTTTGCCACTGTTTCATCCTCGTTGTCATCATCAGTCTTTTAATGCCGAAATGAAATTTTTGTTGGGAACATGGAATTAATACAAATATGATATATGTTATTCTGCTTTCACAATTGAATACATGGTAGATGTCACTTAGCTTTTGTGCATATACATATTTGTGTGGACATGACTACTAGATTCAGTTTTGTTAAAGTTATATTTTGGAATACGGCTTTATTTAAGAAATTCTAGAATATTATATTACTTAATATCATGAAAGTCATTTCACGATGGTTGTATCGTAGTATAAACGAATTTCGGTCGCTACAATTTCTTAGTATGCGCGTATTGTTGGTAATTTTATTATAAATATGTAATTTTGGTCATTTTTACAATAAAATATATTGCTGATTTTTACTATAAATAAATATATATATATATTTTACGTTCATAATGTATTGTTCAGGGATCAGTACTTGCCCATAGCAGCGATCATGACAAGTATTATGACCCCAGGTTAAGGTTTGCCTGGGAACAACAGCAATTAAGAGGTGTTTCTGCGCTTCTCAAAAGCTCTAATCTCCCAAGAAGAGGACTTGCTACCGTAGTTTTCCCACGCGAGGCGAATGGACTGATTACGACGTGGTATTATATTGACCACATAGGTAAAAGTAGTTCGAATAAGAATGAACCAGAACAGAACTCATCCTCTTCTAATGAATGTTCCAAGAAATAGAACTGAAGATAATTCTTTTTTAAAACTTAAAATATAATCTGGAATTGGAATTAAATCAATGATGACACCTACCATTAAACTATCATAAGAATTCATGATACTTTGGTGTATGGATCACTTACAAGAATTTTAGTATGTGAAACTAAACATACAATAGACTGCGCTCGAATTAGTTTCGCCCAACACCGCCAATTGCTACTGAACGAAAAAAATTTCATTGAAAACACGAGTGCTTAAATCTCTATCTATAAAAGGCAGGATATGTGCGTGTCTGTGTAAGGAATGCACGGCCGCAATTTTCGATGGATTTGCACCAAAATTTACATGCCCATACTCCAAGTTAGCGGGTAGGCCAAGACCGACTTTGCATTTCCCAACTTCCATCGATAGTGGATATAATCGATTTTTTCATGCTTCTACGGGAGTTTTCATGTAGTTTGCGGCCATTTTCTACTGGCCAGGATGAGAGCCAAGAGCTGACTGCCACGAATAAGCAGGAAGATTATATTGTCTAAAATCGATAGCTGCATTCGTCACAAGTGGGAAAAATTTAAATCTGCATGGCACTTTACTCCAATTGGCTCATTCGCTTGCTTAAACTCAACGTTGATTCTGATTCCGCAGAATTGGGTTGGGTATGAAAAAGTATTTGTTGTTAACATTCTTTTTTTCATTTGGTTTTTCCATTTACGAATCCTTTTTTAAAGCTGACCGTTTTGTGTTCTTTTTGTTTAGTTCTTTTTTCGTAAGAGATTTAATTTTTAGTATAGAGCTTAGAAAAAATTCGCAGTGTGAGATAGGAAAGAAGTAAGGCATGTAGCAACATCAGCACGGCAAAGGGCACTCCTTTAAAAGCAAGGAAGGGCAAAAATATTTTAAGTCAATTGATAGCGATTATTGTATGAGTCGTACGATTTTTGAATCAAGCCCATGCAACGCCGGGCCATGCTGCTAGTAACCTCATAAGATCGAATTTTGATATAAATTTCAGGCAAAGCGCCGACCCTCTGCCACATTCAACCACATTCTATCAGCAGTGGTCAAACATGACTGAGTGGGTGAAACCTGTGGATCTTGGTACATATGACAATTCTTGTGAACATTGTGGACTGACACTATAGAATCAGAAGCAATGAATTGACAAATATGATGATCAAATTGAACTTGAAGGAAACATAATGAATGACTTGATCAAAATGTTCACATTCTACGTTACTTCAAATAAAAATTTAGGACGGATACCTTCATTAATACTGGAAAGAGTGTTAATAGCTAATGGACTTCAGAGACCTATTTTTCTGGAAACTCATTTTAAGAGAAAGATGTTTTTAATAAATTAACAACCGCAATACTGCTCATTCAATGAATAGGCAAACGGCTAATATTATCATTAATATTAGTAGTAGTATTTGTTGAATAAGAACATAATATATCGTAATTAACAAATGGATAACGTAGGGAAGCCATCATCCTTAGATACCATGTAGTTTTACCCAGATTCTAAAAAAAATAAACAGAAATTAGAACAATCTGGTCACTCTGTGTAAGCCGAATGTTTCCTTATAAGGAAATGGCTTGCACTACCATCATTCTATCTGAAGTTTATTTCATCCAGATTCTTTACCAGCCAGATTATCTATGTGTTATGCAAAGAGAAGTTTTGTGATGTTTCGACCTCCGATGCTGACTGTCTCTCGAGTGTGTTAATCATGATGTCTTCTAGGAGCGAATGGGATAGAAGACAGATATATAGCCTCAGTTACTGGGACAATATTACGCTGCTTGCCTTATCACCTACCTACTGATATTACAGATTAGCTTTTTTGCAAGCTTATAAAGGATATTCCAATAAACTGGACCGATTTTAAAAGTCAATTAATCTTAAGCATCTGATGATTTTTTTTTCTTTTTCTTGCAGATTTGGCAATTTCAACCATGGAAAGAGTAACAGTCAAATAACGTGTTAAAGTTATCGAAGCCTATTACAAAAGTGGACGTTCAAGCAGAAATGCAATGAGAAGTTCCAAGGTCGCATCATCTCTTGAATCAGCGACTTGACGATTTAGATTTCATTCTTTGGGGGTCATTTCAAAAGTAAGGTCTATATCAACAAGCCAAGAACAATTCAACAGCTGAAGGATGAGATAATAAGGCATATCGGTGATTTCGAGGAGCAACTATGCAGAGACGTCATCAAAAATGTTGACCATCGAATGGAGGTGTGCCACCGAACCATTGGCGGACATTTGGGTGATATTATTTTTCACACATAATTGTCATTACTTAAATAACATGATTCAATAGAGAAATAAATAAATCGTCACCAATAACACTGATTTATTAACTGCTGACTTTGATCCGTCTTAATGAAACACCCTTATATATTATCCGTTTTAATGAAACATCCTGTATTTATCAAAGGCTTTTTTTAGGTCAGTGTAGACGAGGTAGAGGTTTTGTTGTTATCGGAAGCGTTTTTCGAATAGAACTCGGAGTATAAATATTTGTTCTGCGATGATTCTACTACGTCAAAATACAGCCTGTTCTTTACGAATTAGTTCTTCAGCTTCTTTTTAATCGGAACCAACATAAGCAAGGAAGGATTGCGACTAAAACACTATAAAAGGTGTTACAGGGTGTGGAAGAATTGGGAGCAGAAACAATAATGATAAACAGTAAGAGATGATAGTAATCAGGATGACAGTAGATAGCCACTGACATTGCATTTAGATTTTTCCAGATTTAGGGTGTAGAAAGCATGGAGCCGAAAAGGAGTCCAACAAGCGAGAAGTGTGAGAAAAAATTTTCTCAGAAAATATGCGTCCTCCGACAGGATACGAACCTCGAATCTTCAACCGGTAGATGTAAGTGGATTAAAAATAATCCGAAAAAAAATCAGAGCTTCTACTCGAAATTAAGAAGTCACGGCTACATATATCCAGCTCAACAGTAAACTGATGAGATCTCAATGCCAGTCAAGAGCTGTGCTTAAATTTAAAACAAAAAACAAAAAACTCTGCCATAGAGATGAGCCCATTCGGACAATTATCGTGAAAGTATTTACAGAAAAGACATAGAGAGACAACCTTACGGCGGTGGGAAAGAGATTGATTGCCAGATCAGGATCAATAATATTGCTGATTTTTTTTTTTTTTGGATCTTATCAAGTTGGTCAAAGTAAAGAACAGAGGAACCGGGCCATATGTGGCAGCAATATTCTAAGTATGAAAGAATGGTAGACTTATAGATATGTAAGTTATATTCTGAAGAGAAAATTGTCTAGCATGACATAGAGAACAAACTTTATTTGCAGCTGACCTTTTAATAATCACTTTCAATGCGAAACTAATCTGACTGATAGTTCTTTTGTATTATCCTTGTCAGAGGTTGTCTTTTAGAGAGGAAGCAATAATCCATAACTTAGTCCATGTTTTTAACCACACAGCTGATTACTAGACTTTTCAGGCGTTTGCCAGATCATATCATTTGTCGTGGTTAATTTGGAACCGCTAAAATATCGATGCATTTCTGGTAACGTTTTATAATGCTGTTCGATATGATTTAGTTTTAAAAATCTCTTCGATTAGGTAAAGGATCAGTCAGTTATGTTTCATACGGGATACACGCTTGGGCGAACATGTATCTTTCGATACATGACTGACGATGCAGTTTTTTTTTTTGTCACGTTAGGTTGTCATTTCTTTCTGCGGTAGCCTGGTTGCCAACCAAGTCTAAAGAACCCAGTCTGTCCTGCTATTCAACCCTTATCTTGGAGAAAGAGATGGATTTTACCTTTCTCAACTGGGATTCGAACTCCCGTAATGCGCGTCAGAAGGTAAGTGCGTAAGTCCGTCCAATCGTTAAATGGCTAAGTTACGGGAGTCTAGCTACGGCAGACGAAGACCTTCGACGAACTTAGGCATTTAACGATTCGACGGACTTACGCACTTACCTTCTGACGCGCATTACAGGAGTCCGGCTACGGCAAACGAAGGCCTTCGACGAACTTACGCGCTTACCTTCCGAGACGCATTACGGGAGTCCGGCTACCCTGATCCATTACACCGCAACAAATTGTTTATTAAAGCTTTTTTTTTATAAATATTCATCTTGTACAAGGCTCAAAATTCACCTTTTAGAGGGTTACTTAACACTTCGTTGTGTGAGCGTAAATTGTAAGAGGTAAGAATTAAATATGATGGGGAGATGTGGAAAAGATAAAAGTTAGCGTTAGACATGAACGGGTTAAGTCTGTGGCCTGGGAAGCATTATCTTGGGAGTCGTTTCCACAAAGTAACGGGTCGTGGGTAGTAGGTGTTAGAGTAGAACATTACAAATGGAATACGAGGGAATGAGAGTAGACGTGGAAGGTCGGTGTTAAATGTAAAGTTTTGAACTGGTGGCTCGACAGAACATTTGTCATGAGAATAGCGTTAGAGTTACGAGTTACGTTACGAGGTTTCATCAGTGCAAAAGTAGTTGAAGTGTTTATGTTGGACTTGCTGTAAAGTTTTGAACTAGTGGCACTTAGGAAACTAACTCGACAGAACATTTGCCATGGAAATAGCGCTAGAGTGGCAAGAGACTTACGAGGTTTCGTCAGTGCGAAAGTAGTTGGAGTGTTTTATCGAACATGTGGAATCATAATATATATGGTCTTAAGGTCCTAAATATTCATGGAGTTAGTCGAACACACAGACTCAGATATATATATATATATATATATATATATATATATATATAGAGAGAGAGAGAGAGAGAGAGAAAGAGAGTGAGAGGGATAGTCAAATACCCTACATTATCGAACCAATGAAAACTGATGAATGTGATACGAGTTTTCTTTTCAGAATATCAACTCGTATTGTCTTTCAAAATAATCACGTATTTGCTTTCTCCTCTATCGGTAGCTTTTGTGCTTGAGTGCTGTCAACATTCCATTAACATGTACTTGACAACAGAGCCCACAGCCTCAAGCACAGACTATAATCCTTCCACCACCAAACTTACGAGCAAACCTTACCAGCATTTCTCATTGTATATCATATCAAATAAAACGGTAGTCATCCGGCCCGTCAACTTTGAAGTGCTTTTAACCTGTCCAGATCACATTTTACTGTTCAGGGTGCTCTTTGAGAATCATTTCTGTCCATTGGCTCCTTTGCAGCGTTTACGCAAGCACTGTTTAGTAACCTTGCACCAGTACAAGATGGGAGCCTTTGTAGCGAGATGTCATGTACGAAATGTTTCAATACTTGATGGACCTGGATTATTTTTATGTAATTTTTTGAATAACCTTTCAGGAATTTTCTGTCTTATCTCTTATTCAGATGACAGAGAAAGGAAACAACAGCAACATTCTAAATAACGTAGTAAAGAAAAGCGTGAAGAAATGAGTAAATATCAATAGCAAGAAGACCAAATATATGGCAGTCAACAAAAAGGAACAGGCCAAAATGCGGACTTCTAATCAGAGACACGGAGAAGGTATTTTTTGAATCATTTCACCCCAAGTAAGCCAATAAAGCCACTAAGACGCAAGGGGTAACTGAGTGTTAGAGAATCTGAGAAAAAATTTACCATTAAGGAGAGAAAACAATAAAAGAAGAGGAATTGAGAAAATAATGATTGACATTGCGTTTAAAATTTTGAATATTAAAATTGACTGAAATTGGAACGCCACAAATATTGAAAAAAGAATGATTGATATAGGTAAATCATGGTTTGTTTAATGTATTTCTTTTCATTGCTTTTGTCATAAGAATATTTTTTAAGAAGAAAAAGGCCAAAATAATTATCATAATCTATCGTCCATGGCAATACAAACTGACCAGAAAGTGACTAAAACTAAAACATAAAGCGATACTTGAGTTTCCCCTCCAGGAATATATGCAGGGACACCTATCCATGCGGCACATTGCACTACAGATAATGCAGTATTATGCAACTGTTGATCAGAGCAGCCCCTCTTAGCGCTACCAATCAATTCAGACTCCTTACTACCAGTCGGAAGCTGCAGTTGCAAAACTGTCAACCCTGCATCTCATAAGGAAAATTCGCAGCCACTGATCGGTCAGATCACAAAAAGGTTAAGTCAAATCATTACAGACATAGAAGATATCAACCGGTAAACTAATACTCTTATTCAATAAACATGGAAGCAGTACTGGTTGGGCTATAGGCGAACCTAACAAAATATATTGCGGCTAATATTTTATTTCCAGAAATTTATTGCTGGTAATAATTTTTTCCATCCAAAATTCATTGTTGGTAATAACCTTTTACAAAAATATATTGCTGGTATTAAAACCTATTTTTACAGTTTCATAGTAATCTGACCTCAGTTTGGCGGTTAAATATTTGCCCATAGCAGGTGCTACCACAATCGATCAGGCTGGACCTGGGAACACCAGCAATTAAGAGGTGGGTGCCACGCTCTTTAAAAACTCCTTATCAGAGGCCTTGCCATTGGATGTAGTTTATCGTCTTACCCAGGATGCGGACGTAGTTTATCGTCTTATCCAAAACGCAAAAAAATCTTTTTATTATCCTATTTGGGTATTTTTAATTGCATAATTGTTTTTTTGAAGGAAAAATATCATAAGACACTATAACAGTGTAACCCATAATACATAAGACCAGCATATATAAATAGTCGTCTGAAGTGTACACCTTTGTATATATATATATATATATATATATATATATATATATATATATATATATATATATATATTAGGTTGGTGCAAAAATAATGTCGTTTTCTCACATAGTAACATATGTGAGAAAACGACATTGCACCAACCTAATATATATATATATATATATATATATATATATATATATATATATAAATGCGTGTGTGTGTGTGTGTAGTGTGTGTGTGTAGTGTGTGTAGTGTGTGTGTGTGCTGGGCGGTCTCCTCAAAGATGAAGAGGAGACTTGAAGCAAGAGAAATATTGTTCTGCATAAGGATGCTGAGGATACACATGACCGAACATGTGAGTAACGACGAAGTTTTGGAGAAAACAGAAACGAAAGAAAACTAATGCATGACACGAGGAAGAGGCAGTTGAGGGCATATAATGAAGAAAGAGGGCTCGGAAAATGTGATACTCGCAGGACAGATAGAGAGTAACAGGGACAGAGGAAGACAATTCATAACATACTTAATGAGCTTGAGTAAATAGATGTTGGAATAAGACCTAGAAAAAATAACAGAAAGTTTATTAAGAGCTACCAGGGAAAGGAAGTTGTTGAAAGCAATGATCGTCTACGTCCTGAGGGGCCACGGCATATACGGCGCTTATTAAAGAAATTTTCAAATTTATAAACCGAACTTACCGGTAGGCCCCCTAATCTCTCAAATTCCTACTCCCATATATAACTTATCTAAAACTCTAAATGAACTTATCTAATAATACGTTTCTAATAAATATAGCATTAGCCCAATGAACGATTTCCTTGATATAGTTCATTCTAATAAACCCAATAATGACTTTTCATATTTGCTAGATGTTGAAAGTCTGTTTACAAACGTTCCTGCTAGACAAACAATATAAATAGTTATATAAAAACTTTTATAATCAGCCGAAGATCACACCTAATATTAGTGCAAATATTTTACGTAAACACCTAATTTCTTGCAGCATATAAATACCATTTTATGATCACTAGAGTAATATTTACACAGAGAATGTTGGTGTAGCGATGGGCTCGTCTCTGAACCCTACGTTATATACCTTCTAAATGAATAATCTAGAAGTCAGTTATGTGTCATGCGTGATACAAGCATAGGCGATCATGTATTTTCGATACATGACTGACGAGGCAGATTTTTTTTTTCCTGCAGTATGTTGGTATTTCTTTCTACGGTAGACCAGTTTCTATCCAAGGGTATAGAACCCGGTCTGTCCTGCTATTTACTCATAGCTTGGTGGGAGAAGAAGGGTATTAGCACGTTAGTGAATGTAATGGATTCGACTGGATTCCTCAATGCGCGCTGCTTATCCATTTCTCCACTGTAGCATGAATAATTCGTTCATTTTTAATTTTTCAAATTAATATTTTTTAATTATTTATCTTTCGAAATTAAGACTTTGATTGATATAAATCATAAACCATTAATGAAAATGTCTTAGCACAATTAAGTCAACACCACGATAAATTGAAGTTCATAACGCCTAACGGTCAGTGAGTATCCTGCACCTGAAGATTGCATATTCGCATGAAACTCAGAGTCGTACTATCGACGTGGGATATTATATATATTCATATCTATATTTGGTTGGATAGATGTGAGTTTGTGATCCTGGGTTTCACGCTTTAGTGATCGTCAGACAAACAAGTTTCTCTGACGATCGCTAAAGCGTGAAACCCAGGGTTACAAACTCACATCTATCCAACCAAATATATGTTAGCTCTATCTCTGATATTGAGCGCTTTCTAATAAGTACCGTGCATATAATATATAAATAATTATACATATATATATTTATTTATATTTATATACACACACTTTTCATATATATTCATATATATATATATATATATATATATATATATGTGAAGAAATATAGTCTTAAGGTGTGCCATATTTATGGAATAAAGTGCTCAATATCAGAGATAGAGCGTGTGTAAATATAAAAGTGAACATAGAATTCAACACTTAGAGGCGACAGTCTGTTTCATGCTATATGCAATCGTCAGGCCACATTTATATATATATATATGTGTGTGTGTGTGTGTGTGTGTGTGTGTGACTGGAAAAAAAACTTTACTTGTAACGCGTTTCTAAATCTCCCTTAATAGTCAGTTATGTGCCATGCGTGATACACGCTTATGCGATTATGTATTTTTCGATACATTACTGACGAGACAGATTTTTCCCCCTGCAGTAGGTGCGTATTTCTTTCTACGGTAGACCAGTTTCCATCCAATTCTATAGAACCTGGTTTGTCCTGCTACTTACCCATAGCAGTTGGGGGAAGACGAAGACGATTCAGACCATTCCTAAGGCTAATAGTACGTAAGTGAATGTAATGGATTCGAATAGAATTGGAATAATGTATAATACAGGTCTTTAATGATTCCAACAAACTGTCAATATATGCTAGATATATTGACCAGATTTTTATGTTATTGGAAAACAGAGATGAATTAAGAAGCCTTAAAGAAACATTAGAACGTAACTCAGTCCCACAAATCAATTAAAATAACTTGAAAATAGAATCCTTTTCCTGGAGATTGCAATGATTATTTTATCATTTCAAAATATAAAAACAAAAACACTTGTACAAAATCATGTCTCTTTAATTATAAAAGCGAACGTCCATGCAGATATAAAACAGTTGTTATAAAAAAAATGATTTATCGTATGAAAATGATTTATTTTTCAAACATATTGGTTTATAGAGATTTAAACAACGCTATTTACATTATTCGGACAATTGTCCTCATCTTCATCACTATATTTGTTACAACGTTTCAGCCGTTGTACGCTCCGGCCTTCTTCAGTATCTGTCTATATTTCTGAGATGAGGTATTATGTACAATATTTACATTATTCGGACTATTGTCCTCATCTTTGTCGACATATTTATTACAACGTTTCAGCCGTTTGTACGCTCCGGCCTTCTTCAGTATCTGTCTACATTTTTGAGATGAGGTATTATGCACACTATTTACATTATTCAGACACATTTATTACCACGTTTCGGTCGTTTTACGCTCCGGTCTTCTTCAGTATCTGTCTATATTTCTGAGATGAGGTATTATCTATAATATTTACATTATTCGGACTATTGTCCTCATCTTTGTCGCCATATCTATCACAACGTTTCAGCCGTGGTACTCCCCAGCCTTCTTCACATGGTTGGAATGTCCAACTGAACCCTTTATTTCGTTCACTGGGGTAGACTGTTCTAGTTCCGCGTGCTATGTTTTTAATAGATGTCAGTTATCAGTTATCTCCTGTTAATTCCCCTCTCTAACTTCGCCACTGCGTTAACCGGGTATTGAACTCACATTCTTTGGGTCTTGTCACTGGATCTAACCAACGCCTTTATTCACTATGCCATGTGTCTTTGAGGACATATAATGAAGAAAGAGGGCTTGGAAAAGGACACAAGGTGCACAAAATCCGGGAATATATATATATAGGATTAATACAAGCTGATTATATATATATATATATATATATATATATATATATATATATATATATATATATATATATATATATATATATATATATATATATATACAGAGAGAGAGAGAGAGAGAGATTTAATATAATTAAAAGGTTTGCCTTTTAGCTGACTGATGATAACTTCAGCATCCCGATTGCAGAGTTTCGTAGCCGAACTCTCTGGATATTTCTCTGACCAGTCATTAAGGGTATTAGCAATTGATGTACGTGTGTATTAGTGTATGTGTGATGACATGGCTTGTTTATTTTAAAATATCAGCATCACGAATGTGTCTTTTTAGTTGTACTTGTATCTAATATTTTTTGTGCCAACTTTTATCATATATATATATATATATATGTGTGTGTGTGTGTGTGTGTAAATATATATAAAAATAGGAAAGAACAGTAGCTGTGTTTCATCTTCAAGCGAATATATATATACTGCAAAAATAATGTCGTTTTCTCACATATGTTACTATGTGAGAAAACGACATTATTCTTGCACCAACCTAATACATCTGTGAGAAAGTGACTTAGACGAGATGCCAGATCAAGACCTATTAAATAAACATTATTGTTATCCCCTCAAAGTAATATAAGGTTAAATCACGCTCCTCTCCTTGCTTCTCCGCTGCTTGCTCAGCCGCTATTGCCCATAGGAACCACTACTTCCACCTATTCCGTAGCGACATGTCTAACTGCAATAGACGTCTCTTTGCCTTTGCCCGTAACGAGTGTAAGGTGTGTCCTCAAGTCACTATTTGCTGCTCGAATGAAGGAACGAATTGCATCTCAGCTCCAAGGATCATTGGCGTCTCTTCAAGAGCGTACTTAATAATAGCAAACCCTCTATAGCCCATTTGTTCAACCAGGTTGATGTTCTGACCTCCTCTGCTTACAAGGCTGAATGCTTTGCCCGGAAATTTTCATTCAATTCAACGTCAACTCTTCCGGTGTACCTATACTCGATTCCCTCTTAGAACTGAGGCTCTTTTGAGCGGGTTGCACATAACCCCGTCAATGGCATTGGGTATTATCTCTAATTTAGACCCCCAAAAAGCTAGTGGCGGAGATGGGATACCGGCTATTGTCCTCAAGAAATGAAGCCTGAACTGACGCCCGTTCTCTCCAAATTATATGACTACTGCCTCAATGAATCTTGTTTTCCAGACTGTTGGAAGTCCTCATCCATTGTTCCTTTCTTTAAGAACTATGGCGTCCCTTCTGACGCATCTAATTAACGTCCTACCAGTCTCCTGCCCCTCTTCGGCAAAGTCTTCGAATATTTAATCAACGCCGAAGTGGTTAAGAGCCCTACATCCCATTATCTGCTCTCAGACAAGCAATATGGTTTCCGCTTTGTCCGTTCTACAGCTGATGTGCTTACGGTCATCACTGAAATTGTTTACCAAGCTCTTCAAAACAACGGAGAAGCTCGTACCGTGGCTCTAGACATCTCCAAAGCGTTTGATAGGGTTTGGCATGCCGGCCTTCTTTGCAAGATCCAGGGTTATGAAATTACAGGTCGATTGTTTGACTTAATACAATCATTCCTGTCAAACAGTGTATTGAAGGTCGTTCTCAACGGGTTCTACTGCAGCTCTTATCCCAGGAATGCAGATGTTCCCCAAGGCTCCATCCTAGGCCCTACTCTGTTCCTTATCTTCATTAACGATATTCCTGACGTCATAGGTTCCCAAGCAGGGATCTACGCGGACGACACTACAATTTACTCCTGCCTCAAAAACAAATCTAGTGTCGCTGACAAAACTAACCTAGCCGTTCGCCTCGAAAAGGACCTCCAATCGGTTAAGTGGGGCAGAATTTGGCTAGTTAACTTTAACGCCTCAAAAACAAAACTGATCTCCGTTAATCACCACAGAGATCCTTCCCTGCCCCCATTAGAATGTCTGCCGCTCAACTTCTCGAGAGCACTTGTTTGCGGCTGTTCGGTCTCACATTGACTGCTGACCTGAGATGGAACAAATACATTGAGTCAATTGCTTCGTCCACCACAAGGAAAGTTGGCTCCCTGTGCCGCGCCAGGAAAATTTTCTCCGCGGAATCGATCCTTCAAATCTACCAATCAACCATTCGCCCTTGCATGGAGTATTGCTGCCATATATGGTCGGGAGCCCCTTCTATTTGCCTCGGGGTTCTTGATAAGATCCAGAGACGGATATGCAATGTAATTGGCCCTGACAGACGTGCTGTCGCTTCTCTCTGTCTTTTTTACAAATACTTTTATGGTAATTGCTCCGATAAGCTGCTTTCTCTGGTTTCCAGACTCCATGAATTCAAGCATCCTACGAGGCTGGCATTCCACTCTCACCCTTTCACTGTTGAAACTGTTCAATGTAGCTGTCTCTTCTACTCCAATAGCTTCATGCTTTATATCTCGCACCTCTCGCCTGTGGAACCCCCTTCTCTTTTCCTGTTTCCCTGATAGCGATAATCTCAAACTATTCAAATGTAATGTCAATCGACATCTCCATCTAACCACTAACCTTCTCCCCAACCTTTCCTCTATCACTCCTATCTGATCTCGCTCAAAATCTTCTGTAACCCCTTGCGTGCTAGTGTTTTCTTCTAATATATATATATATATATATATATATATATATATATATATATATATATATATGTATGTATTTTTCTCGAAATCCAGATCTCCGTCTCTACTTCCTCAGTGATCCTTTGAAGTAAAGAATATGACTGATTCAATGATTGCCTTATTTGAAAAACTGAATTTCACTAAAGATAGCCATTTTACTTAGCATTCTATCCTTGCTTATTTATATTACTGCTTCTTTCATTTTTAATCTAAGTGTATAAATACTTATTACTGACCGTGTAAAATCTAAGACAAGGGCAATAGCTTTTGTTTCCATCAATTCTTTGGCAACCGCTTAAGCAAGCCTATCATTGGATAATTTCTCTGGTGATAGGACGAAAATCAGGGTGAAGTGTCCTTCCCAAGGGCACAATGTGAAATGAACCTCGGTAGCCCCAGGTGAAATTTCTACTTAGCTCGTTGATTCTTTTTCCTCCGCCGGGATATATATATATATATATATATATATATATATATATATATATATATATATATATATATATATATATATATATATATATGCGCAATTTAATATGGTGCAAAATGCAAAACTGGCATCATGCAGCTTGACATGAAGTACTTGATTAATTCCGCCATCTTTTCGTTCAAGGCGTAACGGAGGGGGTTTTCCAATTAACATTAATGGAGGCGAAACAAAATATTAGCAATTAAATTTTTTGTGCAAGTACAGATGAAAATAAAATTTTCAATAAAGCAATAAAATTATCTATCAATTTGAAATTCCAAAGAATTCGGTGAGGTCAGAAGCCTTTTTTTTTTAATAGTTTTTTTTCTGTGGAAGGAAAGTAAATGACTAATTTAAGTATTAAATGCTGCCCAAAGAGGTTATAAGATATGTGTGTAGCTTAGAAGTTATTGTCGTGTGATTGTCGTGCCGATTTTAAATTGCAACTGAGGACATTTCTCTGACTTTAGCACGAACATTTACGTATAAAAGCATCTAATCCCCTGAACTTGGGGTTAAACAGTAGGGCAAACCTATAAAATTAATAGTGCAAGCAGTTTTGCAAAAAGAAAATAATTTATAAGGAATTTGAATTATTTACATTATTGGGACTCATCTTCATTGCCACATTCACAAAGTTTCGGCTGTTGTACGCTCCGGCCTTCTTCATATTTCATTTTGTTTAGCAGATCTTATATTGCAATAATAATAACAAAAAATCGCATTATAAGCACTAGGAAACTGGATATTAGGTTTATAAGTCCTAGAAATTCATACACAGATGTCCTCAAGGAGACATGGCCCAGGGGCTAGACCCACAGAGATGTGAGTTCAATACCAGGCCAGAGCAGTAGTGAACCAAAAAATGGAGAGTTGAGTTAACGGGAAACACCTGAAACATATGGAAGAGGCATGACACGTGGAACTAGAACAATCTACTCCGGAGGACAAAATAAAGGGTACGGTTTGAAATTCCAATCACCTAAAAAAGAGCGAGGCGTACAAGAGGATAGCAGTTTGAATAATGTAAATAATGCAACTAATCATAATACCTTATCTCAGAGATAAAGAGTCTGAAACGTTGTGAATGTGGCAACGAAGGTGAGAATTACAGTCCGAATAATGTAAATAATGCAAGCAATCATAATACCTCACATCAGAGATATAGAGGCCGAAACGTCGTGAATATGGCATCGAAGATCAAGATAACAGTTCGAATAATGTAAATAATGTAAGCAATCATGATACCTCATCTCAAAGATATAGAGGCCTAAACGTTGTGAATATGGCAATGAAAATGAGGATAACAGTTCGAATAATGTAAATAATGTAAGCAATCATAATACCTCATCTCAGAAATATAGACAGATATTATAATGAATTATTTTTTTTATTATCCAACGTTTGTTATTAAGAGTTATATTTAAGGAATACACGTCTTTAAGTACATATCCTTTTTAACAGTGTAAATCTACATCTGTATCAAGGACTGAAAGAAAAGGAAAGGTTCGAGAATTTGATACTGAAAAGGATGTATTGTAAGTAAGAAAGACAGCAGAAAGCAACGAATAACCTACCTAACGATATTGTGTAAATGGCTGCCATAAGAGGAATTGGGATGGAAAGAAAAAGGACATTTATGAAGAGTCACAAAGGATAGGACATTTTTGAGAGTCGTGATCGCTTACAGCCTTGAAGGAACATGGCATATAAAAGAAGATATAATTAGTAGCTTTAACAAGAGATCAAGAGACAGCAAGTCACCTCAAATCTCCTTACACACAACTCAAGGATTGATAATCTATAAAAAATAAATAAATCAATATATCAATCTCTGACTGACAACCAAGGATTGTTGCCAAGCAGAAATAGAAATTAGCTTTCGCGACACAGACGACCATTTAAGCTTCATTCAAAATATATTTGTACGTTCGCGCGTGAGCATTTTGATTTTAATTCAATGACACACCTGAAAATATTTCCATAAAATTAAAAAAAAAAATGATGAAATTAAAACTTTTATACATTACAGAATAATTTCTAAAAAATTCAATAAAACTTATAATTTTTTTAGGGTTAAAAATAATTTATTGTTTGAATGTCTACAAGTAAATTATTTCATTGCTCAGCCCAGTGTGTGTGACGTGTTGTGAACAATGTGTGAGAGGGGGGGGTGTATTATTTTTATTTCAAATTGTGTGTGCATGTGTGTGTTTGCTTTTTCGCACATTAATTTTTAGCAAGCACATGTCAGCCACTCAAACGCAAGAAAGACGTATAAGGATATGAATTGTATTAACACATGCAAAAAGACACACAGGAAATCTATCAGCTCACCTTTTATAGTGTAGATTACCATGCATTCTACTAAAATATCACCCTGTGATTCTTAAATTCTGCAAGCCCTCTTTCCTCATCATGTGCTCCAGAAATTTCAAGTCTCTTTCAGATCTCAAATATATTTGGTCATTTTCATTTTTTTTAAATTCCCTAAAACTTCCTCATTGCTCACATGGTACGTCCATAAAGTTTCACACTCATGCAATCTTCAGAAAACGGAAATGATGATTAGCCCATACTTTTTCTTTGAATATTTTCGAGGCGGTGTAATGGTTAGAAAGCTTGTCCAGTTGTCTTGAAAAATCACTATATATATATATATATATATATATATATATATATATATATATATATATATATATATATATATATATATATATATATTATGTAACAGCAAGATTTTCCAATTGTTAGATTAAGATTTGAACTAATGTAGCTTAGAAATGATAAAAGATATCTAACTGGAATTAAATGAAACGATTAAAGATATTTTACTGGAATTCCCCGAGGATTTTATAACACTATTGGGCTCTACATTGAACAATAAAAACTTATTTACCTCTAAGTTGAAAAGATGATCCCTCTTCCTGCTGTAACCTCCTGATATATTTTTCTTCTCTACTGTTCCCTCTTAAACTTATTAACCATACTCCTGATCATTCTTGAATGCAATTTGAAGATAGAAGCCAGAGTATGAATGTTGGTACCATTACTGAAGGCCTGAATAATCCTTTTTTTCTCACCATTGTTCAGTTGGGAAAATATAAACTTATATCAACGGCTGACACAAAACTATTTTAAAATTTTCTCATGCTAGCTGAATAATTCAAAGGGTTATTCAGTGATTCTTACGACAAATGTCGTCAAGATGGCTAAACGTCTTATTAGAAAATCTAGAAAAAAGAAACACAATTCAGTTTTTTTTAGATATTAAACATTTTGTGGGATGGTCAATTATCGCAATCTGTTACACAATTTGGACAATTTTCTAGTTATACCCGGTATATATATATATATATATATATATATATATATATATATATATATATATATATATATATATATATGCGTCTTCGAATACCACAGAACAAGGCATCATCCTGGACATAATTTACTGCAATTAAATGGGCGTTTTTGTAAAAAAATTATCCAAAATGTTGAGAAAAAAAGTGAAAATATCTGATACAAAGATTTAGATACGGTACGTTTGTTTTCGTTCACGCTTAGGCTACGGGTGGGGGGGTCAGGTTAAAGGAGCTTACCTGCACGGTTAAGGTGTTTGCCAAAGGTACCCGGTGTCCTATCAGGTAGTTTAAGGTCACCAAAATGAATTGATTTAAACCACTCTAGAAAAAAAGTGCCTGTCTATAATACAACTGGTCACCGAATATATCTGATTTTTAACCTCTTCAATAGAATTACCCCGTACGAACTCCACCCCATAGGAAAAAACGATAATAATAATAATAATAATAATAATAATAATAATAATAATAATAATAATAATAATTAAATAATAGTAATAGTAAAAAAAACGATTATAAAAACTCGCTATAAACTATACTTTGAGGTATATGGTATTTTTAAATAATTTTTTAAAGATTTCTAATTTATTTCTAAATACTGATACAATGAATTTGTGTACTGAACAGTAAACGTAATAAACACATTTTAAAATCATCGCTTTATTCCGTACCTTTAGTTTGTCTCCTAGAAATACATCACAGGTGAGACTTTAGTTATTTATTGGCTTAATTAATCAATCTGTCTATTTTGATTCATTTTCAAGAAGAGAAAACAACCAGGAGTGACGTTTGGCGTACACCAAAAGTCGTAACGTCTGACTCGATCTTTAAAATTGTTCAGTTTATTATATACTTTACTGAAAGTAATACTTATTTTGAAAATAGGAAAATATGGTACAAGGGCAAAAGGGGAGATTAAGGAAGGCTGGTCTTCAATCTGTTTTATCTTAAATTTAGCTAGCCCAAATTATTGACCTAAACATACCACATTATTCCTTACACCAAAACAACACATTCTTATTTACCATTGTTACTGCAGTCATCGTAATAACTGAAGTCTCTATGAAGTCCTAAATAGTTTCCATATATAAAATTATTTAGTTTACTGAAAGTCATTCGATGTTAAATCGGTAAGTCTTTAAATGAAGAGACACTCTCGCTTCAATTACATCATTAGCTTACATACCCTAGATACACGTGTATA
>OZ010598.1:85907122-85992122 GCA_963932145.1 Acanthosepion lycidas | reverse complement strand
TCTGCGTTTAATTCAGCGTTCCTCCCATGAGACCTAGTATTACAAAAGAACAACGGTAATAGTTCGTGCCTGATAAGTTGGTAAAACCACGAAACATTAAGTTGCCCTACGAACGTAGGTATATATATATACAGATTTATTAATATATATTTCTTAGCTCTCTCTAACCGTATTGAGAACTGTCCAATTTACACCTTATATTAAATAAGGTAAATATTTATGGCTGATCTGAGTATGCCCGCTAACACATGTAGATACTACTGCCAATATCTAATTATTAGGTTGGTGCAAAAATAATATCGTTTTTTCACATATGTTACTATGTGAGAAAACGACATTATTTTTGCACCTACCTAATATTTGGGTTTCTTGGGATCTCATCTACTATCGAAATCTCACATCTGATTTTCTTTATTTCTATTAGGTTGGTGCAAATATAATGACGTAATAATGTCGTTTTTTGACGTATTTTTTAACGTCAAAAAGCGATATTATTACGTCATTATTTTTGCACCAACCTAATAGAATAATTTTTGCCTTCCAAACTGGCTGTTTTTGTCTGCTGTTTTATCTTTTCGTTGTCTTGACACCAAGCTTCCAAGTAGCTGCTAAAACTGTTGCGTATCTGATCTTATTTACTTCTATGATGTTTTCCAGAGGTTTGTCCTTTAACAGTGTTTGCAGAGCAAAGTTGTATATTTGCACAATGTATTAGGTTGGTGCAAAAATAATGTCGTTTTCTCACATATGTTACGTTTATATATGATTTCTGAATTAATTCATTGATATATATAGACATGTTATATATCATTTTGAAGCGCGTTTTTCGCTCTATCGAATCGTGTTATTCGTTACCGTTCTCAATCTCTTCATTCATTTTTTTTGCAGGCTTTTCGACAGCATGGACAAAATTCAAATCCGCACGATTTTCTTGTTCCAGTTCAAACTAGGCCGAAAAGCTGCCGAGACAGCTCGTGATATCAATGATGCGTTTGGCCCAGGAACCACTAACGAACGTGTGGCACAACGGTGGTTCAAGAAATTTCGCAATGGTGACGAGAGCCTCGAAGAAGAAGACGGTCGCGGCCGGCCGACTGCGGTTGATAACGAACATTTGAAAGCCTTAATTGAAGCCCATCCTCGCAAAACCACACGAGAAGTTGCTGCTGAACTCGAGGTCGACCACTCAACAGTCGTTCGCCGTTTAAAGCAAATAGGGAAGTCAAAAAAGTTGGATAAATGGGTGCCGCATGAATTGAACGATAATCAAAAAAATCGTCGTTTTCAGGTGTCTTCTACGCTCCTTCTGCGCAACAAAAACGACCCATTTCTCGAGCGGATTGTGACGTGTGATGAGAAGAGGATCCTCTACGACAACCGGCGACGTTCGGCACAGTGGTTGGATGCCGGAGAAGCTCCACACCGAAGCCGAAATTGCACCAAAAAAAGGTTATGGTGACTGTTTGGTGGTCTGCGGCCGGTCTCATCTATCACAGCTTCTTGAATCCGGGCGAAACGATTACGGCGGAGAAATACTGCCGACAAATTGACGAAATGCACCAGAAGCTCCAGCGTATGTGCCCGAGATTGGTCAATATGAAGTGACCAATTCTCGTCCATGACAACGCTCGCCCGCATGTTGCTCAACTGACCCTGCAGAAGCTGAACGAATTGGTCTACGAGACTCTGCCTCATCCGCCATATTCACCGGACCTCACGCCCACCCATTATCACTTTTTCAAGCATCTAGACAACTTCCTGCGTGACAAAATGCTTCAAAAGCCGAGATGATGCCGAATCAACCTTCAATGACTTCATTGCTTCCAGAACTCTGGATTTCTACGCTAATGGAATAAATAAACTTGTTTCTCGTTGGCAAAAATGTGTCGGTTCTAACGGTTCTTATTTCGATTAATAAAGTTTATTATGAAAGGAGTTATGATCTTTTGAAGTTGAACGTCATAAAACGACATTATTTTTTCACCAACCAAATATTTGGTTTATATCAACATACACACACACACACACACACACATATATATATATATATATATATATATATATATATATATATATATATATATCATTTGCCGATAGTACTGTTTCGCTGTATCCCAGTTCCTCGGTGTGACTGGACATCCGAAAGCCTGAAGCCAGGATCGAAACCCAACCAATTTGGTGTCAGTCGAAGTTTCTACCTTTAAGAAATCAGCACTCAGCTGAGAGAAACTGCTAATTTTAGCGTATTGTCTTTACGAATATGAACAAACGCCAGTGAGCCAGAGGGCTCGTATTCATTTTGCCGAAGAGCTAATCAATACATTCCAAGCAGTCAATAATGTCAGTAAGATGCCAGGGAGGAAAAGAGAATTAGAAATCTTTAGAAGGAACCGAAAACGCGATCCTAAACAGGAAACAAACGACAAACATCTACTCCTGTTCAAAAGAACGAGGAGGCGTGCGAACCGGACGCCAGGCGAACTTCTTTATACGACAAAGACTGAGTGTTCGTAAAAAATAAAAATGATACCCGTTGTATTTCTGCATTGATTGACTTGTTTTTTTACGGCTTATTAACCTTTTTCAGGTTATTTAAAGCCAGAAAATATTTTACATTGCAAGCCTTTGTTTTTTTTTTTGTTTTTGTTTTTTTTTAGATAATAATGATTTGCCGAACATAGTTTGCACTTAGTTTAAAAGTGACCAATATTTACCCATATATTAAAGTATAAATAAGAATCATGTTTATCTATATACTTAAATATAAATGTTTATCAACAGGCTCAAGTATAAACACTATCAATGTTTACCTATAAACTCAAGCAAGATTAATTGATTGGCTGATTTTTTTTTTTTTTTTTTATAATTTATCAACATTTTACCGGTTTTTTAAAGCCAGAAAATATTTTTGGATTGGAAGAATTTTCTTTGGAATTGATAATGGTCTGCTGATAATAATATGACTAATTAACATGAAGAGGTTGATTCATAACTTTTCCAATTCCAAGCCATGTCCATTAAACCACCCGCACATCCAGACTGTCAGTCATCCAAGTTCGACCTTCTTTAACTTAAGTAATCATAAGAGAAATGGTATTTCAAAGTAACATGGCCGTGAGCCTGTATTTCTGGAGGATAACGCTTCCTATGGCGAGCAGATTTTGTGAGTAAAATGATCAGTATTAAGAAATAATGCTTTAATCATAAACAAAGCGAGGGTTCAAGACTTATCTTCCCAGCTTAGAGTTTTGTGAAAATTATCTGCTTATTAGATAGTTACATTCAATTAATTAACAAATAAGACCTTACATAAAATTCGTTAAAATTTGATGCCAAGTTATTTAAAATTGGTTCTTTCTTGAATCTTCCTTTTTATTTTCAGTAAGTTTCACTCTCTACAAGAACCGTTGGCAAATCGAGGTAGAGGTTTACGTTAAGAGGCATTTTGTACGGGTAGCAGTTAACCGGAAACCATGATAAGATTAAGATCGTAGTGATCTGGAAAACATCCTCTTGGGTACAGTATTTACATTATGCGGACTATTGTCCTCATCTTTGTCGCCATATTTGTCACAACGTTTCGGCCTTTGTACGCTCCGGCCTTCTTCAGGTGGTTAGCATTTCGAACTGAACCCTTTATTTCCATCCCTGGGGTAGAATGTTCTAGTTCCACCTGAAGACGGCCGGAGCGTACAACGGCCGAAAGGTTGTGACAAATATGGCGACAAAGATGAGGACAATAGTCCGCATAATGTAAATACTGTACATAATACCTCATCTCAGAAATATAGACAAATCCTCTTGGGTGTCTTTTTACACAGAGCAGAAGTTCACGGGAAGGAGCTGGTCGAGTGGAACTTACTTTTCAACGAGGGAATGTGGATGGTTTAATACAATGTCATGTCGGTTCCGAGTCGTGCAGGTTAAAAGTGACACTACCAAGGAATGTAGTTTGTCCGAGCACTTTCTGTGTAAGTAGCGATAGAGGAATGAGAGGTTTGCGACATTCCGCCTGTGTGTGTGAGAGAGAGAGAGGGAGAGAGAGAGAAGGAGAGAGAGAGAGAGATTGGAGAATGGGAAATAATTGATTATATTTTAAATTATATTTTTTTTATTTAATTAGAACCTGCTTATATTAGTGCTTACAAATAACCCTTGAATATTTATGTGAGAATGAGTAATTGCCTGGATGGGAGTGAGTGCGTGTTTGAGTGTGAGGCCGATAGGTGGATAGAAATAGGTAGAACTAAAGAGAGAGTGATAGTGAGTGGTTGGCTGTAACTCTGTGCGAGTGAGTGGGAGAGCTCATATATGAAAATCACTACACATGCGCAGTATGAAAATGCAACTTCGTATCAGGCAATTATCCTGCCCAGCAGCGCTCATCCACCATCACACATTACTGTCCATTCTCTGATGGATAACATAAACATCCTTTCTGGCCCGAGATCATAAAGCGTTGCACTGCAAAAAGATGAATTTCTTGATTCGTTTACCAGCGTAAAAAAAACTCAAATAGAAACGATTCAGCCTGGCAGACAAACAATAATTATAGACCATTATTTATATATATATATATATATATATATATATATATATATATATATATATATATAATGTACGTATAATAATGATCTGTATAGCTATAATTATTGTTTATATATGACAGAATAACAATCTATAAAAAAAAGTTGCATATATTTATTACTTCAAAAGTTTTTTTATTTTTTTTTTATTTTATAGTGGATACTTCGTATTTGAAGTAAACGCACGATTTTATTCATTAAACAGGATGTGTAACATGTATTGGACAGTGCATTAAATGCCGAAGGGCATATTTTCTTTATTAAACATTATCGAGGACAATTGCCAGTAGATATCAATTGCACAAATACATATGTGTATCCACTAAATATGAAATTTCTACTAAGATATATTATAGTATATCTGGCCACTCATATTCGAGGATACCCATCTATTAGGGCGGCTAGCCAATCCCTATCGCAGAAGCTAACTCAGGCGCATTTGTGTTTAATCAACACACACAGAGACCGTCTGTGGTTTATATTGCAACTATGCTATATATATACAATTTATGAAAAACTAGGTAATCCGTATGGGTAAACCCAAGGAGGATAAAATCCAGAGAGCTCAATGTAACTCCAGAGCAAATAATTTAAATAAAACCAGACTACTTTAAGGTTCCATGTAATAAATTATTTCACCACAGCCCTTTTAAAGGACTGCGGATCATTAGACTTTACAGTAAAGTCTGATGATCCACAGTCTCTCTCTCTCTCTCTCTCTCTCTCTCTATATATATATATATATATATATATATATATATATATATACAATAAAATGACTTAAACACTAATATTCCATGGTTATAAATTATCACATTGGAATCGTAATTACGATCCAATTCATCAGACCTACAAATTTAAAAAGAAATCAGAAAAAATAACTAAAAAATAAAATTTCGTGAGAGTGTAAGAAAATCAAAAGTTCTTTTCTTATCAGAACAATCAGTGTTTTCGGTGTTACCGTACCTTTGTAATAATCATTAGAATCATCTAACTCTTTCCGAATCCTCTGCACTGTATTCAGGCTGACACGCAAACACTAAGAAATGTTAGTATTGGAGCGAATGCCAAATAGTACAGCATACTGTTTCCAAATTTCTGGCGGGGGAATTGTGTCATGGTGCTCTTTTTTTCTCACAGATGGTGCCCAACTGACCCTGCTATGCTCTGCAATCCAGAAAATCAAATACAAACAAAGCGCATGCGGTAAATTAAAAATATTAGGTTGGTGCAAAAATAATGACGTAATAATGTCGTTTTTTGACGTTAAGAAATACGTCAAAAAACGACATTATTACGTCATTATTTTTGCACCAACCTAATATAAAATGGTGACTTTTTACCCATCGCATCCTGTATATATTGGACACTCCCGTTGGTTTTCGACGTATGAGGGCTAAGCAGGTCATTTATTAGAACCAAACAACTAGCACATACCATATGATTATAGTGGTGAAGGCTTTTGCAGAACCAACCACACTTTTTGGAAGAGCCAAATACAAAAAACTGTTGCACAGTTTGACAAAAGTTCCCCAAATGATTCTCGGCAAGTTTTGAATTTAGAGTTGTCCTTCTACTAGACCCGTTGCCAACCAAGGCTATAGAAACCAGTTTGTTCGGTTATATATCCATATTTATAAGCTGGGAGAATCTATAACTTTCGACATGAACTAAGAAGCAGAATAAATAATAACGGCTTTTATTTTAAAGTCACTCATGTTCATTCTTTTCTTTCATCAGGAGAAACAGCAGTTTTGCAGAAAAAGGTACCAATGACTTATTATTTAAGGTTACCCACAACTACACAAATACGAACACAAATTTTCTTTTTTTTCCTTTTTTAATCCGAAGGCGAACCCTAAATCAAATTTAATTTCAATTAACTGGTTTTCCGTTTGTCAAAATTCTTCAAAAACTTTGTCGGGATTCCATATCTTATTTATAAACATACACATACACAAAACACACACACACACACATATATATATATAATCAAATAAATAAATATAAGTAAAAGTATATGCAAGAATTCGCATATATAAAGGTTGTTCTAATAACTTGGACCGATTTTCAATGTGAAGTTTAAGCATCTAATGATTTTTTTCTTTTTTTTTCAGATTTGGCGGATATTTGGGAGATATTATTTTTCACATATAATCGCCATGACTGAAATAATATGATGCAATAGATCAATAAATAAAATTTCACCAATAACACAGATTTATTTACTGCTAACTTTGATCCGTTTTAATGAAACATCTTTATATATAATCTGTCTAAATAAAAGACTCTTTGTGTGTGTGTATATATATATATATATATATATATATATATATATATATATATATATAATAATAATAATAATAATAATAATAATAATAATGATTTTATCATTAACTAATTTTAGGTAAAAAAAAAAGTTACCTCACTTGGTTTTTAAAGTCTTCCTAGAAGTATTTTTTTAAAATTAAATTAGAATTACTATAGTTATCAATTTTAAGTATAAGGTCGAACATAAATTTAAATTTAAATTTAGACTCTGGTGCACTTTAATATTTAAAAATAGTTGTAATTCATACAAATAACACCAAAAAACCGAGAAACCAAGAGATATTAAGCAGACTCTGATCAGTTCTCAGTACCTGGCGATTGCATAGTGCATGAAACACCGACTCATACTGTTATCGAGGGGTATTATGTTTATATATATATATATATATATATATATATATATATATATATATATATATATAAAAGTGAACATAGAAGTCAACACTTAGAGGCGACAGTCTGTTTCATCCTATATGCAATCGTCAGGCCACGTGTGCTGTTATTTTTCTCGGCTATTTATATATATACGGGTTAGTGGTGCATTGTGGGTATTCTGTTATGGCGGTTATTTCACTGGAAGTCGTTTGTTTATCTATTTAGGTCAAATTATATTGCTTGTTTTTATTTTTTATTTTTATTTTTTTTTTGTTTCTTATTTTATTTATTTATTTATTTATTTATTAACGTAGTAAGAATTTGTTTATATCACTTATTTAACAGTTTTGTTTTGGTTTGGGAATTTAATTAAAGCTATTTGTTCAGTTTTGGGGTTGATTGTTGTAGTTCATTCTAAGTATTATTTTGGCGGGAACAGTTTTTAATTGATTATCTTTATTTGGGATTGGTTTGTTTATTTATTTACTTGGATGAATTTAGGTTAATTTATTTTACTTGTATATTTTCTCTTTTCGGTTTTCGATTTTTAAGTAACATAGTATTTATTTATGTTTTATTATATTTTTTTTTTTTTTTGTTATTTTGTTATTTTTGCTTATTAGTATATTTATTTGTTTTTATTTTATTTTTTCCGTTTTTAATTTTTTAGGTTACGTAGTAAAAATTTATTTTCATGTCTGCATTTTGAGATGAGTTCGGATCATTTGTTTAATAATTTATTTTGGTCGGGAAAAGTGATGATAGCTATCATCACTTTTCCCGACCAAAATAAAATAAAAAAATAACAGCACACGTGGCCTGACGATTACATATAGCATGAAACAGACTGTCGCCTCTAAGTGTTGACTTCTATGTTCACTTTTATATTTACACACGCTCTATCTCTGATATTGAGCACTTTATTCCATAAATATAGCACACCTTAAGACTATATTTCTTTATATATATATATATATATATATATATATATATATATATATATATATACACGGTACTTAGTATTCAGTTGTATGAATATTAGTTTTTTTTAACCCTGGGTTTCACGATTTTACGATCATTAGCATATATATATATATATATATATATATATATATATATATATATATATATATATATATATATATGTATATACTGGTATATTTTATTTCATTTATTTTTTTTTTTTTTTTTTTGAATAAGAATAAATAGATATATTCTTAAAAAATAAACCTGTTTGTCTGATGATCACAAATGCGGGAAACCCAGGGTTACAAACTATTTTCTATATATCTGAATATATATATATATATATATATATATATATATATATATATATATATATATATATATATAAAACGAAGTGAAACTATACTAAAGGGATAGTTCCGCTCAACGCCATAAGTTGCTACAAACATTAAACATAAACAAGGCTTTCATATGGATGTCATGCATGGCGCCAAAATCTTCCAGAAATAGCTAAACTGTCAGCTCAACCCGACCAACTTATTAGATCAATTATGCAACTTAGCTAACGACGGCCATCTTCCTTTCTATCTCGTTGACTGCTGCCATAGGATCTCGAACAAAGAATTGGCAGGGAAATGAGGATTTTAAACAACTGAAATGGATGCCATGCGTAATTCGAAGAAACAATAAATGCCATAATCAGATTTATTACCCCTGACGCGAGGGTGTCACCAAAAAGGTAACTTCTGAGGGGGGCTTCGGCTATTTTACCTTAGTATTGCCGTTAAACCCACTTGACGTTGGCGCACTGAAAAATACACACACACGCACACATACACACATACGCAGACACACACACACACACACACACACACACACACACACACATATATATATATATATATATATATATATATATAAACGTCTTATTGAATAATTTAGACAAGTTTCGTCTACGTATTTTCAATAGGATCCTCTTATATTTACGGATGGACTTAATGCCTTTTTTAAAGGAATAGAGAAAATTACTGTGTCGATACATATTCATTTATTCCGAGTACTTTCAACATTAGCACAATTTCATCATTTGACTTAAAAAAAAAAAAAAAAAAAAGAAGCATCAACTCCATGATGATGACATTGTGCTAATTTCAAAAGTACTCGGAATAAATCAGTTTGAATCAACATAGTAATTTTCTCTGTTCCCAAGCCAATACACATGACTATAAAAATTTCAATATATATATATATATATATATATATATATATATTTCGGGGAGGTGTGTGCGTGTATGTGTGTGTATGTTCTAATTTGAAATGCAGCCGAATAAGATTTTCTACTAGGCTAAATTATATTTTCTTTGCTGCAAAACTCTCTTTCACCTGAATTACTCACCTCTTCTTGTCTTCACCATTTCTCCACTGAAACAATTTCCTTTCATATGGTATTTGTCAATGACAGTTTTCGCGCTTTTTTTCCTTCCAGATTCATTACACTCTCCCTGATTCCCTAACAACTGTAGCGATGCGTAAATTACAGTCAAGTACTTTCTTGTTTTTTTCTGGCCTCTAATAATAATAATCGATGCAGAATTCATTCTTCCCTTTTTCTTAATGAAGATTAATATATTTTGCTTTTTAGTTTACAATATTTAAGAGAAAGAGGACAATTTAAATCAAATATCCATAGAATTTCTAATTATGAAGTTTTCCAAATAAAACACTCTCTAATTTCAACTGTAAATTGACGAAATTTACAGTTGAAATTAGAGGTTAATATGGGCGGCAAATTATACTTGAGTCTGTATATAAACACAGATACTATTTATACATGAGTCTATAGGTTAATATGGGCACAAATTATACTTGAGTCTGTAGATAAACATAGGTGCTATTTATACTTGATTATATAGGTTAATATGGCCGCAAAAATATTTGAGTCTGTAGATAAACATGGGTGCTATTAATACTTGAGTCTATAGCTCAATATGGGCACAAATTATACTTGAGACTGTAGATAAACATGGAGGCTATTTATACTTAAGTCTATAGGTTAATATGGGCGCACATTATACTTAACTCTGTAGATAAACATGAGTGTTATTTATACTTACGTCTATAAGTTAATATGGGCCTAAATTATACTTGTATTTGTAGATAAACATGGATGCTATTCATACTTGAGTCTATAGGTTAATATGGGGGTAAATTATACTTAAGTATATAGGTTAATATGGGCGCAAATTATACTTGAGTCTGTAGATAAACATGGGTGCTATTTATACTTGAGTCTATAAGTTAATATGGGCGCAAATTATGCTTGAGTCTATAGGTTAATATGGGCGCACATTATATTTGAGTCTGTATATAAACATGGATTCTATTTATACTTGAGTCTATAGGTTAATATGGGCATAAATTATACCTGAGTCTGTAGATAAACATGGGTTATATTTATACTTGATTCTATAGGTTAATATGGGCTCAAATTATACATGAGTCTATAGGTTAATATCGGCGCAAATTATACTTAACTCTGTAGATAAACATGGGTGTTATTTATACTTGCGTCTATAAGTTAATATACAGACTCAAGTATAATTTGTGCCCATATTAACCTATAGACTTAAGTATAATTATTACTTATGTTTACGTATATAACTCAAGTATAATTATCACCAATGTTTATCTATGGTCACATTTATGAGTAGCATCCATATATCCTTATAGACTCAAGTTTAAGTAGCACCAACATTTACCTATAGACTCAAGTATATTACTTACAGTACGATGAGTCGCTTCGGTATTACTCTACTTCAATACCACTTGAAAATGCCAACCTGGTTCTCGATTTTAAGAACGTATAAAATTAAAAAAATGTCTTAAAATAATTGTCGGACTTTGTCCATTTTATAATGTGTAACGTTATATTGCTTAATACATATATATATATATATATATATATATATATATATATACAACTCATGTTTAAAGACGTTGAAAAGAAAAATGATCGGCACCTTATATCGGCCCAGTAAGTATTTGACCCTACCTATCATGTATTATCCTTATTAGAGCCAGATCAGACAAAAACTGGAGTATTACTGACATATCTGATTGGGTTTGCCCGATCCTCTCTTATCGTTGTCTACACATTTCAAATGCGAAAACGCGGCCTTGAAGGTAGTGAATTATTTTCCAGTCTACTATTTCCAATAGACGCAAATAACGTCGCAAACTTCTCGCTACTTTATCCCTGCTTCCATGGAAAATGTTCAGATCAGTGAAGACATGCCTTTGTTCCATTCGTTCAGGAAGTTACAACTAAGATCTGGTTAAACAGACAGATAACGTAGAGATGGCTCTCTGGGTAAGGTAGCTATACAAACTGATGACAGAGAAATTACTGCTTCGAAATATCACAACCTACCAACAGGTCATTCTGATTGCATCATCTCCAAAAACCTTCCGTTAAGAAAAAAAAACCGTTTGAACCTTCTCTTCACTATGTATTCCTCAGATTTCAAACAGTATCAGTCCAGGGTATGATGATAAAGTACATCCGGCAGCAAGGCATCTGGTTGGAAAATTGGAGGTTTGGAGTAGCGTAGAATCACCATTTAATTTGCTGTTGTTCCTAGATTCATCCTGTCATCTGGTACTACGACCTGATAGTGTCCCTGCCATGGGCGAATAGAGAATTAAAAACAAAACAAAAAAAAAACAGTATGAATGATACCAGCAATGCATTTTTCCTAAAAATTATCAACAAGACATATTTATAGTGAAATTACCAACAATCCTTATTTATAATTAATTTACCAATAATAACTATTTAAAGCAAAATGACCAGCAATACTTTTTTATAACAGAATTACCAACAATACATTTTATCATTGAATTAACAAGAATACATTTTATACTCAAATTACCAACGACATCTTTTATAGCAAAATGACCATCATACATTTTATCTCTATTTGAAAACATACAATCGCGTTCAAAATATTTTAGTTGAAGCCATGAAATTGTTCGAAATATTTAGATTTCGGTAATAAATAACCCATAGAAGTGTTGATATGCCACCAAACAAAATCAACCAGTCAAGCAACCAACATGAAAGAACCATTTCATGACACTATTCCATATAATATCCTAAAATTTCTTAAAGAAATCCAGCAATATTCCAAAATATAACTTCAACAAAACTACAACATAAAAATACGTATCAACGCCTCTAGTAATTATGTCCACACAAAAACGTATGGGAGCAAAAGCTGAGTACCATCTACAATGTATGCAATTGTGAAGGCAGAATAACATATATCATATATTTATTACTTCAAAGTTAAAAAAAAAATTAAATTTCAGCATTAAATGACCCATAAAACATCATCGCTAGAGTTCAGGTTTCAAACTGGTACTCTAATGCCAGCTTAATCTAGGATATTGAAGTCTGAAACGGCATTTCCATGAAAGATATTATAGGAAAAGGTAGTCAAAATTGACACAACGTCTGCGAGAACATACATTATCCATCACCAACAATTTAAAAAAAAAAGAGAAATAAGATATAAAGAGGAACATCCTTATTCAAATCAATAGCAATCCTCAAATGATTTCCTGTGAATGAAAGATAAATGAAAGATGGCGGTCACGCAAGAATGATAGCTTTTGGAGAGTGATACAGAAGCCAATTTCTCGGCAGTTGCATCCTCATCTTCATGTTTGGATATACAGAAAACAAGCTAAAAAGGAAAAAAGAAAGAGTGAAATTTCACCTCGGAATGTATTTTGAGTTGGCCACCACAAGAACTCATAAAACGTGTACAATCCCAATTGATAGAAAATAACATTTTCCTAATATACTTTGAAAACACAGAATCTTCCATTATGAAACGCGCGAAAATCCGTTTGCTTCTCCTCAAAAGAAACGGAAACTGTGGCATTATAATCCGAAGGCTTTTTGGGACAGCCAAAGTAGACTTCCAAAAGCTAAGTAGAGTATTAAGAAATAAAAAAAAAACTTTGCTAAACACAAGGAATAGAGTACTAAATTGTTATGTGATATTTGTGCTCTTGTATGATAGGTTGCGCTGGACAATTTCCTCAGAGATGAAAAGGAGACTTGAAGCAGCGGAAATGTGGTTCTACATAAGAATGCAGAGGATACCCTGGACCGAACATATGAGCAACGATGAAGTTTTTAGAGAAAATGGAAACAAAAAAGAAAGGTATACTTAACATCAGGATAGATACTTGAGGTTTCTAGAGCATATAATGAGGAAAGAGGACTTAGAAAATCTGATACACACGAGATAGATAAATGGCAAGAGGGAGAGACGAAAGGAACACAAGACATAATTAGTGAGTATCTGTCTATATTTCAGAGATGAGGTATTATGTACATTATTTACATTAATCGGACTATTGTCCTCATCTTTGCCATCATATTTCTTACAACGTTTCGGCCTTTCAGTATCTGTCTATATTTCCGAGATAAGGTATTATGTACATTATTTACATTATTCGGATTATTATTCTCATCTTCGTCACCATATTTATTACATTGTTTCGGCCCTTCAGTATCTGTCTATATTTATGAGATGAGGTATTATGTACACTATTTACATTATTCGGGCTATTGTCCTCATCTTTGTTGCCATATTTATTACAACGTTTACGCTCCAGCCTTCTTCGGGTGGTTGGAATGTCTAACTGAACCCTTTATTTCGCTCTTTGCATGGACACCTGGCACAGTGGATAAAGGTGTTGGTTAGATCCAGTGACAGTGTGAGGTGAATACCTGGTTAAGGCGGTGGAGAACTTGGAGAAGTGAATTAACAGGAGATAACTGATAACTGACATCCTTTAGACATGGCACGTGGTACTAGAAAAAGACTACACAAGCGAACGAACTGAACCCTTCATTTCGTTCATGCCAACCACCGAAAAAAGGCCGAAGCGTACAACGGCCGAAACGTTGTAATAAATATGGCGACAAGATGAGGACAATAGTCCGAATAATATAAATCTTGTGCAGCTTGAGGAAATGGATGGTGGAGCAGGCTTTAGGAGAAATAACAGAAGGACACATTTTATTAAGTGCTACAAGGAACAGAAAGTTATGGAAGGCCATGAGGGGACAGGGCACGTAAAGAAGAAAAAGAAAGTAAATATCTATAAACTCTTTTCTTGCTATTAGGTTGGTGCAAATATAATGTCGTTTTCTCATATATGTTACTGTGTGAGAAAACAACATTATTTTTGCACCAACCTAATAGTTGATGGATAAATACTCCAGAAGCGCCAATCGAAAACTCCTCTGACTTTCCGTTTTACATTGTATCTCCTTTCTCTGGCTTTCCTTTCTTGTTATGTGTGAGTAGCCAGGCGTTCCTAAGAAAAGAATCATTAGGTTCATTTATTATTTTTTTAGGGATTGACAGGCCAGACCTTACATTATAAATTTGGGAAAACTGTATTTTTAGGCTATGCTATATTTATAGTTAAAAGTGCTCAATATCAGGCGTAGGGCTTATGTAAAGATAAAATAGGACATTCAGGTCAACATCAAGAGGTTGAACGCAATACTCCATCTCCATGGAGACCATCTCCATGGAGACCATCTCCATGGGAGGTGGGGGGGAGGAATAATGTGTACATTTTAAGTAATTAGAAGTAATTAGGAAAATCAATGACAAAATAGATTTTTTTTTCAGCGACACCTGCACTTCGAGAGCATGTGTAATTATATCCATGGGGCCAGCACTTTGTCAGGAGAAGTCCTAAAGGACAAAACGCGTCAAACGAATACTTTTCCACTTTGTATGTGTGTATGTATGTATGTATATATATATATATATATATATATATATATATATATATATATATATATATATATATATATATGTGTGTGTGTGTGTATATATATATATGTGTGTGTCTGGGTGTGTGTGTGCGTGTGTGTCTCTCTGTGTGTGTCTCTCTGTGTGTGTCTCTGTGTGTATGCGCGTGTGTGTGAGTGTGTGTGTATGCGTGTGAGTGTGTGTGTGTGAGTGTATGTGTATGCGCGCTACTTAGTGGGAAGCGTGCAATATCAGCGATAGAACAAATATAATGATTTGTATAGATATAAGTTTGTGACCATGGGTTTCACGCTTTGGCAATCACCGGACAAACTTGCAAAAGCGCGAAATTCAGGCACACAAACTAATATCCATACTTATTATTAACTTATTATAAACATATTTTCTGTAGGTCACTCCTATCAGCAAGCAGAAAATATTTTTTCTCCTGATGATGGCCATGTTGGTCGAAACTAATCGAGCAATCTTACTGAAATAATAATAAAAACGAAAGAATATTAATGTATAACTCAGTGTGTCTGACGATTTTATTTTTTAAATATTTATTATTGTTCAATATATATATATATATATATATGTGTGTGTGTGTGTGTGTGTGTGTGCGTGCGTGTGCAGAGAGAGATAGAGAGATTTGATACAAGTAAAAGGTTTGTCTCTTAGCTGATTGATGTTACCTTCAGTATTCCGACTCCAGAGTTTCGTAGTCGGATTCTCCGGGAATCAACTCCATCGACTCGTCAGGGTGTATCAGTAATTGACTACTTATATTTTCCGATTATTTTTTATATATATATTTTTCATTGACGTAAGTTGTTTTCGCCTTGTGTATGTGAGCTCGTGTGTGGGGGGTCGTGCGTTTGGGACCATTCACCTGTCTGTGCGTATTTGTACCTTTAGAATGTCGTGGTTATGTGTCCTGATCGTCGTTATTTACAATTTATACTCACTCCTTATTGGGTTTTGTAGCAATATTAGTTAAATTTAAGACAAGTTGATACCGAAGACTTACTTTCGTCCGACGGCTATCAGTAATTGGAGTCAACTTCAAATTACAAAAGGCACAAACTGAGGAGTGACAGAAGTAAGATTAATTGTTTTTTGGACGAAGATGACAGGACAAAGATTGGTGTCTATAAAGCTGAACATACCACGAAATGGCAGAATCCTTGATTTACTGCTAAAATAATCTTTATCATATCAGTAAATGGAGGAGAGGTTATTTTAACTTTCGTGTCCTTCCGAAGGGTCACTTATTTAATCTTTATTCCTTTTCGTTATTATTGTTGAAATTTTATTTGTTGATTTGTTTATTGATTATTTTATGTATCTCATACAGCATAAATGTTGTTGTAGCGAGCGAAGGCTGAGGAAAGAACGAAAAAAATAATTAACAATATTTTTTTCTTTAAGAGAGGAGCGATATGTAGCAATATGTGTTAAATATAAGACAATTCGATACGGAAAACTTCCTTTCGTCTGACGGCTATCAGTAATTGGAGCCGACTTCAAAATACAGGAGGCTCAGACTGAGAGGAAGTGACGGAACTAAGATTAATTGGTTTTTGGACGAAGATGACAGTACAAAGAAGATCGGTGTCTATAAATCTGAGAATCCCGCGAAAAGGCAGAACAGAAAAAACGACGCGGGCCACGCAGAAACACGGACGACGACCGCTGACTGCGCAACCGCCCCCCTCACTTACGACTCAACTTTCCTTCGCTCGCTTATTGTAGTACTAAGAATAAAATCTAGTTTACTGCTAGAAAATAGTTTTTTTCGAAAGTTAATTTTATAAACCACTCGTTTTTGACTGAAAGAAACTGCAACCTATCAACGAACCTAGTATTTTGTGTGAGCTGCAACGCAATATCTTTTACCTTTTCCCTCTATTTTCTTTCAATTGTAGCCATTTTGAATTCCGGTTTTCCAGACATATATTGTTGTTATAGTGGCCATATCTTTTCTTTTAGACTATGCGACTCGAGTTTGAATCTCGTCATGGTGAGTTTGTTATGAAGGTGACTCTCCCATGTTATCGAGAGCCGATACAAGAGAACATTAGCCTGAAAAGTATATGACTCAGGTTACCACCAATCTTTTGAGTGAAACTGGGCAAATGGAATTGTTCGTCGAGGGTTGTGAACGTAGGTCTAAATGTACTGGCTTTGTTCAAACTGCTGATGATCCCAGATGATGCGTTCTGTTGCAGTCAGAGTAACAAGCTGGTGGGTATGGAAAAAACACAAATATCCCTGGTGAGACGTCTGCAGTGGCACATCGCCGTACCACACAGGGATACACAGAAAAACGAGAGACTAGCCATTATATATATATATATATATATATATATATATACATATATATATATATATATAAAACAATAAAAAAAAATATTAAAAAATTAAAATCTTCAGGCACACTGGGTTGTAGATTAGTATTCTTTCGTTTTTTTATTATTATTTCATTTAGATTCCTCGACTAGTTTCGGCCAAAACGTCCAACATCAGAAATATTTCTGCTTGCTGCTAGCAGTAAACTACAGAAATGAATGTCTTGATGGAGAAAATGAATTTTTGTCTGTAGTTTTCATTTGTTTTTTTATTTATTTTTTTATCGTTTTAACATGAATGTTTTAACATTCCTTGTGTTGGTCAAACAGTCTCTTTTAAGTTGTTATTTGAGATAAGAGCTGGATGGATCTATGCTTCTCTGAATTCCCCTGGTCAGTTTGACAGTTTTATTGGTCCTGGAGAGGGGATGTGTCTCTGTTAAGTGACTGTGTGTGGTGTATATATATATATATATATATATATATATATATATATATATATATATATATATATGCAAATGAAAGAAAGAACAAGAGGAGTAAAATACCACTGTTCGTAGCATTTACGCATAAAAATGAGCACAATAAAACGTAGAGCTATATATTATTATTATTATTTGTATTATAAGAGATTATAATAAAACTATGGCTGAAAACGCTACACAAAAGCTTTCCTGTTTCAATACTATAACATGTAAGTTAATAGTATTGAAAGAAGAAAGATTTTGTGTAGCGATTTCAAATATGTTTTTATTATAATCTCTTATCATATATATATGCACTTGTATATATATATATATATATCTGTGTGTGTGTGTCCTGACGATTGCATCTAGCATGAAACAGCCTGTGTGGCCTCTAAGTGTTGACTTCAAAGTTCACTTTTATATTTACACACGCTCTATCTCTGCTATTGGACATTTTACCCCATAAATATAGCCCACCATGAGAGTATATTTCTTCCTATATATATATATATATATATATATATATATATATATATATATATGTTTGTCGGAAAATGTGGCATAACAATACTTAGTTACCTCCCCTTAATCGGTGTCGCTAGCCACGGCTTGACATAACAAATTTTGTCTTTCACAATTAAGAACACTAGAATAATTATCTAATAATAAGCAATATCCTGATGATGACATTATTCTATGTCGAAAGTACTCGGAAATAAATACAGTATGAATCAACACGGCGTTTTTCTCTCGTCTTTAAACATACACAGAAAAGCTCATTCGTTAGTAGGAAAGAATTCTATCAAGAATGAGTAGACAGAACATGTCTAAATTATTGAACAAAACCTGCCTTCATATATATATATATATATATATATATATATATATATATATATATATATATGTAAAGCTTCGTCAGAAAAGAGACAAAAAGACTAAAACTCTAGTACTTTCAATGTTGTTATTAAAACCCTACGGTGGAAGAGATGATGGCTCGCATCAGCTCAGATCTCTTTAGCTTCCTTATCTGTAAGTTTCCATATATTCTTCTAAAGGATAATGGAATGCTTTCTTTTTTGCTTTCAGAGTATTTCTTTTAGACGCATCCCAAATACATAGGATCGCAGCCTACCTTCCTATGCAAACCATAGTGCGGGGTTGAAGAGACTGATTCACGATTTACCACGTGTATTTATGCGAAAGTGAACGCGACAGGCTATTGCCAGAATTTGAACTCGTATAGCCGGTTCCTTTTTCCGGAGCGATATCCATTACGCTACCCAGAACATCCGAAAATTAAATAGTATACACATAGACAGGGACAAGTAGACAGTACAAATTATGACGCGAGGATTATTCATTTTGCCTTAAAGCATCGCCGAATCGACCTAATTGCTGAGAGTCTTACATTTCCAGGAATCTAGTTTACTTGCAAATTCATATTCCCAATTTTCACCCTTTGTGCATTCCGAAGCTCACTTGTTAGCCGCTTTATAAAAAGCGCATTTAATCAGATGGACATGCGCATCAGGGCATCTTCTCATCAATCTATGTGTCGAGTAAACACGGAAACAAAACAAAAAGAAACGAGAAAGAGTAATGTGACAACTGACAGTAAGAATAAAATTAAATACGTATCCCGCGCATGCGCAACGCCGCTTGAATTAGGACATTTGGAAAAGCAGCTATGTTGGTGCCTGGTGATCGGTGCAATGGTAATGACTTAATCTTGCGTTTTTCTATCCAGTCCTTACTTTTCTTTACACAAACGACTTCTACTTCTCCGATTCAGTTCTTCATCGATAATGAGAAATTTCTTGTGATATGAATAGCGGAAAATTGTGCCGCTTTGACGGGGCGATGGGATGGAGGACAGTACCGGAAACAAAAGGGTCAGAACAAAATACTAGAATTGCATTAGCATATGGATGCAACCCACATGCCGTGCAAAACCCATCAAGCATTAAATCCCTGAATATACTCATACATAATAACACACACACACACACACACACACACACACACACACATATATATATATGAATGATATATATATTTGTATGTATGCATTTTATATGCGTAGTACTTAGTGGAAAGTGATCAAGATATGTGATAGAGCTGACATATGGGTGCGTCTGTACGAACTAAAATGTATACACCTCTATGTATATTTGTCTGTGTATGTGTCAGCCCAAACGAACACGCAAGAAAATTCCCCCTCCACCACACCCAAATAATCAAACAAAAATAAACATAAATAGTTGCACTTTTAAAAAAAATAAACCAGTTTGTTTGATGATCGCAAAAGCGTGAATCACAAGGATACAAGCTAATATCCATGAAAATGAATATATTTATAATTGAATACATACACGCATATATATATATATATATATATATATATATATATATATATATATATATATATATATATTAGACAGTGTTACATTAGAATATGCACATACCCTGTACATTTTGATTCAACGTTAAATTTTTATTAGAGTTTCATGAGGTGGAAATCCGGATGCTAACTTTTCTAACGTTGAAACTAGATGTAATTTTTTTTTTAGTGTGTATGTGCATGTTCTAATGTAACACTGCATAATAAATAAATCTTTATTGCCCTACTTTTGCATTGAGTCCTGTTTTAAATTAATCTTTTGAACGCTGAAAACTTACTCTTCGTTCTTTTAGATATATATATATATATATGTATATATATATATATATATATATATATATATATATATATATCCAAGTATATGATTGGTGTATATGGAATGAATTCCAATAACCAACAATTACTATTCTTAAAAGAGTGGTCAATACAAAGTAGAGCAGATATAATTTTAAAAAAATTTATAACATAAATATGTTATAAAATCACTACAAAAATAGCCATTTTGTTTCAACACCCTCGGAACGTCATCACTTGATAAGACACCGAGGGTGTTGAAACAAAATGGCTATTCTTGTAGTGATTTTAAAACATATTTATGTTATAAATTTTTTTTAAATAAATAATTATATATATATATATATATATATATATATATATATATATATATATATATATATAGAGAGAGAGAGAGAGAGAGAAAGAGAGAGAGAGTGAGTGAGAGAGAGTGAGAGAGAGAGAAGTAATGTTAAGAAACTTGTCAGTTAACTCGGTGGTGTTATTTCCGTCATGCCGACTTCAAAGTTTCAGGAGTGCATTGTCGTAATGCCATCACTCTTCAGGGCTATTGTCAACGCCCCCGAAGATTGAAGCCCTGGTTTGAAGACAGTAAAACAATGTGCTCAAGAATCTTTGAAATCGGCACGACTGAAATTACACCACTCAGCTAAGTGACAATTTTCTTCATATTAATTCTATTAACGCTGGACCCTTCCTTTTTGATATTGAGCACTTTAACACAAAAACCTCCTTACATAAACTGCCTCTCTACGAGTAGAGTACTCTAAAAGACACAACAATTTTGGCACTTAACATACATTTTTTTTTATTTTAGAATTTTTCAATAACATTTCCCAATTAAATATGCGGGATTTATGTGTGTATCTAAAGAAAGAAAAATTACACATACCCCCTTTTTCGAACATAACAATAACTGATACAACAAAATTAATAAAAATGGCCGTTGTCAGAATGATTGCATTTCTCTGTATCCTTGGAAACAGAGAATTATGTATTTTTTGTGCCTTTAAAACTCAGTAAATTTTTAAAAAAATTAGCTTGTGGATGAAATGGAACTAATGTTTTAATTTAATTTTAAAATTAAATTCTAAACTTTTAGCTTCCATTTTTGAAATATTGCTATTACTGTGTAGCGAAAAAATCATATTTCAAATCAGTTAATTTATAATATTGATGCTCTCTAAATTTACATTGAGCACTATTTTGTAAATAAGAACACCGGATTATATTTCTCTTCTTTCTTTCTTTATGCATATATATATATATATATATATATATATATATATATATATATATATATATTAGTGAGGAATATTCATATATTATTTTTTTAATTTATATAATTCAATGGAGATTACTTTTTCTCATGAAAATATGAATACATTTATTTAATAGTAAGTAATATATTGAAAGTAGATCGTAATTAGCATTAAGAATAAAAATAGATAATTAAATAATTCTTTTAATTAATTTTTTCGATTTTTTTCAAGGAGACTTACATTTCACTTGAATGATTATTGCTCAGTTTCACAGCATTTAAAGGAACATTCCCTTCCACATTCACAGTTTAGACAGATATTAATAGACAATACATCTATACTCCGCCATGAAAACAATAAAGAAGACTTTAGATACTAGAAGCGTTGTATATGAAAAAAATAAGGCCGACAATTACGAATATCGTAAATAATATAGCTACAAATCTTAAATGTTTATAGCAGAAAAGTTTTTTTAATAATAATTGCAAAAAATATAATTAAATATATTTTAAAACACGTTGAAACAATTCTAATAAAAAAATTACATAGTTTTTCTCCTTTACATTTTTTTCGAATTCTAAAGTGTTCATGGTCATATATTCATAACGTATACTAAGTCTTTGTTTTATAAATTCAACACCTGAAGATGGTATCAAATGAGATTGAAAGTACCTGGGAAAATAAAAAATAATGTGAAAAGTAATCACAGAATTTTTCTCAATCAGTTTCTTATAATTTACATTATTCGCACTATTGTCCTCATCTCTGTCGCCATATTTATTACAACGTTTCGGCCGTTGTACGCTCCGGCCTTCTTCAGGTGGTTGGAATGTAGAACTGAACCCGTTATTTCGTTCACTGGGGTAGACTGTTCTAGTTCCACGTGCCACGTTCAATGGATAACATCCCAACCACCTGCAGATGGCCGGAGCGTACAACTGCCGAAACGTTGTAATAAATATGGCGACTAAGATGAGGACAATAGTCCAAATAATATAAATAATGTACATAATACCTCATCTCAGAAATATAGACAGATACAGTTACAAAAAATTAATCCATGAACGTGAGAGGATTAACATTAAAATAACTAGATCTAATACGTCTAAACTATTTAACCAAACATGCTTGAATGAAGATATGATGCCTAAATATTAAATACACACAGATACATACAGACACACACACGCACACACACACACACGCACATATATATATATATATATATATATATATATATATATATATATATATGTGTGTATATGTATATATATCCTTGTGCAGGTATGCAGAAAATAGAAAAGAACACGTTGGGTGCATAATCCGGGGTTACTTAGTATTTTTGTTTTTACATATATATATATATATATATATATATATATATATATATATATATATATATATATATATATAACCCCGGATTATGCACCCAACGTGTTCTTTTCTATTTTCTGCATACCTGCACAAGGATATATATATATATATATATATATATATATATATATATATATATATTGATGTAAAATGAGAACAAATGCAGTATAAGTCCACTGTACGTTACATTTAGTTTAAAAGTGGGCTCAGTACAGTGTAGAGGTATGTGACGCCCCCCAGTGTCGCTGCGCCAAATGTGACGTCTGCCTGGCCGCGCCCGCCGTGCTCTCCTGGTCGCGGCGCCAATTGTGACGTCACCCCGTCTGTCTCCGCTCCATCGCCGTCCTATCCTGTCCTGTGACGACCAATGTGACTTGGTATTTGTCGCGGCACCAAATGTGACGTTCTAACCTTTTGCTGATTCGGATGGGAATCTGGTTAGATTCGGTATCAGCCTTGTCGTTCTCAGCTCGCGTCCAACGTCTGGTTACCGAAGTAACTGTTTTGATTTCTAGTCTAATCTACCCACGTTGTGATTTGATCTTAGGTAGACAAAATCAATCAGTTGCCGCGCCCTAATGCAAGTCGAGTTCGAACAAGGGTAATACCACACAATTATATGTAAAAAAAAAAATAAAGTAATAACTCGAAAAGTTCAAATGTGTTAAAAAAGGATAACAATATTTTATATTTGGTTGCTGAATACAGGACTGCGTCTTTCTACAAACCCGCTATATGGATTCGTGACACTTTATGTTTGTTAGGCGAGTCTTAACATCTTAAGTTAATTGTTCTTTAAGAAACTGGTTCTTGGTGTATCTTCAGGCTATATTCGCAAAACTGGTTTTTGGTGGTGTGAGTCGTTCTTAAAAAAAAAATTGTTCTTGGTTAGAAGTTGAGGTCGAGAATACGTGGAATCTTAGTCAGATTTCTGCGAGGCGGGCCCAACTCAATTCAATTAAGCTGCGAACTCCTTAATTCAACTGCCGCAACTCGTTGCGACTCTCCTTACATGGACGCCGACCAAAACCGAGGTGGGCCTGTCGGGGTTTGAGGTTCCTTGATAATTCTAAATCCGCATTAAGAATCTACTTTGTTTTTGGAGGTCATTACATTCTAGGGTGGGGAATCGTCCTCCCACCCCTTCTGTTCTCATATTGGTATCTCACCCATATCCTCATAGGGTGTCAACTGGTTTCCCCTCTCTCTCACAGTGGCATCTCATACCGACCTCTTCAGGGGGGTGTCAACAGGACTCCCCTCCTTCTTCACATGATTACCTTCGCCTACCGCTCACGCCAATGGGCGCCCAGCAGTGTGGGTGTGGCCAGACTGCCCTCGGTTTAAAAAATCTTGCTCAAAAAAAAAAAAAAAAATCATCATCTTTTTTTTTTTCTTTTCTTTCTTTTCTCCTGCCCGACAACAAGTCCTTAGACTCTTATCTTAACCGAATTTCATATGGAATTCGTCAACGAGATTTTCGCCAATTATCAAGTGGACGGTCAGCTGGCGATTTCGTATTCTGGCGCTAATTATTCGTTCTCATAAAATAATTTTCATATCGTTGCCAGCTTCGACATAAAACAGGTGTTTTTTCCAAATGATGTGGGGGTGGTCCAACGGACATTTTAATATCTGTCAGAGCTTGACCTAATTAATTTTTATCTCCCAGCACCTTGCGGGAGGTCCAGAGGACATTTTCTTTCACGACCCAATTAATTTTTATCTCTTAGTGTTCTGTTTCGCAGGCCACTCGACCAACCTGAAATTTTCATTATGTCATGGCATACTGCTGTCGTCCATTCGGTGCGTCGTCATAAATCAAATTAAATCCAGTGTCTTACTTTCCTCGATAATGAAAATAAAATCTTACCACTTTTCTTTGTCAGAAAAATAACATCGCTTAGTGTCCTGTTCGTCATTGCTTCTTACCACCTAAATTTAATTCTCGCCTTTTCTTTTTTCTTCTTTCTTTCCAACACCCCTAAATAGAGTCATATGCAAATATTACTTATTTTAGGATATTAAGACAAAAAAATGTTAAAGATCGCTACACAATTACAATCATGTTTCAACACTACAAATGTGTCTCTTCGAGCAATGTTAAACTAGCGAGTGAGCGACTAAGTTAATTTCAAAAGCAGAATATATCGTCTTTTTTGTGTGAAAAATATATATATATCAATTTAATATGTCGGGCGGATAAAAGAAATGAAGTTGAGTATCCTGTTTCGCAATTTGAGGATTAGACATAAAACAAATCTTTTCCAGGTCTAACTAGTTTGCCGCCCCTCCCCAGAAGGAATACAGTATTAGAGTGCACATTAATCCCTTAAATTTATACACACACACACACACACACACACATATATATATATATATATATATATATATATATATATATATATATATATATATATATCGGATACAAAAACGCTAACATAAATTATAGAAACAATAGTACTACCCAGCAGAAAAACAGGAAAAGGAAAATCATTTGGTATACCCCTCCGTTCAATCAAATGGTTAGTAAGTTTAGTTAAGCTAAGACATAAGTTCCTAGCTTTAATTAAAAATCACTTTTCTACTAATAGCAGACTGAGCAAGAACTTTAATAAAAACACCTTAAAATTAAGTTACAGTTGCATTGAAAATCTAGAAAGAATCATAAAAAAAAGACATAATAATAAAATCCTGAAAAAACACGCACGCCAAAACAGTATTAATAAATATCCTAAACTAAAATTAGACAAAAATAATGAAAAATTATGTGATTGTAGAAACACTGAAGACTGCCCGTTGGAAAATAAATGCCGCACAAAATCTGTGGTATACCAATGCACTATCTCATCCATTAAGGGTCCTAACACTAGTAGGATATACATTGGTTCAATGAAGAATGAATTTTAAATTAGATGGAGACAACACAAAAGCTCCTTCAATAATATTAGAAATAGAAATTAGACATCTCTATCCAAATATTTTTGGCATTTAAAAGAAATGAATAAAACACCAAAAGTAAAATGGAAAATAAATAGAACAAGAATTTGTAAAACTTGGGGTGACCCATGCTTTTTATGCCTACATGAAAAACTACACATTATTAGGTTTCTAAATAATGAAATTTAATTAAACCATAGACATGATTTAACGGTTTTCTGTCAACATCAACAAATTTTCGCATTAAATAATTAGCATAAAAAATTAAATTTCATAGTCTAATAAAAGGTTTAAAAGCTTAACCCAATCACAGGATAGAAAAACCCTTTATGAAGTCGTCAAAAAAACAAATTGTAGTTCAGTGCGACGCGTTTAAGTACGAAACAGCCCTTTAGAAAAAATAAATAAAAGGTTAAATAAACAAATAAAATAAAACAAAATCCTCTAGATACTTAACGACATACTATGGTGCCAAAAGTAATTTTTCGCTGTGACTGACCAGACGATGTGCGCACATGAATGCCATCATTCGCTTTGAAATCGATACCTGCACCCTTCCTCAACTTGACCTCTTTCCGAAGGTCAGTGATATGTGGATAAAAATTATTACTCATACCCCTTCCCATAGTAGTAGGTTGGTACAAAAATAATATCGTTTTTAGACGTATCTTTTAACGTCAAAAAACGATATTATTTTTGCACCAACCTAATAATTAATTTTGCTAATGAACTTGCTTATAAAGATGCGTAGATTTCAAGATTGGTTATTCCTAAATTTTCGCTTGAGGATGAAACAGGGCTTCATACTTTAACCTAATTTAATTTTAATAATTATATTGAAGTTTTCGGCTCTCGTTTTTGAAACATGAGAACTCTTATGTAGCGAAGGAAAAATATTTTTTAAAAAATAATTATTATTTAAGCTCTACTTCTGTATGGAACACTGTTTTTTGTGGGTTTTTTTAAATAAAAAACAAAAATACTAAATAATTCCTGATTGTTTACCAAACGTGTTCTTTCCTATTTTTCTACATACCTGCACCTCAACCCCCATATATATATATATATATATATATATATATATATATATATATATGGGGGTGTATGTGTGTGTGTGTGTGTGTGTGTACATTACAAATATATATATATATATATATATATATACATATATATATATATATATATATATATATATATAATTCATTCGAAAATTATAACATAGATACAGTGGGGGAAAATAAATATTCGTACACATGAAAAATTGTATTTTTATAAATGTAAAAGCCTTAACTAAAACAAATTTTGATACATTTTATGTGTAAAGATACATTTTTATTAAAACTTAATTCTTCTTCTAACAGAAATTAATGCATTTTTTTTTCATTTTTACTGATGAAAAAAGTATTCGTACAAAACAATAAAAAAGCATATTAACTTAATTTAATACTTTGTGGAATATCCTTTATTTAGTTCAACAGCTACCAGTCTATTCCTGAACGTCTCAACTGATGATTTGCACACATTGAGTGGTATTTTGTCCAATTCTTCTTGGCACATTGTCTTCAAATTCTTGATATTTGTTGGTGCTCTTTTCCCAATTTGAACTTTCAAATATCACCATAAATTCTCGATTGGGTTCAAGTCTGGGGACTGACTTGGCCATTGCAGGACATCAATGTTGCTTTCAGCTAACCATTTCCTTGTAGATATAGCGGTATGCTTAGGATCAAAATCCAGTTGGAAAAGCCAATCAGGAGGTAGCCGAAGTCTCTCACCAGAACGCATTAAATTGTCTTGCAGGATTTTCTGGTAGCTTTTGACATTCATCTTGCCATCTGTTATTGATATTTCGCCAACACCTTTTGCAGAAAAACAGCCCCAGATAATGACACTGCTACCACTAAACTTTACAGTTGGCAACGTGTTCTTTGGTAAGTAGGCTTCACCGTCCTTCCTCTACACATGATTTCGATAATTATGACCAAACAACTATTTTAGTTTCATCTGTCCATAGTATTTTTTAACAAAAGGAATATTCTTTATCCTTATGCTCTCTAACGAATTTTAGCCTAGAATCTCTGTGTCGTTTCAAAAGGGGTGGAGTCTTCCTTGGAATTCGGGATTTCAGACTGTTTTTGTGTAGTTCCTTACTTATTGTACGCTTGGTTACTTTAATCCCTAATGCACGCAGATGTTCCTGCAGCGCTTCTATGGTAACCTGTGGATTTTGTTGGATCTGGCGTCCTAATATCCTTGCTTATCTTAGAGAAATCTTCCTCGGAGCACCTGTTTGTCTTTGGTTTTCGACGCTGTTACGAGTTTTAAACCTTGCAATGAAAGAAGCAATTGTAGTAAAAGGAATATTCAGGTTGTTAGAAATCGTTCTGTAACTGTTCCCATCTTTCCAAAGAGACAAAATGTGTTGTTTTTGTGAAATATTCAATTCTTTACCTTTAGACATTATCAGAAACTTCCCGTAAGACTAGAAATTGCAGAATGCCCTGATAATGGCTAATAGCGTTAACTATAATCACTGAAAAACTTACTGGAACATTCTAGAATATACTTTTTTCATAATTGATTATTTTATTCTAATTATTGATTTGTACGAATACTTTTTTCACCAGTTAGAATTGAAAAAATACATTAATTTCTGTTAAAATAAGAATTAAGTTTATTATCATTTTTTAATAGTATGTGTCTTTATACATAAAATGTTTTATTTAAGGTTTTTACATTTATAAAAATACAATTTTTCAAGTGTACGAATACTTATTCCCCCCCCCCATAGTATGTTACAAAATCACTAAAAAAATAGCCAATAGTAATTTTTGGCTATTGGAATTTATTCCGTATACACCAATCCTATACCTGCGTATATATATATATATATATATATATATATATATATATATATATATATATATATATATATACGAAATTATTGGCACAACCATCAATATTTTTATCCATTTCTCAGAATCTAATGCCCATATAACGCAATTTTTTTTTCCGTGTTTGGTTAAAGTAATATTTATGACTCCTCACTGATAAAATATTAAATAAAAGTAAGATTATGTTTATTTATTTTTTAAAAATATAAAATTAGTGAAGTGTAAAAACGCGAAGACGTTACTTCTTTTTTTTCTAAATCGAGAATACTATATTACGTTATTAAAATAATTTTTTACGATATTAAAAGAATTTTTTACTATATTAAAAGAATTTTTTACGATATTAAAAGAAAGATAAATTGTTTTGTTTATCTACCCTCTGATTTATTTAAAAAGTAAATTAAAAAACAAAACAAAAGAAAAACACATTGAACTTTTAATTCTTAATTAATCAGTGTTTATTTTTAATATTTATTTCAATTCTAACAAATCAGGTGTTATAAAGTAAGAGAAATAAAACACGGTTCGTTTTTCTTTTAACAATATAAAAATGCAATGCCTTTTTAAGTTATTTTGTTTTACGTAATTGAAGTTATTATTATCAAAGTATTAGCCTAAGAATTAAAAATATCACTAAAACTAAAATAAATGTTATCATACTTATTTTTTGACTTTAAATAAACATTCTGCACTTAAAAAAAGATATCAATTTTTAATTTTCTTTTAAATTCCCGTTCGATATATCCGGAAAAAAATTGGAATATATGTGATATCATTAAAGCATTGGGATTATTTCAATTTATTTATCTATAAATTTTATAATTTATTAAAAGTAACGATAAAGCTTGGCCTGTGATAAGATTAAAAAAACAAACAAGAGATAACATAATCGATTTGTTACAGAGGGTTTTTGATTGAATTATTTTTTACGGCTTCACAACCCCTTGTGGGTTATTTAAAGACGAAAAATTTTGAATTGGAAGCATAATCCTTTTCTTTGTATGATTGAATATCGCATCAATACTTTCTAGAATAACAATGATTTTTCAAACTACAGGTCCCACTATTTATCCCATAGCTGGAGAGACGATGGGATTATATATTGGTCAAAGATATCAGTGTGTAAGGGAATGAAATGAACTCCGATTCGGTAAATATGACTTCTTGATAATATCTCAACATGCGGTGCCATTGGGAATTATCTGATTTTTTTTTCAAATTTCACTAAGTTCTACTTGTCAGAAAGGCGTGTCCTTGAAGTTATTGGCTTGGGGAGGCCATCCCAGAGTGCTTGAGTCCCACGTTTTTGAAAACCATACCACACGTTGACCAAAGTCTTGTGAGCGACATTGGGGAGAGGAAAATATAGAGAGCCGTTCATTGTTTTGACAGCATGAAGCCAAAGGCATGAGAAAATTGATCTTGATCAAACTCTAAACAAAAGGACAACACAGCAGAGGTGTAGTTTAAACTATATGTTAGATCTCTGGGTGCTGAAGAATCACAAATGTGCCAGAGAAGGTGCTTGTAAAAGGAATTAGCTGGCTACCACCGAGACTGGAGCATTTCTAATTGAGCGTATATATATATATATATATATATATATATATATATATATATATATATATATATATATATATGTTCTTAGCTAGAGGCAACCGGACGTCTAGACACACTGATGAACTAATAATGAAAGACTCTACGGTAAATCGAATCGATTTCACTCAGTTATTGTGTGTTTATCTAAAAACAAATACTCTTAAATCCATCTTTATCCTTGCCGTGCGCCAAAAAACGACTTAGGGATAGAATCCCCCGACTGACGCAAATTCAGTTGGGTTACGATTCTAGCTAGAGGCAAACGGACTTCTAGTCACAGGGATGAGCTGTGATAAAATCGAAACATTCTGTGGATGACAATATATATGCTCCTGAAAAATTTATTTCGGTCTTTGGGGGGGGGGAGTGTGGATTTGTAAACAGTCACTGTTACGATTAATAATGCAAAACTCTTCGGTAAATCGAATCGAGTTCTTTCAGTCACTGTGTGTTTATCTAAAAATAAATACGCTTAAATTCACCTTCATCTCTGCCGTGCACTAAAAACGGCTTAGGGGTTGAATCCCGGACTGAGGCCAATTCAGTGAGGTTTCGGTGCTAGCTAGAGGCAACCGGACACCTAACACACTGATGAGCTGTGATACAGCGAAAGAGTCTGCATGTGGTTCACAGTGCACTATATATATATATATATATATATATATATATATATATATATATATATATATATAGGATTGCTAAAATTGCGCCATTTTATATTTTAATTTCGCGCATGCGCGTTTTTTGTTTTTGATTTTGATTTTGTCGACTGCAATGTATAATAGGGTCAGTTTGATACCGTCTTTGAGGAAAAAAGAGCACCATAACGAAATTCACTTCGGTCGAAATTTGGAAACGGTATTCTGTACTCCTCAGCGTTCGCTCGAATACTTTCCAGAGAGTTTGTAACGTAACGGAGAATATGATGTAAAATAAGTAACGTTTGATCACTTCGATTCGAGTATTATGGTGAGCCTGAGATAACTGTTTTGACCAACATGATAAAAGCTTCTTCACCAACGAAATCTAAGCTCTGTAATATTGATGGAAGAGGTGTCTAGATCGCAAAGGGGAATATGATGAAAAGTAAACCTCATTTTATCACGTTCATTTCAGTATTTTCGTCAGCTTATGTCTGTTTTGATCAACAGAACGAAACTTCTGTACCAATAAGATAAAGGCAAGCAGCAGCGGTGGAAGAAGCGTGTGCATTGTAACGGGTAATATGATGCAAAGTAAACATCATTTGTTCACTTCAATTAGAGTATCTTGGTCAGCCTGAGATGACTTTTTTGAGCAACATGATGAAGGCTTTTTCACCAATGAGATCCTGGCACTGCAACACCGATGAACCAAAAGGGGAGGATGAAAAGTGTTGGAAAAAAAAAAGCAAAATAAATAAGATTAATAATTAGTCTTGCTTCATGGAAGAAAATGAACCAGCAGTAATCATTGAATTATAGTCATATGCTCTAGTCAGTATGAATTTGCTGGAAATGCTAAAGAAATAAAAAGAAAGGGAATACAGTCAAAAATTAAAAATTATTACCAAGGCGAAGAAGTTTAACCAACAAGAACCATTCACATCACCATAGTCTCTATTTCTCCTTAATTATAGGAGTTTTAAATAAAATGATAAGACGTATACTGCATTAACCAAAACATAATAATTAAAATGGCGTCATCTAAGAAGTTTATTCAGCAAATATCTCAACTATTACTGTGTTATCTACTTCGACTTATGTATCTGTCTATATTTCTGAGGTGAGGTATTATGCACCCTATTTACATTATTTTGACTACTATCCTAATCTTTGTTGCCATATTTATCGCAGCGTTTCTGCCGTTGTACGCTCCGGCCTTCTTCAGCTGGTTGGAATGTCGAACTGAACCCTTTATTTCGCTCGCTGTTCTAGTTCCACGTGGCATGTCTAATGGATGACAGTTATCAGTTATCTCCTCTTAATTCACCTCTCCAAGTTCTCCACTGCCTTAACCAGGTATTGAACTCACACCTATTTGGGTCTTGTCACTAGATCTAAGCAACGCCTTTGTCCACTGTGCCATGTGTCCTTAAGGACACATGGCACAGTGAATAGAGGCACAGTGGATAAAGGTTAGATCCAGTGATAGTGTTAGTTCACAGGCTTGAGCAAGTGGATCGCAGAACAGGGTCTGGGAGAAATAACAAAAAGAAAAAAAACTTATTGAGATCTACAAGGGACAGGAATATCTGGAGGGCCATGATTGCTTATGTCCTGAAACATAAAAGAAAAGAAGAAAAGCATTTGACATGATGAAGGCGATGAAGTATGTCACAAAGAACTGTTGGAACTGCTAATTAAGCTTTGACATATTTTGGAAGTATATCAGAATAATCGAGAACTTAAACTGGGATCAGAACACCTGCATATGGATAGAAAATAAATTCAGTAAATATAGAAAAAAAGAGGCATCTTTTCAAAGGATTTATTCAACTTATACAGTTAGATGATTCTGAGAAAATTAGAAGTCCTGCCAGGATTTAATACTGTCAGCCACAATTTTAACAACATAAGATATACAGATTACACAGTAATGATTGCAGACATAAAAAAAGAAACTACAGGAACTCCTACAGAAGATAGGGAAGGAAAGAAGAAAGGACTAAACACTAATTGCAAAAAAGGAGAGAATGCATGGTTGTAAGCAAAAGAAGTATCAGGAAGAGGCAGCTGAAATTTCTGGGACACGTAATGAGAAAGGAGGACTTGAAAAATTTGATACTCTCAGGTAGATAGAGGGAAAGAGGACAAAGGGAAAGCAACGCGTGACATTCTTAATAGGCTTAAGAAAGTGGATGGCAAAAAAGGCATAGTGTATAAAGTTCAGATGCAGTGACAGTGTTAGTTCAATTTTCGTTTTTTGAAATGACTATTACTTTCAAAATCATCCATTCTTTCTGTCTCACATCGTATACTCTCTGCTTCAACTTAATTATTCGAGCTGCAGTAGAAAGCATGATAAATTATTGTTTTATCCCCGATTATTATTAGGTTGGTGCAAAAATAATGTCGTTTTTGACCTTAAAAACTACGTCAAAAAACGATATTATTTTTGCACCAACCTAATATGTTATCCTCTTTACGTTGTTAACTGGTCAAGGACGGTGAAGTAAGCGCGATTGATTATACCCAGGTCAATGAATGAGACGGTGTAATAGGAAAATAAAAATACCGGAATAAAAATGAAGATGAATTAAGAGCGAATAATTATTATTTAAAAATTAATAATAATTAATATAAAGATGCTAAAGGGTAGGAATCATTCAATTTTTTTTAATCATTTCACCCAAAGCAAGACATCAAAGCTATTAGAAGGCAAAGGGTTTAAATAATATGGAAAAAATACTATTAAGGAAAGCAGACAAAAGAATATGAATTGCATTTAAATTTTTGACGATCATAATTGATTGGGAACTAAGACATCGGAGATGTGGTCTTCTTTAACATTGATATTATAATTAATATTACGATATTTGGAAGTTTTATTAAACATCAACTTTAAATGTTAAGAATAATTTATTAAAAGTATTCTTCTTTCTGGGTAGGTGATTTGTATCATGACCTAGACGTCAAGTATTGGTCGACTTTTAACCTCTTTTCGTTTTCATAATCATCACATAGATTTCTCTCTTTTTGTCATAAATATTCCGAAGCATGTCAATAAATCCACTAAGAAACAAGGGGTTTGTTAGAGTGGAACACACCTATTCTATAGTTAATAGACTCTCACACCTATAATAAGTAGGAGTCGCTAAGTCATTCAGGGAGTCGGGCATTCAGTCGACTGGCTGATCGGTTGAACTCTCTGCCTTCGGGCGGGGAGTAACCCGAAGGAGGCTACGCCGAAGGTCGGATTCTCTCTCGGGGAGAGAAACCGACCCTGAACCCGTTTATACGTGTTCAATTGGCATATTTTTGGCTGAGCCAACGGGCTCGGAGATCCCACTTTAAAAAGGCCTTGTGCCACATGAGGCTCGTGGTGGTGGTGGGGGGGTGAATATCGTCGGGCATTCAGTCGACTGGCGGTTCGGTTGAACTCTCTGCCTTCGGGCGGGAGGAACCCGAAGGAGGCTACGCCGAAGGGCGGATTCGCTTTCGGGGAGATAAACTGGCCCTGAGCCCGTTTATACGGGTTCAATGGGCATATTTTTGGACGAGCCCACAGGCTCGGATATCCCACGTTAAAAAGGCCTTGGGCCACATGACGCCCTCGTGAGGGGGTGACTGAATATTGTCTGGCATTCAGTCGAGTGGCTGATCGCTTGAAATCTCTCCCTTCGGGCGGGGAGGAACCCGAAGGAGGCTACGCCGAAGGGCGGATTCTCTTTCGGGGAGGTAAACCGACTCTGAACCCGTTTATACGGCTTCAATGGGCATATTTTGGGGCCGAGCCCACGGACTCGGAAATCCCACGTTAAAAAGGCCTTGTGCCACATGACGCCGTCGTGGGGGGGTGACTGAATATCGTTGGTCAGTCAGTCGATGTCGGACGACCGTTAGTCGGATACTAAAACTATCAGCGACTAGATCACTGCGTCATACCTATTATATGAAGTTCCTAACGTTTTGTACGTCGAACCTATTTTAGGACCGATTTAGTACAAATACAAGCCTCCACTGTGAAACCACTACATAACAGGGTTACTGTGAAAAAGAATGAAGAAAAGACAAACAGTTTTAAGGAGCATGGACAATAAAAAAAGAGGAACCAAGAAGACAGTAGACAGTCTCCCTCGAGAAGACATGGCTCAGTGGATGAAAGCGCTGGTTCAATCCAGTGATTATACCCACAGAGTTGTGCATTCAATTCCTGGCAACAGCAGTGGTGGAAAAAAAACATGTAGAGTGGAGTGAAGGAGACATAACTAATACTAAGACACCAGGAAGAGTGGAACTGGAAAAATCTTCCCCGGTGGGCGAAATAAAGTGTTCAGTTCGAAATTCCAATCATCTGTAGACGTCTGGAGTATACAATGGCCGAATCCTCGTGAATACGGCTACAAAGACGAGGACAACAGTCCGAACAATGTCAATAGTGTAAATAATTACAATAAAACATCTCATAAATATAGACAGATACTGAAGAAGGTCGGAGCGTACAACGATCTAAAAGTCGTGAATATGGCAATAAAGATGAGTTCGAACAATGTAAATAGTTTAATTAATTTCAATACAGCATCTCAGAAATATAGACAGGAGTTACTTTGTGTTATTAGAATGTAAAGTTTTGTTGTAGCACTTGCACGGATTGTTGAAAGCTAATTAAGTACAACTAAATAATAGTACAAAATGAAATTATATAATCTTGCATTTTATGCAGGACAATTGGCACATATATTGTTGCTGTTATATGTCTCTCATTTATAACGAACAGATATTTTTTGGCTTCAACTGGGATTTCTTTTCACTTTCGAAAAAGTCCGCTCATTTCATCCACTTGGAAACTTTGAATGTTTCAACCTCTTGAGCGTGCCGTTCGATTGAACTCTGTCAGCCTACTAACAGAGTTGAATTGTAGTCTTAGAAATAAGGAACTCGAATAGGGAATTCGAAGACGTAAAGCATTTGTCTTCCTTTGCCCCGATCTTGCCCTGTTCTATGACAGGAGAGAAAAATATTCACTATGAAAAATGGACGCGATGAAAAAGTGACAAGACGACAGAATGTTCGGTTATTATTCCGCAGTTTCTCATGAGTCACAGGTCACATGACATGCGTTAGCCAATTGGCTAGCGTCATCGAATCTTTGGAAATCTGCCGCCGACAAAGAATGAACGAAAGATGGAATTCACGTCAGTTAACTCGAGGCATGAATCGTAATTATCTATTGCTATTGAGGATTCACTAAGGATTGTCTTGGTTCGTACAATGCTATTTTAGGGCAAGTAGATTTTCGATATCTTTGAGAATCTTCAATATGGCACACCATGCAAAGGCTCGACATTGACGTACTGATTACTGCCACCAAAAATTATATTCATATCTTTTAGTAATTTTTGAGCATTTATTTTTAAATATAATCTGGAAAATGTACAGAATTACAGCTGGTTTTTGTTTATAAACTAACTTAAAAATTTCAGTATTTCAAGAATAAATCGAAATAATACTGATACTTTTGTATTAGATACATTGGATAGAAAATATATTCAAACCAGAATTCTAATTTTGAATCACTACAAATAAAATACTCAGTTTTTTTCTGTATTCGATAAGGGAAAATTGTGTAAAAATTGTAAAAGTTTACAGAAACGACCAATCAATTAAATTTATCTTGTAAATTGACATAACCAATTAAGTATGAATAAATGTTTACACAACTAATGGATATCTGTATAGCCTTTTCCTTTACCCCCAAATTCATCTAACAAGGCAAAAGCATTGTGCTGGAAACTTCTTAATGAAACCTGTATATCGGTCTACTATTGCTTTATTATTTAGATCAAGTTGAAGATATACGGTTATTGGTTATGGAATATATTGGCCCTTTTAATTTCAAACCAATATACTCAAATTATAATTTTATAAGGCTGTGCTATAAAGTTTTCACTGATCACTGGTATTTCAGCGCTCCAGTTTTTAAGATAAACTCATTGTTATGAATATCAAGAATGGTATCTCCTTGTTTTGTTACTCTTCTCTTTGGGAGAGCTATTTCTGTTTACTGAGACTATAAAAGGACATTATACGCGAACCTTGTATTATCAGCTGAATAAAGCTTTCTTAAGGTCATCACCTACTATTTTTGTCATTACACTTGTTTCCTAAAAAAACGGTAACTATTTGGAAAATCATATTTTGCACCTTTTTTTTTATAATGTGAAACCCCCAACTTGCAAATTGAGTGCAATACCACGGTACTAAAATCGATTTGCCCTAATGAATAATCCAGAATAATTCCTTCAACTGCTTTTCGTAGACCGTGATTTTTCTACAATGGGGGACAATTTTCAGTGACGCTACTCTTTCTGCACCCAGCCACACCGATCACCAAGGAGTGGAATCTGAAACTGATACAGATGCTGGATGACGTCACAAGGCTGTACTTACATTAAACTTACGACCGTTCAAGGTTAGAGAAGCCATGTTACGATGTTATTTAAAACATAGCTAGGGAGAGTTGGTTTCGCAAAACTAGTAATACAAAAATAAACACCAGACTCAAGCTAAATGTGAATCCTGATTCTCGATTTTTCCATCCACGCCTATATTAATTACTCTGATTTTTACGGATTATCTATCCTTTGCAAGTTGTATAAAACCAGAAAATATTTTCTAGATTATAAGAATGTTTCGTTTTGCAGATTATTTAAAACGAGAAAATTATTTCTAGATTATAAGAATGTTTCCCTTTGCAGGTTATTTAAAACCAGAAAATATTTTCTAGATTATAAGAATGTTTCCTTTTGCAGGTTATTTAAAACCAGGAAATAATTTCTAGATTATAAGAATGTTTCCCTTTGCAGGTTATTTAAAGACAGAAAATATATTTTTTAGATTACAAAAATTTTTTTTCAGAAATATAATTATGAGTTACTGATACAATTCTTACTAATTAACCCATAGCTTGGGGGAAGAAGAGAATAATTCTTACCTTTCGCAAATGAATACAACGAAGTCGACTGGAATTGGAACTTAGCCAACCAATTTCAAATTCAGAGCCATTATCCATTACACCCCGCTCATTCAAGCTTGCAGCACATGATTTTCTCAAGCGTTTACCAGTCTAGGTACTGAGCAGGCTTGACATTTCTTTGATTACCGTATTCCGCGCCGATAACAGTTACACTACCAGCACATGCAATCAGTGGTGGTGTTAATGGTTATACTTAACTAGCTTTTAAATTCGGGACTTATTGCTCGAAAATACAGCAATTGTGAAAAATGATTTTCTAAGCGTAGCTTAGATGTGGCACAATGCCGAAAGTGTGAAGCACCCTGTGAGGATCGAACTCACTACTCAGTCGTATAAGATTTAGCGAGGCATGCTTGCTAACCATTATACCGTGTCGAAGAGCCCATACTAGCTTCTAGACTCTGGTTCAACTTATTTTTATAAACGTCAATCTATTAAACTATATTTAACAAGACATTAAATTCTAATTTAAAAAAAAAAAAAAAAAAAAAAAGAGGAAAAGTCAACCGTGTCTTTGCAAGAATCTGTCCAGCACAGCGCAAAAGCTGATAAATACTAATTGACGAACTCCAGATCGATTTTACTGCGTTTGGCGGGAGAATCATTTTAAGTCAAAATAGAAACTCTTCAGAATATCAGCCTCTAATACTGTGTTCAAATTTAGTTCATTTTTTTTTTCAAGTAAAACAGATTTCAGTTTATAAAGAAATTCACTGCCTAAGAATGGAAATCAATTTGGCAAGATGTAAGTTTCTTGAAACAAATACCATCCGTTGTCTTAAAAAAAAAAAAAAGTGAAATATTTTAAAAAATAGACGAAAAGCGGATATATGTAGTTTTATTTTTCTAACAAAAGCGTTCTTGCTATTAAATTTTGTATATTATATTCCTCTTTCGCCAGACTGAAAAGAAGGTATTAGCATTGAATTGAGTTTCTTTTATACTACAAGTTTTATTTAGGAAATTAAACTACTGAGGCGTGTAAACAGGAAGAAAGATAATTTTTAAAAGCCGATTCCTTCTTTGGCCTCTTAGCTGAATTTACAGAATGGAGAGTATTCACCACTCTCTCTCTCTCTCTCTCTCTCTCTACACACACACACACACACACACACACACACATATATATATATATATATATATATATATATATATATATATATTGTTTCACTCTCTCTCTCTCTCTTTGTATATATCCTGTCATTTCTCTCTTGTTTTCTTTTTCGTTTCTTCTTTTTCTTTTTTCACGCTCTCTCACACACACAGCCTCTCTCTATATGTTTTCTTTCATTTCACCCTCGCTATCTTCTACACGTTTTAACTCTGTATTTATGCCTTTCAATCTCTCTCACTCTCTCTCTCTCTCTCTCTCTCTACACACACACACACACACACACACACACATATATATATATATGTGTGTATTGTTTCACTTTCTTCTTTTCTCTCTCTCTCTCTCTCTCTTCATATATATTTTCACCCCACTCTCGCTACCTCCTACACTTACCCTCTCACTCTCTATCTATGCGTTTCAATTTCTATTTCCCACTATCTCTCTCTCTCTTTGTATATATCCTGTCATTTCTTTCTTGTTTTCTTTTCCGTTTCTTCTTTTTCTTCTCTCACTCTCTCTCACACACACTGCCTCTCTCTATATGTTTTCTTTCATTTCTCCCTAGCTATCTTCTACACGTTTTAACGCTTTCTTTCTCACTCTATCTATGCCTTTCAATCTCTCTCTGTCTTTCTCTCTACCCCCCGTCTCTCTCTCTCTCTATATATATATATATATATATGTATATACATATATATATGGGGAGCAATATATTTTTGTTAACATTTTTCTATAGTCTACGCATTTTTACAAGTTGCCTGGGGGCGGAATTTGGATAGAAATTGACCGGTGTCCTTTCAGTGGTTTCGGTTTTCACCAGCCATTAGCAAATAATTATTTGTGTGCTCACAGAGTTCTGTCTGAAATGAAACATTCAACATCATGGACCAAAAAAAAAAAAAATAGTGATTTTTGTAGACTGTTTTTGTGAGATTTAACATGAGTAAAAAATTCACGAATTTGTACGAACAAAAATAAGACTCCAGAATGACATAAAAATCCGCAATTTTTTTTTTTTCATAATTTTAATTGTTGTTGTACTCAGTTTAATTTCTAATGTATACAAATGTAGGTAGAAAAAAAAAGCAAATATTTATAAGATAGCAAAGTTCACAAAGTATGTTCAGGCACCCAATCAAACTTGTTTGATTTGGGGGTAGAACGCGCCGGCTCTGATGTGTTTAATGGGAAATACTTTGGTTGTAATCTGAATGTCGAGTTAATTATAAATTCTTAATTAAATTCCCTGCATGCAAGTCAATAAAGCCACTAAGACACAAGGGGTTTCTGAGTGTGAAAGAAACAGAGCCGTTATTAAGGAGAAGAAGATAAGAAAAGTAATCAAGAATAATTTTTCTATGGGTACAGATTAAAATTTAAATCCGTTAAAAATTTTCATCGCTTCTTTTCTCGCTCTTCTCACCTGATGAACACTCTTCCAGCTCCAGGTTTTCAAGCCAACATTGCTCTTCAAATATTTAAATGCAATATTAATCGTTATTTACTGTCTTCTTGATTAATTTTCTATTGCTCTCCCTCGTTAATAATGCTTCTGTTTACTGCCTTGTATTGGGTGAATTTAATTTAAAAATAGCATTTTAGCGGAGACGTTAGACGTATAAAATTGACGAAAACTTTAGGAGGAACCGGACATCCAGTCCTAAACAAGAAACCAGAGATAAACTCATACAAAATATCTTCAAACAGTGCAATTTAAAAAAAAATGAAAAAATCTATTTTATTTTATTTTCAGTATGATCAGAGAGCATAAGTCTGGCGTCTTTTCAAATATTTCCCATTCCACTCAATGGCGCCTTTTCCAATATTTTCCATTTCACTCAATGGCGCCTTTTCAGATATTTCACATTTCACTCTATGGCGCCTTTTCAAATATTTCACATTTCACTCTATGGCGCCTTTTCAAATATTTCACATTTCACTCAATGAACTAGAAGGTTTCTGTTATCTTTGCATATACATACAAACAGCTTTTGTATATATACATCAGTTATAAAACAGTTTTTGCATATATACAAATAGTCATATATATGCAAACAGTCTTTGCATATACACAAACAGTCTTTGCATATATACAAACAGTTTTTACCTTATCGTCATATGTTTGTAATATATACACATATTATAACTAAAACCAGAATCTTTTTAGTGACCTGACAAAGTACTTGACTAACTACATATTATGAGAGTGTGCAATCGAACTAAATATTTATATGGATAATGATTTTCCTGATACCAGTGAGCCTCTAACATAATTTTTCTTATATCCAGCTTAGGAAGCATGCTGAGTGTCATCCCTTTATTTGATTTTTAATATCCAATCTTTTATTCTCTAATCAGAGCAGCAAGTAATTCTGCGAACAGAGTTCAAATTCCAATTCTGTATATGTCTTTTTAGAATTAATACTATTGAGAAAGGCATGAATCAGTTTCTTTTCCGCCCAGCTATGGGTTAAGTACCTGGGATGAACGGGTGCTTCTCAGCCTCGGATGATAGCCATTCTAAAAATATTTCTCTGAATACAAAACGGCGTACAAACATATCACATTGAAACACCGGTTCTCGTATAACCACGTAAGTTAAGCAACATTGAGGTTAGTGAGTACCGAGATGGCTATCCACTTAGGAATAGCCAGTACTGTAAGCTTGAATGTGCAGGTGGTTTAATCGGAGAGCTGAGTTCGAATTTCAGTCGCGTTTATTACATTCTCTTACGCGAAAAGTTTGAATCTAGCTCGTTTTTCTTCATAAATGGGTTTCTTGGTAGAATTTGTATCTGAAAATTATTATAAGGTCGGAATATTCACTCTAAAAAAAATAAATAAAATACAAAACAAAGAATTATTCTTAAAATAACAACAAAAAAATATTTCGGATTTAAATAAACTATAGAAGATTGGGAAAGCGTAAAAAAAATAAATTTGAATACGAAACCGTGGATAATGAAAAGTGAAACACTTCCACGATATTTCCCGATAAGTCAGAGCTATTCATAGAAAATAAAGTAAAGAAGTTTTTGGAAAGTCATTACCAACTACTTCCTGTCACAGTATAAAAAACACCCTTTCTTATCTTAAGGAAATATATATATATATATATATATATATATATATATATATATATATATATATATATATATATATATATGAATTTCAGTTTCAGTAGATGAAAGAACCAACCAACTGACGCATGCGCGTAGCAAACAGCGTCCATGGCTATGACTATAAAAATATCTCCGCGTTCTTATTGATTGCAGCGACGGTGACTTCGTCGTGTGTCTCTGCGTGAAGACGCTTTAATAAAACCGAACATTCGATGAAACGACAGTTATGTCCAGCCAAATTTAATATAGACTGTTGGCGTCATCCTTATTGACCCTGAACTCAAACTGCCCTGTGCTGGATATGTGTAAATTGATACGACCGTACAATTAATGGTTGTATTGTCGTATTTTTATTTATCTGGAAATTATGCTTAAAGCGAAGTGATTTTGCAACGCGTTAATATATCAAGACGAACTGTTTGCAGAACAGCTAAGAAAATTAATGAAGTTAAGAATATGCCAGTGTAATGTTTTTGTTTTTTTCTGTAGTGTTTATTATCAATATATTATGTTCTGGGGGAGAGCTTATTGTTAAGGAATTAAAACACTTCCGACATGTCCAATCCGCGGACTTAATTTGGAAAATAAAACCGAAACAAAATACCAGCTCTAAAAGAAACGATTTATTAATACAAAAATATTGCCTAACAGCCAAGCGCTTTCATGATTTCTTTTTAAATAGGACTGTAAGTCTTCATAAACAGATGGAAAAGCAACAGAGATGTCGTTCTACAAGACTAAGAATACTATGGGAAATTACAAATATTTTGAGAAAATGGTAACATAAAGAGCACTTATAATTAACATCAGAAATAGATAATTGAAACTTTTTCGAAAGAGGAGTTGGAATATTTTATATTTGCAGGACATATTGATGGCAAGAGGGACAGAGGAAAAAGGGCACCACCTACTAAGGATCTTGTGTAAATGGATGGCGAAACAGGGATTAGGGGAGATAGCAAAAAAGATAAAATTTGTTATTATGCGTTTTTATTTGTGGATTACTTAATATAAAATTTAACTCTTTTAAAATTAGTTTAGGCCAGACCAATATCAGATACCATATAATATATGGATTCAAAAAAGGGCTCTTTAGCAATGGATGCAGCAATAAATATTCGTTCTATGGGGATGAAGTTTTAATTCTCCCACCATGCCATATAATTTGGATCTTCTTGCCTACTTCTATTTTTACTGTTTTCTTAGTTCGAGTAACAACTTATAATTGTTAGCATTGTGCCAGACATAGCATAGTGAATGCTTATACGAGTTACGTATAGTAAATGAGTTCATTCACAAGACCATTACTACTGTATAGTAAGTTCGCTTAACGTTCTGGCGCTCCGTTTTCAGGCCTTGTGCCACACTACGTTAAAATTATTAAATATTTAATTAAGTATTGAAAATTTGGTACTCAGAGGACAGACTGACAGCAAGATGAACAGGGGAAAACAAAACATGACTTCATTGGGGAGCTTGTGGAAACGGATATCAGAACGTGGTTTAGGAGGGATAGCAAAAAGGCCACTAAGAGCTGAGAAATTGTGGAGAGCCTTCACTCAGCTAAACCAGATTTCAAACAATTATATAAATGTATATTTCTGAGATGTGGTATTATGATTACTTACATTATTCGGATTGTTATCCTCATATTTATTGCCATATCCACAACGTTTCTTCCGTTGTACGCTACGGCCTTCTTCAGGTGATTGTTCTCACGGACATATGGCCCAGTGGATAAAGACGTTGGTTAGATCCAGTGACTAGACGCAATGAATTGTGAGTTCAATACCAGGCCACATTAGTGGTGAACCAAATTTGGAAAGTTGAGTTAAGTTTGAAATATAAAGAAGACGTTCCTTTGTACGCCTTCTTCTGAATTTTGGTAACATTTTTTTTTTTTTACTAAGAATTGATTTTAGTTTTCCATGTCAACATATTGTTAAATTTCTCAGGGACGTTCGCTTTATATTTAAATTCAATGTAAGTAAAAAAAGTATTTCCTTTTTAAACTTGCCTTGATAAAGTCGGACTGACGAAACACGTTGGCAATGACTAAGGAATATATTTTCGATTTGTCTTCTTTTTATCCAAATTGTCTTATATTCAGAATTCTTCTGAGAAATATAACACATATATTACCCATATATCCTATTCCATTAGTCAGAAGGAAATTCTACACAGACAGTTTCTTCCCAAGTGCTAGTAATTTGTGGAACATACTGCCAAGAGGATGCTTCTCGAATCACTACCATATTAACATCAGCAAGTATAGTCTGACCTTTCACGACAACGAGGCTGGGATACCACTACTGTGCAGGGGTTTAAATGGTGCGAAATTGAAAGAGAAGAGTGAGGAAAGGGAAGAGTGAATAAAGGACAAAAGATGAACGAGAGCAAGAAAACAAAAGATGGCGATTGTCTTTGCATTTAAATTTTTGAAGATGTAGTTATCGGGAGAAGCAAGGAAGTTATCAAGGAAACAAGGTGGATGTGCAAGAAAAGAAACTGTTTGAGTAGAAGCGGCCGTTGCATTTAGATATTTTAATAGTAAAGGAGTGGCACCTAGATCCCAATCTAATACCATGCTTAATTCATGTAGTCGGAGCAAAAGTTAAAAAATGGTCGTCAGAAACTATGTACAGAAAAGACAAAGGGAAGACACGTTGCGTCGGTGAGAAAGTGACTGATATCGAGATGCTTCGTTAGGATCAATAACATTAATATCCTTCTCTGGATTTTTGTCAAGAATTTCAAAATCTACAGTCAAGATACGGCAACATTATTCAATCCTCTTACGAATAGTAGATTTGTAAATGTTCAAGATGAATTCTGACTTGAAGAATTTTATGACACGACAAACAACCAAATTTTCTTGCAGTTGATGCAGCTATTGATTAGATGTAGTAGACCAACTTCAAGTCAGTGTAAAATATGAGGCCAAGAATGCCCAGTGTGTTGCTCTCCTGGAGTCTAGCTTCAGTCATATTGATGGCAGGCAGAAAAGCTTTTCTATGGTGGTTAAATGAAAGCATTTTTTGTCTTGTTGACGTTAAAATTTACAAGACACGAGTTAACCCTCTGTCTGAAGGTCCTTTCCAAGAACAGGTTTACTTTGTGAGATCTGACAGATTTGCCATTGAGGCAGGAGTAAATGGTAGTTTCATCTGCATAAATGCCTAGTTGGGAACTGATGACATCGGGGAGATCATTGATGAAGATCAGAAATAGGGTAAGATCCAGGATTGAACCTTGAGTTTCACTCGCGGTCAAGAGAAAGGATCTGAAAGCAAACTCGTTGAAAACGAACTTCAATTCACTATTTGATAGGTACAATTGAATTAGCTCAAAAGTTCGTGTTGTGACACCATAGCCCTGGAGCTTGTGTTAGAAGACCAACGTGCCAAACCCCGTCGAACGTCTCTAAGATATCTAGAACCATAGCTCCAGCTCTGTTATCTTGCTTGAATATCCGCATAAACTGCACTTTTTTTTTATCATTTCACTCCAAGCTAGGCAATAAAAACACAAAGGTGTTACTGAGTGAGTGAATAGGTATAAAAACATATAAGAAAGAACAGAAATTTAGAAGACAGAAGCTAACGATTGATGTTGAATTTAAATTTTTGAAAATCAAAGTTGGCTGGAAAGAAAAAATCCAAAACAGAGTTCCAGAAGTGAGAGAAGAAAATGCTATAATAGAAGTTACGGTTGCATCTAGCCATTTAACTTGTATAATGGTGAGTCCTTGCGCTCAAAATCATAAAATCTATGTACCATACAAGCAAGTTCATCAGAACAATTACCATGGAAATATTTATAGAAAAGATAGAGAAAATGTGTGTTACGGGGTTAGAAAAGAAAGTGAAGCTGAGATGCCAGGCCAGGACCAATAAAAATATCGGGTTCTTCGTTGGATTTTATCAAGAATCGCTAAATACATATCAGAAGCGCTGAACCAGATGTAGCAGTAAGAGTCAGTGCATGAATAAACGATAGACTTATACACGTGTAAGATTTATTCTGGCGACAATTTTTCTTTCTAGCACGACACAGTGAACCAAATATCCTACCAGCAACCTTCGCAATTGATTCAATATAATCTGTCCACTTCATGTCAGTCATGTAAGCTCTAGATGCTGCAGTGAGTCACTCTCCCGGGGGTTAGCACCAACCATGCTGATGAAAGGTAAAAAGGTTTCCCTCCGACGATCAAAAGAGAACAGTTTCGTTTTGTAGGTGTTAATCAGCAAGCTATTCCTTGCCCCAGTTAACAATAGACTTTAGTTCGTTTTTATATCAGCTGCCGACTTGAACTTATCGAATCGATCTGACTTACTTAAATGGAATAATAATGGAAAAAGAGAGTGATGAAATGATGAAAGATAAAGTTGAAAGAAAACTGAAAGAAAACTTGAAGGAAAAGTGGAAAAAGTTCAAATAAATGAATGATTGGAAACATGACCTAGATTAAATAAAAATAGATAGAATGAATGACAAAATAGTTTTTTTCTTTTTACAAATATAAAAACTATTACATACATTACTGATAAATAACTATTATAATAAATTACTCTTCTGTTATCTTGGTGCATAAGTAGCTAAGTTTCATGTCGTCTAAGTACACCCTAGTACATTAGTATATATCAACTGAAAATATTTGTCCAACAAGTTGCAAGTAGTCACTCTCTTGGAGGTTAGCATCAGCCATACTGATGGAACGTAAAAATGGTTCTCTCAGGTGATCAGAACAGAGTAGTTTCGTTTTGCAGTCATTACTTAGGAAGCTATTCCTTGCCCCAGTTAAAAATAGACTTAGTCACCGACGTATATGTTTCTAAAGAATTAATGGATTAATTTTCAATACTACATTTTTTTTATTGTTCCAAACCTTATTTTACTGGATATCTGTGTTTGAAATGGTCACTCCGTTTTTTTATTTATTTATTTTCAAAAGAGTCCGCATGCAACAAAAACTAATAAAGAGAGTGTGCTTTCCGGCGGTGTTCGAGTTTGATTGTATCCATTCTTCAAAAGGGCAACTGGGATCTTTCTGTTCTATGTCACACTCCGTGGCCCAGCAGCCGGATCAAACAATTGTTTCTCCTACTGTTCTTGCCTTAGTGCACATTTTTTATAGAGTTATCTCGAGTGGGCAGGCTGATAGACGCAATCCACACTTTAATAAATAACAGTTCACAGCCGATCATAAGTATTTTTAGATCAACTGTCACATTGACCTCACCGAGCCGATCAGACTTAAAATTTACTCGGGAGTTTGTGTCATCAATATAGACAGCCAATTGCGTATTGATGACACCGTTGCTGAAAAATCGGGACAACTTATGTCCAATGATAGAGCCCTGTGAAACACCTGCATTAATGCAAAAGGTCTAGAAGAGTGGGCGTTCAAGGGGACATTCATTTCGCGATTTGATAAGAAAGATTGAATCAATCCATAACCTTTCGACCTCTGAAGAAGACCAGCTTCTTACCGCCTGCTATTACAACAATCTCATTCCGTAACTATCTACCTTGAGTTACTCTTTGGTCTTTTATTGTGTGAATATTAGTAATAACAAAATCTGACTCAGATTATCATACCGATCTTTGTCACTAAGTGGTTTGTAGCAGTAGTAATAGTTGTAGAATTAGTATTAGTTGGTGTATTAGGTATATTTATAATGATAATGTTGATAGTGATTATATAAACAGCACTTAAATACAAATATCTATCCCACTTTTTCCTATATAGGAATTAATCGATCATTTGGTTTTTAAAAAAAGTATGGTCATTGTTAAAACGCCTTGCACAAACTAAAACAATCACAACGCAGTGTTGATTCTTGTGTCTATAAACTGTCTATAGCAGGGATGGGCAAATTTTTCAGTGCAAGAGCCACATTCAGAAATTCACAATTTTATTGCGCTGCATAGTACATTAACCCAAAATATTTAATATTCAAAAAATAGACAAAAAAAGCCTTTTAAAGAAAAATGCAATTAATTTTTATTATTTAATATTTTGTAGTACTGTAGAAGATTCAAATGAAACGCATTTATTTGAAAGACAAAGTAACTGAGTTAAAAGTACTTTAAAGAAAAAAATAAATTTTTAAGTTGAAGATTTGCATGAAACACATTTGAAAGACAAAATAACCTTGTTTTAAGAAAAAAATAATTTTATTAATTAATATAAATTAACTCTGCGCAAAAAAATAAAACCAATTCTTACTAATATTTTAAAGTAGAAACTTCAAATATAACACATATAAATAACTAAATTTAAAGAAAAAAATTAATTTAGATTTTAAAGTAGACACTTCACATGAAACACATTTGTTCGAAAACAAAGTAACTTCGTAACAGAGGGATCTCAATGAGTCAAAGAGAAATAATGTATCTGACTGCAATCATTTATAAGTTTAAAATTAGGCGTCAGAATACTTGTAACAATTATTTGGCGTTGCTAGGTAAATTTCTCTTTTCAAATTTACTAAGATTTGGCCGGCCGCATGAATTCTTTTGGCGGGCCGCATGAATTCTTTTGGCGGGCCGCATGAATTCTTTTGGCGGGCCGCATATCCACCCAACCGCTCTCCGGACCGTAGTTTATCCACCCCTGGTCTATTCTGTAAACACTCTATATCCAATAATAAATATTATTTCCGCTACAAATTCAGCAAATTTTAAACAACTAAATATATACTCTCTCTCTCTATCTATCTATCTATATATCTATCTATCTATCTCTCTTTCTCTCTCTCTCTCACACACACATTCTAAACCGTTTGGATTTTGAAGAATCCCTTAAAAAGTGAAGGTTACGTATATTTTTCAAAAAACTGCTTTAGTAGCTCACTTAGGAACAGAAATGTGATTATCATATACAGTGTAACCCGGATATAAGAGAGTTGTCGGAACAGGAGAAGTATCTTATATCGGGGTTTCTCTTATATCCGGGTTTATATACATTAACACAGGCTCTAATTTGAGAGCAGAGACAATCTCTCTTATATCCGGGTTTCTGTTATATCTGGGTCTCTTATATCCGGGTTACTCCTATTACCGGGTTATTGAATAATAATAATAATAATAATAATAATTAGAAGAAGACATGAATAATTACAGTTGTGGGACAGCAGGTTGATTGAAAAGGGTTCTGATAGACTCATTGAACAGAGTTCTGATAAGCCGTGACTTAAAGAAATACAAAAAAATATTATGTCTATATTTCTGAGATAAGGTATTATTTACACAAATTACATTATTCGGACTACTGTCCTCATCTTCGTCGCCATATTTATTACAACGTTTCGGCCGTTGTACGCTCCGGCCTTCTGCCGCTGGTTGAAATGTCGAACTGAACCCTTTATTCCTGAAGGACACATGGCACAGTGAATAAAGGCTTTAATTAGATCCAGTGACAGGACCCAAAGAGGTGTGAGTTCGATACCAAGTTAAGGCAGTGGAGAACTTGGAGAGGTGAATTAACAGGAGATAACTGACAACTGACATCCATTAAATATGGCACGTGGGGCTAGAGCAGTCTACCCTAGTGAGCGAAATAAAGGGTTCAGTTCGACATTCCAATCACCCGAAGAAGGCCGGAGCGTACAACGGCGGAAACGTTGTAATAAATATGGCGACAAAGATGAGGACAATAGTCCGAATAATGTAAATAGTGTAAAAAATATTCTCTCACAATTATGGCTCACAACTTATGATTGGCTTTATCAAAGTAAAATGTATGTGATCTTAGATTGTTTTACTTAAAAAAGTAACTGTTAAAATAGCATACCATTTGTAACCTGGAAAGAAATGAGTTCCAACAGAAATCATAGGAACTGATAATAATAATAATAATAATAATAATAATAATAATAATAATAAAAAAGCTATCATAGTATAAAGACCTGAAAATCGTAATAAACAAAATGTGGAAATTGAAAACAAGAATAGTACCAGTTATAGTAGGTGCGCTTGGAATGATAAAAAAGGAACACAACAACACATTGAAAGTAGACTGTTCTAGTTCCACGTGCCATAACTTTTCTGAATATATCAGTTTCAGTTATCCTCCTTTATTTACTCAACTCTCTAAACTTTATTCACCTCTGCTGTGGGCAGGTATTGTACTCACAAAACTTTGAGTAAGTCACTGGATTACTTCAACCAACGCTTTTATCCACTATGGATGAACTGAAAGCGTCGCTTCGAAATTTCAACGTGTATCACCTGAAGAAAGCCGAAGTGAAGAACGACCGAAACGTCGTGAATATGAGAATAAAAATGAGGACTAAAGTTCGAACAATGTAAATAGGGTAAATACGTTAATATTAAATATAAGAAAAGATAAATTGTTTGGGCAAGTCATCAGAAAAGAGAGAAATATACCTTACATTACGAAACCGGACGCCCTAGAAACGCGTACGTGAGAGTCCATTAAGAAATTATACAGACTCCAGGGGAGAATTAATGTACATAAATATACGATATATCATTGTCGCTGCAAGGGAACATTCGATTGTGAAAGTCATGTTCACCCAGGTGTACAATACGCAAGGCACCAGATGGCCATAGAATAAATAAGGGCGATGGACTTTTTAATCTGGGAGGGGGTAATGTCTTCAAATATTTTATTATTCTCTGTGTAATTCAGTTTGAAAAAGTCAGACTTCCTGTAAAATAAATTACTGACCAGCCACTACTTAGATTGTTCGCATCTTCTTCTTACCTTCAAGACGTTGGCGATCATTGCCCGCGACAATGTCCAGTTCTTTGAACTAATAACTTTTGTCCTTTTGCCCAAAATTTGTTCCGCCATCCATTCACTCAAGCTCGCCAAGTTCGTTATCCGTGGCTTTCCTTTGCTACCATTACCTTCAATCTTTAGGGTATCAAACTTTGCAATACCTCTTACTTCATTATGTTGTCAAGAAATTTCAATTATCTCTTCCTCGTGTTAAGGATACGTGTCTTTTTTTGTTGCCAATGTCTACAGAACTTCGTTGCTGTTTATCAGTAATAGTTTAGCGTTGTTGAAAGGATAAAATTATCTATCAAAATTGAAACATGAAAGGTTCGAGATTCCATGGTGCGATCGATAAATTGTCGTCTAAATGACGCAAAAATGAAAATAACGCAGACATGTCATTTTAACAGATATACAGGGTGCGATAGATAAATTGTCGTCTAATTGACGCAAACATGAAAATAACACTGACATCTCATTTGAACAAAGATACAGGGTGGGATGGATAAATTGTCGTATAAATGACGCAAACATGAAAATAACACTGACATCTCATTTTAACAGATATACAAGGTGCGATGGATAAATTGTCGTCTAAATGACGCCAAAATAAAAATGACACTGGCCTCATATTAACAGATATACAAGGTGCGATGGATAAATTGTCATCTAAATTACGCAAAAATGAAATTAATACTGACATCTCATTTTAACAGATATATTTACCAAATTTACACAAAAATATCTTGAAATGCTAAGGAGTAAATTTATTATTTACTCTTCTAGGTGGTCTCCTTGATTAAGGCAATGAATGTTCCCATAATCCTTGCCTCCAGTTCATTTTTAATGTTGCAAGGAGTTTTATTGACCTCTCGATCAACGGCGCCCCATACATAATAATCAAGGGAGTTGCAGCCTTGGGAGTTAGCTGGCCAGATGTAATGGGTGATGTGGTCGCAGAAATTGTCTGACAGGCATGGCTGGGTTTTCCTACATTGTGCAGATTCCTGTTGCCGTATGTAGGATCTTCCAGCAGCCACCCGCTTGATACAGGGCATCACTATCACCCCCAAGGCACTTGATGTAGGACTACGTGTTGCGATGTGGGAAATGGAATGGAGGCATAATTTAGCCATCACTAGTGGTTATTCCAAGCACATTCGTAATCACCATTAGACAAATCCAACACTTTCCGAATCCTCTGCACGGTCCGCCGATTGACACCCAAACACTCAGAAATGTTCGTATTGGATCTTACTGTGTGAATGCCGAGAAGGAGAGCATGCCGTTTCCAAATTTCTGGCGACGTGAATTGCGTGATGATGCTTTTTTTCTCACAGAGGGTGCCTAACTGACCCTACTATAGTGTTCAGGGGACAATATCAAAAACAAACCACGCGTATGCACGAAATTAAAAAATGAAATGGCGACAATTTACCCATCGCACCCTGTATACAAATCAGTCGCAGAGCCGGCATTTTTAATTCCCCCTCTTTTGAATTCTTTCAAAAGGTTGGTATGGCGTGTTTACATTTTAGTTTTATAAAGCGTCGAAAGAAATGAACAGAAACATGCAAGAAGACGCCTTGATATTAAACACTATTCATCGTTCATGTACCTTTAGCACGTTGTTGATCACAGCTCTTCACAATTTCCTGCCCCTTGTAACTCTTAATAAATCTTAGCTTTTTGATATATCTCTTAACCCCGGTTCTGACATCTATTTACACGAACTGACTAGGTAGGTTATGCGTTGTTTTTTCTGTCTATCTTGCTTTCAAACAGTCTTATGAATATCATATTTTCCAAGCCTTCTTAACTCATTAGATAATTCAACAGTCATGTCCTATTTACTCATATATTCGGTCCATGCTATACTCATCATCCTTATGTAGAACCACCTCTCTGATATTGCATAGCAGTTCAGGATTTTTTTCTTTGTTTCTCACCATATATTCTCTATCTTAATACGTTACTTAACTTTAGGGATAGCAGAATTGAAGGGAGGAATATTAGCAGAAATAGATTTTTAGAAAAAATATTACCAACAATGAAAATTTTGTTGGTATTAAATGATCTATTGAGGTTGATATACCGTAAACCAAACCAAACCAAACCAAATCTAGACTGGTAACCGCTTAGGAATTCCAGGTGCTGAATGGGTTGTGATTGTAATGGATACTAGTTCGTAATTATTAATCGGTGAGCCGAGTTCCAATTCTATTTCCTTTTGTTATATTCATTTATGCACAAGTATCCCTGGGAAAAATATAAATCCACTTCTCTCTCCCCAGCTAGGGGTTAAATAGTAAGACTTGTATAACTAGATAATTATTATTTAAAAAAAATTCTCACAATCTAAAATTATTTTCTGGCTTTAAATATCCCGCAAAGGGTTGATAAGCCGTAAAAATGAATCAATCAATTAAATGCGATCCATGAAGATAAACTTGATTCAAACATTAATTAATAATATATTCAAATACAGAATTCTAATTTTTTTTTTTTTTTTTTTCAATGACAGAGAGATCGGGAAAAAATTCATGAAACACCGTGGCACGTCATGTGACAACTGGTGATTTTGATGTTCCTTCTTATGCTTGGACATGAAGACTATATTAGCAAATATAAACCTGAAAAAAAGACAAATAAATAAAGATCTAAAAAGAAGTAAAAAGATTAAAAAAAATAAAGTACCATAGGAGGAGGAATCTATTATAAAGCCTTATTTATGCGTTCAAGGAACTTTTTGCATCATTTCTCCATAATTGTACAGTGGGCTTCCGTTTGTCGTTCTCAGACAACAATGGATTAGCGTGCATACATATCAATTATTACTAGTATTATCATTTTAATTTTCTTTTCCTTTCATGAATTTGTGCACACGCTTTTCGGTATATATGCTACTGTACGCCAAAACACGCGCATGAGATTAACTATTAAAATTGATCCTCCCGACCGACACGCAAGTATTCGAATGCATATATATGTGGGACTAGAAGGCGAATTTGAAAGACTTGCGAGTCTAACATTGATTCCCAAGAAAAAAAAAATTAAAAATAAACAAGAAAAAGGTTATTTCAGAAATTTAAACCAAAAAAAAAAAAAAAAAAAAAAAGAAAAAAAAACAAAACTAATAAAAACTAGCCGTGTCCGAATCTTTATTCGACTCTAAGATTTTGAGCATGTCTCGGTGGAACCTAAATCATCTTCTGTTAAATGCTCGTAATTGATTGAGGCATGCATCCACATTTAATCGTTTTTTTGTTTTTTTTTCTTGAACAAAGCCATCGTTAGTCTCGTGTTATTTCATGATTTTCCGTGACTAAACGATACTTTAATAGTTGTGGCGTATTTACACGTGTTATAGTAACAGGACATTTTGCAATTTGATGGACGTTTTACAAATGGGGATTAAAATAAATTCTATTTCAGGCAAATAGTTACTTTATTGTCGTTTCTAACTAATGCATAATATCGCCAATCGGAAAAAAAAAGTCTGTTACTACTTTCTTTTCCTTCCATGTGCCACGTCCCTCCACCTCCTATTCTTTGTAGCTTTTAACAATATTTGTCTTTTTACATACCCACACGCTTATTGTACATTCATCTTGTTAAACAAGCTAGTTTGGCAGATTACTCGCTGTCCCTTCAGACAAGTGGACGTTAAATTTCCCATGCCTTCTTTCCTCGTTATATGCCCGATAAATTTCCATTGTCTTTTCCATTTTCATTAAAGTTTTTTCGCTGGACACATTTTTAGGACGCATTTTTTTATCTGCAGAACAACATTTCTTTTGCTTTTTTTAAAAATCATTTCACTCCAGTCAAGGCAATAAGGCCACTAAGATGCAAGGGGTTTTCAGTGTTTGAGAATTTAAGAAAAATGTACTATTAAAGAAAGATGCCAATAAAAGGACAAAAATGAATAAACCAGGAGATAAGGATTTTGCCATTGTATTTAAAGAGAGTTCTAATGCGCGAAATGAGAGAGAAGAAAGTATTAACATAGAACTTACGGTTGCATCTAGTCATATACTTCATAGTAGTTTTTTCTCATATTCTCTAACATTCGGTAACCCCCTTGCACTCTACTGACTTTATTGTCTTGCTTTAGGTGAACTGATTAAAAAAAAAAAACCGTTCCATTCATCCACGGATTTTAATTATTTAGTATTTACTAATTCCACATCCTGAAATTCTCTGATCTATTCCATGTAAGTACCATCCCTGCTTTCCTTCCAATTCAACATCATAGTTTTTGTATTGGAGATTTTTTTTCTTGGGTCTTATTTCTTGGAACTCTTGGTAAAAAGTTGTTAATGTATGGTGGATTTAAAAGCGATTCATTCAATACTTACCTAAGAATATATTCGCGAAAATTTCGTATAATGAACTCAGCCAGGTATCGAACTCTGCTCGTCAATTTCATTTTGCGAGTTCCTCTACGATACACGACTCGCACATCTGTAACAGTCAATATATAAACAGTCAATACAAGTTTAGATCTAACACTTGAGATATATATATATATATATATATATATATATATATATATATATATATATATATATATATATATATATATATATATATATATATATATATATATATATATATATATATATATATATATATATTATTGACATAATTGTCAAAGAAAATATTTACTCTTTGAATGCTTAGAAAAATAACGTGCGGGTTTTAAATAAATTTCAAAACTGTATTCAATTTGAAACGATTTACGGGTTGGAGATTGATTCGTTTAGGCGAGGAAAAAATATGTCAAAATGCTGAACTACGCTTTTGGTGTTAGTTTGAAAATCGCATTTATTTTTAAACGGAGTTATTTAAAAAAGTTATTTAAAAAGTGGAGATTTTTGTTGTGCTCTTTCTTGTAGATAATCTAACACTGATTAAGTTAATATCGTCTTTTTTTTCATCTGAAGATGTTCGGCCCAAGATAATCATGCTACGAACAATAGCAAAAAAGAAAAGAAAAAAATGAATATATTACGAGTTATTTCTAAAATGGAAACATGGTGTAAATTTGGCACAACCTAATGTCTGTGCTTTTTCAATTTATCAGCCATGGAGTAGATCACTATCATTTTAAAAAGCTATCAGATTTCAATAACTATTATGCATTATATCACACGTTATTTTCAATATCGGAACGTCAAGTGTTAATCTATGGTGCGTTTTATGTATTTACTAGCAGCATGACCCGGCGTTGCCCGTGCTTGATTCAAAAATCGTACGACTCATACAGCAATCGCTATCACTTGACTTTTTGCCCTTCCTTGCCTTTAAAGGAGTGACCTTTGCCGTGCTGATGTTGCTACATGCCTTACTTCTTGCCTATCTCACACTGCGAATTTTTTCTAAGCTCTATAATAAACATTAAATCTGTTACGAAAAAAGAACTAAACAAAATGAACACAAAACGATCAGCTTTAAAAAAGGACTCGTAACTGGAAAAACCGAATGAAAAAAGAATGTTAACAACAAATACTTTTTCACACCCAACCCAGTTCTGCGGAATCAGAATCAACGTTGAGTTTAAGCAAGTGAAGGAGCCAATTGGAGTAAAGTGCCATGCAGATTTAAATTTTTCCCACTTGTGACGAATGCAGCTATCGATGTTTTTTGCATGCTAGCATGCTAGTTAACATCCGTGTCAGTCAGCTGTTGGCTCTCACGCTGGCCAGTAGAATCTTCCTGGCTATTCGTGGCAGCCAGCTAGAGGCTCTGACTCTGGCCAGTAGAAAATGGCCGCAAACTACATGAAAACTGCCGTAGAACCATGAAAAAATCGATTATTTCCACTATCGATGGGAGTTGGGAAATGCAATGTCGGCCTTGGTCTTCTCGCTAACTTGGAGCATGTGCATGTAAATTTTGGTGCAAATCCGTCAAAAATTGCGGCCGTGCCTTCGTTACACACACACACACACACACACACACACATCCTGCCTTTTATAGATAGAGATTCATTTTCATTTATTTTAATTCATTATATTATTTATTCCTATTTTATATACAGTAATGTGTATGCTGATATTAGATTTAATCATAAGTATTTTCCGTTTTAGGTAAACAATTTAATATTTTGACGAATAAAGTTGATAAACTAAAACGGGAAATTATTAAAGATACAACTTAATTAATTCAATGCAATTTACTTATTGGGTCTTTATGTTTTACGATGAAATCTACTGATAGTTGTAATCGTTATAAAATTCATATGCTGTTAATATTTTGCATTTCACTATTATCTGTAAGAATTTGATACGCTTCTTCGTGTTTCTGTTGAGGATGTGGGATGCAATAGAGGTATGGGATTCTATAGTAAGTTGTTCACTCCAAGTCAGCCGATAATGCCTCTTAGTCAGAAGGGTTTATACGGAGTGATAGAGAACGAGAACACTTTAGTGAAGAGAAAGAACAATAAAAGAACAGGTTTCAGGAAGAGAGAAGATGGCGATAATGCCACTAAGATGTCAGGTGTTAGTGGGAGTAAAAGAGATTGAGAAGATTTTAGTGAAAATAAAGGACAATAACAGAACGGTTTCTAGAAGACAGAAGATGGTGATTATGTCACTAAGACGCAAGAGGTTGCTGGGAATGAAAGAGAATGAGAAGACATTAGTGAAGAGAAAGGACAATAAAAGAACAGGTTTCAGGAAGACAGAAGATGGAGATAATGCCACTAAGACGCAGGGTTTACTGGGTGTGAAGGGAATGAGAAGATTTTAGTGAAAAGAAAGGACAATAAAAAACGGTTTCTAGAAGACAGAAGATGGGGATAATGCCACTAAGACGCAAGGGATTATTGGGAGTGAAAGAGAATGAGAAGAATTTAGTGAGGAGAAAGAACAATAAAAAAACCGTTTTCAAGAAGTCAGAAGATTGCGATAATGCCACTAAGACGCAAGGGGTTACTGGGAGTGAAAGAGAATGAAAACACTTTAGTGAGGAGAAAGGAAAATAAAAGAACAGGTTTCAAGAAGACAGACGATGGAGATAATGCCACTAAGACGCAAGGGTTTACTGGGAGTGAAGGGAAAGAGAAGATTTTAGTGAAAAGAAAGGACAATAAAAAAACGGTTTCTAGAACACAGAAGATTGTGATAATGCCACTAAGACGCAAGGGATTATTCGGAATGAAAGACGATTGTATGACTTTAGTAATAAGAAAGGACAATAAAAGTATAGATTTTCGGAAGACAGAAAATAGCGATTGGTTTTGAATTTACATTTTTGATGATTGTAGGTGGCTATGAAGAAAGAAAGCAGAATAAACTTCTAGGGGTGGGAGGTGCGAGAATAGAACTGACGCGCACCGCTAGCTTGCTCAACTGGAAAATGGTATGATCTAGTTGCTAATCTAGTAGTATACGTAAATTCATGCAGACGAGGCATGAAGGGGGAAAAGTCAACAGAACTGTTAAAAACCTTCATAGAAAAGAGAGAGAGAAGCCATGTCACGTCGGTAGGAAAGTGACTGAAGTCGAGATGCCAGGTCAGGATGGATTACATTGCAGACTCTTGTTTCGATTTTGTCAACACTCTGGGGATATATAGTAGGGGCTCGAGGACAGATATGGCAGCAGTATTCAATGCACTGGAGAATTTGAATCCAAAGTTTATTTGTATTTTTATTAAAAACTCTGTGCTTCTTATGACACTAGTTGAACATCTTTTAACATATACATATTCTATACCAAGCGAGCGTTGCGTTTCAGCACGATGTGTCAGCATATTTATACAATTGTACATGTATACTAAAGATAGAAAAATCCAAATCATTTCGCACTTCTTACAAAAATGATGTCTTCAGCTGGTTCCGCTAGTGGAATAGTGGCCACTGGCAGGTTGATAAAGCAAAAAAACATTTTTCTGGACCCGAGAAATTTAATTAACGTCATGAGATTTTGAATGATGATAATATTCTTATCAATTTCAAAAGGACAGAATGCATGGTTGTTAGCAAATCGGTGGTCCAAAATGCAAATTACAAATCTGCGATACCGAAATAAAACAAAGACAATTTAAATATCTTGGAAATATTTTAGCAGAGGACGGAATGTGCGACATTGCAATCCTAAGGCATTTTGGGATAGCTAACGTTGCCATCCAAAACTTAAGCAAAGTACTAAGAAACAGTAAAAAATACGTTAAAAACAAAGAAAACTGTCCTGAACCATTACATGCTATCATTCTTTGTCAGTGGATGTTGGACGATCTCCTCCTAAGTGTAGAAGTTACTTGAAGCAACAGAAATATGGTTCTATAGAAAGATTTTGAGAAAACTGTGTATCGGACATGTGAGAAACGATGAAGTTCAAGAGAAAATGGAAGCAAAAAGATCCTCTTACATGGTAGTGAATGCTAGACAATCTCATCATACATGAAAAAGAGACTTGAAGGAACAAAAATGTAGCACTACAGAAGGATTTTGAGAATACTATGCATTGAACATGTAAGCAACGATGAAATGTCTATGAACAGAGCACGGAAAGTGTGAAAATGAAATCAGAAGACGCATTTGGGTAACATAAGGTGCCTTCGAAAAACTAAGCATAGTATTAAGAAACAGGAAAATGTCGTTAGAAACAAAGAAAATAGTACTTATCCGTTATTTATCACAGATGAAGAAGAGACTTGAAGCGACAGAAATGTGGTTCTACAGAAAGATGTTGAGCATACCATGGAACGAACATGTGGGGAATAACGAAATATCTATGAAGCGAGGACAGAAATTGTGACATCGAAATCAGAAGACGTATTAGAATAGCAAATGATGCCTTCTAAAAGCTAAGCATCGTATAAAGAAACAGGAAAATGTCGTTAGAAACAAAGAAAAGAGTATATAACTATTAAATAATATCGGTCCTCCTATATGGCAGTGAATTCTAGACAATCTCATTTCAGAGGATGAAAAAACCTTGAAGCAACAGAAATGTGGTTCTCTATATGGATGATGAGAATACTATGCACTGAATATGAGAGCAAAGACGAAGTTTTGTAAAGAATATGGTAACGAAAAAGACACTTAAACTTAACTTGAGAGTAGACATTACTAGGACAGATAATGAGGAACGAAGCTTTGGGAAATCTGATACACACAAGATAGATTAAAATTAAGAGAGACAGGAAAGAAACGCATAACCTACCGAGGTTGAGTGAATGGATGTCAGGAAAGAGTTAGGGAGGGATGACAAAAAACAAAAGATACGAAGAGCTATAAAGGATAGGAAGTAGTGGAGTGCCACGATAACCAATGTCCTGAATGGTCACGACTCGTAGAAGATGAAGTATTATTTCTTACGAAAGGAAACTAGAAAATATCCTACATTAGTTACACAGAAAATATAACCACTACAGTTACGAAATTACTTAAATAGGCTGTCATCGTTGATGGTACGAGGAAATTACTAAGTCCATAATATACACTTTCCTGATAGATTTATTTGGATATTTTAAATTTTTAAAAGTTAAAATATGATGTGTTTCTTATCTGCGATGAATAGGATTAATTTTATAAATGAAAATGCTATATTATTCACAGAGAAATATCAACAATGCTTGCATTTGTTTACATCAAAAATATTTCCAGGTTAATTAATGCTCAAGTCTGTTGTTTTGATAAAAACTAGATATTTTCTTGTTGGGATATTACCCCTGTATAATGTCCAAGGTCTGATCCGGCTTTCTCTCATTTCTTTCTTTCTTCGTTTCTTCGTTTCTTTTTCTAATTGAAACCGAACAGTTTCTCTGATATGTCTTTTCCCTATTTCCTCGCGATCAAAACGGTATGCTCGTTTATTTATGAGGTATTGGAAGGGCATAAAACACGTTCTTGTTGGGATATTACTCCTGTATAATGTCCGAGGTCTGATCCGGCTTTCTCTCATTTCTTTCTTTCTTCGTTTCTTCCTTTCTTTTTCTAATTGAAACCGAACAGCTTCTCTGATATGTCTTTTCCCTATTTCCTCGCGATCAAAACGGAATGCTCGTTTATTTATGAGGTATTGGAAGGGCATAAAACACGTTTTAGCTAACTAGATAAAAGAAACATCAAAATAAACGTATAATATTTAACATCATTTTAAAAAACTTTTTTTTTATTTTTCAATAAATGATCACCCAACAAAAGGCACGAGGGCCACTCTAGATAGAGGGTTACAGAGTAAGAGGCACAATTTGTCCGGTTGTGTTGGAAGAAAACGGTTACCCTAAGATTTGAACAGGTATTAAATTATAGTGATTGATATATACGCTTTAGAGTCGTTTCCATAAGGCAGTGGTTCGTGGAAAGAAACCGCTCATTTGGAAATTACACCCCAAGAATACTAACGGAATGATTCACTGCAATGTGCGTGTCAGGGTTAGGATTTGCTTTGATGGTAAAAACCGATGAAACTAAGAAAGTACTTCATGGATGACAAGAGAGTGAAAAATAAAAAATAAACATTAATTATTGTAATTCAGATGACGCCAATTACGCCCTAATGAGTTCTAAATTGTGTTTCAGTTGTCTTCTCTCTAATTTTAAGATCCTATTTAAAAAAAAAAAAATCCAAAACCTTCAGTTGCATTTTAATACTGAAGACTGACTTCTGGCAAAGGGCGCATTAGCATATATTTATTTTATTCGATTTAATGGTTAAATATTAAATTATGATCACTATCTTAAAACTTGTTTTCTTAATATAAGGTTGGTGCAAAAATAATGACGTAATGATGTCGTTTTTTGACGTTAAAAAATGACATTATTTTTGCACCAACCTAATATATATGTATAAAGATATTTTTATGTTTATACATTCTTTTTATAGATACAAGTATTTAAGTAAATGTTCTGTTTATAATAAACAGTATTAACAACATTTACCGGCCTGAATGTCCGAGAAATTTTCATAGAAAATGTTCGTCTTCCGATAGGAATCGAACCTCTATCCGATACGGAAACGTCATATAATCCTGACGGGCTTTTTAACCGATTGGGCCACAAAGGATTTTTCGGTTAGCAAGGTCGAATTTACTAAGAAGTTTTTGGTTTTAATGTGGATTTAAAAAAAAAAAGAAATATGCTTTATTTTCCATAATTTTTCTACACGGGTTTCCGATCTCGCAACCTTCATCAGGCAAAGTTGTTGCTAAATCTATATTCTATTGATGAGGGTAATTTTTTTTTATAGAGTTAGGGTGGATATATAATGGATATATAATCACAATTTTTTAAAAAATTCAAAAAGTTGTCCCATTTATTTCTATGTGGACGCAAATGATTGGAATAAAACAACTGACAATTGTTTTTTTTAATTTAGTCTGTATAGCCCACCCATACTATAACAATTTTTTAACAAATGGCGTCATTTTTGACGTCATGTCTACACTAGTTATTAATAAAATACAGTATTATTGAAATTTATCGTACAAGACAAAAGCTGACGATTGACATGGCGTTTTCATTTTTGAATATCGTAGTTGGTTAGAAAGCAGGCAACCAGAGGAGATTTTCACAAGCGAGAAGTGCGAGAGAATAAATATTGTGATTACAACTAGCAATTTCAGCAGTCGAATTTTGATGCCTAAATGCCAGTCTAGTATGGCAGGAAATTAGGGTGTCAACGAGTAAATCCCATTAGGATATTTACCATGAAAATATTCATTGAAGGCTCAAAGGGAAACTACGTTACGGTGTTGGGAAAGCAACTGAAACCGAGATGCCAGAGTAAGAACAATAACGATGCTGATTCTTTTCTCAAGAATATCTAAGCACATAACAGAAACACCAAACCAAATGTGTCAAGAATTCCGATACACGGAGCAATAGCAGGCTTATAAAAATGCAGTACTAAACTGGCGTCGAGATCTCATCACTTTATAGACTATTTGGCTAGCTATAGCTGTAAGTTCTATTAAAACAGTTTCTTCTCGCGCACTTCCCGCATCTGGAATTCTCTTCCGGCTTCATGCTTTCCAGCCAACTTTAATCTGCAAAAAATATATGTACAACGTCAATCGCTGTCTACTGTCCTCTTGATTGCTATTTTCTCCTCCCGCTCATTATTAATGTTTCGGTTAGTAATTCTTCCACGTCCTATATCCCTCTTGTGTCTTAGGGGCTTTAAATCCTTGCTTCAGGTGAAACCGATTATAAAAAAGAAGAAAGTAATGTGCTGAATGTGTTTCTGTTTCTTAGCATTTGTTATTAATTTTTCGAAATTTACACTTTCTTTTTTAAAAAAATACAAAAAAAACAAATGTAATAAATCCTGTTTTAAAAGACTTTCCAAGACTATTAACGCGTAGGCGATCTTCAAAATGTTAGCAAGTGCGTAGCGTAGCTATGATGCGGTCAATACTAATATCAAAAGGAGAAGAAGGTGATTTGTACGTGAACAAGGAGTTCTGGATGATTTATTAAAAAATGTATCGCATAAAATATTATAAATATATTCGTCAGATTTGTATAAACCTTCCGGCTCCATATTTTCCAGCCAATATTAATCTGCAAAAATTTAAAAGTCAATCGCTATCTACTGTCCTCCTGCTTACTCTTCCCGCTCATTTATTAAAATTTCTGTTCGTTATTCTTCCACACCCTGTAACATCTTGTGTTTTAGTGACTTTATTGCCTTGCATCGGGTGATACTGATAAGAAAAATCATTTTAAACCTTTATTTTAATTATTTTTCTGTTTTGATTTAAAAATCAGTTTACCAAGTCGGAATTAGTTTTATACCTGCTATGCTTGAATGGAGCTTTCAATGCATTTTCTCAATGTTCGTGCAGTCGTTGCATTTAAGTTTTTGTCAAAAAAAAAACTGCCTAAGTGATATAAACGTATCAATTATGTTTGAATGAATTTTCTTTGAAGCAATGACACAAATTCAATTCCATTTACGACTTCATCAACTCAAGCTCAACAAAAAAAAACAAAAAAAAAACTTTTTAATCCTTTCCCATTATTTTAGTAAATAAGCAGTCATTTCGTTATCACAATAGAGTTTCGATCTTGTACGGCTTTATTTTAAGATAGTCAATATAGTTACTAATTATTAAGTCTGGCACACAGCTACAATAATGATGCACCGGAGAGAAACCCACTAACGAAATCATCTGCGAGATTCGCTAGTTCCCTCTCGTTGCCATTGTAGCATTTTTATCTGTCTATATTTCTGAGATGAGGTATTATGTACATCATTTACATTATTCGGACTATTGTCCTCGTCTTTGTTGCCATATTTATTACAACGTTTTGGCCTTCTTCAGGTGGTTGGAATGTCGAACTGAACACTTTATTTTGCCTTTATCCATTGAGGTCACATGGCACAGTGGATAAAGATGTTAGTTAGATCCTGTGACAGGACCCAAAGAATGTGAGTTCAATACCCGGTTAAGGCAGTGGAGAGCTTTCAGAGAAAATTAGAGAATTTTCAGAAATTAACAAGAGATAACTGATAACTGACATCCATTAAACATGACACGTGGAACTAGAACGGTCTACCCCACTGAGCGAAATAAAGGGTTCAGTTCGACACCAACCACCTGAAGAAGGCCAGAGCGTACAACGGCCGAGACGTTGTAATAGATATAGCGTCAAGATGAGGACAATAGTCCGAATAATGTAAATAACATTTTATCTTTTCTTAAAATTATTTGTTGAAGAATTATACCCAAACTTCACGAAACATTATCGTGAATTTGTTTGTCTATTTCCATTTTCCATAAAATATAGATACGTGCATTCGTTAGATTTGTATAAACATTCAAGCACAATGTTTTGCAACCAACATTAATCTGCAAAAATTTAAATGCAAACTCAATCGCTAACTACTATCCACTTGATTAGCCTTTTCTCTTCCCGCTCATTATTAATATGTCTGTTAATAATTCGTCCATACCCTGTAACCCTTAGTGTTTTAGTGGCTTTATTGCTTTACATGGGTTTTTACGATTTTTAATAAAAGTTATGTATTTTAATTTAATTGAAAGATATGTAAATGTAATAAATTTATTCGTATTTAATTAGAGAAGTGTTTCAATGAATAGAATTAATATCTTTTAAATTAAGTTTTGTTATTATAATAAAAAATATCGGAATATTATTTAAATACATAAATATAGGATTTTGGTAAATGGTTTTTATTGTTTTTATTATTAATAAAATCATGAAGAAGAATTCTGTTACGACTTACATTTCAGTGTGTGTAAAATGGATATCCAGTTAGTAAATTAGACATGCATTAATATGAAAGTGCTTCCCAAATATACTTTGTATGTATGTACATAGCTGCATGTGTTGCAATATTGAAGGACTGAAGAGTGTCTTGGAAATTTGCCTGTTTGTTCTGCGATAGGACAGTTCATTTCAGACTTGCTTTAAGGAAATTGGCAAGGGGATGGACCGAAATATTTGGCACTTGAAATATTGGATCTCTGTATGCATTTTAGAATATTTTTTTCTTTTAAGATTGTTGATATCAGGGCATTATGTAATAATAATAATAATAATAATAATAATAATAATAATAATAATAATAATCGCACCAGAAATCGTTAAAAAAAAATAGTGATCGCCAATTGAAATAAAGAATAATGGTCAACGAAACATTCTGTTGAGAGGATAAAAGACAAATTATCAAAGATTAAGAATTCCTGACGCAAAGGGCACATAAAAGGCGACAAACGGATTCGCTTATGAGGGCAAAACTGCATTAATACGAAAATATGCAAAACCACGAATAAATGGCAAAACATGATTTTCCTTAAGAAAAATAAAAATGGAAAACTAATTAAGGAGAGAATTGTCGTGGAGTGATTTCACAGTTGAGGCTTGTATTTGTACTAAGTCGGTCCTAAAATAGGTTCGACGTAAAAAACGCTAGGAACTTGATATAATAGGTATAACACAGGGTAATCTAGTTGTGGTCGCTTATACTTTAGTATTCGACTAACTGTCGTCCGACGTCGACTCACTCACCGACGATATTTAGTCACCCTCCACGAGGGCATCATGTGGCACAAGGCCTGTTTAACGTGGGATCTCCGAGCGCGTGGGCTCGGCTAAAAATATGCCAATTGAACCCGAATAAACGGGTTCAGGGTCGCTTTACCTCCCCGAAAGAGAATCCACCCTTCGGTGTAGCCTCTTTCGGTTTCCTTCCCGCCTGAAGGCAGAGAGTTCAACCGATCAGCCAGTCAATTGACTGACCAACGATATTCAGTCACCCCCACCCCACGAGGGTGTCATGTGGCACAAGGCCTTTTTATCTTGGGGTCTCCGAGCCCGTGAGCTCGGCCAAAAATATGCACATTGAACCCGTATAAACGGGTTCAGGGTCGGTTTACCTCCCCGAAAGAGAATCCGCTCTTCGGCGTAGCCTCCTTCGGGTTCCTCCCCGTCCGAAGGCAGAGAGTTCAACCGATCAGCCAGTCGACTGACTGACCAACTGACTCGTTACTCTTACTACTCCTACTTATTATAGGTGTGAGAGTCTATTAACTATAGAATAGGTGTGTTCCACCATAACAAGAATACATCTGAATGGTCAAAAATGAATCTAACGGGTTAGACAGATAATAAACTGTTATTCACTGAAACCTATGTAAACGAATTAGATTTCAAAATGCAGCACAAACCATAGATTGTCCTAAAACAGACGCACACACACACATCAAAGAAAAGACACCGGGAAATTAAAATCCAGACAGGTAACCCTATACAAGCGTGAAGACATGAAAGAGGGATTCAAGTACATGTTTCATATGGATCAAAGAATGAACATAAACATTAGTGAACAACTGGAGAAAAGCGGGAATTTACCTGGGAGTTTGGTAATGTATGCATCACGAAGATCAAAGATGTCTTTATAAAAGTTGACCCCCACCAGATCATATGGAAACAAGATTACTCTAACACAAACATCCGTGTGAATTCATGGGCATCTGGGATGAATGTACAAATTCATGAAATAATAATAATAATAATATGAAAGGAAAGATAAGAAAACAATGCTACTATTGAATGCGTTTGGTACTTCAGTCAGAGATGAATTCATCGAAAATAATAGATGCGATTAATTCGATGGCAATACCAGTTTTTACCTAAAGCTTCAGGGTTATAAAATGGAGCTTTAGTTGATATAGCCTGGATTGATTCCAGATTCGTAGGCTACTGAGTAAACATCGCATGCACCGCCCTAAAGCCGATATTGATAGAATATACCTCCCTTGGAAAGCTGGTAGAGCTGAACTCATTTATTTAGAAATATCTTTTAAAACACTAATCACATGCAGAGTAAAAATACTTAAAAACTACACAAAATAATTTTCCGAAGACTGCACTCAGGCATGAGAGTGCTAAGAATACTTCCTTCATTAAACAAAGCCAAGAAATACCTTAGAGGCAACAGATACTTAATGCAACAATTAACCTTAACAACCAACCCCTAAAAGAAAGAAAAAGAAATTGATTGGAGAAAGTTCCGATAGACTCATTGAAAGGATTTTTGGTAGCCCATGCATTAAATTGTATTCACAAGTGTAGCTCACACATTACGAAGAGCTTCATCTATGTAAAATGTGTATGATCTTATGTTTTTTTTATTTTATTTTTTACAAAAATGATCAGTGGAAAATACCATGAAACCATTTCTAACCTCAGGTCCCTGGATGGGACCCGGAAGGAAATGTGTATGCAACGGAAATCAAAGGAAATAATAATAATAATAATAATAATAATAATAATAATAATAATAATAATAATAATAATAATGTGTTATTTTTAATAGAAATTTTAGATTAATAAATAATTCAAGATGGCGACAGAAAAGAAAGCATTCCATTGGCAATGTGAAAAAGCAGGAGCAATCGGTAAATGCAAAGTCACATAGAATTCCCCTAATCTTTTTTTGTTATTATTGTTATTTCGACCGTTATATCACGCTTCCTTCATCAGATGACCGTGGTTTACTATAATGATAATTATAATTTATATCTATATAATATTATAATTAATAATATATTAAAATTTAAAACTTTATTTAACATAAGAAAGAAAGAGAAATGACAGCAAAGCCAAGCAGCAACAGCAGTCACAATTAAAAAGAGAAAACTCGTGAGTGCACTCAAGCGTGACAAGAAGCTCAACTCGCATCTGCATATGCATGTTACGTTTAATGATCGAAGTTCTTCACTCTGGTTTGTCCAAAACCCCAGTCGATTTATCCGTATCATCTTCAATTTGGTGACATAGAGATTATAAACTCGGTAACTGGGCCGGAGATTTGGACTCAGGGAAAACGGAGAGAGCAATAACTGAGAAATAATAGACGAGATCAGAACTAGATCCGATATCCGTTGACAATTTTCAGCTGAACGAGATTAATCCTTTGAGCCCTGACCACTGCTTTACCGGTGGTAGAGAAAAATGGCGTAATGTTGAGACACCGGTTGAACAGTGGTAGAGAAAAATGACTGAATGCCCAACTACCATTTTAACGGTGGGTAGACATTTTTGACAATTGTTATATCTACCATGAAACATTACATACCAGTTACTTGCGGATTTTGAGTAACAAGCTCAGGTAGAAGGGTTACATTTTTCAGGAACGCAGGGCTCAAAGGGTTAAACAAAGTGTTCTGTTCTAAAATAAACTTCCAGAAGCATCTGATGAATACCGGACCGTGCTAGGGCCTAAACGTTGAGATACTAACGACAATCGTCCGCGAGTAAATAATGTAAATAATGATACCTGCATGAATTCAGATTGAGAAAAATGAATTTGCTGTTAAAACAAAATTCATGGATGGCAGAATCTCTTCCCTTTTCGAAAGAAACAAGATGAAGGAATAGAATGCGAGGTCAACGACAGCATAAGTTTATTTGAAAAAGGTCATCTGAGGGAATGAATGGCGGCTAAGGATTGAGCCTTATGGATAAACTAAGGAAAGATGAATGTTCATTATTAATTATTTGAGGGACCCTTGATGCTTCTCTCAGTATGGCTGATGCTAACCTCCAGAAGAGGTGACTTCTCGGGCTAAGATTCTCTGCTGACATGAAGTAGAATGATCATATTGAATCAATTGCTAGGCCTGCTGATGAGAAAGATGATTCACTGAGTCGTGCTAGACAATTTTTCACTCCAGAATCTATCTTACATATTTATGAGTCTACAATTCGATAATGCTTTTGATATTCACATCACATATAGCCTGGTATCACTGTCATATATTTAGAGATTCTTAATAAATCCTTAAGTTATTGGTCCTGACCTGGCCTCTCAGCTTCAGTCACTTTCACTTCACCATGATGTAGCTTCCCTGTGCTTTTTCTATAAATACTTTCACCGTAATTGTTCTGAACTTTCCACTATGTAACCTTGACTTTAAGAAATCTAAGCGCATTACCAAATTGGCGGTAATGTCTCATCAATTTAAAGTTAAAATGCCTAAATGTAACTAAGTTCTTTGCTAACAGTTTTTTCTATCGCAATTCTAGTTTGTGGAACTCTCTTCCGCTTCAAAGCTTTCTAGCCAACTTTGTTATTCAAAAATTAAAATGGAATATCAATCGTTCACTCCTGTCTTCCTGATTACTCTTCTAATCTACTCGCGCCCTAGTGTTTTTTTTTAATAATTTTCTTGTCCTTTCACACTCAGCAACCTTTGTGTCTTTAGTGGCTTTACTGTCTTGCATGGGGTGACATGATTACAAAAATATATAGCTGCCGAAGGATATCAAATATCACGTTCGAAATAAATAGTTTCCTCATTCTATTCATGAAAATAGATTCTTACGGAAACATTCAAGTCTGTGGTCCACTTAGTAAAATTTTGAATCATGTTGAATGCTTATAGATAAATATAAGAATGCAAGCGTACGACTAAATTGGTAATAAGGCTGCATCAATTTACAATTTTAATGTCTTGCTGTAACTGTAAGTTCTAAGTTAACAGTTTCTTTTCGTACATTTCTCACTTGGAGAACTCTCTTCCAGTTCCATGTTTTGCAATTAACATTGATCTTCAAAAATGTAAATGCAAAATCAATCGTTATCTACTGTCTTCTTGATTACTCTTTATTTATTGTTCTTTCTCCTTGATAATGTCACACTTTTTTCTTGGTTATTTCAAGCTCAATAACTCCTGTTGTCTGAATGTCTTTACTACCTTACTTGGGGTGAAATGATTCATAAAATGTGTAAAGAGAAATGGACCTCTCAGTCATATTGTATCAGAATTCTGGTGCATGACTCAAAATGAATACAAACAATGAAGACATTGTAGTATTTCTGCTATTATTCGCTTTGTGTAAAAGTATCAGTTCTCCTCAAGGACTCATGGCATAGTAGGTAAAGGCGTTGATTAGATCCAGTGACAGGAACCAAAGAGTGTGAGTTCAATACCCGGTTAAGGCAGTGGAGAACTTTCAGAGGGAAATTAACAGGAGATAAATGATAACTGACATCCATCAAACAAGAAGAAGGCCGGAGCGTACAACGGCCGAAACGTTGTAATAAATATGGCGACAAAGATGAGGACAATAGTCCGAATAATGTAAATAATGTACGAGTCTTAATTTAGTGATAAGTATTATGTACATATTATCACATAGTAGAAAAAAAATGTTGAAAAATAGTAAAATGAAAACCCTTTGGTATATTCTGATACAGACAGTCATAAATTTAGAGCACAATAAACCAGATATAGTCTTGCTGGACAAATAGAAAAAATGATTTTCTACCTTATAGAAATCTTCTGTTCATTTGATATGAGAATTAAAGCATAGAAAATAACAAGATAAAAAAAAAAGCTACAATAATTTAATGTTTGAAAGAAGGACTAACCAAAAAAAATATGCAATTCTAGTCCCAATGATTACTGGAGCCAATGTGTATCGTATAAATATGAACAAAAAATACCTGATATTGGATAGAGATTTGGAAATAGAGTTATTAAAAAATGGTTGCCTGCTCGGAACAGAGAAGATAGTTCGGAAAGTTTGGGATCCAGTCTGTCAATGAAAAGATCAAATTACCTGTTTTATTTTCTTAAGTTACAAAAGGCGACCTGAAAAGAAACATCATAATAGCAAGCAATTTCTTATGCTGTACAGAATAATAATAATAATAATAATAATAATAATAATAATAATAATAATAATAATAAAATAATAATAATAATATTAATAATAATAATAATAATAATATTAATAATAATAATAATAATAATATTAATAATAATATTAATAATAATTATAATAATATTAATAATAATAATATTAATAATGTTAATAATAATATTAATAATAATAATATTAATAATAATATTTATAATAATAATAATAATAATAATATTAATAATAATATTTATAATAATAATATTAATAATAATAATAATAATAATAATAATAATATTAATAATAATAATATTAATAATAATGTTAATAATAATATTAATAATAATAATAATATTAATAATAATATTTATAATAATAATAATATTAATAATAATATTAATAATAATAATATTATTAATAATAATAAAAATAATAATATTAATAATAATATTAATAATAATAATAATAATAATAATAATAATAATAATAATAATAATAAAAATGAAAAAATCTTCCAATATTTTTCAACCCTTAAAGATGAGCTCGATTTAAGAAAAGAAAAAGAAAAGAAAGTGGTTTACCGTGTTCAAAAATATTTTGACAGTATATCTGCCTTCTTTAAATTATGCTTAAATATACGAGTATAAAATATTAACATCAATTACAAGAATTATAAGACTATGTACAAATGTCGCTTGTAATCAACGCGTCAAAACGAATGAAAATCAGCCAGCATGAATTGCATGCAAAATAATTTCGACCAACATCTTATGTTACGTATACTGAATAAATATTCAGAATTCACGGCTCTTTCAACCCTTAAAATATGTGAAGGTAATTTATATATATATATAAATTACTAACGTCCCACATCGAGTGAATAAAGAAAAATGACAAGAGAATTTCATGGGATTTTAAATAAAATATTTGATTAAATGCTCTTACTAAATAATCAAGTAACCAAACATTTTAAGATGAACAATTCCGGATCAAGATACTAACTTTAAAGTTGGATTTTATCAAACTGGACGCGTTTCATTAGCTTGTCTCATTGATTAACTGTACAGTATTCTTTTTCACGTCAAGCAATATTTGCACAAAATCTTGCATTTTCTTACTATTCTGTGTATGTGTATGCAATTTTTAAATGTGTCACGGAGAAGACAGAGATATTGTCAAAAAACTGTTAGACATAGTGAAATACTGTCTTCTTTTTCTTTTCTTAAATCGGGATCTTCTCTAAGTGTTGCAAACTATCGGAATATTTAATCAAATTAATTTCTTTAATTATAATAGTAGATCAAAAGAAGTGTATAAATATGCAAGTTAAAGTAACGCTGAAGTAGACACAACTGGCAAAAAATCACGAAGAAATGTTGAACAATATGCAAAACTGTTAGGCCAAAAGAAAATAGAAGAGTGCTGGAGCAAAAAACCTCTACTAGATGAAGGGCTGAAATAATCATAGGCTTACTATGAAGAAATGATTCTAGAACTGTGAAATCTTGTATGCATTAAGCTCATATCTTCTTATTAATAACTGCATTATTCCTTTCCATCTACAAAGGTCGGCTGAAATGTTCATACGCTGACTATGAAGGAGAGGTGCTAGAGCTGTAAAATCTGGTCTGCATTAATTTCAATTCTTCTTATTAATAACTGCATAGTTTCTTTCCAGGTACGAGGGTGGGCTGAAATGTTCATAGGCTGACTATGAGGGAGTGATGCTAGAGCTGAGAAATCTTGCATTCCTTAATTTCAGCTCTTCATCTTAATAACTGCATTCTTTCATTCCAGATACAAGGGTGGGCTTAAATGCTTATAGGCTGACTATGAAGAAATGATGTTAGAGCTGGGAAATCTTGTATGCATTAAGTTTACATCTTCTTATTAATAACTGCATTATTTCTTTCCAGTTACAAAATGTTCCTAGGGTGACTATAAAGGAGAGGTGCTAGGGCTGTAAAATCTTGCCTGCATTAATTTCAATTCTTATTAATAATTGCATTGTTTATTTCATGTACTAGGGTAGCCTGAAATGTTCATAGGGTGACTATGAAGAAATGATGCTAGAGCTGTGAAATCTTGTATGCATTAAACTCATATTAATAACTGCATTATTTCTTTCCAGTTAAAAAGGTGGGCTGAAATGTTCGTTGGCTGAATATGAAGGAGAGATTCTTCTTATTAATAATTGCATTGTTTCTTTCTAGGTGAACTGATATCTGACTGATCAAAGAGAAATTCAAATTTTATTAGTACCGAATTATCTTAGAAATGGGCAACATTTGGCATCGTTGTGTTATCAAGTCCCCGTAGAAGACGTTTTTAACCCCAAAGGACATTGATACTGACATGGTTACTACATTAGGGGTTACGCCCCAAGTTTATCAACAGGAGCTGATTTTAGGAGGGAGAAGAGAATATTTAAAATGACCCATGGTCTGAACGTTCTGTGACTGCCACCATCGAAGAAGAGATTGACCATATTCACTACATGTTGAATGGATGATAGGCTACTAATTATAAATCAAATAGCCAGTGCTATTAGCATATCCCGTGAAAGAGTTGAGAATAATCTTCACAATGAACTTGGCATGATGAAGGTTTCTGTCGGGTGGGGTCCACGAATGTTGACACATGATCAAACAGGTTAATCACATCACGGGAAAAACTTGACATTCTTTGAGGCAGATCATTCTGGTTTCCTTGACAGTTTTCTAACCGAAGAGGAATGTTAGGTTCATCACTTTGAGAATGAGACAAAAGCACAAATTTTGGCATTGTGGTATTACAATAGTAATCAGAGCTCTGGGTTTCTTGGGAAAAGGAATGGATAATTTTACTAATAGTGTCCCAGGTAACATCAGCATAAAAGTTGCCAAGAAGATCGCCCTACTAGGAACATCCCATGTACTAAGAAAAGTGGTATCAATTAAATGACGGTTCTCCTATAGGGTCTAAGGACCATAGTTTGAACCCGGCTCTACAGGATGTAAAACAGGGGAGATAACACAGACAAATAATAATAATAATAATAATGTTTTCACAACTACACCCCACATCTTACAAAAGGCTTTATCTCTGTAAAATGTGTGTGATTTTTGTTTTTCAAAATTTCTCAGTGGGAAATATCAGGATGCTTTTTCTGACCCTAGTTCTCTGATCGGAAACCGGAAAGAAAGGAGAAATCATAGAAAATAAATAAATAATAATAATAATAATAATAATAATAATAATAATAATAATAATAATAATAATAATAATAAATTTTTCTGGTGTGGTTGGAGCTTTGAGCCTTCTAAAGAAAGGAAATCAAGCACTGGTGCACCATCTCTTCAGAAAATCCCCAAAAAGTTCGAACAAGCACAGCTTGTATCCTGCAACGATCTGTGTCCATTTATTTTTTGTGAGTAGCTTCTTTTTGTTTAAGTGGGAACTGCACAAGTCACATCCTTTGTTCGCTCTAACCCATCGGATATGACCCGGCATAGGAAACAAATGCAGGCCAATAAGAAAAAAGTATATTATAAATAATAATAATGTTCCTTTTGTGGTTGGAGTTTTGGGTGAACTAAAGAAAAGAACGGAAGTACAACTAAAAAAGAAATCCATAGTTCACCATATCTCCAGAAAATGAGAATAACAAGAACAGCCCATATCCTGCAAATAACTTCGTCCATTTATATATATTACTTATTTGTCTTTCGTTTAATTAAAAAATTGTTTTAAACAAAGAACGAACGTCATTTGTTTGCCGTAGGTCATTACCTGGGGTTTTGTTTTCGTGATGCTAGTCACTTTACATGCTTTGACAGTGAGATGTATTAGGGGCGTGTATGCTTTTTCTTTAATTCTAAGCGAACAACACCAAAATATAACCCCCTTTAAAATTGCTTAGGGGGTGGGCGAAAGCGCTTGGGACCATCGACGATAGGAACAATTTTTGTACTCGCTCATTCCCACCAAACGGAAAAAAATGTAAGAACGCTGGAAAAACTACATAAAAATTTAATTAAATTTTCTTTATCTCACATATTTAACGAAAGATGTTTAAAAGAAAGGCAGCTGCGCCCCCCATATATATATATATATATATATATATATATATATATATATATATATATATATATATATATATATATATATGTGTGTGTGTGTGTGTGTGTGTCTTTTAGTATATTTATGTGTATATGCATATATTTATGTATGTATGTGGGTGTATATGTTTGTGTGTATATATATATTTTTAGATATATCTTTATCTTTATCGGTGTGTGTGTGTGTGTGTGTGTATTTACGTGTATTTATGCATGTATATGTGAGTATGCCGGTGTGTTTTTATTTTTGTTTATATGCTCGTTTTTTGTATGTGTACGTATTTTGTTTGGACTTGTGAGTTTCGTTGTTCATGTATTTTATATATGTATGCGTATGTGTGCGTTTGTATGCGTGTGTATGTATAAACGTCTGTTCTTTATTTTCTTTAATTTATTCATAGCCTGATATGCGTCTTTCATCTACATATATGTATACATCGTACATACGCTTGTCTTGCCCTTGTTACCTATATTTCATTACCCCCCACACACACACTTTTTATCTGCATATTTATGTATGAAATATTTTGACAGATAGTTTGTGTTGTTTTATTAGTGTATTTGTGCTTGAATCTTGATGAGTTAATAAACAAATCGATACAGATGTGGGATTGCTTGTTTTCCTTGTATTTACTTATGTTTGATATAATTTTATTTTACGTGAAATTTTATTTATTTGTTCTTATTTCTTTTCTTTTTATTCTCTTTTTATTTCTTTTTATTTTCCTTTGTTAATTTTTTAATTATTTTTTGTGTCGCTCTTATATCTACGTGCCTATAGATTTGTGAATTAGGATGCGAATGTCTTTGTCGTGTCATTTGTAAAATCCCTTCCCCTATCCACCTTTTCATCTGAATTCAGACTTTCTTGTATCTAATACTTGTAACGATCGTACATCCTTCTTACATCAGCGTTGAATTTAAACATATCGTTCGGTCAAATTTAGAATTTGAAATTTGTAATTTTTAATTTTAATATAAATTTAGAACTTAATATTGATTACTAGCTTAATCTAACATTAACTTTAATGCACTAATAGTTTGTATTTAGGGTCTCTTGTCAGTTTTTTTGAATTATCATCGTGTATTCTGATTGGTCATCATAGTTTACGTAACAATGTTTCCCCTACAGAGTGGGTTTGGTTGGTTTTGAATTTGCAGACAAAACTTTTTATTGCAATCAACACTATCACTTGACAAGACACCAGAAATGTTGAAACAAAATGACTATATTTGTAGTGATGTTATAGCGGACATATGTTATAACTTTTGAATATATATATATATATATATATATATATATATATATATATATATATATGAAGAAATATAGTCTTAAGGTGTGATATATTTACAGGATAAAGTCCTCACTATCAGAGATAAAGCGTATGTAAATATAAAAGTGAACATAGAAGTCAACACTTAGAGGCGACAGGCTGTTTCATGCTAGAGGCAATTGGCCGGCCTCACGACTGCGTCTAGCACGAAACAGACTATCGCCCCTAAGTGTTGACTTCTATGTTCACTTTTATATATATATATATATATATATATATATGTGTGTGTGTGTGTGTGTGTGTGTATCAGTCTTCTATGTTTACTTTTATATATATATATATATATATATATATATATATATATATATATATATATGTATATATATATATCCCAAGTAAGGCAAAAAAGCCACTAAGAATCAAGACGTTACTGAGTGCTATAGAATAAAAGAAAATACAGTTAAACAGAGAGAACAATAAAAGAACAAGATTTAAGAGATTAAGATAATGACTGAAATTGCATTCAAATTTTTTAATATCAAAGTAGACTGCGAAGCAATGTGTCTGAACAGTGTTCCAAAAGCGAGAAGTGCAATAGAAGAAACTGTTAGCATAGAACTTACGGTTACATATAACAATATCAATTGTAAAATTATGGAACCTTGTCGCCAAACTTCTTCTTCTTTTATGTGACGTATCCCTTCAGGACGTACGCGGTCATGGCTTTCCACTTCCTTCTATCCCTTGTAGCTTTCAATAAGTTTAGCCCCCGCCCAGACCACGTTCTGTCAACCACTTGCTTAAGCCCGCCAGGTATGTCAGGCGTTGCTTTCCCTTGTCATTCTCTCACACTATGCGCCCTGTCAGTATCAGATTCTTCAAGCCCACCTTTCTCATTACGTGTCCCAGAAATTTCATATTCTTCCTGTTTTAAGTATAAGCCTCCTATTTCTTTTGCATCCTCACCAAAACCTCATTGTTGCTCATACGCTCGGTCATTGAAATCCTTAGCATCCTTCTGTAGAACCCTACCACTGTTGCCTCGAGTCTATCCTTCATCTTTGAGGAAACCGTCCAACATTCGCTGTCGTAAAGGATGATAGCTATTACTGCGCTTAACTTGCTAATGTCTTGGTACAATTAAGTAAAGTTCATCAAAACAATGACCATAAAAGAACATAGCTACATAACAGCGATGGGAAAGGGTTTGATTGATATCGTTTGTTTTGTTTTACAACATATCAACACCTCAATGGGTTATGTAATGCTGTCAAGATTTTATTGCTGGTAAAAAAGAATGTATTGATGGTAAGTTTTTTAAAAAATAAATGTATAGCTGGTAATATTTTTTTCAAAACTAAATTATTGGCAATAATTCATTGCTGGTAATAATTTTATTGCTGGTAATAATCTTTACAAAGTATTTCTGGTATTAAAATCCATTTTTACACTTTCATAATGTTTTTACCCCAGTTTGGGGGATAACTATTTACCCAAAGGTGGGACCGTAAGAGGTGCTACCACCTCGAGTCTGGGTGGACATGGGAACATCAGCAATTAAAAAGTGATTCCACGCTCCTCAAAACCTCCTGATCCAAGGCAATGCTGTCGGATGTAGTTTATCGTCACACCCAGGACGTGGATGGGAAACAGACTGAAGCCGAAATGTCAGGTCAGGACAAATAACATAGAATATTTTTCTTTGAATTTTACCAAAAGTTTCTAAATTGGAACTTAACTTATCTAACTACTCTAATTTTAGTCGGAAATTTTTCCCGCCGGAGTCGATCCTTCCAATATATAAATCAACCATTCGACCTTGCATGGAGTATTGCTGTCATATATGGTCAGAAGCCCCTTCTGTTTGTTTCAAGGTTCTTGATAAAAATCCAGAGACGGATATGCAATGTAATTAGCCCTGACTTGGCATCTAGTCTGCAGTCGCTCTCTCACAGACGTCGCTTCCCTCTGTTTTTTTTACAAATACTCTCATGGTAACTGTTCCGATGAGCTGCTTCGCTGGTTCCCAGACTTCATGAATTTAAACGTTCTACAAGGCTGGCATCTAGCTCTCACCCTTTCACTGTCAAAACTGTTAAATATAGCCGTCTCTTCTACTCCAATAGCTTCATGTCTCGAACCTCTCGCCTATGGAACTCCCTCCTCTTTTCCTGTTTCCCTGATAGCTATAATCTCCAACTATTCAAATGTAATATCAATCGACGTTTCCAGATGCCTTGATCTATCCCCTATCCTTCTCTTCATGTTTTCCTCTATCACTCCTATTTGCTCTCGCTCCATCTCTCTGTAACCCCTTTGCGTGCAAGTTGCTCCCCGCCTTGCTTGGGGTGAAACACTTAAAAAAAAAACAGATTCACTGTGATATAAAGACCTTCTGGGACTTAACCTCTCGGACTACTCCAAGTTAAACCCAATGGTCGAATGTGAACATGTAGTAAGTCTATACATTGTGCTTCAGGTATGCGAACTCCATCAACCGAAATATATCTCTAATGTCCTGGCTACCTTCCAGGTTCGTCCAACCATGAAGGTTGCAATCTGATTAAACCCTTTCACGATCAGGTCCTGATTCAAGCGGCAAGACTGCTCAATAAATAAGTGCAAATTGATGAGAGAAATCTCAGCGACTCAGAAGGCGAAGTCAATTAGATTTGTGCATTGATTAGCAGGGCGTATGTCTGCGTGATAGAAGAATCGATGTTTTGAAGCCGTCGCTAAAGGATCTGCTGACCACGAAAAGTCGATAAGTGTTTTTCAACACAACTAAAACACATCAAATGCACTATGGGTTCAATCAGATGTTCTACAGTCTAGACACTTTGGTGCTATGACTATTATTCCTAAAAACACGGACATATTAAATATATGTTATAAATAAATATAAATAATTACATATAAATTATTATAAATAATTACATATAAATAATTAAATACATACTAAAGCATGTATAAGACAAATACAAAAAAATCATTAAGGACCAATAAACAGAAAGGAAAGAAATAAATACAATAAAAACATAATGACAATAAAAACGTAAACAATTTTGAGAAAAGAAAACAAGTAGACAATGTAAAAGGAACTAACATGTTTCAATTCTCAATCTTCAGCGTTATAGAGGATATGCGGGTATAAATGTGCAGTATTTTAAAAACACAGTAGAAAAAAAACGAGAGAGAATCACGGACACACACATACACACACACACACACACACATATATATATTATAAATTAATTGAATTAAAATGTTTTTTTCGCTACACAGTTCTAACAATGTTTCAAAAATGGAAGCTAAAAGCCCCGAATTTAATTTTGTAATTAAATTAAATACATTAGTTCCATTTCATCCTCAAGCGAATATATATATATATATATATATATATATATATATATATATATAAACAAAATGGACGTCATATTATACCTTAGGTACCTTTCGACTTTGGAATATTGGTTAGCTTGCAAGTGGTCTGACACGGTATTTATCAATCCACCCACGAGGATCGAATGTGGCACAAGGCCGTTTTAATGTGGGTCTCCCCGAGCCCGTAGGCTCGGCCAAAAATATGGCCTTTCTGAACCCGCCTAGACGGGTTCAGGCCCTGTCAACACCCCCCGCCCCGGACGAAGCCTCGTCCGGGTTCCCCTCTGCTAATGCAGAGAGTTCGACAGTCGCCGAGAAGTCTGTCGCTCGGACTCTAAGTGGTCTGACACACTAGTAGACTAGTGTAGCCACCAAGTTAAAACTAATTCTGAGGCACTTATTGGAGAGATAAAAGGGTGAATAGAGACCACTTATGCAAATGTGTTGGGCAGGTCCATTCTAGCAAGATGGACCAACCATCCGCAATATTCAGCACTCTCCTATAAAATGAGGTAAAATTAGCTGGCTTGCTTTTTCAAGAAGACACAAGAATGCAGCCATGTTAGCCGGTAAGTGATTTGACTTATACATCGAACAATATTTTTTCAAAAGTATACGTTGACAAATTAGAAAACAATCAAAGACACACTCGATATAACAAATGAGGAGGGAAAGTTGGAAACCGATTAAAAAAAGAGATACATTTTAATTACAAATAATTAAAATCCAAAAGTGCGTGAAAATAGCAAGTTCCACAAAATTATAAAAAGGAAAAAAAGCACTCACAGTCCCTCCAACAAGTGTAAGGAGCGTACAAAATGCTTCTTCTGTCTGCACGGGCTAGGCTGATGAAATTTTATAAATACAGCCTCCAGGACTCGGGATGATATACCGAGCGAGCACTGTGTCATACTGAAAACTAAATGTCTTCATAATCAGTGGCACAAACATGGCTATCGAGCAAATGCCGTCCAATAAGCAAATCATGGACTGCCTGAGTAGTTCTTCTCATGGATTGGCTCCGACTACTTGAACGCAGATCGGCGGGAACATGCTGCATAACCCGCGTCTCCAACCTCAGATTGGTTCATCCTATGTACGCCGCATCACATCGGCATTTAAACTTGTAAACAAGTAAATTTTTCTGAAAATAGGACAACCTATCCTTACTAAACGAAGGAAACACAGATCTTGTTTGAAAAACTGTGCGCAAATTAACAGCATTGTAACAAGATGAAATACACGCTGAAATTCTGTCAGATAATAACTGACATTTTCTGCCAAGCCAAGGTATCTTTAAATAAATAGGGCAACGGCTGGGTCCAAACACCACTGGTTCCTTGAAACGCTTGATTTTGAACCTGCTGGCCTTTTCAGCAGCACATTGTCCTTATCACTGGCACGCCCGATCCATCTTCCTGGTAGATTCTCATATATATATATATATATATATATATATATATATATATTATTTGGTAATTGATATGGATAATTCCAAAGAGGATATAAACCCAAATAGAGATCAATGTAACAACAGAGCAAATAATAATGATGAAAGCGGAGACTTTGCAAATAATTTATTTCGCGAGATCAAACACATCTCGTCACACCAGTCAAAACAATTTTACACCAATAGATGAATTTTAAATTTATCCAGGCACAAGCGAAAGAAAAATGATCAAACATAAGATGAGAAGATATAGATTTCAAAATAAGTTTTTAATATGGGGGAAGGGAAAGAGAGAAAGAGAGAGAGAGAGAGAGAAAGGGGAAGAAAGAGATAGAGATATATTAGGTTGGTGCAAAAATAATGACGTAATAATGTCGTTTTTTGACGTATTTCTTAACGTCAAAAAACGACATTATTACGTCATGATTTATGCACCAACCTAATATTATTATTCCTCTCATTGGTATTATTATTATTATTATTATTATTATTATTATTATTATTAGGTTGGTGCAAAAATAATGACGTAATAGATGATAGATTCGCCTCAGTGCAATAAGAGTGTGATATTTTCCTTTCCTGAGACTATAGAATATCTTAATCTCTGCCGCCCCAATTATGTTCGAACTGACTACTAGGTTATAATTGTTTTAGGGAGACAAGCTTGCTAACCATTGCAACACATCTATGTTCCAAAATATGTTAATAGATATACTGGTATCTTTTCTTTACAATTCTTTGTTCGAGTCTAAACTTGTTAATATATCTTCCCAACTGTATTTTATATATATATATATATATATATATATATATATATATATATATATATATATATATATATATATATATATATATATATATATATATATATATATATATATATATATATATAACTGTGGAGTGAGGAGGCACGGTGGAGTAATGGCTTGCATTGAGGAATCGGAGAGCCGAGTTCGAATTCCAGTCGAATCCATTACACTCACTTGCGTGCTAATACCCTTGGGAAAGGTATGAATCCTCTTCCTCTCCCTCCAGCTATGCATAAAATAGCAAGACAGACTGGGTTCTATAGCCTTGGATGGCAACTGGTCTAGGAGAAGGACAACTCTGAATTCAAAACTTGCGGAGGGTCGTTTGGGAACCTTGTGGCATTCGGTGCACCAGGTCTCTGTATTCGTCCCTCCAAAAAGTGTGGATGGTCCTGCACGAGGCCTTCACCACTATAATCAAATCTCATGTGCCGGTGTCGGGCTGTCGGTTTCCTGGAAACTGATCTGCTTGACCCTCATACGTCGAATCTCGACGGGAGAGTCGATCATATTTATATATATATATTCAATTTTAGTTTCCCCTGCTCTATGCCTTACCCAACCCCTTCTTCTTTCCTTTCCTCTCTCTCCCTCTTATTCTGATCTTTAACATTAGATCGTCTATGGTGTGTGTATGTCACCACGAAATGTATCTTTAATGTATTAGACATCCGACAACATTCATGTTTCTCTCACTTAAACCTTTTACACTCACATCTCCTAAAATTCTCACTGTTAAGGTTTAATCTCCCTCCTTCCCTCGTCTGTTACCCCTCTCTTTAGCTCTAACATTCGTCCAACACTGTCATACTTACACTCTCTCTAAATTCTATTTTTATTTCCGGAGTTGTTTTTTTCTGTTTTCTTTTTGAATTTGTAAGTCTGATTAATTGGATCGTATTTACGATTCTTATGGAATAAATTATGACTAAGGAATATTAGTGTTTAAGCCTTTTTATTATATCCTTACTCTGTCCTGGACATTGAGTTCTACCGGGATTCTATTCTCTTGGAAATTTTTATTCAAAAAATATACATGTATGTGTATGCACTTATGTATATATATTTATATATTTTGCATATGTATGTGTATATTTACCACTAATATTAGTTATATATATATATTAAATGCACGGTACTTATATTCGAGTTTTTCTGATGATCGCAAAAGCATGAAACCCAGGGTCACAAACTCATATCCAAGCAATAATATATATATATATATATATATATATATATATATATATATATATATATATATATATATATATATATATATATATATATATATATGTCTGTGAAACAGCGAAACAGTCTGTCTGTGGATGATGTTATATTGGCTCCTGAAATAAATATTAATTTCGGTTGAGCTCTCTAGGGAGTAGGTTTGGGTTTGTAAACAGCGACTATTATAGCTTATATATAGCGAGACTCTTCGCATAGCGAATCGAGTCACTGTCAGTCACTGGGCGTGTTTATAAATAAATAAATACGCTAAAAATCCACCTACTTCCGTGCCGTGCGCCGACGGCTTTGTGGTAGAATCTCCGGCTTATACCAATTCAGTCGGGTTTCGATCCGAGCTAGAGGCAACCGGATGTCTAGCCACACTGATGAGCTGCGAAACAGTCTGTCTGTGGATGATGTTATATATATATATATATATATATATATATATATATATATACAAGCAATAATATATATATATATATATATATATATTATTATTATAAGAAGAAGAAAACGATGTTGAAAACGCCACAGAACAGTTTTCCTGTTTACTACATTTGTTCTTTCTCTCCCAAACTCACATAATTTAGAATATGAATAACTACATGTCCTAGGCAAACGAATTTAAATAGGCTTCATGTTGATCAATAAATTGTTTATTTATCAATATTCGAATAAGTTATTAAAAGAGGTTTATAATCGATTTCCCAAAACTTCACAAATGTTCAATATGCACATCACCGTTATTTCAGCTCCTGCCAAACACTCTGTGACATGTCATGCGTAACATTTACTAGCTAGGCTTGTAGGAAGTGCAAGGATATACACCAGTCCTTTTACAAAGCCCCATAGAAAAAAAAATATCTCAAGTCAGGTGAACGTTTTAGCCATTTCAACAGCACATTGTCCATATCACCGAACGCCCGATCCATCTTCCTGATCTTGAGATGAATCGGCACTGTCAGCTTAGTTTATTTTGAGACCTTTTGTTAACATTTCAGATGATTTGAGCAAGAAATTGGTCATATTATCCTATAAAGTGATGTCAATTTATGACCAATAAGTGAATCAGTAAAGGAATATATATATATATATATATATATATATATATATATATATATATATATATATATATATGGCAATATATGTGCTTCTGAAATGATGAAAAGCGTAATCTGATAATCGCATTAAAATTTTACAGGACATATATATTGAAGTCAGCTGCTTTAACTCTGTAAGCAGAAAGTACGCAAA
>OZ010598.1:85704622-85904622 GCA_963932145.1 Acanthosepion lycidas | reverse complement strand
TTTAAAAAATAGTGCTCGATACGAAAGTAGAGCATATATATATATATATATATATATATATAAAGTAGAGCATATATATATATATATATATATATATATATATATATATATATATATATATATATATATAAATAAGAGCATATATATATATATATATATATATATATATATATATAAAGTAGAGCATATATATATATATATGCAAGATCAAATCTCTATCAGGTAGCATTTATGCTAGATCCTACTGCAGAAGGGTTTTGATCGGGCCTTTGGATTGTTCAAGTCATTGAGAATCCCTAAATCTTTGCATAATCTCAGCATTGGAAGCTCTCCTGGGTGGCGTTTGATCTGGGTTTCATAAGCACGCGATTTTCTTTTCCTTGCTGCGGCCTTGGCTCTTTTGATTGCAATCTGGTCCTCTGTTGGCGGAGATTTCTTTTTGCGAAGCGTACTGCTACCATATGCGATAATCAACGATAAACTACAGAAGAACTCAAAATTGATCACAGCATTGAATATTAAAGCTTACCTTTTAAAAGTTCATAGGTTATTATTCTGCCGCCACTTAATTTAAAGACAATTAGATGTGCGTGGGTCCTTATTTTCTGTACAAACAATTTTTTTCATGAATAACTTTAACTTTGATTATACTCAAATTTATGTCCAAGTTACAAAAATTGTTACCATACCAAAAACTTTCGTCGAAAAAAATCACCTAAAATTTACCGAAAACAGTCGCAGTAATATACATATATATGAACATATATATACATATATATGTATATAAATAAATATATATATAAAAATTTACACACACATGTATGTACATATACGCATATACATGCATGTATATATATATATTCATGATATATGTACGCATATATATATATATATATATATATATAACATCATCCACAGACAGACTGTTTCGCAGCTCATCAGTGTGGCTAGACATCCGATTGCCTCTAGCTCGGATCGAAATCCGACCGAATTGGTATCAGCCGGAGATTCTACCACTGAGCCGTCGAGTAGGCGGTTTTTTAGCGTATTTATTTATTTATAAACACGCCCAGAGACTGACAGTGACTCGATTCGCTATGCGAAGAGTCTCGCTATATATAAGCTATAATAGTCACTGTTTACAAACCCAAACCTACTCCCTAGAGAGCTCAACCGAAATTAATACTTATTTCAGGAGCCAATATAACATCATCCACAGACAGACTGTTTCGCAGCTCATCAGTGTGGTTAGACATCCGGTTGCCTCTAGCTCGGATCGAAACCCGACTGAATTGGTATCAGCCGGATATATATATATATATATATATATATATATATATATATATATATATATATATATATATATATATATATATATATATATATATATATATATATATATATATATATATATATATATATATATATATATATATATATTCCTGCATGTTTCATTAAATAATATAAACAAGTGTTGTCTATTTATTCTATGTAAATTCTTTTCATAACGTCTGATAAGCTTACTAATATTATCATTAAACGAACAAAGAAAATCACAATATTGATGTATATATTTTTGATCCAATCTAAGCTTTCGGCTTAGATAAGCCATTATCAAAGATGACAATTACTGTACAATATATTAAGAAATACACGGACGAGAAGCGAAAATCGCACCGCAGCTCATGCGTCACACATGACCACACGAGAGTGAATTCGAGAAGTATTAAGTATGGGAAACCGTTGGTATAAACCAATGGCTTCAGTTATCAATTATTGACATTTAAGGATATTTGTGGAGATTTCATCGTTTATTTTGTTCAGGTTCGGCATCAACTGTTTTATGTATATATCTTCAAGAATTTTTAGTCTTTGTTTATACTTAAACATGAAAACCATAAACAAAAACTTAAAATTCTTGAACTATGAAATCTCCATATATATATATATATATATATATATATATATATATATATATATATGGGTGTGTATGTCATTGAGTGTGGGATAGTGTATCTGTATTCATTGTCTCACCGTACGCATATATTTGTACATTTTTACGTACAAGGAGAGCAAGAAAGTCACCTCAACGTTATGGTCAGCTAGGGAGTTTAACGAGCCATTATTGTTTGGATTTGTTCCAAGATACGCTAATACACGTGTGCATATATATATATATATATATATATATATATATATATATATATATATATATATATATGTATGTATACAACATACGTACGCAAAGGAACTGGCATCTGTTGGCAAATTCAGGTCCAACAAAATTACATTGTATTATAATTGTATTTTGTCTTTGCTTTGTTTAGTAAGAGCTGCTTCCAAAGCACAACCAGAGCCATTAAGAGACAACAGTTCCTTCAACAAAAGTGTTAACAGGTGGGTTGATACAAATTTTGAAGTGTTTCTCGTTTAAAGATTTGACCCCAAGCAAGGGAATAATGCCAAAGACTTACTCAAGGAGTTACTAAGCGTGAAAGAATATATGAAAAAGATATATTTTTAAGGAGAGAGAAATAAATAAAAAAGCACGAATTAAGAAGAAAGAAAAGAAAAATGGAAGAATTTTCAGGAAGATATTAGGTTGTTGCAAAAATAATGACGTTTTTTGACGTTAAAAAATACGTCAAAAAACGTCATTATTTTTGCACCAACCTAATAGTAGATAACGATTGACATTGCATTTAAATGTTTGAAGATCAAACTTGACGGGAATGCAAGAAGCCACAAGAGAGTTCCACAAGTGAAGATTGAGCGAGAATAATAGAAGTGTAATCAGGAAGACAGTAGATAACGATTGACATTGCATTTAAATTTTCAATGTAGACTGGAAAGCAAGAAGCCGGGACGGAGTTCCACAAGTAAGAAGAAAATGTAAGTTTAAAAACTTCCGCTTACATCTACCCATTTCAAATGTAAAATGATGAGACCTAGCGGCCAATCTTCACTTAAATTCGTCAAAAAATCTATTTCTAGTAATATTTTATGTTCAAAATTTATCGCTGATAAAATTTTTTCCAAAATATATTGCTGGTAATAATTTTTCTTCAAAAATTTGTTGCTGGTAAAAAAAAATTTACAAAGTATTTCTGGTATTGAAATCTATTTTTACAATTTCATAGTGTTTATCCCCCATATTGGGGCTTAACTCTTTGCCCATAGTTAGGACCCTAACATGTGCTACCACCCCGAGTCAGGGTGGACCTGGGAACACCAGCAATTAAGAGGTGGTTCCTTGTTCTTCAATACCTCCTGATCAGAGGCCTTGCTGTTGGACATAGTTTATCGTCTTACCCAGGATGGATCCTTAGATTGTTGACAGGCCGAAGTAAGTGAATGAATCAATCAGCTACAATCGTAAAATCGACGCAGCAAAGAGGAAAGATCAATGACCATGAAAATATTTTTTTCAGAAAGTTATCCGGAATCTGTAACGGCGATGGGAATATGACTGAAACCAAAAAGCCAGTTTATGGCTGATATCATTGCAAATTCTACTTTGTATTTTTCAAATACCCCTAAATCCATCGAAGAGGCATCAAACTAGATTTGCTTGCAATATACATTGCATGAACGAAAAGTCGATGGAATTTTGCGAAAGGGCAACTTTTAAAACTCCCTATTTAAGGCATTCCTTTGTCGACAAAACTTCGACAGTGAATAAAGTATTGCTCGCAACTGAACGATAAAAGATCTCACTGAAGAATAGACAAAAAATCACCCTTATTTTACATAGATAAAGCCCTTCGTAATGTGTGGGCAATACTTTTGACTACAAACTTTTTGTAGTTCTTTAAGGCATGGGCTTCCAGGAATCCCTTCAAAGAGTTTATCAAAACCTTTTTCAATCAAACCGAGGGCTTCAGCTACAACTGGAATTCCTTGTTGCACTCAGTTACAACATTTTTGAGATTTTGTTTTCAAAGTCTTTGTATTTTGATAGATCTTGAAGATCTACAAAGACACATTTTAGTCTGCAGGAACTACCAATATAAGGAGGCCCATTCTGATTTTATTGTCTTTGATCACGATGTATGGGCTATTAGCTTTGATTTTTTGTCTCTGTGTGTTGTAAAGTCCCATAAAATTGTTACCAGTCCTATGTCTGGAACCAGATCTGGCTGGTGTTCATAGCAATTTCTTGCAGTTTCCTTTTCGTAAAACTTGAAAATTTTACAATACATATATTGACCCATTCTGTCAGGTCGGGTTTTATATTCATCATCATCATCATCATGGTCATTGTCAACCCCTGGCTTTTGTAATCGTAGATGATATCTGAATGCAGAAGCCGCACTAACTCTTTTCCAGAACGGTCTATCAATGGCAACCTTCAGTAATTCTGGTACAGTCATACCTGTGCATTGTTTGACATTGTCAAAACAGTTTTTACGTTGGCGTCCTCTCCTATGTCCACATTCAATGGTGGCTTGCATGATAGCCTGGCACTGGCTGTTGTGCTTCGTAATGTCTCCAATAACGCCATTTCAACAATTTTCCTTACAATCTCATTGCTTTTGAATATTTATCACGGAATCTACATTTTGAGCTGACAATTTTTCATTATATGTGCTTGGTAATTAGTTAGCAAGTTTAAAAGCATTGCAACTTAAAGCAAGAATAAAGCCTTCGGTTTCATCTTTTAACTGTGGACAACATGGCCACTGATGTGTACTGGGTTTCCTACATCTGCTTGTTTGATACGGGTAGAATATTGTCCAGGAAGAGGCTTACCTTGCCATCGTTTCTGCATTTGGCTCATTGCGTTTGATTTTTTTTTTTAGGTTCTTGGCTGCTACATTAGATTTATTATAATTTTCTTGAAATTTTTCACTGACTTGAAATTTCCTTTTGAATTTGTTGACATTATTATTATCGCGTGGGGTGCAGCATGCCAAATAGCGACGCCTGGATAAAAGTACACGAAACACAATTTGAAGGATATATATATATATATATATATATATATATATATATATATATATATATATATATATATATATATATATATATATATATATATATATATATATATATTTCAAGTCGGTGAAAAATTTCAAGATAATTATATATATAGATATTGTCATCCACAGACAGACTGTTTCGCTGTACCACAGCTCATCAGTGTAGTTAGATGTCCTGTTGCCTCTAGCTAGGAGCGAAACCCGGCTGAATTCGCGTCAGCCGGAGAGTCTACCCCTAAACCGTTGTCACACGGCAGGCATGAAGGTGAAATTAAGTGTATTTATTTTTAGATAAACACACAGTGAATTGCCAAACATTTGCTATTCATTGAGAGGTTTTGATAAAAGCAACGCATGCCCTTGCAGGCTGGGTTCAGTTAGAAATACCTTCAGGTCGGTTAACGCAGACTGATTATTCGGTCTTTGATTGGGAGCATAGCTTGGAAATAATTAAAACAGTAAGTTTTTACAGAGGACCATTCTTTATCGTATCTCATAGGAGTTATGAAATCACAAAATATTTTACCAAATCAATATCATTTGAAGAATTTCAACTACAGCAACAATTAAATTAGATGTCACCTGTAATTTGAAGAGAAAATAATGACAAAATCAAAACGTTGACTCCTCAGACTATTTCAGATAAAATGGATCGAAGCTAGCCCGCTATCGCATGGCTGATGCTAGACTCCTGGAGAGAAACACACTGCACCATATTGGCATCATTTTTTCAACTGTCTTGAAGTGGAACAACTACATCGAATGAATAGCTGCATTGCCTGCAAGGAAAGTTAGGTCACTGTGTGGTGCCAGAAGATTTTTTCTCTTGAACATTTACAAATCTACCATTTCTCCATGCATTGAACACTGTTGTCATATCTGGTCTAGTGTTCTTGTTATTCATCTTGTGGTTCTTGAGAAAATTCCAAAGAAGAATCTGTAATGTAATCAGTCCTGACTTGGCGTCACGACATCAGTTACTTTCTCACCGACGTCATGTGGCTTCTCTCTGTCTTTTCTATAAATATTTTCATGGCAACTGCACTGGTGATCTTTTTACCATAGTGTCCCGACTACATGAATATAAGCATGCTACTGGATTGGCATCTAGGTCCCACCCATTTACTGTTGAAATAGTTAAAGGTAACCGACACTTCTACGCTAAGAGTTACATTTCTCGCACTTCCCAAATCTTTTGGCCTTTACTTAATCCTCCCTATATCCAGTCTGTTCTCTCACTTTAACTCTTTGTAGACCCCTGCGTACAAGTGGCATTCTCGACTTGCTTGGAGTGAAAAAAATTAAGGGCAAAGGAAAAACCTCTATTTTTCTACAATATTTTTTAATAGATAGATTTTATAAATTGTAACTGACAATAACACTGTCTTTTCAGTAACTGTATGCTGAATATTTTCGTATTAGAAAACAGCTGATATTATAATTAACATTAAAATATTTTCGTATTAGAAAACATCTGATATTACAATTAACATTAAACTATTTTCGTATTAGAAAACATCTGATATTATAATTAACATTAAAATATTTTCGTATTAGAAAACATCTGATATTATAATTAACATTAAAATATTTTCATATTAGAAAACGGCTGATATTATAATTAACGTTAAAATATTTTCGTATTAGAAAACATCTGATATTATAATTAACATTAAAATATTTTCGTATTAGAAAACAGCTGATATTACAATTAACATTAAAATATTTTCGTATTAGAAAACAACTGATATTATAATTAACATTAAAATATTTATATATGCATGGAAGTGTTATTAAAAACCACCTCTAAATTTTAATAATAATTTATTAAATGTATCCTTCTCTCTTGGTAGGTATTTTGTATCATGATCGAGTCTTCAAGTATTGGTCTATTTCTCGTTTTCATAATCATTTAAAGATTTCTCTTCTTTCCTTTAATCATTCCACACGAAGAAAGTCAATAAAGCCACTAAGAACCAAGCGGTGTGAAAGATTAAAAATGTCAAAGATTAGGAATCATGAACAATAAAAAAAAAGAATTAGGATGATAGTAGAGAACGATAGACATTGCATTTAATTTTTTGTAAATCAATTTTTGCTGGAAAGCATGAAAACTGAATAGAATTAGAAAAACGAGAAGTGCCACAGAAGAACCTGTCAACATAGAACATACGGCTACATCAAGTATATCGATAAATTCATTAGATCTTCTCGCCCATTCAGTACTGCGCTTACCCCATTTGAGCCTTGCATTACTGAACAAGTTTAACCCTTCTGCTTGAGCTCCCGAGTCAAAATTCGGAAATAATTGGTATGTAATATTTCACGGTAGATATAAAAATAGTTACAAGTTTTGCCCACCGTTCAGCCGGTGGCTAGGCACTAAGTCATTTTTCTCTACCACTGTTCAACCGGTGGCTGGGCATTACGACATTTTTCTCTACCACAAGTAAAGTAGTGGTCAGGGTTCAAAGGATTAAATTCATATGGTACCATAACGAATAGTTCAGCCGAACAATTAACATGAAATATTTATAGAAAAGCACAAAGAAGCTAAGTTGGGATTTTGAGAGAATCACTGAAGCCGAGATGCCAGGTCAGGTACAGTATTATTTCAGATTGTTCTTTGGATTTTTATCAAGAATCTCCAGATAAACAGCAAGAACACCGGACAATATGACAAAAATATTCAAGCCATGTACGAATTGTAAGACTTATAACAATGTAAGATAGATTCAGAAGAAAATGTCTAGTACAACACAATGAACCAAATTTCTTAGCAGCAGACCTAGAAATAAATGCAATATAGCCTTTACATTTCATATCAGCCGAGAATATAAGCCCGGGAAGGTGCAATGAGTCACGCCCATGAAGGTTAATCTCAGCCATGCTGATGGGAAACATGAAAGGTCTTTCAGGTCACTGATAGAGAGAAGTTTCGTTTTTGAAGCGCTAATATTAACAAGCGATTCCTTGCCCCGACTGCAGGTCATTTTTAAAATGAGCTGCAAGTTTGACCTTTTCGAACTGATCAGACTTACTATTGAAACTGGAATGAATGTTTGCATCACCAGCATAGATATTAAGTATAATATAAATTCAAGTAACTTGCGCATTTCTTATAGAGCTACTACAGTATCTCGTAAAATAACTTGTTATTATTCTCATAATATTAAACGACCAAGCTATGTTATTAAATCATCAACCAATACAAAATAATACGCAATGCGACAAATACTTTGTGATAATATATTTTTACTATATGACTTTTAAAAGTAAACGAAATACTAAAGACATTAAACCTAAAACTAAGTAACAAAGTCTGGATAAAATATATTATTCAATTTATATACTAACACATTAAATGTTTTTAATAAGTAAATAAAAATTCTAAAAACACACTAAAATACTATGTTCGGCGTGTCATTAACACAGATCATAACGTAAAATAAATTTAAAATAAAATACATTTAAAAAATCTGAACAATGTTACTAAAGTAAAGAATATCTTTCTGTAAGAATGGTTTATAAATGCGTTTAAAATTAGAAGAATGTTTGTATCGCTTCCACCAGAATGGCTGCTGCTAACCTATGGAAGGGTGACTCCTTGCAACTTCTCTGTGTAACGTTTTCCGTCAACATGAAGCGGAAAGACTACACTGAATCAATTGCTAGATTTGCTGCTACGAATGTTCGATCTTATGAAAATGTCGTGCGAGACTTTTTTTTTTTTGCCAAAATCAATCTTAAAAATTTATAAGTATACCATTCGTCCATGCATTGGCTATTGCTGTCATATCTGTCTGTTGCATCTGGTATGTATTTAGAGATTTCTTATAAAATACAGAAGGAAGTATTTGAAATAGTCCTAGCATGGCATGTCAGCTTCAATCACTTTTCCACCGCCGTAATATAGCTACTCTGTGCCTTTTCTATAAATACTATGTTTAGGATAAAATTATGTTCTTTCGTACGACGACTTACTAGATTGGCGGTAAGGTCTCACGTTTTTACAATTAAAATTGCTAGATGTAAACTTAAGTTATATGCTGACATATTCCTGTCTCGCGCTTCTCTTTGATGGAAATCTCTTCCGGCTTCTTGTTTTCGATTCAACTTGAAACTTCAAAAATATAAATGCTATGTCAATTGTTATCAACTGTCTCCCTGATTATACTTCTGTTGTTTTCGCTCAATTTTCGCTTGTAGAACTCTCTTCCGGCTTCTTGGTTTCCAGTCAACTTTGATCTTCAAAAATTTAAATGTAGTATCAATCGTTATCTATTGTCGTCCTAATTACATTTCTATTGTTCTCGCTCAATTTTCGCTTGTAGATCTCTCTTCCAGCTTCTTGCTTTTCAGTCAACTTTGATCTTCAAAAATTTAAATGCAATGTCAATCGTTATCTACTGTCTTCCTGGTTACACTTCTATTGTTCTCGCTGATTTTTGCTTGTGGAACTCTTTTCGTGCTTTTTGTTGTCCATTGAACTTGGATCTTCAAAAATTTAAATGCAACGTCAACTCTTATCTTCTGTCTTCTTAATTCGTCTTCTTTTAATGTTCTCACCCCTTGATAAATTTCCTTTGGTGGGGTATGGGGTTATGGCTCTCCACAATTTCCTGATCTTTGTAGGTCGTAATAAATTTAGTCTTTTTGCTAGCTCTTCTGAACTCCGTTTTGTCAGCCATTTAGTCAAGCACACACTTCATCTATGCACCATGTTCCTTCAGAGCAGGGGGGTTGTTGATCATGGCTCTCCACAATTTCCTGATCTTTGTAGGTCGTAATAAATTTAGTCTTTTTGCTAGCTCTTCTGAACTCCGTTTTGTCAGACATTTACTCAAGCACACTCTTCATCTATGCACCATCTTCCTTCAGGGGGGGGGGCGTTGGTGATCATGGCTCTCCACAATTTTCTTACCTTTGTAGGTCGCAATAAATTTTGTCTTTTTGCTACCTCTTCTGAATCCCGTTCTGTCAGGCATTTACTCCAGCTCATTCTTCATCTATGCACCGTGTTCCTTCAGGGGGTTGATGGTGATCATAGCTCTCCACAATTTCCTGACCTTTGTAGGTCGTAATAAATTTTGTCCTATTTCTACCTTTTCTAAGCCCTTATCTGTCAGTCATTTACACAAGATCACTAAGTAGGTTATGCGAATCGTATTAATTCCAGTTTTTATAGTTCCCCCTCCTCAATAATGTTTTCTTTTTATTGTATTCTTTCACTCTCATCAACACCATGTCATAGTGAATTTAGTCCTTTTTGAATGATTAAAATGATGTTTTTAGAAATGCTGGCGTTTGATACTTCTTTCACAAAAGACCACGCTTCACTCCTTAAAAATATATCTATTTGTTGTGCGTGTATAAATAGGAAGAATGTGAAATGTTAATGGTAAAAGTATTTTTATTAGTACCGGATTTTTTGAAAAAAAGGTAATTCTTCTATGTACCGTGTAATTCCAGGACATTTATGATCATGGCTATCCCCAATTTTCTGTCATCTGTAAATTTTAATAAATTTTGTCATTTTGTTATCTCTTCAAAACCCTAATATTCTCATTTTCTAATAATTTTTTTCTTTATCTTCTATTCTCTCACACTTAGTAACCTGTTGTGTCAGTGGTTTTATTGCCCTGCTTGGGATGAAATGATAAAATCCAATGTAAACGTTATTAATATGTCTGCTTACTTTTATATTGAAAGAGAATGAATTTCCTCTAAACGGATGATCGATATACAATACCAGTATAATGCAATAGGTTTTTAGTGTTTACCTTTGAGACACACGATGATCAATTTAAAATATTACAGATGAAATTGCGAGATGTAACCGCAAATCATATTCTAAGTTTCTAAACTCACTCTTGACTCTCGTAGAACTCTCTTCCAGCTTCTTGCTTTCTATTTAAATTTGATATTCAAAAATTTAAATTTGATGACTGAACTACATGTGATAGAAGTTCCTATCTATATTTCAGATTCGCTAGGAATAAAACGACAGCCATTCGATGTTCTCAACTACAACAAAAGAGAATCTTTCTCATTCCACTTGTCATATAAAGACGTTGATTGAATCATTTTTTAAATCCTCTTCAATTTGTTCAGTTATTCGTTCCGCATTTTCTTTCAAATGCTTCGAAAATTTATCAGTTTTCAAATTCAAAAGCGTTCTTTTTTCAGACAAGCCGACTATAAGATTTTTAGCTTAAAATTCTGACTTAGGCCTATAGCTGCCAAATAGGTCGACTCTCAGAAACGCGTCGATCAGCGGTTGGACGTGATGTGAGCTGTAGCGTTAATAAAGGGGTTCATTAAGTAGGATTATATATAAGGGTGTTTCATTTTATCTTTTTGTTACCCCTTCAAAATCCTAATAATCTCACTTTTTAATTATTTTTTCTTTATGTTCTATTCTCTCACTTAGTAACCTTTTTCTTGCCTTGCTTGGGATGAAATGATAAAATCCAAAGTTGTTAATCATTACTTATTAAGAAAATATACAAAACTTTCATTGAACGCAAAGGGTGTTTCATGAAGACGGATTATACATAAGGGTGTTTCATTAAAACGGATCACAGTCAGCAGTAAATAAATCAGTGTTATTGGTGAAAATTTATTTATTTCTCTATTGGATCATTTATTTATTTGTCCATTGGATCATATCATAGCAATTATGTGTGAAAAATAATATCTCCCAAATATACGCCAGATCTGAAGAAAAAAAAGAAAACATTATTAGACGTTTAAACTTAATTCACATTTAAAATCAGTCCAGTTTAGTGTAAAAACCTTTAGAATACGGAATTTGTGTCATGCCAAATGTGATGAACACACACAGGTTTAAGTGCGATATATCTGTGGCAGCCTACTGCAGGGGGTATATAGTAACTGCCTTAATTGTTTAAAACTCGGTTGTAAACGTTTCCTTTTATACCGGTCAAATACATCGACCCCTGTTTGTGAAAATATATTTTTTAGGCTTGAAAACTCGACTTGTATACTGAATTTACGGTAAATCTCTTTTTTTCATCTTTGCAAACAATTCCCGATACCTATTTACACATATTGGGTAAATAACAGAAAATTCGGAGAACTATTACGTAGATTTTTTTTTTATAATTCCATCATAACAAAGGCAAGAAATTCACTGAGATGCAATGAATTGCTGTGTTAGGTAATTTGATAAAAATAACTATTAAGAAGAGAGTACAATAAAATAACACGAATTAAGAAGACAGGATTGCTATTGCATTTAAATTTTTGAAGATCAAATTTGACAGGGAATCAAGAAGCTGGAAGCGAATTCCACATGTGAGAAATAAGATAGAAGATGCTGTTAGCATAGAACTTACGGTTGTATCTTTCAATTGTAAAATGATGAGACCTTGCCGTCAATCAAATACTACGCTTAAATTCATAAAGTCTAGGTTAAAAAAAAGTGATAATTATTTTTAAAATTACAAAATTATAGCAGAGCGTCAAAGTTGGTGGAAGGCTGGTCTTCAATCTGTCTTATCTTAAACTTAGGTAGCCACAAACACTGACTCAAAAACATCACATACTTACATATCATTCTTGCTGCAGCCACGATACCTCAGAGACTCTATGAAGTCCTAACTAGCCCTCATATGTACAGTGTGTCTGTGTAGGGTGGGGAATAAAAAATAAATAAATTTAAAAATTGAAAGTCCAGTGAATATTTATAATGGTTACAATTTTATATACAATAAATTAAAATGACAGGTAAGTTCATCAGAACAATTTCTATGAAAGTATTTATGAAAATACTTATTATAAAGTAAGTTCTTACTTTTCGTTATCCCAGATAATTCTTTAATGTCACAAACAACCTATTTTGTTTAATAAACATATATATATATATATATATATATATATATATATATATATATATATATATGTTTATATATATATATATATATATATGTTTATATATATATATATATATATAAGTGAACATTGAAGGCAACACTTCGAGGCGACAGTCTGTTTCATGCTAGACGCAATCGGTGGCCTGACGATTGCGTCTAGCATGAAACAGACTGTCGCTTGTAAGTGTTGACTTCAATGTTCACTTTTATATTTACATACGCTCCATCTCTGATATTGAGCACTTTCTCCCATAAATATAGCACACCTTAAGACTATACTTCTTCATAATATACATATATATATAAATAAATAGAATAATCTTAATTATACACTTTATATTCATAATATATACATATATATATATATATATATATATATATATATATATATATATTTATATATATTTCTTCATAATATACATATATATAAGTAAATAGAATAAATAATTTTAATTATATATTTTATATTCATAATATACATACATATATATATATATATTTATTTATTTATTCATAATATACATATATATATAAACAAATAGAATAAATTATTTTAATTATATATTTTATATTCATAATATACATACATACATACATACACACACACACACACATATATATATATATATATATATATATATATATATATATATATATATATTTCTTCATAATATACATAATATATATAAACAAATAGAATAAATAATATTAATTATACATTTTATATTTATCCACAATTTTTTACCAAAAAAAAAAAAAAAAAGACCGCGAATTCGTTCAGCTTTGATTAAAATGCATGCAATCATAACCCGTAAAAATCTGCATAAGTTTAAAGGATTCTACAGTTAGATAACACTTATCAATTGATAAGTATTATAGCGTCAGATAACAGTTGACGCTGGGAACGTCTGTTTTAACTATCTACACGATTATCACACATGCATATCTATTCCTGTCGAGTAATGAAATCGGTTGACTCTCTTCCAAACAAATACGCTTAATTATTTTCGCTTGGGAATATCACCAGCTGATTATACCGTGCTGATTTCGCGTATGATTATCGTATTTGCTTATAAGTGACTCGGCCCGAACACAGCAGGCAAATTACAGAAAGTCATGAGGCCTTTTTTTGTCTAAATAATTTACGGTGCTTCGCAAATATACTTCGGCGAGAGAAACAAACATAATTCCACTATAACTGATTCCTTTAAAACGTTCACTGCCATTTCAACCTATATTAGTGATTTGGCATTTCATTTCTAACCCATGTCTCCAGAAACTGTTGACAGGTTTATTTTCAAGTTGCTTCGAAAATTGAAAAACAATATATGTATTCCTATATAAAACAATATCTGCGTCTTCTTGTGAAATTTTTGTAAGATGCATATCACACTCCGTTTCACTTAACTTTTGCTGTAATGCTGTTTCAGTGTATAGTGCATATAAAAAAAAACGCAAAGAAAAAATTGCTACAAATACAAAATATGCTGAAGTGACTGTAATTACAAATTTATAGCAAGTTAGAAAATTATACATATATATATATATATATATATATATATATATATATATTTGAAACGGTACAGAAGCGTATTAAGGCATTAAAAACAAGAAATTTTATATTATGGACCATGATAGATTTAAAACAAAACTATATTTAAAACGAGGTACATTAAACAAACTTCAGTCGACCGGTTTCGTCCCCTCTCATCAGAACTGTTAACGGGGAACTAAAATTATGAGGAAAAGAAAAAGAAGTCTGTTATGCATGACATGAATGATTGGACAGGAAGAAATAAATTATTATAAAAGTTATACCAACCAAGATGCTAGAAACGCAGCACAGCAAGTCCGAGCAAACAATCTCTTTGTTTACAAAGAGTAGGTTGCCTGAACCTGATGTAAAGCGTCTCTAACACCTTAAGATGGAATAGCGAGTGCGAACTGGCCAAAACAGAAACCAGTTCACACTGAAATTCAACGCACAAGTAGGATTCTTTATAAAGTGATCCGCAATCGAAGACCCATACGTGTTACGAATGGTATCACCCAAAGAAAATTTTTTATTCAGTATTATAGCAGGTACGTGTTGTTTAATTCTAACGTCCAATCGCTGTGTCGTTCTACCTATGTAATCGCATCCACAATTACATTTGAAATGGTAAATAACAAAGTTAATATGGTGGTGGGGGGTAGAACGTCTTTACACATAGATGAAAGTACGGACTTAGTTTGAAAGACAACACGAACATTGGCTGCAAAATAACACTGACGTGAACTCCATGAAATACTTCTTCCTGTCCAATCATTCATGTCATGCATAACAGACTTCTTGTTCTTTTCCTCATAATTTTAGTTCCCCGTTAACAGTTCTGATGAGAGGGGACGAAACCGGTCGACTGGTGTTTGTTTAATGTACCTCGTTTTAAATATAGTTATTGAATAATTTTTTACTACAAAATTTGCAACAATTTTTAGATAAGTAAAAAAAATATTTTCTTTTTTCCAGAATCAATTTGATCCATGGCTTCAACTGAGGAAAAAGTAAACTGGTTGGCTGAAGTGAAATCTACTATTGCTGTACAAAGAAAGTTTAGAATTGAATACAATAAAGAAGCACCTCATAGGAACACTTTTGCTAAATGGGTGAAAAGATTTAAAGAGACAGGCTCCGTCCTTGATGAGCCATGGTTTGGAAGGCCATGTATCAGCGACGAAAGTGTTGCATCCATAGAAAAATCCTTTACAGCAAGTGCAAGAAAGTCTGTAAGACGTGCATCAAAACTAGTTCATTAGAAGATTAGAAAGCTAAAACAACTAATGTGATTTCAGGCATTACTGTAAATCAGTTGGCAAATGTTTTCCGTAAACTGCAAAATCGTATTACCCTTTGTATTGCTAATGATGGAGGGCATAAAATTTCAATAAAACCTTACAAAATATAGATTTACTTCTTTCTAATCCTTTTTACAAATTATTTCTATCGCAAATACAAATAAAGTTATAAATTTTTTAAAGTATCCACGAAGTTTATAGACAACCTGTATATACTATTCGAAACATTTGTTGGTTTATATTTTGAAATGCACTTGAAATCCATTACAGAAAGCGTTACATAAATGGAATGTTGGATAATTATCAAGATTTTATGTCAAATGATCGTTCCTATATACTCACAGTATCAGCATACAGGATCTTTTTTCATGTCAGGAATTGGTGCCATTTTCGTAAAATGGTTTCAAATACTATTTTATTTTAAACAATTCCACTACACAGACATTACTATTTGAAAATATAAATAGCAAAACGAAATCTTTATTTTATAATCTGCAAAACATTTTCCGGGTGCCTATGTCAAGATACAGGGTGTTTCAAAAAGAATACGCCAAAATCATCACGTGATGTGTCAATAACGAAAAAAAAAATTACAAACCTCTAGCATGAACACATGTGTTGTATATACATTCAAGTTTCATTTCATGTTTTATAAGTGGCCACTACCGGCAGCGCAGACAACATCGAGCCGATATGAGAATTCCTCCCAAACACGCCTCAGCATGTCACGGTCCACCGTGTTGATTGCAGCTGTTATTCGATAATTCAAGTCATCGATACTTGCTGGAAGTGCTGGAACATAAACTTGGTCTTTAACATACCCCCACAAGAAAAAGTCACACCCAGTGAGGTCCGGGGATCTGGCAGGCCAAACACAGAGAACAAGGTCTTTAGCACCTCTCCTCTCAATCCATCGCTGAGGCATGTTTTCATTCAGATAAGCTCTAACCCCGAGATGCCAATGGGGTGGTGCTCCATCTTGCTGAAAAATGAAGTCATTCGAATCTGCCTGCATTGTGACAATGGCATTTGTTTTTACGAACTCAAGCACTGTTTTTGCGTGCTTGAGTTCGCGAAAACAAATGCCATTGTCGCAAAAACAAATGCCATTGTCACAAAAACAAATGCCTTCTGCTGAGGAGTTGCGATTTTGATTGATCTTCCCACAATTCAGCTGCACCAGAAGTTATACTAACGACAGTGGTGAAACTGACAACCAATCAAACTTTGATAACTACTCTATCAAATAAGCACTGATTGAGTCCACTACAATGCTACAGACCTGAAAAAATAGCGCAATGATTTTGGCGTATTCTTTTTGAAACACCCTATATAACAGGATTGTAAGAGATAGAATCATCGTTGCACTTTCTAAAGGAAAACGTTTATGTTGCAAAGTGAACCAGAAAAGTACTTGCGGTTTTTGATTTAATACATAAAAAAAGTATACATCAAATTTGAAGTAATACAGCATTTCCTTCAACCAAATGTGAAGAATTACCACATGTAGTAAGAATTTCAAATTTTTCAATAAATCTTACGACTCTTGACATATGTTAGGCAGGGCTTGATTCCTCATAGCATAGGAAAATTATTTTTTCACTTTTAATGTCCAATTTATTTGTACCTTTTATGTAAGCATAGCAAACTGTACCAAATATATGAATATTGGTATTTATTGTATAAAATACAATTGTGGCACAAGGCTGAAAAGGGGACTGGATTAAGTCTGGTCTTCACTGACTAGCTTATACCTAGCTGATCCGATACACGACCCATCCACACATTACAATTTACACGTTCACCACAAGAACTCATCTGTCACCAATCAATCCTCCGTATACCATAATACCGCATACTCGCAGTAAACCCTTAAAAACGTGACATAAATATTTGATGATTATAAAAATTTATACATAAAAATCTATGGATGATTTATATTGAGAGGAGAGGGGATGAACTCAAAACCAAACTAAATATCAAAACAAAGATAACAGATGTTAGCAGGTCCCGTTCAACCCTCAAAAAAGAGAGGCGGTTGTATTCTCCTCTTTGACAAAATCAAGAGGCTCTCTCGCTACGGGAGAACTGTACCAAATATATGCATATTACTGACGTCAGGTCTGCGATTCGCAAACATTCCGAAGGCATTTTTCCAATTCATTTAATGTAACACTGAATTCTAATATATGCAGTGGTATTAATAGGGTATGTCCACAAGAATGTTTATAGTTTTGATTCAATTAAGACATCTTCCCATTTCAAATAGATCGTCAAGAGCTTTCTGCAGTAAATTTGGGGCCGATTGTTCATGTTTAATAGTGAAATTTGTGCTATTATCGCTTCTTACGCATTTTACAGAGCCGTACGGACCGATGTCTGCCAAATATTTTTTTTTACCTAGAAACGTATCACATTTTTTGTTTAAGCAAATAACCTATGGTTAGACCGGAACAGTCGTCGACAAAGCAGAGTAGATATTTGAAACCATTCAAATATCTCGGCTCAATCAGGCCGGCCAGATGAACGAGGTATAATATTTTATCTTCCCATTTATCAGGTAATTTATTTTTATATTCCTCGATTTTGCCTTTGGTACATATTTTACAGTTTAAATTTACAATGTCCAAAGATTTGATGCCATTTTTTTCGGCTGCACATAATAGTTTTGGGGTATATTGCAGTATTTAAATAGTTTATGCATCCATCTATTATGTGAAGCTTTACACCATTGCGGCATACCAATTTTACAGACCCCACATTTTCGGTAGCTACCTGTATCGAGAATATATTCTGTTTAAATGTAGGGATATAAAGGGCATGGTTTTTAAATACAGTTTTGTATATTTTCTTCAGTTAAAGAAACGTGAACATTGTTTCTGTTCGTCGTTACGGCAGCGAATGTTAAACGATTTCCTCAAGGACGAGGAAGAGACTCGAGGCGAAGGAGATGTGATTCTACAGAAGGATGCTTAGGATATCATAGACCGAGGATGTGAGTAACGATGATGTCTTCTTAGATAGGTTACAAACAAGGAAAAGTCTCATACCTAACATCAGAAAGAGACAGCTAAAGTTTCTGGGATACATAATAAGGAAAGAGGGCCTGGAGAACCTGATACTCACGGATCAAATAGAGGGAAAGAGAGACAAGAGAAAGCAACGCGTGACACTCCTAACGAGCTTGAGCAGATGGATGACAGAACGTGATATGGGGAAGGAAGCAGAGGGAGGAAGCTTGCTGAGAGCTGCAAGGGATAGAGGGATGTGGAGAGCCATAATCGCCTACGTCCTGAAAGGACATGGCACATAGAAAGAAAAAGAATATTGCTTCGCTTTAAAGCATTATTTCTGTTCCGTCAGTTCAATGTAACAAATTTATGAATGAAAATCATTATCGAATTAATAAATTTAGATTAGTCGCTACTAACGTGAGTTGTGGCTTCATAATGAACAAGTAAGCCGTTCCTGTTGGAAGTGATATCAAGTGTAATTGAAAATAGGATAGAATTTTCAGTTTTTGAAACATGGTCAATATTTTTTTTTTATGAAATGGGGTTTTTGTTTGCTTCTTTCCTCTGGTTTATGTTCAGATTTGCAACAAGCATCACGAATAACAATCTACCTCGGAAGAATAAATAAAGAGTTCGGTTCGAAATTCCAATCTCCTGAAGAAGCCCCGAGCGTACAACGGCCGAAACGTTGGGAACAGTCGGAATAATGGAATAATCTTAATACCTAATCTCAGAGAAAGATATTAAAATTCTCCATGTTCAAGTTTTTTTACTGGACCCAAATTAGTTCGTGACCCCGAGAGGACGAAATATTTCGTGACCCCGAAAAAACAACTGCAGCAAGGACCTAGAATAATCTACCTCGGCGTAGGAAATAAATTGTTCGGTTCCAAAATTACAATCTCCCGAAGAAGGCCGGTGCATACAACGACCGAAACGTTGTGAAACGTTGTGAACTGTCGGAAAAATGTAAATAATGTAAATAATCATAATACCTAATATCAGAGAAAGATATTAAAATGATGTTCTTTCACTGTACCCAAAACATTTCGTCACCCCGAGAAAACATCTACAACATGGAACTAGAAAATTCTACCCCCGTGGAAGAAATAAAGTATTCGGATGGAAATTCCAATCCCCTGAAGAAGGCCGTAGCATACAACGGCCGAAAAGTTGTGAATATGGCAATAAAGATGAGGATAAGTCAGAATAATATAAATAATACAAGTAATCATAATATTAGGTTGGTGCAAAATTAATGACGTAATAATGCCGTTTTTGACGTAAAAAAATACGTCAAAAAACGACATTATTACGTCATTATTTTTGCACCAACCTAATACCTCATCTCAGAGATATAGACAATGTTTTTGTTTGGTTGATTGGAATTATATCTTTTGGAGAGGGGGGATTATTTACCGAATAATTCCGATTTTTATTTCGGGAGCCAGAGCTTTTATCTCCTTGGTTACCATATTCAAATCAGGTACGGACATTATTCGTTTTTGGAACCAAACAGTGTCGCTGAATTGTCATTGGTCGCGATCAAAACTGAAAAGCCCATTATCTATGAGGTATCAGTAGGGCATATATACGCGCTAATAAACGAAGAATCTAAAAAGCAAGCAGTATATGTGAATATTTTTCATGAATCAGAACGAAAGTTTGTTGCTGTAGAATCTATATCAGATATCGTGTTACACATACATATACATATATCTGTCTATATTTCTGAGATGAGGTATTATGTACACTATTTACATTTTTCGGACTATAGTCCTTATCTTTGTAGCCATATTTATTACAACGTTTCGGCCGTTGTACGCTCCAGCTTTCTTTAGGTGGTTGGAATGCCGAACTGAACCCTTTATTTCGCTCATTGGTTTAGACTGTTCTAGTTCCACGTGACATGTTTAACCAGTAATAAGGAGGGCGAGAGAAAAGCGATAATAAAAAATGCAATATGAGCTCTGATAAAAACATCGAATGTTGACCGCAAAAATTGCAATATGAGCACTGAAAAAAATTTTGGCTGAAGACATTGGGTTTATAATACTCAGAAATCCATACAAATGGCACAGTGTATAAAGTCGTTAGTCAGATGCAGTGCCAGGACCCAAAGAGTGTGAATTCGAGTATTACCCGATTAAGGCAGTGGAGAACTTTCAGAGGGGAATTAACTGATAATTAACATCCATTAAACATGGCACGTGGAACTAGAAAAGTCTACCCCCTGTGAGCAAAATAAATGGTTCAGTTCGACATTCCAACCATCTGAAGAAGGCCGGAGCGTACAACGGCCGAAACGTTGTAATAAATATGGCGACAAAGATGAGGACAATAGTCCGAATAATGTAAATGGCGTACATAAATATATCTTTACTTTTCAATAGCATCGCCGACGTATCTGCACTTCTGTAAATACCCGCATTCACGTGTATATACGTTTTTGCCGAATGTAATCTTTTCTGATACGGACGAATAAACACGTCGAAAATATGACGTTGAAAATACAGCTATAGTTGTGTATATATGTCGATCATGATACTTTTAAAACCCTTCTGAGCTTTAAACGAGTCCATTTATCAACTCAGATGTCTGGTCGAGGTGTTAACCATCACTCATGTACCCCTTCAGTTTCTTAGTTACTATATTAAAATCAAATCATAAAAAATTAAAAAAAAAAATGAAAAAGCATTTAACTGTTTTACATTTCCCGTTTCTTTAAGAACTTCAGATTGCACAGGAGAAGAAGAGTTTTTTCCAGATTATAGCGTCAAGGATTATGAAGTTTGTCTACAGCGGAACGCAATTTCGAAGATAAGATCTTCACATAAATTATGGTTGTGAAAATTTATTCAGCTTTTCCTTGAGCTTTTTTTACCCTCTCAACTGTTCTTGGTTTATTTCTACCACTCATTCAGTTTTATTCTTTCTTTATTCAGGCTTTTTTCATTCTTACAAATTTCTTCATTTCGACAGGATTTTTCTTTCGTTTCTTTTAATTACATATTCCTTTTCTTTCTTTATTTAGTTTCCCCAAGACGTTTTTTTCCTAAATTTCAGCCCGTTCTTTTTTTTCTTTTTTTTTCACACCTTATTCTTTTTTTTTTCTGTATCTCCACACTTCTTTAATTCTTTTATTTTCCCATCACTATTTTTTCTTTCTTTCTAGTTGCTTTCTTCATTCTCTGTTTTTTTCTAGGGAAATTCTGTTTCAAAATAGTCTTTATATTTTCTTTTATCTCGTGTCTTTCTTTCTTTCTTTCTTTCGTTTTCCTTTTCTGTTATTCTTCAACTTTCTCCCTTTCGAAGTATCTTTGTTTCTTTCTCCAATTTTCTTTTCTTTCATCGGGTTTCTGTCTTTATTTTTTGTGTCTTTCTCCAGTTTTCTCTCGCTAAGTTTTTTTATTTTCATTTTCTTTAATATCCCTCTTGCTTTTTTTCACCCAGTTTCTAACTTTCTCATTCTTTCATCAAGTTTCATTTTTTGCCATTTTCCAATTTTCTAGCTCTCTCTTTTAAAGAACTTTTTCTTTCTTTCTTTCTTTCTTTCTTTCTTTCTTTCTTTCTTTCTTTCTTTCTTTCTTTCTTTCTTTCTTTCTTTCTTTCTTTACAAGTTTCCATAACTACTACTCCTTCATTCTTCTCCTTTCAACAATACGTTCTTTCTTTCTTTCTTTCTTTCTTTCTTTCTTTCTTTCTTTCTTTCTTGCTTTACAAGTTTCAATAACTACTACTCCTTCATTCTTCTCCTTTCAACAATACGTTCTTTCTTTCTTTCTTTCTTTCTTTCTTTCTTTCTTTCTTTCTTGCTTTACAAGTTTCAATAACTACTACTCCTTCATTCTTCTCCTTTCAACAATACGTTCTTTCTTTCTTTCTTTCTTTCTTTCTTTCTTTCTTTCTTTCTTTCTTTACAAGTTTCCATAACTACTACTCCTTCATTCTTCTCCTTTCAACAATACGTTCTTTCTTTCTTTCTTTCTTTCTTTCTTTCTTGCTTGATTTACAAGTTTCAATAACTACTACTCCTTCATTCTTCTCCTTTCAACAATACGTTCTTTCTTTCTTTCTTTCTTTCTTTCTTTCTTTCTTTCTTTACAAGTTTCCATAACTACTACTCCTTCATTCTTCTCCTTTCAACAATACGTTCTTTCTTTCTTTCTTTCTTTCTTTCTTTCTTTCTTTCTTTACAAGTTTCCATAACTACTACTCCTTCATTCTTCTCCTTTCAACAATACGTTCTTTCTTTCTTTCTTTCTTTCTTTCTTTCTTTCTTTCTTTCTTTCTTTCTTTACAAGTTTCCATAACTACTACTCCTTCATTCTTCTCCTTTCAACAATACGTTCTTTCTTTCTTTCTTTCTTTCTTTCTTTCTTGCTTGATTTACAAGTTTCAATAACTACTACTCCTTCATTCTTCTCCTTTCAACAATACGTTCTTTCTTTCTTTCTTTCTTTCTTTCTTTCTTTCTTTCTTTACAAGTTTCCATAACTACTACTCCTTCATTCTTCTCCTTTCAACAATACGTTCTTTCTTTCTTTCTTTCTTTCTTTCTTTCTTTCTTTCTTTCTTTCTTTCTTGCTTTACAAGTTTCAATAACTACTACTCCTTCATTCTTCTCCTTTCAACAATACGTTCTTTCTTTCTTTCTTTCTTTCTTTCTTTCTTTCTTTCTTGCTTTACAAGTTTCAATAACTACTACTCCTTCATTCTTCTCCTTTCAACAATACGTTCTTTCTTTCTTTCTTTCTTTCTTTCTTTCTTTCTTTCTTTCTTTCTTTACAAGTTTCCATAACTACTACTCCTTCATTCTTCTCCTTTCAACAATACGTTCTTTCTTTCTTTCTTTCTTTCTTTCTTTCTTTCTTGCTTGATTTACAAGTTTCAATAACTACTACTCCTTCATTCTTCTCCTTTCAACAATACGTTCTTTCTTTCTTTCTTTCTTTCTTTCTTTCTTTCTTTCTTTACAAGTTTCCATAACTACTACTCCTTCATTCTTCTCCTTTCAACAATACGTTCTTTCTTTCTTTCTTTCTTTCTTTCTTTCTTTCTTTCTTTACAAGTTTCCATAACTACTACTCCTTCATTCTTCTCCTTTCAACAATCCGTTCTTTCTTTCTTTCTTTCTTTCTTTCTTTCTTTCTTTCTTTCTTTACTAGTTTCCATAACTACTACTCCTTCATTCTTCTCCTTTCAACAATACGTTCTTTCTTTCTTTCTTTTTTTATTTATTTATTTATTTATTTCTTCTCAACATTTCTATCTTTCTCTTTTCAACAACATTTTCTTTCTCTTTTTAACAAATTTTTCATTTTCATTCTCTTCTCAACATCCCTATCTTTATTTCTTTCTCTTTTCAACAACATTTCTTTTTCTTTTTCTCCTTTCAACAAAAATTATTTTTCTTTTTTTCTCTTTTCAACATTTTTTCTTTTTTTTCTTTTTTACCATCTTTTCTTTTTCTTTCTTTCTTTTTTCAACAACTTTTCTACCTTTTCAGCAACTCTTTCTTTCTCTTTTGATAATTTTTTTTCATTCTTTCTCTTTTAAGAAACATTTCTTTCTTTCTTTGTTTTTTTTTTTTGTTTTTGTTTTTTCAGTTTCTTTATTTCACGAGATTATTTATTCATCTACTGTTTCGCATTCTTTTATTTAAATTTGCATCCCAGGGTTTTTACTTCTTTCCTTATTTTTCAAAATATAACCTAACACGCTTTCAAATGATACGAATCAGAAATATTGTTAAGCATTTACAGTAACAAAAAAAAAACAACAAAAAAAAAACAAAAAAATGGAGAGGAGATAAAGTCTGCTAAATGTTTTCAGACTGGATGACTTCCGCAGGATCGTTAATATTTGCACCAGCAACAAAACCCATAAAATATAAAAAATGGCGCCACAATGAGTTTACGTCCCGGAGTGGGAATTCATTTGCATATTCCTCTTTACATCAGTCGACATTTTAATACGATTTTAATTTATCTTTGCTAAATTCGTTGTGAAACGTTTGTTGATTCAGTATACGTTAATGTTCTAACCGTTTGAGACCAGGATATTTATTTTTGTCTTTATATCGGCGAAATTTCTCGTCAGCCGTGGCAGGATAACCGTTGTGTTCACACGCAATGATTGTTTTCATCACCATCTATGATTTATCTTATATTCACGATTCGATTTACAGTCAGTGTTAGAAGTCCTATAATGAACAATATCTCCGGAGACATTGAATAAACGGTTTCAGGATAAGATTTAGCTATCATCGTCATCGTCTCTGAATTATTTGGATTCAAAAATGCAGGCGGAGGTATATCTATGTTTCATAGATTAAGCAAATAAATTTTATAAGTTACGACACAAAGTTAAATTAAACATTTAAGAAAGCATTATTTATCTTGGGAAATATATTTGAATAATAATTGACGCGTTGGAGTAATGGAAAGCGGCTCGGATTGTGGAATCGGAGAGCTGAGTTCGAAATCCAGCCGAATCTATTACATTTACTTACGTGCTAATACTCTTGTGAAAGGTATGAATCCTCTTCTTCTCTCACCAGCTATGGGTAAATAGCAAAACAAACCGTTTTTTATATTTCTTGGATGGCAACTTGTCTACCGCAGAACGAAATGACAACTGGTCTACCATAGAAAGAAATGGCAACCTACTGCCGGAGTATCGAAAGATACATGATCGCCTAAGCGTGTATCACACTTGACATGATATGTCCCGGAAAGGGATATATCTGTTCGAATTAGCAAAATAGTTGTTGACTACTGTAACCTGGTAGGACAATCTAGCAGGTAACCGTAATGAACTGGTCCTCATCGTAGTGGTAGGCAATAGGCGTCGTCTTGTACCTCCACATCAATCTGTATTTATGGCTGACACCAGCCAATCATATTACTGTGAGGGGGAAACATTACATCAATACATAACTAATAACTGAACCAAGTAGTTAGCACGTTCGATTTCTGACCCTGCGACTAGGGTTCTAATCTCACTATAGTCGAGTTGGCCTTGATGTCAACGACCTGGGGTGCCGACTGGAAAGTGTATGTAAACCATACCATTCCTTGTACGGATAGAAAAGAAATAAATTCAGTATATAAAAGTACGCAGAGCCATAACATAAGGATGCGTCATCTCATCGGATTTATTTAACCTATACAACTAGTTGATAATAAACTATAATCGTAGCAGAGTTTAGGATTAGTGGCGATAATAGCGGCTCGGATTAAGGAATCGGAAAGCCGAGTTCGAATTCCAGCTGAATCCATTACATTCACTTACGTGCTAATAGCCTGGGGAAAGATATAAATCCTTTCTTCTTCCCCAAGCTATGGGTAAATAGCAGGATAGACCGGGTTCTGTAGCCTTGGATGGTAACTAGTCTACCGCAGAAAGAAATGGCAACCTACTGCGGGAAAAAATCTGCCTCTTTAGTCAAACAAGAAAAATTGACGAACCATCACTTATGAGACAAAAAAGACGTTAGAAAGAAGGATAGCTTAAGACGCGCAGTACACAAAGAAAACGCCAGAATTGTGTAAGTACATAATTCTGATTAATTAAGGAGTATTTTAACGTAATGTTTGACGCAGAAATCGAAGGGGTAGATCGAAAGATGCCCTCAAATTCATAACCGTGAGTAAAATGGAAGATCTAAAACAAATGTGAAATTTAATGTTTCTTATAAAAGGCAGAAACAAACAACTGGAATTTTTGTAACGCATTATGAGGAAGGTCAGTTTGGAAAATGTTTTTTTCTTAATCATTTAACCCCAGGCAAGGCAAACAAGCCACTAAGATGAGAATGAGAAGACTTTAGTGAGGAAGACAGAAAGGTGGCGATGGACGTTTCATTTACAAGAAAATGTCTAGTGGTGTTTGGTAGGGTGATCGTGATGGCCACTCAATTGCTCCACGTCGTCCTATCCGCCTGGGCGCCAAATTAAGACTTAATCATTACAGTACGCGTAAGCCATAGTTAATCTTCGTTAAACACACACGCACACACAAACCTACATAAATACATACACACACACACACACACACTTATATATATATATATATATATATATATATATATATATATATATATATATTTAAGCATTGCACCCTGAGCAAGGCGTGAAGCCACTAGGATGCAGGGGGGTTACAGAAGATTTGGAGCAAGAGCAGATAGGAGTGATAGAAGAAAGGATGAGGGGAAGGATAGTGGGTAGATGAAGGTAACTGGAGATGTGGATTGACATTACATTTGAATAGTTGGAGATTATAGTTATCAGTAATTGGGATGGGTGTTCTACAGGCGAGAGGTGCGAGGTATGAAGCTATTGGAGTAGAAGAGACGGCTACATTTAAACGTTTCTACAGTGTAAGGGTGAGAGCGGGATGCCAGCCTCGTAGGGCGCTTGAATTCATGGAGACTGGGAACCAGTGAAAGCAGCTCATCGGAGCAATTACCACGAAAGAATTTGTAGAAGAGACGGAGAGAGGCGACGGCGCGTCTGTGAGATAGTGACTGCAGACGAGACGCCAGATCAGGGCCAATCACATTACATATCCGTCTCAGGATCTTGTCATGTAAATGCATTAATATAGATTGAGGCAGAAATAACTCCCATATCTTCGTCCCAGGAATACTTCCAACATAATAGTAATACATTATCTATATAAAAACACCATTGGCACTAATGATTTAACATTTAACATCCACAACAAACTTGCACAACGTCGCTACCACCCTGCAATGAAAGAAGGTGTGTTCAATCGTCTCAACATCCTCGTCACAGCGTCGTTAGTTTGGAGATTACTCCAATCCTGCTGAACACAGTCTTTTGGCGACCGAGGGGGAATCACGAATCACCAACCAGGTGAGTGATGCCTCATCGTTATTGAGGCATTTCAACCCGGGTGCCCAAGGCCAGATTTAGCGAGCGTCCTGCTTCCTAAGACAGAGCTCTTCAATCAGTCCATCATGAACTGCCCCCCCGCACTGACTAATACTTGATATAATGCCCTACGAGACAATGCCTGGATGTTGGAGTGGCCAACCGACGGTCCTAAGAACAAGACGACGTTCGCAATGGAAGGAGCATTCGGCTCGAGGTAAACGATAGGCCTCCTCCTCGCTCGAGTGCACACTTCTCACGGATGGGAAGTTCTTACGGTCGTCATTAGTATGGCATGCGGAAGTGGAAGCACAGAGAGTCGGTAAAGGAGAATTGTGCAGATGTGTGAAACACATACTTGCGCCCTCCCCTTTAAGGAGAGATTCCTCAGTGACATCAGATTAACTGCGATCACGGCCTTCCACTCTACCTCCGACCAATTAATTTTCAACTGCCTATCAGGATCGAACCAGACGCTGAGTAACTTGACCGGCACATCTGTCCAGAGGTAAGATCAGGGAAAAGAAACTCCTTTCCACGCACCCAGCCGCTAGCCAACATACTTATAGTGGTTGATCTTGGCCTCTGTCACCATCTCATAACCACTGATTTCTTTGCTGACTTCGTCAGTCTTAGCTCTGCTCTACACAAGAACCGAAACGTCATCAACATAGGCAGAATACCTGGCCGAGGTAGTAGCACTAGACAGGGAAATTCCGCGTAGGACCAGATTCGTCTTTAACTTGCGAAGGAAAGGTTCCAATGCAAGAACGTAAAACAAAGGCGAAAGCAGACAACCTTGACGAATGGAGGGAGACAATACGAGAAACTCCGATCGTACCGCATTCACTTCAACCAAAACACCGGGAGTCGCATACAGAAGTTTGATCCAGGTGTGAAATATGGCCCGAAACCGGCTGCCGAAAGGACAGCCTCCAGAAATCGATGGTCAACCCTATCGAAGATCTTGAATTGATCTAAATTGATAAGCGCGGCTTCACTGTCGACTTGCTCGATGATCAAGTGTACCATATTAAAGCTGTCCTGAATAGTTCTACCCTTTCAGTACAAGTCTGTTCAGAGCCAATCAGAATAGAGAGAACAACCCGCAAACGGTTCGCCAAGATATTAGCCAAAATCTTTAACTCAGTATTTAACATACTTAAAGGGCGAAAGTTATGTATCCCATTCCCACCGTTCTTGTCCTTTCGTAACAACTTGATCATGCCACTGGTGAAGAGTAGGGGTTTAGACCCCTGCTTTATCCAGTTGCCGAAAATCAGTGTCAGCAAAGGGACAAAAAAGGGCGACGACCTCAAGTACACTTCGTAAGGTAGACCATCTAATCCCGGAGATTTATTCAGGCCAACCTGTTTGAGCGCTTCCCAGATTTTCGACTCAGTGAAGGGATCCTCGCACCTAGCCGCTTCAGCTTCATCAAGGTTGGGAAAGTCAGCTAAGTAGGTGTCGAACTGAGCAGGGCTCAGACCGGGCTCCCTCGTGAAAAGTTCCTGAAAGTACTCACGAAAAGCCTTGCATACGTCCTCGTTTGTAGTCACGGTCCGCTTATCCGGCAATGTGAAGCATGGGATATGTCGCCGAGATGCATTCCGAATTTCTTCTGCACGCAATTCAGCGGCCATATTCATTTGCCTGAGAGGACATTCTTTTTAGCCTAGCCCTAACTACCAGTGCTTGATCCTTCTTGATAGGCAAGGAGGACAACTCAAACTTAGGAAAACTATATCCCCACTATCACGCGATTTGATCGCCAGATCAACTTTCTGCTCGCAAGCCGTTTGCGCCGCTAATCTATCTAGATTGAGTTGATGACTATATCAGCTGCAAACGACCTTATTTTGGATTTTAAGTTATCCCACCAGACATTCCCAACCACAGCTCTCGTCAGTTTTCTTTGTATCATTAGTAGCATCTGGTCCCGGAAATCTTACTCACCAAATAAGGATGAGTTTAATTTCCAGTAGCCAGCCATCTTAACCTTAGGTTTATCTAAGGTTACACGGAACCGGGCGAGCCTATGGTCTGAATAAACTATATAATGGAAACCTGGACACCCTAAGATCCCTACATCAACACTCTTAAGACTCGGTCGAGGTAGCTAGAACGCACCTCTGTAGCCGAGCCACCACTATTAGTCCAAGTCCACATTACCTCACGAGGGTGTTCAATCCGTTACCTATGGACAAGATTAAACCTGTCGATTAAGACCCGAAATGGTTTCACGTCCCGGTTGTTAGTACCCAAATTTTACCCTATGCGATCAAGGACGACATTCCAATCGCCCGCTAAAACTACCCAACGATATGTCGTCAAGAACGGCTTGATCTGCCGAAACAGAGTAGGCCGGTCAGAATGGTTATTGGTCGCATAAACCCCAATGAGACGTAGAGTCTTATCCTTTAAGTTAACATCCAGCACGCAAAGCCTGCCCTCCGGATCTGCGAGTACAAGCAGCCTTCAAAGACTTGCTCACTAGCAAGAGACACCTCTGGAACGACCATGAAAACACGCTGAATAAACGGAGAACACCTTAGACAGTATGAAGTAACCGTTAACTGTAAACACCGCTATAAATTTAACTTACTCTAGGGGTTGTAATACTTTCAACGAAAATGATATGTCACTGTAAGTTTAGTAAGTTAATACTTTTATTACCTGATGGTCCTCCTGTTGAATTTTGCCCTATACGATCTATATCGGGGTCAAGGACGGTATTCTAATCCCCCGTCAGGTGACCTTTCGTGTCATTGTTTTTTTTCTGTTTTTTTAATAAATTTTCTATGTTTTTTTCTTAAACAACTACAAATATTATATTACACTAACAACTCTATGTGAATAAAATACATCTAAAATTTAGGAGCAACCAAGCTAAATATTTGATAACGGCTAACAGTAGCCGAAAGTACTCAGCAATTGGACAATATATATCTAAATATTGGTGATACCAATTTAAAAAAAAATACTTGGCAAGTGCTTTAACAGAGGAGGAAAAATGTGGCACTGAAATCTGAAGGCGCACTGGGAAATCCAAGAATGGCTTCCAAAAGCTAAGCAAAGTATTAAGAAAGAGAAAAAAATTCGTTGGAAACAAAGAATACGGAAATTTTACATAATGCCAGTTCTTTTATATGGCACTGAATGCTGGACAATCTTCTTACAGATGAAGAGTAGACTTGAGGCAGCAGAAATGTGGTTTTACATGAGGATACTTAGGATACCATAGACCAAACATGTGAGCAACAACGATTTTAGAGAAAATGGAAACAAAAAGAAAACTCATATAAAACATCAAGAAGAGACAGTAGAAATTTCTAGGGCACAGAATGAGGAAGGAAGGTTTAGAAAATCTGATACCCACAGGACAGATTGTAAGGGAAAAGAGACAGAGGAAAGCAGATCAATAACTTAACTAATTGGCGGAATAAGGTTCAGAAGTAATAACAAAAAGACAAAATATATTAAAAGATACAACTGACAGGAAATTGTGGAGAGGCATGATCGCCTACTTCTGAGGGATCACGGTGCATAGAAGATACATGGGAAGCCAACTAAATAAGAGAAAAATCATTGAAAGTAAGAATCTATTCGTTTTAAGTGGATCTAGTATAACTGACAAATAGTTACTCAGATACACCTAATATATATGTTATGGGGTCCACCCCTTTTTCATATAAGTGGACTCTACCAAGTGTACGTGGACAGCTGCCGTTAAATACCCAGAGTTACAGTCAGTGAGGGCAGTCGGTAGTCGGATGTCAGTCGATGTCGGACGACCGGCTGAACGGTTGAACTCTCTGCCTTCGGGCGGGGAGGAACCCGAACGAGGCTACGCCGAAGGGCGGAATCTCGTTCGGGGAGGTAAACCGACCCTGAACCCGTTTATACGGGTTCAAAGGGTATATTTTTGTCTGAGCCCACGGGCTCGGAGATCCCACGGGCTCGGAGATCCCACGTTAAACCGGCCTTGTGCCACATGATACCCTCGTGGGGGTGGTGACTAAATACTAGTCGGTAGTCGGATGTCAGTCGATGTCGGACGACCGGCTGAACGGTTGAACTCTCTGCCTTCGGGCGGGGAGGAACCCGAACGAGGCTACGCCGAAGGGCGGAATCTCGTTCGGGGAGGTAAACCGACCCTGAACCCGTTTATACGGGTTCAAAGGGTATATTTTTGGCTGAGCCCACGGGCTCGGAGATCCCACGGGCTCGGAGATCCCACGTTAAACCGGCCTTGTGCCACATGATACCCTCGTGGGGGTGGTGACTAAATACTAGTCGGTAGTCGGATGTCAGTCGATGTCGGACGACCGGCTGAACGGTTGAACTCTCTGCCTTCGGGCGGGGAGGAACCCGAACGAGGTTACGCCGAAGGGCGGATTAACTTTCGGGGAGGTAAACCGACCCTGAACCCGTTTATACGGGTTCAAAGGGTATATTTTTGGCCGAGCCCACGGGCTCCGAGATCCCACTTTAAACCAGCCTTGTGCCACATGATACTCTCGTGGGGGGGTGACTAAATACTAGTCGGTAGTCGGATGTCGGACGACTGGCTGAACGGTTGAACTCTCTGCCTTCGGGCAGGGAGGAACCTCACAGAGGCTACGCCGAAGGGCGGATTAACTTTCGGGGAGGTAAACCGACCCTGAACCCGTTTATACGGGTTCAAAGGGTATATTTTTGGCCGAGCCCACGGGCTTGGAGATCCCACTTTAAACCGGCCTTGTGCCACATGATACTCTCGTGGGAGGGGGGGTGACTAAATACTAGTCGGTAGTCGGATAGAGAGAGGATATACGGAAAGTGTGAGAATATACGAACGGAGATAGTTTGAGGTAAACTCTTGAAGAAGTCAGTTACAAGCACGTAGACTCTAAGGAAGTCCTACTTCGAGATTGTATATATCTATCTGTATTTGCTACTAACCACGATCCTGGACTTACTAACACTATTACTCTTTGTATGATGTGTAAATACATTTTATTTCTTATATTTAATTATTGCGTTTGTCGTTTCTTGGAGACCGAATTCATCTCGGAATGCACAACAATATCTATGAATACAAAAGGGATATTTCATACAATAATTTATCAATGCAGATATATATACATACAAATAATTTCAACCATAAATTCTATCTAAAGAGGACAGCACTTATCAAAAAAGAAGGACAATTCTCTAGAGTACTGCTATTGCAGCTTATCAAAATATAAATCTACGTCCCGGATGTCCATTCAGGAAAGAATTGTTTTTTTTCAAGTCAAGAAACATTACTAAAAAAATGTTAAAAATTTAAAGAAAACGGTTACATCCATAAACTTATATCATTCAAAATATATAATGCGTAACTTAATCCCAAACTAAAACAATTAAAATACTAATTTGTAAAAATAAAAGATTCAAAAACATCACTTACTCATTTTTGTTTATTGGACATTGAATTGTAGTACTTCATGTTCTCCATAGCTTGCCTGAATTTTCAACCAACTTGATAAAATATATATGAACGGTCCTAAAAAAATTCTCTTTTATATAAATATTTGTTAGAAAATAAAATCCTTGCATTTGCTTTGATAAAATCAATCAAAGAACGAAACGCGTTGTCTAAGATAAATTTTCCATTTGTTTCTATTCAAATTCTCCATCTATAGAGATATTCTACCTGAAATTTTACACATACACACACACACACACACACACACACACATATATATATATATATATATATATATATATATATATATATATATAATTATTTATTTTAAAATATTATAACATAAATATGTTATAAAATCACTACAAAATAGCCATTTTGTTTCAACACCTCCGGTGACTTATCAAGTAATGACGTCGAATGTCTATATATATATATATATATATATATATATATATATATATACCTATGACCTCTGCCGACAATATTCATTGCTTTCTCACTCAGCTATGTCCATTTTTAAAAGAACTAATATCAGCAAACATATCTCTGTTTTTCCTTTGAAAAATCTCCACCAATCCTATAAGCTTAGAATTCGGTATATGTTCAGTCGATGGACATGAGGAAACATTTAGGAATTGATGAAACCTATCAGCCGGGTCTAAATACTTCATGTAATTTTCAATTTATTCATTAAAAAGTTGGAAAAGGAAAAAAAAAACATGTCAATATTTTTATGATAATTCGAGAGAAAAAGCTGGCATATGAGACAAATAAAATTATCAAACAGCAACTTGTACATTTTGAAAGACTTGATAATAAACGCTATAATGCATTTGGAAAGAATGCGTCCCTACATTTTATGCAAATAAGAAAATTGCAATAATTAAAATGATAAAACTAATGGCTAAAAGTCTGGGAAATTTAAGCATATACAGAAAGTTTTGTTAAATATCAGAAATTTTAAATGAAAACATGAAACAGAAGTATTTTCATGCCTGAATATATAAAAAATCTTTATAACTTTGCACATCACAGATATCACACTGCCTAATGAAGAGAACATCGAACCAATAAGGGTAATTTAAATGCCTTGGTTCCATGATCTTTCTTCATCAGTTTTAAACTATTTTTAATCGCCCCATTCAAGGCGGTAAAGCCAAGAAGATGAAGAAATGGCTCCTCATTATTATGATGATGGCATCAGTTATATCAGGTCTCTAATCCAGATAGATAGATAGATAGATAGATAGATAGATAGATAGATAGATAGATAGATAGATAGATATTGGAAAAAACAAGAGAAGGAAGAAGATTTACTTCAGAATTTGTCTATGTCATAATGAAGCAATGAATTCTTAGGAAGACCAAGAAGGGAGACCATGAAAACTAAAGATGCTAAGATGAAGGAATGGGTCCTCATTATTATGATGATGCCATTAATTATGGCAGGTCTCTAATTTAGATAGATAGATAGATAGATAGATAGATAGATAGATAGATAGATAGATAGATAAGAGAAAAACAAGAAAAGGAATTTTCAGAATTTGTCATGATGAAGCAATGAATTCTTAGGGACAAAACGAAAGCGTGCCAAGAAAAATAAAGATGCTAATATGAAGGCATGGGCCCTCATTATTATGATGATGTCATCAGTTATGACAGGTCTGTAATTTGGATAGATAGTTAGATAGAGAAGAGAAAAACAAGAGGGCGTTACAGGGTGCGGAAGACTAAGGAACAGAAATATTAATAATGAGCGGGAAGGGGAAAGAGTAATCAGAAGGAGAGGTGATAGCGAGGAATATTAAATAGTTGTTCCGGTAAATGAAGAATATAAGAAAATCGTCAACGATTGAACTGTAGTTAAAGCTCCAAATGTTCGATTCCGTCGATTTGGCTAAAAATGGTGCAGAATATTTGACAGGAATAAAAAAACAAACACACATCAATCTCTGAAGAATCCAAATCTTCAAGAACAAGAGCATCAGAAAGATGATATACTGCGAAGGGTCAAGCGACCACCATTAATTAACAACATTTATACAGGACTACCACGAGGCTTGGAATACTGGTTGATGTCAACCCTGTAACAAGAATCGGTCAAATACCAAAATGATCATTGTAAAATCAGGATGGGAGACCAAAGAATGTTTTATGGATATTTGCGCTGGACAGTGGGGGGGGGAGAGAAGAAGAAGAAGAAGAAGAAGAAGAAGCCGGATCGTTGTTTATGATCCACATATTAAGGAAGACGACCGTTCCGCTTTTTATGTAGGCATCTTAGAAATGCAATGTAAAGTGTGTATCTAGGGATTCTCGACAAAATTCAAAGGAGAATCTACAATGTTATTACAATTCTTGCCTGTAGAACTCCAGGTAAGAGCTCCGGAACTTCCAGATTCTTGATTGCCTGTCAACTAAGATCTACAAAAAATATAAATACAATGTCAATTGTCATTTTCTTTTGCATAGAATAGTGTTCATTTTATTTTTCTTTCTCATCAGAAACGTATTCTGTGTTTCTTTCAATATAATTAAGCCCCTGCGTTTAGGGAGAGCAATGAAAGAAAGGTTTGTACTGCTATTTGTATTTCCTTCATTATGGCTTATAATATATACTTGATTTAATAAAAACCGTATTTCACGGGCGTAACGGAATTATCAAGAGGAAAAAAAACATGACAAACATGTTTTGTTCTCAGATAGACATTTAAAGAACTAAATCACATACGAAGCTATGTATAAATATTTACACGTGTTCAAAAACAGCAGCTAAAAACTTCAATTTAATTATAAAAATTAAATTGAATTAAAATACCCGGCTCTGTTTCATTCTCAAGCGAATTTTAGAATAATTTTTATAATTAAATTGAAGTTTTTAGCTGCTGTTTTTGAAACATGAGAACTCTTATTTAGCGATGAAATCATATTTTTTATAAATAATTATAATTTAGGTATGTATTGAGCACTGTTTTTTAAAAATAAAAATACTAAAGATCTTCGGATCATATATATATATATATATATATATATATATATATATATATATATATATATATATATATATATATATATATATATATATATATATACGTTTCCAGGAAGGAGAATCATCGCCTTCCTAAAATTATACCTGCGAACCGTGACGCCTAGCGTCTTCTTCTTTGACAATACCTGCAGGGCCACTCTCATGTACAATAGGCAAAAGAACTGCAACACTTTGCCATCGAGCCCAGGCCAGACTTTTATCGGCAACTGCTACAACCGTGTATGCCTGATACCGCATTAGACATATCAGACACAAACCTGCCTTCAAGCGACGTGTACAGACTCCTTGTTGATCTTCGAAGCGAAGTTAGATGATATATATATGTGTGTGTGTTGTGTTGTGTATATATATATATATATATATATATATATATATATATATATATATATATATATATGTATATTAATAAAAAGAAAGAACAGTAAGATATATAATCCGGTGTTCTTATAGATATTTATATATATATATATATATATATATATATATATATATGTGTGTGTGTGTGTGTATGTGTGTGTGTATGGATATCTGTGTATGCATCAGTTTGCATATATTTATTTTTCTATGCATATTTAGTTATTATGCATCTCTGTACATTTAATTATATGTAAAGTATGTTTATTCATTTGTTGAACATACAATAAATTAAAACTTTTATGTGTACGAATATTTTTTTCCCCTTCACTGTTTGTGAGTGTGCACTTATGCGTGTGTTTGTGTGTATACTTTGTTTGCTATCGGGTTGACTAAAACTCATCACGGTGAAATTTTCTTTCCATTTATGAACGCTAAATAGCATAACCTTATGTCAAACAGATTGTAATTTTGCCATAGCCTTGCCCGGACTGATAGACCTTAAACTTTTTTATTTTTTTTGGGGGGGGGGGTTCTGGGGATTTCTTGAACCGCTATTTTGTTTTTGTTGTATCTTCAGAAATGAATCATTATTCAAAATTTAAAATACATCTATATAAGATCTCAGAAATAAGTTTGGGTATTTCAACAGGAATAATAAAGTTTCAAGTTGTTATGGCTCCATTTATTGCTATATTTAACTATTCAGTAGAGGTCAAGCAAAATATTTGAACTTAGACATTGTTCATAGTGGAAATAAAATAATAATATTAATTCTCTTTTATTTATAGACTATGTCCCCAGATTACAACAATCCCGACCTACGACGACTCGTAGTTACGACGCATTAATCTTGTTTCGTTATGCCGTTTGCCTGAGTATGCGTCCACGCGTGTTTGCGCATGCTCGTGTGTACGCATGCGCGTGTGTACGCATGCGCATTTGTCGGATTAAAATAATCAATTCTGTAGGAATTGCTTAGTTTACGTTCACGTTGCTTGCCGGATCAAACTGTTAATTCATATTCTTTACAAAGATTCATCGAACGCCCAGGCCGATAGTTGTAATACACCCAGTTTAATGAACAAAAATCAGGCGTCTATTTCAAATACCAAGTGTCCACTATAATAACATTTGGCGTAATTAGTACGTGTGTGCGTGTTTCTGCAAATTGTGTAATCGAATAATTATTCCTATTATTGATGAAATTGTTTCTTTACAAAATATTTTTGAAAAATGACATCGGCTATCTCAAGAAAATTGCTTCGAAAATCAGGCAGCGACAATTTAAATCGAATTTGTATAACAATCTACAAAATGATTTCCCATGTGTATCGCCGATTAAATCTAAAAACACATGTATTCATGAAAGTATTCAGTTCTCTTGGGTGTCGGCCATTGAAAAGACAATGCGTTGAAATTAGATAAGTATTTAAGAGACGGAGGCAATAGCTCGACCTTATGGATTATTTGCCGTATATAAAGACTCCCTGACAACCACCACCAAAAAAGGAAAAAAATGATTTTAAATATTTTTTTTATAATTATACAGCTTTCCATTAGGCCTGAAATAGACCCCCTACTCAATTATTCTAAACTCCAGCCAACTTCTTCTTCTATGTGCCGTGTCCTTTCAAAAAATTGACGATAATGGTTCCCCGCTATCTCCTGCCATTTGCGCATCTTAACAACTTTTGTCTTTTTCCCATATGTCATCCATTCACTTAAACTCACCACGTAGATAATGCGGTGTTTCCCTGTTTCGTTTTCAACCTGAACTGTGAGTATCACATTTTTTCAACTGCCTCTTCCTGATGTTAAGTATATGCGTAATTTTTGTTTCCATTGTCTTTAGGACTTCCTCGTTACTCAAATGTACAGCCCATGGTATTCACAGCATCTTTCTGTAGAACTAAATTTCTGTTGCTTCAAGTCAATTATCTTGTCCAGTATTCACTGCCATATAGGACGATTAAAATTACATAACAGTCCAGTACTTATTTACATTATTCGGACTATTGTCCTCATCTTTGTTTCCATATTTACCACAATGTTTCGGACGTTGTACGCTCCGGCCTTCCTCAGGTCACATAGCACAGTGGATAAAGGCGTTGTTTAGATCCAGTGACAGGTCCCAGAGACTTGTGAGTTCAATTACCTGGTTAAGGCGGTGGAGAACTTGGAGAGGTGAATTAACAGGAGATAACTGACATCTGTTAGACATTGCACCTGAACTAGAACAGTCTACCCCATCGAGCGAAATAAAGGGTTCGACATTCCAACCTGATGAAAGCCGGAGCGTACTACGGCCGAAACGTTGTGACAAATATGGCGACAAAGATGAGGACAATAACCCGAATAATGTAAATACTTAGAACCTAATTCAAGAAAAAATAAAATAATCGTTCTTATTAAATTTCTATTTGAAATTCTTATTTTTTAAAATTTGTATGTTTTTTTCATTATCTTTCAAATTATTTTCAGATTTAACTCCAATTTCATAAAAAAACATTTTTAGTTTTTATTTTACTTTTTCTTTTCTTAATTTTTTGTTAGATGTGTTTAAAAACAAAACCGTTTGAAAGATAAACTTGAATTCAGTTTTAACTCTAATGTTTAATATAACTATTTTTTAAACTTTATTTCATTCGCATTTGAAATTAATAACTTTCAAAACTTATTCGGAAATGCTTGAAATTATTTTTGGCTTCTTTGCTTTTCAGTAAATTGTAATAGACATATTTTTTTACGTATGTAACAACCTACTTACATAAGTAAGTAATAAGTAATTTCATGAAATTTCGAAAAAGTAAATTGGCCTCAGAAATTTTCTATGGTAGCCTCTAAATGACATTTCCATTAAAAGGCCACGTGTTGTCTTCCCTTTCTTGGAAAACGCAATCAACTGTTTTGGGAATGCAATTCTTTCAATACTTTTCTGTGCTTCATCGTGTCTCAACAGACTGAAAATTTGTTCATCTGTGAAAACCATTAAATATACCTTCAGCTACGTCGACCAGCAAAACCTAAAAATTCTCGAAGCTGTATACATAAAACAGTTGAAATCTAAACTGAAGAAAATAAACTATGAAATCTCCACAAGTATTCTTAAATGCCTATAAGTAATAACAGAAGCCAGTGGTTTATACCAACAGTTTCCTATACTTAATACTTCTCATATTCATTTTCGCGTGGTCATGTGTGACGTCACGAGCTGCGATGAGATTTTCGCTTCCGCGTCTCGTAAGCACGGATTTGTCGTTGCTTTGAAATTTTTCATGCAACAAAGACAGACTACGATTATTGTTTTGTCCATGTATTGTTTGATATATTGAAATTTAATTGTCATCTTTGATTATGGCTTATGTAAGCCGAAAGCTTAGATTGGATTTAAACATGTATCAATATGGTGATTTCCTTTCGTTTTCAATGATAATGTGATTAAGCTTATCAGATAATATGAAAGTAACTTACTTAAAATGAATAGACAAAAAATGTGTATATTATTTAATGAAACATGCATCAATGAAAAATTGCTGCCTATATATATATATATATATATATATATATATATATATAGTAAAGGTAATGAATCCTTTGATATATAAGCCAAGTTGATCCTAGTAATAAAAATAGAAAAAGTTATAATAAAATCCATCAAAAGAACTCAATATATTTATTTTTACAAAGCAAATAATTAATACACAATAAAATCCTAAATCACCTCATATGGGGAATAAGCTTATTTCAACTGAAGAGAATATAAATCTTCTGTCTCATCAACCCCGGTTCATATATATATATATATATATATATATATATATATATATATATATATATATATATATATATATATATATATATATATAATATTAGGTGGCATATATTTTATATATAAAGAAATAATCATACATAGAATCAATCAGCAATATTAATGTGATTAATGGCGAAATCACTTCGCAAATAGAAGATAATGTATGCATTAAAATACTGTTAATCCAATGAATGATGTGATCCTCATTTATAAAACTGTTGTCAGATGTTTCTAGTGTATATTTTTTTAAGTTAAGCAAGTACTTTCGAAGACCATGTCTCCATCATCAGGCTGTATTTTTTTTTCCTTTAAAGTTAAAACTTGAAGACGAAATAATTGTTTGTAGACCGAAAGATGTTTTTTTTAAGAATGGGCTATTTATTGGCCGTTGTACAATCTCGGAACGTGTGAGTCGCAACGCTAAAGTTCAAAATTTCAAGTGAGAATTTTTATATGAATTTTGTAATATGGTAAATCCACAAATTCTTTTTTTTACAAGTGTTTTTCAGTTAATATGACATGAACTAAGTATATAGATCAATTAATATAGTGATATGCCTTAGTAGTTTTTTTCTCAGGAATTTCATACTGCAGGATGAATATTTTTTTATAAACATATAATGTTCGGCAGCATATATTTTATATATAAAGAAATAATCATAGAATCAGTCAGCAATATTAATGCGATTAATGGCGAAATCACTTCACTAGTAGAACATAATGTATGCATTAGAATACTGTTAATCCATTGAATGATGTGATCCTCATTTATAAAACTGTTGTCAGATGAAGGTGTATATATATATATATATATATATATATATATATATATATATATATATATGTATTAATAAAGAGTGCGGCAGAAATACCTCCCATATCTTAGTAATACATTATCCATCTAAAGTCACCACTGGCAGTAATGTCTTACCTTTATCTGGTGTTTTTATATAGCTAATGTCTTAACATTTTGTGGGAGGTATTTCTGCCACGGCTGAGTGATGGATTGCGGCTCGGACTGAGGAATCAGAGAGCCGAATTCGAATTCCCTCAAGATGATTACGTACACTTACGTGCTAATTGTCTTCGGAAATGTGTGAATCTATTTCTTCGCTGGTTTCTATAGCCTTGGGTGGAAACTAGTCGAGGAGAAAGAAAAGCTCTGGATCCAAAAACCCCAACTATAGGTAAATAGTAGGTTAGTCTGGACTCTGTAGTCATGTTTGACAAGCAGACTACGAAAGTACAATTCGGTTTCGCTAAGGCAGTCCGATGACATGTTAAATTACATTTTTATGCCAAGCTGCATTGACCTTTTCCTTGGACAACATCGGTGGCACTGAGAGGGGAGACGTGCTGCATGATCTCTCATAAAATTAACCCTGCCAATGCCGGCGAACTGGGGACGCCATAACTGTTAGGGTTCTCATATTATAGGACCATTGTCTCTTCATTATGTCGGAGTTATTTCTCCAATATTGGAGTAATGGAAATGGACTCGGATTGAGGAATCGGAGACCTGAGTTCGAATTCCACTCTAGTTCATGACGTAAATTAGCGTGATAATAACTATGGAAAATATATGAATCCATCTCTTCTACCCAGAAGGACAAACTGGTTTCTATAGCCTTGGTTGGAAACTGGTCGAGGAGAAGGAAAAGACCTGGATCCAAAACCGCCTACTATTTGTAAATAGTAGGGTAGACTGAACTATGTAGCTATGGTTGACTAGGGGAACTACAATTCAGATTGAATTCAAATTCACTAAGACAGTCCGATGTCATGTTGAATTACTTTATTGTGCTAAGCTGTATTGACCTTTTCCTTTTCCTTGGACAACATCGGTGGCATTGAGAGGGGAGACGTGCTGCATCTCTCATAAAATTAACCTTGCCCAGGTCAGCGAACTAGAGACAGCATAACTCTTCGGGCTCTCAGATTGTCGGTTCATTTTCTCTCCATGTCGACGAATCGACTGTATTTCTGGCGCAATCTGCATTAAATAAAAAAAGAATTTCGGTAAAGAATGTAAATATTTGCCCTACTTGTCTGCCTCACATAGAAGTGAGAACACACCTCACAATGTCGACCAAAGTAACTAACAGCTGGGGATTGATTCATTGATTTGTTTTCTAAAGGTTTATATATCCTTTGCAGGTTATTTAAAGCCAGAAAATATTTTTAGATTGTAAGGATTTTTACTAATGAACCCGTAGGTAATAGTGGTAAATTTAATACCTTTCCCAGAGGTATTTGGGCGTACGACAATATAAAGGACCCAACTGGAATTAGATCTCAGTTCTCCGATTAACAATTCCGAACAAATAACCATTCCCCCACCTATATATCTAGTCTTACAGCACGTGGTATTCCTAAGTGGTCACACATGTAGGTACCGTCGAGCAACGATTTGCTTAACATCGGTGATCTTTCGGAAACCGGTAATTTCAACGCGATATGGCCGTAATCTATCAGCTGAGGAGAAACAGACGAGTAAAAAAAAAGTTAAGTGTTATACATCCTTCATGATGCCGCTGATGAAATACACTATAATTATAATCTAAAAATTGCCGTAAAATTCTTAAAAATGAACTATTTTTCTCCGGGGTTTGAAATCAGCGGAGTCTTTCTCCCTTCAAGATGAAGGCTCTCCACAGATGTGGCTCCCCAGAGATTTAGTTGCTTAACTGTGAATTTCCAGAACATCTTCTTAAGAAAAGACATGGCTTTCTCATTAACTGATCCAGTGTTTTGAATTCAACTGAGTCTGTCCATTATCTTTCAAGCTACAAAACCCAGTCTACCCTGCTATTTACCCGATCGTTGATAGAAAAGAAGAAATGGTTTTCTGCCTATCACAACGGTATGAGTCCGAAGTGATCCCAAATGACCAGGACGACATTTTCCGATTACATTTTTCACGGCGATAACTCAGCCACACATTCGATGGCCTGATTAAAGGTATGATAAAAAGTAATAATAATAACAATAAATTAAATTAAAATAATTATGAATTAAAAATGAATGATAAAGAAGGTAATCGAATTTTAAATTCTAAGCTTCTATCTTCTTAATTTAAAGTTCGTGTTATGAGGTGTATTTAAAATTAATTTCATAAAATTCATATCGTTCTTTTTATAATGTGAATTCTTTTTTTATTGATTATCAGTATTCGGCAAGTGAGTCAAAATAAAAATAAAATAGCAAGCCAGTCGCAAGCAATAATCTCATGACGATAAGGATATTGGACTTTCAACTTAGACCCTTCATCTGTAAATATATCTTAGAGGCGCCAAATACTCCGATTTTATCAGCTTCCATCTCATCTCGCCATATTCTTAGAAGTCGATCTTTGATGAGAACGTGATGAGATATTTATCGGTCTTAAACTGAATAATTCATTTTCAGTATCTTTATGGTTTCCGAAGTTTACAATTAGCATTTTGAAAGGCATTGGCTTTGGGGTTGGGGCATAAACAATTCCTCGAAATCAGATGCATACGAAATAATACGGGTGCTATATTCTCATGCGGTTAAATAAAAAAAAAAAACTCTTTTTTTATTCGCTTTCATCAAAATTGTTTGAAAATCGATAATCTATTCATTCAAGTGTAAACATTAAATTTGATGCCCTTTTATTTAATGTGCTCTGTTTCGTAAATGGCTGGAGATTGTGAATGAGAACATCATTATTCCTCGACCTGGGTAAAATATGTCTGCATATACTTATATAAGTATATATTTGTTTAACACACACACACACTTTCGGTGTCTCTCTCTCTCTCTCTCTTTCTTTCTCACACACACACATACAGAGAAAAACACGCAGAGGGGGCGACAGAAATATTTTCCATATAATGATTAGACATTTAGTAGCAATGGTATCTTCGTCTAAATAATGTCATACTCTTATATGGGAGATATTTCCCCTGCATATTTTCTTAATGCGAAAGACATATATATATATATATATATATATATATATATATATATATATATATATATATATATATATATGTGTGTGTGTGTGTGTGTGTGTGTGTCTGTGTGTCTGTGTATATATATATATATATATATATATATATATATATATTGTGTGTGTAAAAATATTAGTAAATACTAATACATCTACAACAGATCCTAGATAAAAAAAAAATTAGGTTAATCATATACTAAACTAAATCTAGTATATCCAACTTAATTATTCGCAATGATTCTTACCCTCCCCGTTAGCGATTAAAAAAAAAACAACATAGATTACAAATTCAAGTGCCCTTTGGGAGATTGTATTTCTAATGGATTAAATAATATTTATGTTGGTCACACCAAAAACTCGCTTTCACGACGCTTGACACTACATTTGAATGATAACACTAACATTTTTAGGTATTTCAAACAACATGTCTGGCCGCGTACAAAAACCTCGTTGAAAACACAACTATACTTAAACATGAAAACAATAAACAAAAAATAAAAATTCTTGAAGCTATATAGGTAAAACAGTTGAAACCTAACTTGAACAAAATAATCTATGAAATCTCCACAAATATCCTTAAATGCCTATAATTTATAACAGAAGGCTTTGGTTTATACCAACAGCTTCCCATACTTAATATTTCTCGTTTTCACTCCCGTGTGGTCTTATGTGGTATCACGACCTGCGATGCAATTTTCACTTCCGCGTTTCGTATACATGAGTTTGTCGTTGCTTTGAAATTTTTCATGCAACAAGAGCAGACTATCATTATTGTTTTGTCCGTGTATTGTTTGATATATTGAAATGTAATTGCCATCTTTGATAATGGCTTATGTAAGCCGAAAGCTTAGATAGGATTAAAACATGTAATAATATGATTTCCTTTCGTCTTTCAATGATAATGTTAGTAAGCTTATCAGACAATATGAAAGGAACTTACTTAAAATAAATAGACAAAACTTGTCTATATTATTTAATAAAACATGCATCAATATATATATATATATATATATATATATATATATATATATATATATATATTGAACAATAAAAAAAACTTGGTTGTAGATTAATATTCTTTCGTTTTTTTATTATTATTATTCCATTTAGATTCCTCGACTAGTTTCGGCCGAAGTGGCCATCATCGGGAGAATAAATATTTCTGCTTGCTGGTAGCATTGAACTACAGAAATGCATGTCTTGATGGAGAAAATGAACTTTTGTCTGTAGTTTTCATTTGTTTTTTTATTTTTTTTTATCTTTTTAACATGAATCTTTTAACATTCCTTGTGTTGGTCAAACAGTCTCTTTTAAGTTGTTATTTGAGATAAGAGCTGGATGGATCTATGCTTCCCTGAATTCCCTTGGTCAGTTTGACAGTTTTATTGGTCCTGGAGAGCGGATGTCTCTGTTTAGTGTTTCTGCGTGTGTTATTTGGTTCTTAGGCAGTGAGTGAGTATGATATGTGTAAGCGTGTGAATTGCTGTGGGTGTGTGTTATCATTTGGCTCATTAGGGAGTGAGTAAGTATGATGTGTGTAAGTGTGTATATTCGTGTGGGTGTGTGTATAAGTGTGAGGCCTCCACACCTCCGTAAGCATGTCTGTCTTGTGTGGGTGAGAAATGTGGGTGGGTTTTGATTTGTTGAGTTATAGATTAGTACTATCTATATTGTTAAATTTATGGTTTAGCCCGGCTAGATATTGTGTTTTCAGACGTTGTATCCACTTATTTTCATGGAACTCTAAAATCTTTCTAATGTTATCTGCTCTGAACTTTTCTATTCTCTCAATTATAGTGAATTTGGCATGGGTTTTGAAATCGTGTTTTTCCAGGCGGAAATGTTGTTCTACAGGTAATAAATTTTCATGGGGAGTAGACTTAATTCGATTGCGATAATTATTAATTCTGTAGTGAAAGGGCCATTCAGATTTTCCTACATATTGTTTCTGGCATAGTGTGCATTCTAGGAGGTAAATTATGTTATGACTTCTACAGTTAGAATCGTGGTAGATTTTGAAAGTAGATTTAGTGACTGAGCCTTTGAATGGATTCGTGTGTTTAATGTGGTTGCAACATAAACTTCTTTTGTTGTTACATGGTTGAGAAAATCTTGTTTTTGTATTTGATTTATTACGGATTACCTTGTCCCCTGAAATGTGGTTACTACCTATGATTTCTTTTAGGTTCTTAGGTCTACGATATGCAAGAAGGCCGGGTTCCTTAAAAATTTTTAGGTCTGGTTTTAGATGTAGTATTTTCCAGCGACGTTTGATTATTTGGGATAGTGGAGCCAGATAGGGTGGAATGTGGTTACTAGAGGGATGCGGATAGATTTATTTTTAATCTTGTACATTAGGGTGTCTTCTCTAGGTGTGGACGTTGCTTTATTTATTTGTTCCTTGATTAGGTGTTGTTTATAGCCACGTGTTGTGAATTGATGCTCCAGATTTTCAATGTGTTTATTTAATTCTTCATTGTTGGAACATATCCTTCTGAGTCTAAGTGCTTGTGAATAGGGAAGGTTCTCTTTGAGGAGTTTAGGGTGGGAAGACTTAAAGTGTAGATAGTTGTGGGTTTCGGTGATTTTAGTGTGTAGTGTCGTTTGTAGTTTCCTATTTTCATCTATGTAAATGATGGTGTCTAAAAATGTTACTGATGTTGTGGATTTTTCATAGTCAAACTTAATTCAGTCTTGCACTGTGTTTAGGGTTATAAGGAATTGGGTAAGTTTGTCATCACTACCCGTGTATACAAAGAATATATCATCGATATATCTTGCACAGAATACGCAGTCGCTACCAATGATTGGATAGATATGGGTCTCCTCAAATTTTCCGGCCTTCCTGGGTTGTTGCTTTTGTGTATTTTAGGAAGGAGATAGAAACGAGCAGGTGTAATGTTTGTGGGTGTAAGTGCTGTGTATGTTTCCTTGTCGATTAGATTGTTGCGAAGCATTAGCCTTTGTGAGCTAGTTAATTCTTTTTGGTATTCGGGAAGGGGATCTGTAGGTATGCTTTTATAGGTTTCTTTGTCGGCTAGCTGTTTGTTGGCCTCTTTAATGTATTCTTTGATTCCCCAGATCACTGTCGCACCCCCTTTGTCAGCCTGTGTTATGATTAGGTCATCTCTATGTGTCAGCGTATCGAGGCCTATAGGTTCCCCTTCAGTAATATTGTCACATGGTAGCTTACGTGCTATTGTTTTCTTTATGTCATTTGCTACGGCTAGTTCAAATGTCTGTATAGTAATGTCTGTGTTTTGTGGGGTGTAGGTAGTGTCCTTATCTTTTAATGTATCAAGTATGGAAGGTGTGTGATCATTGTCCGCGTAATGGGCTTTTAACCGTATTCTTCTGAAGAAGGAGTACAGGTCCTTTGCCAAGGTGTCTTTATCAAACCTTGGGGGACTAGGGAAAAAGCTTAGTCCTTTATTTAATACCCTGAATGTATTGAGTGAAAATTTATTGTTACTTAAATTTATAACTTGCCCGTATGGGTCAAGTTTGAATTTGAAAGCATGGCGAAGTTCTTTTGGAAAAGCACGAAAGCTTGCATCATATCTCCTATTATGGGTGCTATACCCCCATCCAGGTATCCTAGTTGGGGGCTTATTCCGTTTTTTTTAAGGTTGAGTGTGTTTGCTGCTGATTGTCTACTAGGGGCTAATCTAGGAGGTCGGGGATGTCTAATGGGGTTATGCGTTCTGTAGAAGGGCTGCTGTGTTTTGGTATCTGTATGTTTGTACGGCACCCTAAGGATGTCCGCGTAAGTTAGTGGTTTGTTTTGTGTGTGTGTTTGTTTTGAGGTTCTAGCTATCGTTGATGGTGGCGGTGTTGTTATTTTTGGTTGTGGTGCTGGTGGTTGTCTGTTGGTGTATCTATTTGGTCTATTTTGTGTTTGCATTGGTTGTGTGGTGGTCAGGGTAGTTGCTGTGTTTTGTTGTTTTCTTTTGGGGTCATTCACTTTTTTTCAGAGTTTGGCTTCATTTCTCTATTGTTCTTCTGTCTGGAGGAAATATTCCATTTTAATTTTCTTCGTTTTTCAGTTTTTGTTTTTTGTAGTTCCCTCATCGTTTGGTCTGTGTGAGCTTTTATGACATACTTTATGTGTCCGTTTGTTTTTTTATTTTCTCATCGAGCAGGTTAATTTCTGCTGTTGTTGCCGTTACGCTTTCCTGGCAGAACTGCATTGTATCCTGCATGAGTTCCCTGGAGAAATCTTCTAATTTACGGTACCATGATGCTAGAAACCCATCATTGTGGTTACCTATTGAAGGTTCCAAATGAATCCTGAAATTGGTCGGTACTAATTGATCCTTCAGGCATATCCTAATATATTCCTGGTGTGATTCATACCTGGCTGTATATATATATATATATATATATATATATATATATATATATATATATATATATATATATATATATATATATATATATCTAAGAAAATGAAGAAAAAAAATCAAAATGAATTTATTTATAAGTTATGTCGGCATCTATTTTTGTCCCAGGGAGAAAACAAATGCATAGATAGATAGATAGATAGATAGATAGATAGATAGATAGATAGATAGATATAAACTGTCTGGGATAGATAGATCATTGTCTGAGGAATTACGTATGTATATATTAGATACCTCCGAAAATTTTCTAAAATAACATTGCATGATGAAAAAAGCCCAAACTTGATAAAAGCCAAAATGTTTTTACTATTTTTAAGAGGAAAGACCAAATTATGTTTTTACTATTTTATTTAATTTCTGAATCCTTTCTGGCATGTTCGAAATTTTAGTTAGAAATCTTTTTCTTACGTCAATTGTTGGCCAAAGTTTAGTATGGGAAATTTAGCGACTTTTTGCTGTAAAAATCACGTTGTTTTGGAAATTCTTGCAAACATTAAATAATTGTCGGATTTTAATTGGAATTTTAGAACATCTGAAAGAATCTTTTTTAGAAATTCTTGGCAATATATATATATATATATATATATATATATATATATATATATATATATATATATATATATATATATATATATATATATATCTGTTACCCTCCACTTACTTAAATTTTTGAAATTTCGAGAAATTAAATTTTCAGATTATTTTCATTTATATTAATTAAAGGCTGTACTCCAATTTCACTTATAAGTCTTGGGTCAACCCTTGCTATGTTTTTCTGGCACTTTCCAAAGGTGTCGCACGCTGGGATCGACCCCCTCCAGTCAGATAACATCAGGAAATCGACCATATTGAGATGCGAACCCGGGTTTCATCGTCAGAATGCGAACGTTCGGCCACGTACCCATCCGCTCGGAATGAGTCTCCATTCACTGATAGAATAAGACGCTGCATAGTATATAAAAGGTTTGGTTCTAGAGATTACTGGCTGCTCTGTGTGAGTGTGATAAGCAAGAGAAAATCTTCAGTCTGTTTTCTCTTTAATCACTATGAAATATCTGTCATGTGCTGCAGACGAAGCAGAATGCTTTGATCCAAAATATCGTCCAAATCCAATCTTGAATCTCCAGGATTATCTTTGCCTGATTTAACTACCTAAAATAGAATTAGTACTCACTTGTTGCTAGTTTGTAAGACTCTAAGGAAAAATATACAAACAATACATTGAGCGTAGAAGAGTTTAATCACATGAGATGATGGATTGAGAATACACTAGTGTTGTAGCATACTTACGGACGATAATGTGTATGTCACCATTCACATAAATATAGTAGTAAATACCGTATGTTGGTCTGCAGTTGAAGATTCGTCTCGGGAAACAGCTACGGAGAATTTTTGGCGAAGCTTATGGGCTCAGGTACCCAACATTAAATTCGAACTTGTGCCATATCTGACCGCGTAGGGCGGTTGGTAGATATCCTGCAGTTGGATATTCGTCTCCAGCTGTGCTGGTCAAACTCTTTGCCTCCGGGCAGAGATGATCCCCAGACGAGGCTATGTCGAAGAGCAGAGTCCTGTCTCGGGAAACAGCTACCCGACCACGGTTTATACGGTGTCTATGGGGAATTTTTGACCGAGCCTACGTGCTCAGATACCCCACACTAAATTCGGACTTGTACTACATCTGACCGCGTGTGGCGCTTGGTAGATATCCTGCAGTTGGAGATTTATTGAGGAATTCACTTCACTCACTTCCAGCAGTAGACTACTTCTTCTACGTGCCGCTGGCGAATCTTATATGTGTTGTTCTTGTCTTAAGTATTATCGTTCATTGCCAACCTTCGTACGATTATTCTATTAAGTAACCTTCCCTGGGTTACAACAAATACTTAATTGTGAAAATCGATACGCCTTTAGGGGCTACATTTTGCCTCTGATCCCAGAGTAAACGTTCTACTCATACCGGTAGGATGAGTCCATGTTTCAGTAATAAGTGTAGTGAAGGTTAATCAGTTTTTTCTACACAACACGGGGATATGAACATAACTTCATTCATGGTTTCTGCTATTATCGCCAAGCTAAACCCTAAAAGGCTTTTGGACTTGACGTTACCCCTGCAAATGTTCTTGTGTTAATGAAATGGGCCCTGTTTTCTCCAAACTCTGAGAAATATGCTTTGCTTTCCCCTGTGTGATTATTGGACCTTGAGTAAGGGACTTCCTGAAGAATTTAATGTTTCAAGACACAAGAAAGCATTGCGCGGACGGAAAGGTATAGAGGCAAATCAACGTGGTTTAATTGAAAAAGGGGTGTCGAAAAAAAAGGGACTGAAATAAATTACTGCATTAGTTCAAGATTAGGATATTAGTATAAATAATACCAGGAAGCATTTCCAAAAAAGAAAAGTTCTTTGCAAAATACTTGGGTACATTATTTACATTATTCGGACTATTGTCCTCATCTTTGTCGGCCTTCGTCAGGTGGTTGGAATGTCGAACTGAACCCTTTATTTCGCTCACTGGGTTAGACTGTTCTAGTTCCACGTGCCATGTTTAATGGATGTCAGTTTTCAGTTATCTCCTGTTAATTTCCCTCTGAAAGTTCTCCACTAATTTATCTGTCTATATTTCTGAAATGAGGTATTATGTACATTATTTACATTATTCGGACTATTGTCATCATCTTTGTCGCCATATCTATTACAACGTTTCGACCGTTGTACTTTCCGGCCTTCTTCAGGTGATTGGAATGTCGGACTGAACCCTTTATTTCGCTCACTAGGGTAGACTTTTCTAGTTCTACTTGCCATGTTTAATGGATGTCAGTTATCAGTTATCTCTTGTTAAATTCCCTCTGAAAGTTCCCCACTGACTTAACCGGGTATTGAACTCACACTCTTTGGGTCCTGTCAACGTGGGTAATTCAATAAAACTGTGGCACACATTGCGAATGAGTGCTAAAACTTCAGCTCAGAATTACTTATAAAAGGTGCAGACATGATCAAATAACAAAAAAACATCCATTGAATATTCTGTGAGAGGCAGAATTTTCAGATAGAGAAAAGGATTGTTAATAACATACACCTGTGAAGGTCCTTGAATCAGAAATATATATTTTTTAAGCAGTATCACCCCATGCAAGGCATTAAAGATACAAAGACACAAGGGGTTACAGGTTATGGAGGAAAAGGAATATTGATTATGAGCAGAAAGAGAAGGACAGTAGATAACGTTTGGGATTGCATTCAAATTCTTGGAGATTAAAAATGGCTAAAAATCATACAGGCGGGAGTGAGTTCCACAAGCGAGAAGTACGAGATAATAAATTGTTAACATAGTCAATTTGAGAGGTGGATTTTTTAGAGAGAGAGAGAGAGAAGTAATTGTACAACCATGAATTTGAGAAAGTCCTCTGAGAAATATGCAAGATTTTGTAAACAGATAAGAAACTTATTTTTTAGGCTATAATAAAGTTTTTAGTAATAAAAGTCTTATTAACTAATAGCTGGGGAATAAGTGATGGATTCGTACCTTTCCCAAGGTCATCTGCACGAAAGTGAATATAACCAACCAGGACTGGTATTTGAACTCGGTTCACAATTAACAATTTCAAGGCAATATCACAGCACCTGATATTCTCTAGCGGTCAGCTATCTTTGAACTGACCAGACTGGGCGTTGCATATCTTCTGTGATCGTACGATGTTTCGACGTAACAATGCCTTAATCCCCTGTCCACAAGTATGAGATATCAACACTTTGAATATGTAGAGAATTCGATAAAACTATGGCACGCATAGGTTTGGCTCAGAATTACTATAAAAGGTGGAGACATGATCAAGTTCCCAACACCATCCAGTGTAAATAAGTGCGTAAACCCCTCCCTCGAGGGTCTATTCACATTCGGATACTTGCCGGTCACAGGGATCCGTTCCTCCGCTGGTAGTATCACAGCTATAACTAACTTTAGACTGGCTCTGACAAGCTTGGAACTAGCTAACACTAGCCATAACTAGCTTAGACCAACTCTGACCAGCTTGGACAAGCTATGACTAGCTAAGACCAGCGGCCGGAGTGAACACACTCGGGTCCACACGTTAAAAACCGACCTATTGTCACAACCTGACTCAATGGGGAGTCAAGTAATTCAAACCATCCAGTCCAAATAAGTGTGTAAACCCCTTCCTCGGGGGGCTATTCACATTCAGATACTTGCCGGACAAAGTGATCAGTCCCTGCGCTGGTAGTGTCATAGCTATGACTAGCTTAGATCAGCTCTGACCAGCTTGGACAAGCTATGACCAGCTAAGACCAGCGGACAGAGTGAACCCACTCCGGTCCCCACGTTAAAAACCGACCTTGTGTTACAACCTGACTCGGTGCAAATTTTGGAAGAGGTGTAGTTATCAGATAGAGAAAAGGAATGGTAAAATCATAATCCTGTGATAGTCCTCGATTCAGTAATATGAAATATGTTGTAAAACCCTTAAATAGAAACAGATAACAAACTGGGGAGGAACAATCCTGACATATTGTGTGGAAGATAGAATAGCGAAAGAATGGTTATTGATCATCGATCCATCCGGCTCTTTTGATCCAAGAATAAAGCAAAACGAAGAAAGAAACTAATCATCCATGACCCATTGAAGTTTGAACTCGCAAGGCCCTGGAAATTGAAGGTCACCAGTTTTTTGTATGTTGACTGACAGAATAGAGACATGGATAAAGGAAAATGGTATTGATTATCTAGTGGAACTGTTGCAGAAAGGAAGTCTATTAGGAAAGGCAAGAATCATCCGGAAAGAAATAAATGTGCAATATCAGAGGAAGATTGCTTGATACCAAAGGTTGCTGATTCTGGCACCGCTATCTTTACGTTAATTACCATATATATATATATATATATATATATATATATATATATATATATATATATATATATATATATATATTATTGCGTTTCGATTTATTTTTAAGTAGCTTAAAATTCGTACTTTTTAAGACATCTAATGTGGAGATCTAATGGGGCTTCCAGTCCCCAAAATAGAGGGACTTTTGGTCCAGCTTAGAAAAGAGCAATGACAATTTTTTAAAAAATAGCTTTGAATTACTCAATTTTTTCCATGGGACTTCAAAATCCTACTTTAATAGTGATTCGGGATATAAGTCCAATCGTGGTCAAAAGACAGATTTGGGTCGAAAGTCAGGTTTGGGTCTAAAGTCTGATTTGGGTCGAAAGTCTGATTTGGACGAAAATTCTAATTTAGGCCAAAAATCGAGTTCTTCAAATCACAAACTTTGTGGAACTTCAAAGCCACATGTCACAAAACCTTTCACTTTAACTGTGAATCCTTCGCATTTTGAAGAGATAAAATTGATTTTCTCAATTCACACTGATTTGGAGATATTTTTAACTGAATTTAAAACAAAAAGTTTTAAATTCACATAGATTCTGTGTTACTTTAATCTCAACATGCAGTGTGTCTATAAAGTTCGGGTGAACTTTTTAAAATTTATAACTTTATTTGTGTTTGCGATAGAAATAATCTATAAAAATGTTATAAAGTTTAATGTATCTAGTTTTAAGTATAGCTAAAATAACAAATTGATTTCAGGCATTACTGTAAATCAATTGGCAAATGTTTTCCGTGAACTTCAAAATCGTATTACCCTTTGTATTGCTAATGATGGAGGACATGTAGAAATTTAAATAAACTTTCAATAAAACCTTGAAAAATATAGATTTACTTCTTTCTAATCCCATTTACAAATTATTTCTATCGCAAATACATATAAAGGTATATATTTTTAAGTGCACACGAACTTTATGGACACCCTGTATATTAACAACTTTCAAAATCACTATTTTTCAACTATTTCAAAATTTAAATTTTTAACACTTCTCTCTTCATCCGAACATAAATCCCAATCCTGGATATTCAAACACCAGATGAAGGGCAGATTTTCAACCCCAGGATTAGGTGTGGCCTGAATTAGAGGGATTCAGACAGACAGACAGAATTTATTTATTTATAATAGAAGTTTAAAATTTAGCCTTATAAAAAGCTACTGCCTGCTCGTAACATTTCGAAACAAAATAAGATATGTTCCCAAAAAAGCTCTTCTTACAGAAGATGTCTTTTACAAAGAGGTAAATGTAAACGAAAGAAATAAAAGACTTCGCCCCCTTGGCTTCTCCTGATTACGTACGTTTTAAAATATATGAATTACTAATAATAAAGGCTTTAGTAATACAAGTCTTATTAACTAATAGCTGGGGAAGACATGGATAAAGGAAATTGTAAAACCATGAATTTGAGAAAGTCCTCTGGGAAATATGCAAGATTTTGCTGACAGATAAGAAACATTTTTTTTTTATCTATAATAAAGTTTTTTAGTAATACAAGTCTTATTAACTAAAAGCTGGGGAAGAAGAATTTGATTCGTACCTTTTTTCATATTCAGACATCAAGAAGTTGTTTTTTACGGCTTATCAACAATTCTATGCTTTATTGTGTGGACCCCCCAGTAATATTACATGGAACCCTTGGGTCTATATAGACCCCAGTCTACTGATTTAGATGAAGCATATATTTCTGTGTGTCCGCCTGTGTAGGGTCAGTTTCGCTGAGTGTTTTCTTCATGAAATACGAATAATAATAAGAAGAAAGAGGAAGAAGAAAAGCAAGAAGAAGAACATTGCACATATTGTTGGAAAATAAAATAGGCAAAGTAGTGTTAATCATTGATCCATCGTTGTCTTTTGACACAAAGAAGAAGCAAAAGGAAGATAGGAAAACAATCAACTATTACCCATTGAAGTTTGAACTCATAACCCTTTGGAAATTGAAGAAGGTCACAATAATAATAATAATAATAAATAATAATAATAATAATAATAATAAAATAATAATAATAATAATAATAATAATAATAATAATAATAATAATAATAATAATGTATGAACACCACCCAGACCCGGTTACGGAGTTAGGACCTGTTACAATTCTATGGGACTACACAATACACACTGACAGAACAATCAAGGCCAACCGACCAGATATTGTTATTAAAGACCACAAACAAAAACGGTGCCTCCTTATTGATATGGCAGTCCCTGCTGACTGCAGTGTATCTTTGAAGATATTCAAAAAGCTGTAAAAATACAAAGACCTTGAAATAGAAATCTCGAAAATATGGTATATGGGAACATCAACAATCCCTGTTGTAGTTGGAGCCCTAGGACTGGTTGGAAAAGATTGCAGTAGACTAATTGAAGGGATTCCTGGAAGCCCATGCCTCAAGGAAATACAAAAAATTGTTCTGACAAGTACAACCCTCACTTTACGAAGGGCTTTATCTATGTAATTTTTATTTTTTATTTTTTTTTTTTCTGTGAAAAGTGTCATGATGCCATTTCTAACCTTAGGTCCCTGGGTGGGACCCGGAAAGAAATGTGTAAACGCCAGAAAGCAAAGAAAATAAAAATAATAATAATAATAATAATAATAATAATAATAATGATAATAATAATAATAATAGTAATTAATAATAATAATAATAATAATAATAATAATAATAATAATAATAATACATTTAGACAAAAGCACAATTTAAGTAAAGAAAAAGAAAGAAACAATATTTTACAATGTTCAACAATATTTCGACATTCTTTCTCATGTTATGTTTAGAAATTGCATACAAATATCAAATTATAAAAAAGAACCATTTAAAAAATTAAAAGTCGTACAAACTTTGCTGTCTTCAGAAAAAACGGTTGTACTGGTAATCAACATGAAAAAACGACTGAAAGACAACCAGATCGCATGGTATGAAAGGGAAACCTAATAATAAAAATAATTATTTGGAAACGAAACATTACATAGACAATTTAAAAACCGAAAGAAAAAGCTACTGCCTGCTAGTAACATTGTGAATAAGATAAGTTTCTACTCTTAAAAAAAGGTCTTCCGACAGAAGGAGTCTATTAAAAAGAGGTGCAAATGTTATCGGAAGAAATAAAAATAAAAAATAAATTCACTAGTTTCGATTCCCTTACCATCTGCTTATTACGGACGTTTAAAAATATATGAATGAATAAATAAATAAATAATAACACCGGACATATTGCCGGAAGATAAAACCGGAAATATACGATAGAGGAAAAAGAGGAAGAGGATAGAAAAAACTATGGCGCATTTAATTTGAACTCGCAAGGCATTGAAAATTGAAGATGGTCACAATCATACCAGTTTCTTCAAGAAAAGGAATGGTACACTGCCTACAGTTACTCTCTACCCCTCTTTACCTCGGTACGTCCTTCTAGTATTAATTTTTCGAAGGCGTTCTTTCTCATAATATTTTCCAGAAATTTCACATATCAGCATCATACTGCAAACAAGTAGTATCTATGGATCAGTCTCTTTAATAAGAATCGGGAGGTAATACCAAGAAGAATCTCCAGTACCCATGGTTGTTCACATAACAATCGTTAGTCATCAATGATCATAGTTGCCAAGATTGACTGATTGGCTGAGTTGTTTCCTTATGGCTTATCAACATTTTTAACGTTATTCAAAGTCGAAAAATATATTTCAATTGTAAGAAATGTTTTGATATAAAACCGATTTTCTGTTACAAGTCTTATTAATGGATTGGAGGAATCGTTTTAACTCATAATATGTCACAGAAATTTCAAATATCAGCATCATACTACAAACTATTATTATCCAGGGATCAACCTCTTTAATAACAATCGGGAGGTAATACCAAGAAGAAACTCCAGCACCCATATTTTTCTCATGACAATCTTCAGTCATCAATGATCATAGTTATCATGTTTTACTGAGTTGTTTTTTTTTACGGTTTATCAACATTTTTAAGATTGTTTAAAGCCAAAACATATTTTTGAATTATAAGAAATTTTTTGATATAATAATAATTTTCTGATACAAGTTTTACAATTTAACCCATGGATGGGAGGAAAAGAGGTGGATTCATACAATTCCCAAGGGCATGGTGACGTATAACAAACCCGATAGGAATTCGAACTAAGCTCACCGATTTCTCATTACGTGCCTTTATCCATTACTACAGATACTGGTATTTCCGAACTGTCACCCATCTAGACATTAGCAGGTAAACGTTGCTTAAATTTGGTGATTGAACGAGACACTGTTTCAACATGATATAACTATAAGCAACATTCTCGAAGAAAGTATGCCAATGAATGTATGGATTTAGATCAGTGGTTCTTCATAATGTTTTACCCATGGAACAATTTTAGCCTTAATTCTTTTTGGTGGACCTCCCACCTCTAACCATTCGATGCAAAGAAAGTGTATTTTTTTTTTTTTTACTAATAGATAAGTTTAGTAATTGTATTATAGAAATAGAAAATGTATATGCGTCCTTTATATATAATCCTTATGCAATTTATATATTAAATTAATTTTATCATTAATAATTTATTTTTTAAATATTTTTTATTCATTAATTTATATTAATATATTAATATTCTATTTTATTAATATTCTATTTTATTAATATTCAAAATGACATTATTTATTATTGATATATTAAATTAATTTACATAAATTATATAATTTTCTTATATATATATATATATATATATATATATATATATATATATATATATATACATATATATATATAATCCATCTTTTATATATCCTTATTTGTTTTTATTGAAATTTTACAATCAAAACAATCTGGTGGAGTAAAAGGGACGCTAATTTACATTATTTTAGAGTTGTTGTTTTTTCTTGTTTTTTTATTTTAATTTTAGTATTTTAATATGGCGTAGATTACTGTAGAAATTCCAAATTTCTTTTGTGACAACCGCTCCGAAATAAAATTGTTATATGGACCACTAAAATATTACGGTGGACCCCGATCTTCTATGCTTTATTGTGTGGACCCCCAAGAATGTTACATGAACCCTTGGGTTCATATAGGCCCCGGTTGAGAAATTGTTATTCGGATGAAGCATATATCTCTGTGTATCCGACTGTGTCTGTGTCAGGTTCGGTGATTGTTTTCTTCGTTTGTACGAGTAAATTTCCGTTCGAACATCGCATTATCTGTGTCACTTGGCTAAATGCTACTCCACTTTCGGCCTAAACCAAACGAATATGAAAAATTAATAAAAAATATGATTTAAAAAAATAAAATTACTGAGAATATGAACAGAGAAATTGTTAAATCCTTTTTTTTTTAATGTTTTTAAATGTTTCCATTTTCTGTAAATTATTCTGCTTTAAAAAAAAGCGATAAAAATTTCACGACTATTTTTGAAAATATATCTCTCTGTCTAAAGCGTGTAGACTGCGCTGTTCTATCTAAAACAAATAGGCCACATCAAAAATAAAACTAAGTTATGTGTCTAGAGTTATTATTTAGTGTATTGACACCATGAAAAACAGCCATATTCATGAGTTTGAAAGACAAATGATTTCAAATTTTCTTTATCAACTTCATTAGTCAAAATAAACTACAATTACATTTTATTTAATTGTATATTCACTAAGAAAGCTCTGATTTAAAACGACTGCTGCCTTACGTCAATTCAAAATGATGTGAGAGGAAACCGTGAGCACGAATCCATAGCCGTATTCCCTAAGACAGTACGATGACGAGTTCGAAATCCATCAAATCAGTTTGGATTGTCAGAGTTCTGTCCAGCGTGGAAGGGCTTACCATTTTTGGTTAGTTGATGCAATCATCACCGCGACCATTGAAAACTAATGGTTTTCGCAAGTCTCCTTAAGCAAAACGTGTCTAAAATAAATACCGAAATCTTTTGTACATAGATCGCTAGGGAATATGTGTCGCATTAAAAAAAAAGCAGCGAAATCCACTCACCTCCAAAAGCGTATATCACACCTGATTTTGCAGCAAATAAAATTGACAAAATCTCTGTAAAAGGAAGAGAAGAAAAAAAAATGACATTTTTTTTTTTTTTTAGTTTTCTGATTCGTAAGCATTACGAAATCATCAAAGTTCTCGATGCTCGAAGAAAAATGAACCTCACTACGACCTGAAAGCTTCATTCACTCGAATCCACCTTTAAGGTTGGACCTGATAAAAAATATATATTTGAATTTCCTTTCAACTCATTTCCTTTTCGCTTTTGTCTAGCCTTTTAACGTTTCACATTTTATATCAAACTCCCTTTAGCCTCAACTTCTCCATCACTTTTTTTCCAATTCCCACATGCTTAATATTATTAAGTAGGGAACTAAGTTCCAAAGGGTTACCGGTTCCAGCTGAGGAAGGCTAAAGATCTGAGAGATAGTTCACTCTGATCCAACGCGGAAAACCGTAACGGTCGTACATTCAATAATATATAGATAATGAAGATATAACATAGATAATATAACAGATAATATTGATAATAATATAAAAAATACAACATAGTAATAATACAGGGATTCGATATCATTCCGTGTGAAATTTAAAATACATGTTGATTTGTAATTATACATGATAGAAACAATTCGAAAAAACGATAAGAAAGAAGAAATATTTAAATTTATTTTTGACAGAAATAACATCTAAACTATAAATAAATGAAAATTAACGGACAAAATGCAAAATTGATAGATATAATTTTAGGTAAGCAAAAACGGGATGTAAAAATAAGACATCAGTTTAGTTGTACAAAAAAATATATTAATATATACTATAAAAAAATGTATCTTTCTTTTTCTTTTATGTGACGTGTTCCTTCAGGACGTAGGCGGTCATGGCTCTCCACTTCCACCTATACCTTCTAGCTCTCAATAAGTTTCGTGCCTCTGCCACCTACCACAGACCACGTTTTGTCATGCACTTGCTTAAGCCGCCAGGTATGTCATGTGTTGCTTTCTCTTGTCTCTTTTTCCCTCTATTTGACATTTATGTGTCGTGACTCATCAGGACGTAGGAGATCATGGCTCTCCACTTCCACCTATCCTTTGTGGCTCTCAATAAGATCCGTGCCTCTGCCAACACTTCCAGACCACGTTTTGTCATACACTTGCTTAAGCTCGCCAGGTATGTCATGCGATGCTTTCTCTATAATTAAATAACTGAAGGGATTCAAATTCTGTTATTGATGAAGATGAATCATGCAACATTAGAACAGAATTCTTTGAAAACAACAGGATTTAAATCACTGAAGCGAAAAACCAAAAATACACATCTCAATGTTTACAGTCTTCACTCGGTTAAAAATGAGCCTCGTCCCTCAATCTGGGATCGACAAATGTATCACTGGAACAAAGAGACACTTGATCAACAAAACCGAATTAACTCTAACATTGGTTCTGGTGACAATGTCAAATTAATTAATAAGAAGAAAGCGAACTAAATGGAATCGTGAAGAATATAAACAAGTCATGGCATCTTTTTTTTTTTATTGCACTCGAAAATCCACAAAAGAATATCACCGATCAGACATTTCAAATATGGAAAGATAAGGTTTGGTGTTTTAATTTTGGATTGGTGAATGGATGTCTATGTGTATTGATTCTCTTTTTAAATTCTCCTGCAGAAATGCCGATATAAATATTATGGGTTGTTGCATTTTCTTTACGGGTAATGGTTGCCTGGTATACTACCCTAGAGGATCTGTACTTGTTCTCTACTAGGCAGTTTTCCATAATTCTACAATTACATGTTAGATTTTTTTTGGGGGGTGGGGATTTATTTAAAATTTAATTTTATGGGAGTTAATAATTTGGTACTATCATTGCTAATGTAGCTAATTTTGACTGATTTCCTGTTGAATATCATATTAGGTTTTTTTGGGGGGAAGCACTGTCTGATGTTGATACTTGACGGTTTACAGGAGTGGGGAATGTTGAACCAAGTGATTTTTCTTTTCCTATTTTTATACCTACATTCCACTTTTCGTGTATCGGTATTACTAATGGTGGTTGTGTAAGACAGTTTACTTTTGAAGACACTTTTTGGAGGGCCTTTTCGTATAATTCTTTATTTTTATTAATGGTTTTGTTTTATTGGATGATAGCTTTGTAATCCTGCTGCAAACAGTGGTGGATTACATTGGGGTGGTTACAATCGATATTAATATAGTTGGGAATTTCGTTCTTTTTATGGTAAGGTTTAAAGGTTTTATCATTAAGGTTAAGGGTGATACCTAAGTGGTCAATTATTTTAAGGTTAGAGGAAATCTCGATCTCAAACCTGAGAAATTTGAAGGCCCTGATAATTTTCTTTTGTAATTTCGTTGTTAATGAAGCATTACAATTAGGGATGAGGATGAGTCCGTCATCCCGATACAGTCCTATTAGTTCCGGTTTTACGATTCTACTAAGCACATCTAAAATGTAAGTACATACTAGGTGGACAACTTGGGCTGAGTCAAATGCTCTCATGGGGACATCGAATTCAACATTGTGGCGCTTAGTCCAGTTGGAATTATTCAGTGTTAGTAGTGACTTTCTAGCCATTAAGATATTAGTTTCATCATCCGTTATTTCTATATAGTTCTTTGTAAAATTGATACTATTGACCAGGGGGTCCCTAATGATAGAGGAATAGAAGTCAATTATATCAAACTTAATGATTGTTGCTTTATTCTTATTCTTCATGTTAGTGAACCATTTAATAGTGTCAGACGAAACCTTCCATAGGTTAGTATTGCTTATGACTAGTAAACTGTCGGTTATTTTTTAAATTATATTTTATGAGATAAGGACTACTTCTCTTTTTATTAGATTTATTAGTATAGACTGTGTACTGTTGGTGAAGTTCTCCTTATGGTCCTTAAATAAAATGTAGGCATCCTTAGTGTAGATTTTTGACACTCTATCTGCAATAGTTAACTTTTTGGCTATTTCAGTGGTCTCTCTATCTATTTTGGACATCCTACTATTGTATTTATCTAGTTTGAGTATTTCTCTTATTTTGTCCGTAAGGATTTTGTGTTAACGTGAAGGAATATATTTATAGATATTTTTGATTTATCAGCTGTTACCCAAATGTCCATGGAGTTTCTAATCGTCTTTATATCTTTGTGTAGTTCATTTTGGAAGTGATTGGAAAGTCTGTTGAACTTCATTTTTCTTTTAACTGTGTCAAACAAGTCTCTTTCGAAAGGATTCAAGAATATACAGGTTGGTGGAGATTTTGGGGTCTTTAGGTTTCCTGTTTGTAATTTGTTGTCTCCGGGGGGTTAACTAGGAAAATGTTTTCCATCGTAATCTATGTCCAGCAATCCTTCTTTCATTTTATTGAATACGACACACACGGTACTTTGATTTAGTTTTTTTTATATAAATTCTCATGTAATGTAATATTTTTTTTTCTTTTCGGATGATAAATTATATAAAATCTGTCCGATTCTTCGACTTATCCGAGCGCTTTTAACTATTACCATCGTCTACATGCAATAGAAACCTAAAAATTATGGAAGGCTTATTAATAAAAACACATAATCCAACACTTAATAATATACTATGACCATGGAGACAATATTTTGACAGTGTTTTGAAAATGAAAACATTATATACATACATGAAGACAACAATCTGTTCCTTGTTGACACTTAATATATTTCAACCTTGAAAAAAAAGAATTCCACAGGTTTTATATAATTTATAATCCCCACCCCACAAAAAATACATTAATAGATCATATGAGAAATTGTATAAAAAAACTAAATAAAAACAGCTTGTTTGTCATATTCAATGAAATGTGCATATGTATATATATATATATATATATATATATATATATATATATATATATATATATATATATATAATGAAACAGAAAAAGTTCGAAAATTATTTCTAAGACATTTTTATGTTTATAATAAACAATATTAAACAACATTTACCGGAGAACGAATACTTTCTATGAAAATTTCTCGGATATTCAGGTCGGTAAATGTTATTAATACTGTTTATTGTAAACAGAGCATTTACTTAAATATTTGTATCTATAAATAGGAATGTATAAACATAAAAATGTCTTATATATATATATATATATATATATATATATATATATATATATATATATATATATATATATATATATATATATAATGTTTCGCATAGTAGAAGGCAAAAGAAATGTATATAAATGCTCGCATATTATTTAATACCGACACACACTCTCTCTCTCTCTCTTTGTTTCTCACAAACAAAAACAGACACGCATATATATATATATATATATATATATATATATATATATATATATATATATATATTCTATTACTTTATGAACCAGTATATATATATATATATATATATATATATATATATATACTGGTTCATAAAGTAATAGAATATATGTGTGTGTGTGTGTGTGTCTTGTTTTGTGCGTATTTGTGTGCTGGTGTGCGTGTTGCTTTTTGCATAAATACTATTCGAGCCTTTATATACATTTCTTTATACATTCATATATATATATATATATATATATATATATATATATATATATAAACATATATCTAAATATATTTAAATATATAAATATATATATCTAAATATATTTATATAAATATATAAATATAAATATATATATAAATATATACATAAACAAGTTCATATAGTAATAATAATAAATATAATAAATATATATATATATATATATATATATATATATATATATATATATATATATATATATATATATATATATGCCCGTAGAATATATAGCTAATTGTATATATCAGATAAATTTTATAAAAAATTGGGAAATAGGTATTATAAACTTAATTTGTTTACCTTTCTGTCTCCACACTTACTTTTGCGCCCACACATTATAAACACCGAACCGTACATTTGCACTCAAACACGAACACAGATAGGCATGCGTGCACGTGTGTATGTGTGCAAATAACTGAATTCATTTATCATGAAGGACAGTAATTATCTGATCAATGTCTTGAAAATGTAACACTGCTGTGTATCGTCAGTGAAACGTATGTTTTTATTCAATTTCTAAATAGGCTGGCGAGATGACACTAATTTTCATTGCCTTGTGGCCACTCAGACGTCGACATAATAAAACGCCCACAAATATTCTGAACTATTTTTTTTTTTTTTTTTTTTTATCCGACGGCAAGTGATTTTGAATTGTCGAAGAATAAAAACTCATTTAAAATTGGAAGTTTACCAAGCGTTGCCCAATTTAAAATATGTTTTTTTTACAGCATTTTCTACCGAGATTCGTCTGATAATTGCATTTCTGTTCATACTGATTCGATTTAAATCCTAATTTAACAAGACGAATAACAAAATAATATAAAGAAGATAATGATTTGTAGCAGTTTTTGATTAGTTATTTCTGTAAGTTACTGATTTTATGATGTAGCGATCTTCCGTTTACTAAGATCAATTATTCAATTTGGCTTCAAGCGAATGACCTGATGATCCTTAAAGAAGAGTACCCTTCATCAGATTTCAGTGATTGGTGCTGCACAATCACAAGTAAAGAAAACAAAACCAAAAAGAAAAAAAAACGCTCGAACAAAAGTAATTATTTACATTGTCCAGACTTTTTTCCTAATCTTTATTATCATATTCACAACGTTTTGACCGTTATACGCTCCGGCGTTCCTCAGGTGATATACTTTGGAATTTCGTACCGAACCCTTATTTCATCCACCGGGGTAGATTGATGTAGTTCCACGTGCCATGCCTCTTCCGAATATCCCAGTTTCAGTTATTTCCCTTTAGTAAATCAACTCTCCAAGATTTTTTGTCCAACTCTGCTGTTGTCAGATATTGAACTCACAACATTTTGAGTCAAGTCACTGGATTACTTCAATCAACGCCTTTATTCACTGGGCAAAAACCACTGAGTGAAATAAAGGCTTCAGTTCGAAATTCCAACGTATTTCACCTGAATAAGGCCGAAACGTACAGCGGCCGAAATGTTGTGAATAGTCCGAATGATGCAAATAGTATAAATAGCTGTAATATCTCATCTCAAAAATAGAGACTGATCCTGAAGAAGACCGGAGCGTACAACGGCCGAAACGTTGTGAATATGACAATAACGATGAGGGCAACAGTTCGAACAAAGTAAATATTGAAAATGGTTACAATACATCATCTCAGAAATAGAGAGATTTTCTGGAGAATACCGGAGAGTACAACGGCCGAAACGTTGTGAATAAGACAATAAAGATGAGGACAACAGTTGTAACAATGTAGATAGTGTAAATAGTTAAAATATCTCATCTCCCGGTACCCAACGAAGATTAGCAATATCTATTAAACAATAGAGTTTCCTCAAATTTCATTGCTATTATAATAAATCAGGCTATTTTTTCAACAGGAATAAAGCATTTCTAAAAAAAATGGTCACTTCGACATTATCTACAAATTTACCGAATCCTCCATACCAGAAAGAAATTTATCGGAAAATATCCAACATCGCACTTAAAAAACAGATATTATCGGTCAATTCATCCCAAATAATGTAAAGTTACTCATCGAAAATATTAATTCACCACATGAAATTATAAATTTTAAATCAAAGTTTGTTTCTGTTTTGGCCAAATTTAAAGTAGAGGCCATATTAAAAATGGTCAATCCGAAGAATGTATCCAAACTAAAATGGATGCTATGATATACATTTTCTTTTTTTTAAATCAGTATCACTCCAAGCAAGGCAGTACAGCGACTATCACGCAGGTGGTTACTTGGTGTAGAGGAATTAAGAATAGAAACATTAGTAATGAGGAGAAAGAGAAAAGAGCAGTCAAGAGGAGAGTAGATAGCGGTTGACATTGCATTTAAACTTTTTCAGATTAAAGTTGGTTGGAAAACATGGAACCAGGAGAGAATTCCACAAGCCAGAAGTGCGAGAAAAAACTGTTAGCATAGAACTTACGGATACAACTAGCTTGCTCAACTCTAAGTTGATGAGATCTCGCTGTCACTTTAGTATTGTGCTTAAATTCATCCGAACAATTACCATGAAAGTATTTATTTAAAAAGGCACAGACAAGCAACCTTATGGCAATGGGCAAATGACTGAATCCGAGCCGCCATATCAGGACCAATAATATTGCTGATTCTTCTTTGGATCTTATCAAGGACCTCCAGGAAAAAGCAGGGGCACCGGACCATATATGGCATCAATATTCTAAGTATGGACAAATGGTAGACTTTACAGATATGCCAGATATATTCCGGAGGGAAAAATTGTCCAGCGATGCATTAAATGTAGTCTTTCCACTTCATGTCAGCTGAGAACGTTAACTCGAGAAGACGCAATGTTGTGACTTTATTGGAGGATAGCATCAGCCTTTCTGATGGAAAGCAGAGGGGTCTCTCAGATGAGTAATGGAGAGAAGTTTAACTGTTACCCCAGTTAACGACAGTCTTGCGGTGGCTTTGTACATCTGCGGTCAATTCTGACGTTGTCTGGACGATCAGCCATACTATCGAGGCAGGAGAAAATGGTAGTGTCGTCAGCGAAGATACCAAGTTGATGTGATCGGGAAGGTCATTAATGAATATTAAAAACAACGTAAGACCAACAATGTACCTGAGTGACACCTGCTTTAGTACGAAAGGATGTAGACCAGTGGCCATTCAATATAACTTTCATTACACAATTTGAGAGGAACAGCTGGATCAGTTCAAAAACCGATTTTATCTCGAACATGATAGGAAATAGTCAACCAACTTTACTGAAAAACGTGACAGATTGAGTAACATTTTGCAATAACGATATTTGCAGAAAAAATGTATATCAGTTCAAAGGTGGTCTTAAATAAATTCAGAAAATTATTGAATGTTTTTGGATAAAACTTTTTAGTGATACGATTCACAGATACGATTCTTTAACGTAAAGAATATATTCATGCAAAACAAATCGCCTTCATATTCTTTCAAATTATTACCATTTTGCAATTGACGAAATATCCAAAGCCTCTCCAGGGCTTACGGATACATCACAATACGGTCCGCAAAGTTAAACAACGTTGAGCTTGGTCAGTACCTAGATGGGTGACAACTTGGGAATACCAGATGCTGTAAACTTTGATGTGCAGATAACATAATGGAAAACGGTTGGTAATTGTTAATCGGACAGCCGAGTTCCAATTCCAGCGGCTATCAAATGATTGCTCTTAAAAACGTCCGGACAAAAGGAGTCACCATTTCATCGTCTGCCAAAAAATTAATGTCTAAAAATCGATTATTTACGAGAGCAAATTTATTAAAACATTATCTTGCATCTTGAATGAGATGCCCTATATTTTGATATTTTTGGATCCTCTTAACCTTGTTTGAATATGTGCCATATCACTTCGCCAAGTGGGCGATTGTGACCCTCCATAACATCATAATCTTGTAACTCTAAGCAAATTATGTGCATGAAAATAGTTTAAGCTGTTCTAGATCGAGATAGTAATGTCATTACGAATAATATTTTAGTCAGATTTTTTTATGCCTACGATTATTGGTAGATAGATAAAATTCCATTGGTTTCGAAGTACTGTACTGGACCCCGAGGTCCTTCGAAATCCGCATTACATGTGTATGACTCATGCTCAGACCTTCACAACTAAGATCTGCCTTGCCACTTGCACAGACGGGAACCATCCTTATTCTTTTCGCATTATATTAGTGAGATGTAAGTTTCACTCAAGCAGATTCTTCCCACAAAACACTGCCTTGTGAAACCGACTCCCAAGAGGCTGTTTCTCCTATCATTAGACAATTCTTTCTTTCTATGTGCTGTGCCCTTTCAGGACGTAGGTGATCATGGCTCTCCACCTCTCTCTATCCCTTGCAGCTATCAACAAGTATTTTCCCTCCGCAACCTTCCCCGGACCACGTTCTGTCATCCACTTGCTTAAGTCCGCTAAGTATCTCATGCGTTATTTGCCCTTGTCTCTCTTTCCCTCTATTCGACCCGTGAGTATCAGATTTTCTAGGCCCTCCTTTCTCATTACGTGTCCCAGGAACTTCAGTTGTCTCTTCCTGATGTTAAGTATAATCCCCCTCCTTGTTTGCATTCTCTCTAAAACCTCATCGTTGCTCACAAACTAAGTCCACAATATACTTAGCATCCTTCTGTAGAACCACATCTCTGTCACCTCGAGTTTCTTCTTCATCTTTACGGAAATCGTCCAACATTTTTCTGCCGTAAAACATTATCTTGCATCATAGAATGAGATGCCCTACATTTTGATATTTTTGGATCCTCTCAACCTTGTTTGAATATGTGCCATATCACTTCGGCAAGTGGGCGATTGTGACCCTCCATAACATCATAATCTTGTAACTCTAAGCAAATTATGTGCATGAAAATAGTTTAAGAACAGATGTCACGTAATGGCCCAGTAAATTCCCTACAGCCCGGCTAAGCAAACACAGTTCTAATATTTTAGTCAGATTTTTTTTATGCCTACGATTATAGGTAGATAGATAAAATTCCACGGGTTTCGAAGTACTGTACTGGACCCCGAGCTCATTCGACAAACCACATTACATTTGTATGGCTCGTGCTAAAGAGCTCACTAAATTCCGTACAGCCCGGCTCAGTAAACACAGTTCTAAACAGTTCTTTAAAATGTCCGAAGTTTCAAATCAACCGTTTACTTCTCAGCATACCAAATGCACTGAAAAATGTTAGACTACTTTTAACTAGACTCATATTTTGTAAGGACTATCTTGCTTATTTTAAATCACAAGATTGAGAGGAATTTGTTATATGACAGGCTAAGGACCTACCACAAGAGATATGAAATTCTGAATTTTCCTCAAAAGCAATTTAGGTAGAATTCAGATATAGGTCTCTAGAATATTATTTTGAATCTATAAATTTTGGGGGTCTTTTCAAACTGGTATATTCCTTCTTTTTTTTTTTGTATGTATGCTAACACTAATTATAAAATATAATTTTTAAAGTGACAATTTCACAGAAATATGTTGGAAAATATCCAAGGTTTTATCTGAAATAAAAGTACGAACTTTAAACAAAAATGTTACAATATATGGAAAAAAATGCTTCAAATTGCTCCTCGGCTCAGTCTAAACAGATGCTCTATTTATAATAAACAGTATTAACAACATTTACCGGCCTGAATGTCCCAGAAATTGCCATAGAAAATATGCGTTCTCCGACAGGAATTGAAACTGTATCATATACGGAACCTTCATATAGCCTGATGTGCTTTTACCGATTGGGCCACAGAGGAGCGTTTCGGCTAACAAGGTCGATTTTACTGTTTTTAAACTACAATTTTCCATGATTTTCTCACATACATTCATATCTGGTTCGATTCCTGTTGGAGGCCGCCTATTTTCTATGACAATTCCTCAGACATTCAGGCCGGTAAATGTTGGTTAATACTGTTTATTATAAACAGAGCATTTACTTAAATATTTGTATCTATAAAAAAAAGAATATATAAACATAAAAATGACTTAAAATAATTATCGGACTTTGTCCATTTTATAACGTGTGACGTCATTTGTTTACTTTAGTATACGCATCGAGGATCGAACTCACCACATAGACGTAATTGTTCTTTCTCTTTACTTCCCTCTCCCTTCCTGTGTGTCTGTGTGTTTAGGCAGCAATCATTCTTTCATGCACATTTCATTCAATACGACAGACAAGGTGCTTTTATTTAGTTTTTTTTTATACAATTTTTCATGCGATCTAATATTTTTTTTTCTTTTCGGATTATAAATTATATAAAAACTGTCCTAATGTTCTTTTCATCCGAGCGCTTTAATATTTAATCCTTGAAAATGGCTAAATGTATAGCCGAAAGCACTCAGATAAATCGAACATTCGGACAGTTTTTATATAATTTATCATCCGAAAAGAAAAAAAAATATTAGATCGCATGAGAAATTGTATAAAATCTAAATAAAAGTACCTTGTCTGTCGTATTCAATGAAATATATATATATATATATATATATATATATATATATATATATATATATATATATATATATATATATATGGTTGGATAGATGTGAGCTTGTGACCCTGGGTTTCACGCTTTAGCGATCGTCAGACAAACTGATTAATTTTTAAAAATTTTGGTTTTATGTAGATTGCGTGTATTGGTGTTATTGTGGAAGTGGTGGGGGAAACTTAGTCGTTTTTTCATCGTACTGACGCAAACATCGATGTATGCAGACACATATACATACTTGGTCGTCCATCGGGACTCATACATAAGGCCAAGGTAAGTGCAAACAACAACATAATGCACTACATCGGTGCCACCGAAGGTCCATTCAAGATGAGGAATAACAATCACAAACTTTCATTCACCAACAGAAAATATTCGAACAGCACGACACTTTCTACATACATATGGCAGCAAAAAGACAATAATATTACACCAACAATAAGTTGGGAAATATTGAAAAAAGCCCCTGCCTACAGCAACATTACAAAAAAATGCCTACTTTGCCTACACGAAAAAGTAGCAATAATATTACACAAACCGCAAAAGAACCTACTAAACAAAAATCAGAGATAATCTCCAAATGTAGGCATGAGAACAAGTACCTATTATCCGAATTCATACCAAACGGATAAAATAGACAAACCACTAACAATCACAATTTAATTTCAAGATACCATCAAAATAATTGCATCTATCATTATTATCATTGCGCCACCATTAGTAATCACTTTTACCACTTTACAATAACTATTATCTAATAATATTATCATTACCACCAACACCCAGCACCATCACTTACACATCACACCTACTATTATAAATCCTCTACAATCTTTAACGCATATGAACCCCCCCAGCATATTTAACACCTTAAAACAATAAGATCAGATATAATTTCCATATATAACCATGAGAATAAACACCCATTACCAGGATTCATAATAAATAAAAATAAACAAATAAATATAAAATAAAATAAAACACCAACAACCACCCTTTAGTTCAAGCTAGCACCACAATAATTACATTTATAGGTTTTATTATTCTCCCACCAACATTACTAATCACTACTAACAATTTACAATAATTATTAACCATTTATATTATTATTGCCACCATCCACCTTACATATTACTATCACACAATATCTAACATTACCATATAATCCTGCCTTAATTATTAACGTATACTACCCCCTCTCCCAGCATATTTAATACTACCATAAAAATAACCAATAAGGATTACAAACTGAAATTTCTACCAGCTACATATACACAGTCACAAATAAACAAGGAAATAGCGAGCTTTAATATAATAAACAATAATATTTTTGTAAATTAAAAATTAAAATATTATAGCAATCTTCAACTACCATAATTTTACAGAGAATATCTATTATCAGGATTTATACCAAAATAAATTGATACATATAACAAAATAAAATAAAATAAAATAAAAAACAACAACCAGTCTTTAGCTACCACCACTATAACTACATTCATGGTTTCATCATTCTCCCACCACCGTTACTAATCATTTCTACCAATTTACAATAACTATTAGCTAATTATATTATCATTGCCTCCAATCCCTTGCAACATTACTATCACATCATATCATATAGACGCGTTATTAAATCAAACTACCCTCTCACCCAGCATATTATATATTAAACATCACCATATAAATAACCAATAAAGATTTCAAATTTCTACCTGTTACATATACACAGTCAAAAACAAACAAATAACCAGCTTTAAATATAACAAATAAACCGCCATTTTTTTCAAAATTTAAAAATAAATATAAATAATAATAATTTTTACCTATCATAATTTCACACAAACCCCACCACTTGCATATACATACATGCGAGGAAATATTATTCAGCGGAAAAAAAAAATATGACATGTATACATTCACGAGACATTTACGAGACATTTCCGCCACACTTCCAATCTTTAAATTTCAACATACAAATGCGTATGTATAGACACAACACCATCCGTATACATACATATGTCATATCCGAAACTGCCCACATATGTTTATATATGTATGAGTCCCGATGGACGACCAAGTATGTATATGTGTCTGCATACATCGATGTTTGCGTCAGTACGATGAAAAAACGACGAAGTTTCCCCCACCACTTCCACAATAACACAAATACACGCAATCTACATAAAACCAAAATTTTTAAAAATTAATCAGTTTGACGATCGCTAAAGCGTGAAACCCAGGGTCACAAGCTCACATGTATCCAACCATATATGTTAGCTCTATCTCTGATATTGAGCGCTTTCTAATAAGTACCGCGCATATAATATATAAATAATTATACACATATATATATATATATATATTTATATTTATATACACACACTTTTCACATATATATATATATATATATATATATATATATATATATATATATATATATATATATATATATAGAGAGAGAGAGAGAGAGAGAGAGAGAGAGAGAGATTTTTCCTCTCAATTCGTTGTTGGAAGTTTTACCTGATGATCCTGAATCCTTAAAAAAGGATTTAGGTGAAATAAATTATCGTAATGGTACCTTAAAGTGGTTTGTTTTTCATTATATATATATATATATATATATATATATATATATATATATATATATATATATATATATATCGTTTCCGGTATAAATTAATATTACCACGAAATATTACTGGGACGTGACACATTGAGAATAAAAATGCCGGTCAGCCATATCAGATAGTTTGAGAACTGTTCTAGATTAATTAAGAAATATTTTCGAAAAACTCTACTATTAGGTGGAAACTATTTGGACGGATATATTGAAGTACTGAACAGAAAAATAATTGAGTTTTAATGATGATGACCCTGGTTTGTTCAAATCAGAATTAATAAAGTTGACAAATAACATAACATCTCGTGTGAGCCAGTGGCAACTGTCAGTCTTAAAATCTTGAAAAAATTGGGTACAGTGACTCATTTTGATGTATGTACACGAAAAGAAGAGACTCTCTCATTTATAGGGACTACACTTGACGACACACTACTTTAAACAGTATTCTGGTGGAATACAGTTTCAAATCTAGTCAAATATATTCTACTTCTATATTTCTCTTCAGGAGGCACGGTGGAGTAAAGGATAGCGGATTGAGAAATCGGAGAGCCGAGTTCGAATTCCAGTTGAATCCATTACATTCACTTACGTGCTAATCCCCTTGGGAAAGGTATGAAACCTCTTCTTCTCTCCCAGCTACGGACTGGATTCTATAGCATTGGATGGCAATTTGTCTACCGCAGAAAGAAAAAAAATCTGCCTCAACAGTCATGTATCGAAAAATACATGACCGTCTAAACGTGTATCATGCATGGCATACAACTGACTGACTGACGTACTAATACCCTTGGGAAAGGTATGAATCCTCTCCTTTATCCCCCAGTTATGCGTAAAATAACAGGACAGACTGGATTCTATAGCCTTGGATAGCAACTGGTCTACCGCAGAAAGAAATGGCAACCTACTCCGGGAAAAAAAACTGCCTCGTCAGTCATGTATCGAAAGATATATTATCGCCTAAGCGTTTATGATGCATGGTCTATAACTGACTGACTGACTTCCCAGTCGAATCCATTACATACACATACGGGCTAATACCCTTAGGAAAGATAGGAATCCTCTCTTTCATCCCCTAGCTATGGGTAAAATAACAGGACAGACTGGGTTATCTATCCTTGGATGGCAACTGGTCTACTGCAGAAAGAAATGACAACCTGCTGCGGGAAAAAATCTGCCTCGTCAGTCATGTATCGAAAAATACATGATCGTCTAAGTGTGTTTCACTGACTGATATTTCTCTTCACGGTGTCAGACAACTTATAATTCTTTGTAGCTTTCAGTAAGGATTGTCTTTACACTATTCATGTTCTGCTATCAAATTACACACGTTCATCTGTCTTTAAGTGTCATGTGTATAAAATATTCGAAGCCGTCTTTCCTCATTATTTTTTCTTAGAATTTTCAACGGTATCTTATTCTTAGTCCAATTGTGATTTTTGTTTTCATTTTCCTTGAGATCTGACATAAATCTTCTGTCCGGCATTCTTATGTAGAAGCATAATTCTGTTTCCTTAAATCTGTTCTTCATTTTCGAGGTGATTATCCAATATTTAGTGCCATATATTAGGTTGGTGCAAAAATAATGACGTAATAATGTCGTTTTTTTTACCTATTTTTAACGTCAAAAACGACATTATTACGTCATTATTTTTGCACCAACCAAATGCGTGAACTGATATTACGTCAGAGTTCAGTACTTTTTCGTTTTTTTTTCTGATAGAATTTTTTTTTTCCTATTTCTTTATATTGGCTTAGCTTTTAGAAGACATATGTCCCTGTTTCAATCCGTGTTCGGATTTCGGTGTGACATTTTCCGTCATCTGTTAAAACGCTTTTCATATATTTATATTTTCCTACTTCCTGCTTTTGTTATCTCAAATTCGGAGTTCGCATCATGGAATGTTTCAACTCACAACTAGACATTCTCTCTTCTTACAATCTATAGTTAGTCCTTTCTTCATGCCTTCCTTTATAACACTAATTAAAAAGCAAGGATGTCTTCTCTAAGATTTTCCCATTAAATATAAGGTCCGCCAGAAACATCTCGAACATAATGGCAAAAGATTAGCTTCAGAATGCGGCCAAAATTCCTCCCACATTTTAAACTGGTACCTTTGTGGTCCTATTGAACATAAGCAAGTGGCAATGGTGTCTTCATCTAGCTAATCTATTACCATTATGTGCAGGTTATTTCAGCAGGAGTATATGTGGGAGGTGTTTCTTCCACACCCTGAGTAACTTTTTATATTTATAAGAAAAGATGCGGATTAAAAAAAAACAGACCAAAAATGGATAACTGCCTTCATATGCGGGCTGGAGCTGCTCAGTCTTGGCTTTGCTGTTTTGACAGAGTTTAAAATCGTCTACGCGGACTTGTGGTCGATGAATTATTTCCCATTATACAATCCCTTGCCCACTGATGAAACGTCACAACATTTTTGCTAATCGATCGCTATTTCCCTGCCAAAAGGTCTGACGGGCTACATTCATTATTTCCACCAGTTCAGACCTTCACAAGTAAGATCCGCCTTGCTACTTGCACAGACGCGAACCATTCTTATTCCTTTCGCATTATATTAGTGAGATGTAAGTTTCACTCGAGCAGATTCTTCCCACAAACCACTGCCTTGTAAAACCGACTCTCAAGAGGTTGCTTCCCCAATAATTACACTATTAACCTGTTAACCTCCCCACATATACGCATAAACTATGTCTCTTGTTCTGTAATACCCTACCTCGAGTGGCTCCAGGGCTTTGTGTCCGGTGAATATCATTTAAAAAATATTAAGACCAGCCATTCCGTGTATAATTTCGTATTCCTTTATTAAGAAGGAAGTTCCATTCAGACATCTTCCCAAGAACTACTAAATTTTGGAATAAACTCCCGTTGAGAATGGATCGCAGATCACTACGCTTCAAGTCCAGAATCAACCATTATGTATCAAACATAGACTCGTAATATCTCACGTTTTACATCCTGCTCTTCCAACGTTTCAACAAACCTGTTCAATAACCCCCGTTGGCCTTGGATGAGATGAATAATAGCGTACAAAATGTCCCGTCTTCAAGTCTAGGGCCAACTGTTATATATCCTACATATCGTCATAATGTGCACTCTTTACTTCTTTCTCTTATGACCTTTCAACGAGCTTCTTTAGTAACTGTCCTGTGCCTTGTATTAAGTGAATAATAGCGTAAAAAAGGACTCCTGAGAGGATGCTTCCTCGATCACTACAATTCTAGGATCAACCGTTATCTATCCTAAATACTCTCATAATATTTCATTTCTTATGTTGATACAGCAACTTCATTCAGTAAGACACTACATTAAGTGCCTCTTATACCTTGTATTATGTGAAAATTAGTAGATATTATTATGTAGGATGTTTGCGTTGTCGCAACTATCCTCCACACGGAAAATAACAAATTCAAGCTACAGATCCTCGAGGCGATCTACATTAGAAAATTAAAGCCGGACTGAACAGTTGCAGTAATGTGCTGAAATGCCTATAAAGGAACTTTTTTTTCACGTTTGGTGCTCGCATGATGAAATAAAATAAAAATAATAATAATTCCTAGACTTTCGGAACTCAAGTTAAAGTGACGCGTTTTGTCGAAGCTCCAAAAAATTTATGGACTTTAAGTTTAACTGAAAACGTATTGCTTAAAGTTAACATACTAATTTAATACAATTTGCAAAGAAAGGTGTGCATTTCTTAAATAGTGTAAGTGAGCCTTGATTGTTATGGCTTCCTGTAGCTTAATGTTAAAACGTACCTGCCTTGAACGATGATTACAAATGAACACAGTTTCTTTTCGAGAGGCGCATTAATAAGCTATTCGATCACTAGGCCAGTAGTTCAACTGTTTAAATCCAAGGATAATAGCAAAATTACGTGTATCGATTAGATACCACATTTATCATGATAAAGTTTAATCATATTAAAAAATACATTAATTGCTTGAAAAATATAGGTTAAATAAATATATGCTTTGATATTAGACCCAAAATCGTGTCGTTATACAAACAAGGATTCGGCAGTTGAATACTCCTGCCTTCCTCAGGTTTCTTTATTTTTTTGTACTCGGTAACCTTTAAGAATTTTGAGGAAATTGTGGAGAACTTTGATGCATGCGGAAAATTCCGTTGGAAACAAAGAAAGAGTACTGAACTTTTATGTAATATCTGCTCCTATATATGCCAGTGAATGCTGGACAATCTTCTCAAAGAGGCAATAGAAATGTGGTTATACAGAAAGATATTGGGAATGGTTGGCAGAACAGGGGTTAGTAGAAATAGCAAAAAGACAGATTTTTCTGAGAGCTAAAAAGGGCAGGAAATAGTCGAGATGCATAATCACCCAATTCCTGAAGAGAAAGACACATAGAAGAAGAAGAAGCCATCTAATTTCGAATCGAATTCCTTCATTCATTATTCACTCTACGGCATTTATAATGGCCAAATACTGCAATCTGATAGCTTTAACTCACAAGGTGAGATTCTGATATAACACCAAACTGAATCCACTGACCAATGTCAAAATGATGCATGATTTATTTTATCTGTTTTATAATTCGAGTCATCCCCCATTATACCTTTATTTTAGGTCTGAACCATAGCCGGATATTTGCTTGGCAAGGGTTAATCTAGTCTGCTTAACAGGTAATGATCCAGACTTTTGAATCGTAATGCCGGAAATGCTAAATGTTTGACGCATGTGCAAACATACATAGACACAAGATAGGTCGTATATTTGACTCGCCTTGGCAATAATTACGAACAAACCTACATGTCGCTACTTAATATGAAATGTGGCCAGCCAGCGAGTGAGCCAAACGATGACAGGAACGGAGGCGCGGCACACAAGTGAGACAGGAAAATGAATACTAAATCAACTTAGGTAATGACTTGATGAACATAATTAGTCAAGAGTAATGTTTGATTAATTTGTAGGTTAAGAGGAAGAGTAGACTTGGATACCGCACTGTCTGATTGGCTGCTTAACGGACTGGACAAGAGTCTGCGATCGATAAGTTTACAGAAGATAGTTTTCTTGGTCTTTCCGAAAAGACGTCCTTCCACAATCCAGTTCTCATTCGCTCCAAAATATGTTTACAAGATTATCGATCAGAATTAAATTCTTGTTGGGCTAGGGACATTACGCTAGCATTCTCTCTCTCTCTTTCTTTGTCTCTCGAAATAATTCGATCGAGCACTGGAAGATGAAGGGGTGATTTTATAAACCATGTCTGCTGCTTCTGCTGCTTATGCAACGCTCTTCAACTAGAATCGAGCTCTCCTAGCCACTGACATCTTCCGTATAGTAAAGACGATAAAATGTGTCTGTCTGCCGTGCGACGATAGCTTACTGATGCCAAACCGGTCGGGTTTCAATCCCAGTTTGAAGCAATCTCATGTGAAGCCACAGTGATGAGCTGTGATACAGCGAAATAGTCTGTCAGTGGATGACTATATATATATATATATATATATATATATATATATATATCATTCAATAATAAGACAGAAAACAAGGAGTGCAAAAGTGTTATATATTTTTAAATACTGATAGGGTCTGACTATATATATATATATATATATATATATATATATATATATATATATATATATATATATATATAATTATATATATATATATAAATATATATCGTTAATATCTCAGTTTTTAACATGTACAGGGTAAAATTTTCGCTATTTATATTTTTAATTTCACCTATGAGCCTCGTTTGTTTTTGAATTTGTCGACCGCACGGTATTATAGAGTCCGTTGGGCATCGTCTGTGAGAAAAAAAACGAACACTATGACGCAATTCACTCTGGGAGTATTTTGGAAACTGCATGCTGTACTACTTGGTATTCGAACCAGAAGCGCCAATACGATCATTTCTGAATTTTTGTTGTCAATCTAAGGACTGTGTAGAGGATTCGGAAAGAGTTGGATGAGTCTAACGGTGATTAAGAAGGTACCACAAGAAAACTCAATCTGACCCTTCTGATAAAAAAAGAACTATCGCATTTGTTGAACGCCCCACACTCAACTTGGCGGTGTGCATCAAGTTCCTTGATGAGGTAATGTTGCCTCAGGTCAAGAGTGTGTGTAATTTAGACGACGATTTATCCATCTCACGTGTGTATCTATCTATCTATCTATCTATCTATCTATCTATCTATCTATCTATCTATCTGTTGGTTACCTTTCTTTTTCTATTCATATCTATCTATCTGTCTTTTCGTTTCTATCTATCTGTTAATGTGAGAAATAGCGAGAAGGAAAAAAAATAAGATATTTATAAAACTAATAAAAAATATTTCTGTTTCATTCTCACTTTCTACACGCACACACACACACACACACACACACACGCATATATATATATATATATATATATATATATATATATATATATATATCTGATAATATAAGAAACTATACTCGTTCGGAAAACCTTCTTGATTTGCAACCAATACCAAAGGGAAAAGGTATAGAAAAAAAGAAAGAACCAAGAACATGTACGTTAGTCGAAAATAATCATCCGGCATGCAAGTCCAAAGCCCAAAGAAAAAATCCCGATATGAGTAAGCAAAATAACTAAATAAAGTGCCCAATACATTAAGTAAAGCAGACCTAGTTAAATCTAGAGAACCAGACAAACCTACCAATGTTTTACCTAAGCGGATCGTAATGGAAACCAGCCTTCCCTGACGTCCCGCTTAGTTGAAAACTTGATACGTTTGTCTGGCTAGGTTTAACTATATATATATATATATATATATATATATATATATATATATATATATAGGCAAAAATCCGTGGGTAAGTAATCCAAGTGAATCCTAATAATATCTAATATTAAACTGATCCACAAAAGAGAGCTATATATATTTTGAATCACATGAAATGAAACTCAAATTGTACCCCATTTATATAGCCATTTCGCCCGTCAAGAGATTTCTTACTTACAGAAATTTCCAGGAGCTTGTCAATACTAAAAGTTTTAATAAAAATATGAATCGTAACATTTTTTTTAAACTGAAAATAAAAAGATAGGAATAAAGAGGAAAAAAAGATAGGAAAAATGAGAAAAAACCACAAATAAAGGAAAAGACATTTAAGAGGGAAATAGAGAGAAAAACGTTAAGATTCATTTTTATTAAAACACGTTTTAGTACTGACAAGTTCCATGTAATTTCTCTAAGAGAAAATCTATTGAGGGGCGAAATCGCCATATAAATTTGTTACATTTGAGTTGTCTTTTTATGTGATTCATATATATATATATATATATATATATATATATATATATATATATATATATATATATATATATATTATGTTGGTGCAAAAATAATGACGTAATAATGTCGTTTTTTGACGTATTTTTAACGTCAGAGGGTATTAGTCATATCCTAGAATATAAATTTAGATTTGTGAATCATTCACCTTCAGAACAGCATGATAGTCGCCTGGATACACAGTCTTCTTTAATTGTGATACGGTACCTTTAACCTAACTGGGTAGAGAATTTAATTCCGCCCTTTATTGTTTTGACCCAGGTTTTTCCATCACTAATGTAATAGCTGATGGCTACCTGGCTATTCTTATCCCAGGATGCCTATCTTGTAGGTCGTCTAGCTAATTACAACTGTTGTTTATACTGCAGCTATGCTAAGCTAGGAGAGACCGCGTTATCTAGTGTGATCAAGAGCCTTTACAAAACCAATACGCTAAAACCCTCGGTCACGAGGACTTATTACTTTGTGCTAGCACAACCATCGACTGCTTCCAAAGAGTTCCGTCTACCCAATTTTACTCACAGTTTTGGGTATGGATCTCAGGCATTGTCCAAAGTTCCCGCTCACTGAGTTCGCCGCTTTCAGACGAATAACATTGTAATAGTATACATCTTATTACATGCGAACATAAATGGGTATATTCCGTCCTTGTAACTATATTCTACACTATATCATTTAAGTACCCAGGTATGTAAAGTAGCATAGCTTAACTGATACCTGGGATATAAAACGGTTTATCCTAGAATAATCCACATTATATTCGAGGCTGGAGATATATCGTATATATTTCTTTTACTCTTCTTTGTTACGCAATCGCTTTTTTTCTTTTTTTTTCTTTTTTTTTTTTTAAGAACCTACAGATTTCGCCGGGTTCGAAACTGAGGTTCACGCTAGTATTGATAGTAGCTTTACATGAATTTAATGCATTTATTCATTAGTGAAGCGGTATCTTGGAATTCCGCCGCCCGGTCTGCGTAGTAAGTCTCGCGTAAATTGAATTCGATCTATCTTGGCAATGTACTATAGGTTCTAATCAACTCTAAATTGATTAAGCGTCTCTCTTCACATGGCCTTCATTCAAATGAACATTATGGTTTTCGTTTCCCTCGGTCGCCCGTCTGTTAAGGGTTAATAATGAATTTTTTTGTCAGGATTTAGATAAGAACGGCGAGGCTCAGGCTGCGATTTTAGGAATCTCAAAAGCATTTGACAGTTTGATATGTTGTTCTTCAAAAACGCATAGGTTATTTTATCTCTGGAAGAATATTTGAGTTAGTTAATCGAAGAATGAAAATAGTATGAATGACCAACATTCTAGATCATTTCAAATTAATGCGAAATTCCCACAGTGGGATTTGCATACTTTATATTAATCAACGGCCCTCCTAATGACATCAATTCCCAACTAGATGTATATACAGATATCAGAAATATTAAACTACTGCCTTGGTAGTAAATCGGATAGGTTCAACAAAGTAAAACTGGCAGTCGCACTGGAAATTCAACCATGTACTCTATTTACATTGTTCGGACAGTTGTCCTCATCTCTCTTGTGATATTAATGACGTTTCTGTCGTTGTACGCTCCGGCTTTCTTTAGATGATTGGAATTTTGAACCGAACTATATATTTCATCCGCTTGGGTTGATTTTTCTAATTCCACTGGCCATGCTCCTTCAGGTTATTTCGTGATCAAGTATTTATTTATATAGCAATTCAACGCTTTTTTTGTTCAATTCTGCTGTAGCCAGGTATTGATCTCACAAATCTTTGGGTCAAGTCATTGGATTAGTTTGATTAACGCTTTTATACATTAATCCTTCAGCACATCAGTGTATGAATTTTTGGAACGTATAAACCTAATGCCTCAGTATTGTTATTCGAAACCGATATAGTACCAAAAGAAAATTATGGTGACTACCTGATTGTCCGCCATTGGCCTCATCCATTGAAGCTTTCTGGAAAGATCCAGAACATCATGGCTGAAGTTTAGTGATTACAACTGAATTAACAGCACTGGTTACTCGACTATATCACATTATGCCTCAGGATAATATTCGGCCACATGTTGTTAGGAGGACATTGCAGAAGCTTACGAAATTGTGATACGAGACTTTGATATATCTACCATATTCTCTAATTGTCTCGCCCAGTGACTATCCCCTTTTCTAGCATCTTGTAAGCCAAATGATATTCCGTTGCATAGAAGATGCAGAAAATGTATTCAAAGATTATTTTGGCGTCAAAACATTTATTTAGTATTAGTTTTTATTGTAAAGCCATAGACATAATTGAAAATCGATGAAAAGAATGGATAGATGTTCTATCCTTACTATTTTGCCTGGATTAAACACTGTCTAAATCCATTTATTCAGCAATAAAACTTGATTCTAAAATCAAACATTATTTCCTGAACAACCTAATGCATATATGCATATATATATATATATATATATATATATATATATATATATATATATATATATATGTGTGTGTGTGTGTGTGTGTGTGTGTGTGTGTGTGTGTGTGAAGAAATATAGTTGAATGTGTGCTATATTCATGGGATAAAGTGCTCAATACCAGAGATAAAGCTTATGTAAATATAAATATAAAAGTGAACATTAAAGTCAATACTCAAAGAAGATAGGCTCTTTCATGCTAGACGCAATCGTAATACATATATCGCGATATATATATACATATATATATATATATATATATATATATATATATATATATATATATATGCATGTATGTATCTATATATATATAAATAGAGAGTGTGAAAGAGAGAGTGAAAGAGAGAGCGACCGAGATAGATAGATAGATAGATAGATAGATAGATAGATAGATAGATAGATAAAAATAGAGCAATGCAACAGAAATTCCCTGCTATGAAGTAGATGAAATGCACATTCAGATAGACAAAATGTGATTAGCACTGATTAATCGACAAGGTCCAATTCTGCTCGGCCACATATTGCTAGGATGACACATCATCTCGCCGACTTCAGATACGAGACTTTGTCCCATGTATCATTTATTCTGATCTATCGCCCACTGGATACCACTTTTTCAAGCTTATCGATATTTTTTAAGCCAGACGACATAACGTTGCAATGAATTGAAAGATTTATTGGCGTTCAAATCTTTAGACTTTTATCTTAATGCCATAAAATACTTGTAACACGATGGCAGAAATGTTCGATGCTCAGTGTTATTAATTTAAGTGATTTAAACACTGTTTAAGGACATTAATTCAGCATTAAATGTTGATTCTATAATCGAACAACTATTTTTCCGAACAACCTAAATTTGACCTCAAGTTTACACCAAGACATCAAAGGGGAACAATTTGTCCAAATAATCTGAGATAAACCCACTTACAGGTGTACACCTGAGATGTCCACAGGGGTGATATGTTCATGCGTGAGAAAAAAAATGTTAGATAGCTGTATAAACACCAGTTCCAGATATTTCGACAATCACTCTCGTGTCGCAGTCAGAGAACGTTCATTTGAGAGCTGTACAGGGCCCCATACCACAGATCCGTCGGTAGTGACTTACGAAATACTTGAATGAATAATATCTTAAGTAATGAAGACTAAAGTTTCGTGTTATTATTTATTCAGCACGTCCGTTTCATTACAGTCGTAATGAACGACAGAAAATTTCAGAGATGTCCTGAAGGCGCAGAGACATAGCGAATGGTGTCTTCCAGAAACTAAACAAGTTAGAAATGCATCGTTAGAAACAAAGAAACATATCTGACTGCTATTAAATTCAATTATCGAATTCATTTAACCGACACAAAGAGAAGCGAAGAGGACATGAAACACGTCGGGAAAAACTGAGTCAAGGGACCAGCATGCGGGCTCCTGATCGTCTCCAACCAGTTTTTCCCTCCTAGAAATGGTGATAATACGACTGTCCCTCGTATTATAAAGGAAACCAAGCAAAGCAAATTCTTCTTCGTCTATGATGTAAAGTTGGGGTTTACAGGACTGAATCCAGAGATGATACAGGGCAATAAAATGCTGTTTTTTTTGTTTTTTTATTTTCAATCACTGAGTTCTAAAAGCTTATGCGATTATTCATCTAGCAGATTTTTCCCCTCGGTAGTTTGCTATTTCTTTCTGAGATAGACCAGTTGCCATCCAAGGCTATAGAACCCGGTCTCTCCTGCTATTTACCCTTAACTTGGGGGAGAAGAAAAAGATAGATACCTTTCGCAAGGATATTAGGACGTAAGTGAATGGAATGGATTCGACGATTCCTCAACCCAAGTCGTTTTTCGTTAGTTTGCCATTTCTTTCTGAAGTAGACCAGTTGCCATCAAAGGCTATAGAACCCGATCTGTCCTGCTATTTACCCATAGTTTGGGGGAGAAGAAGAGGATAGCTACCTTTCGCAAGGATATTAGGACGTAAGTAAATAGAATGGATTCGACGATTCCATTGCTCCATCGTGCCTCCTTTTTATCTTACGACTTCCAAATAAATATGTCTCTGTTCCAAAAAAGGCGCCACGGTTTGGGCTACTTGTTAGTGTGTGCAATCTAGGTCACAATTACCAGAGATTTTGAGCCTGTCTGGGAGCTTCATACAAAAAAATTATTATTTACTATCCAGAGAAGTGTTCTCAAGCCAAATAAAGCAGCAGTTGTACTTCAAAAATATCGTTACGACAGGGTGTTTTTGGTGGCTACAAAAATGGAATTAGTTCTTCGCTTTGTGTTACTTTTTAGTTTGGGTAGTCTAGGTCATAATTACCAGCGTTTTTGAGCCTCTCTGGATGCCCTATACAAACATTTAGATAATTAATATCCAGACAAGTGTTCACAAGCCAAATAAGTCAGCAGTTGTGCTTCAAAACTAGCGTTACAAGGTGGTTTTCGGGGCTATGACAATAGAATAGTTCTACGCTTTGAGTCACTTTTTAGTTTGGGCAATCTAGAGAATAGTTACCAGCGTTTGTTTTTTTTTTATCCTCTCTTGGTGCTCTTTACTAAAACATTGGTATTCATTAACATGTTAAACAGTTACATTCCAAATCAATGATTTACGAAACTATAAAAATCAAATTGTAATGGTGATGTTGAACATGACTGTTTCTATCCAGGAAATATTAATTCGGCAAGCGGTTAATATTACCGTTGTTCCTTTACTTAAATTTCTTTATTTGGGGGAGGAAGCTTGACATCTCAATGCCCTCTAGATCATATAGGCCTATCTAATATTGAAGGGAATTTCCCCCAAGCCAGTTCTTTGTACCATAGTAATTTAATAGCTTTATTATATATTCATTTTCCCTCCTTGTTGAATGTGCTACCTTTTTTTTCTTTTTGTTGTCACCCTTCGAGGTGTTCAAGTGATGTGGTCTTCGTATTTCGTAAACCTTTTTAGTAGTGATGTTATAGCGCCAGTATATAGGGTTTGATGGAACATAGCCACAATAATTTTCTTTTAGTTCAATATCGGTCTCGAAAAACAATACTGCGAGATTAGTTTTAAGTGACCCAAATTCATGCTCTGATGCCCTCAAAGACACATGGCCCAATGGATAAAAGCATTGGTTGAAGTAATCCAGTGACAAAGAGTTGTGAGTTCAATACCTGGCCACAACAGAGTTGAATTACTAAAGGGAAATAACTGAAACTCTGATATCCAGAAAAGGCATGCCACGTGGAACTAGAGCAATCTACCACGGTTAACTAAATAGAGGGTTCGGATTGAAATTCCAACATATATTACCTGAAGAAGTCCGGAACGTATAACGGCTGAAACGTCGTGAATGATGAGGAAAAGAGTTTGGCTACCGTTTTCCGCTGATATGAATTGAAAAGATTATATTCAATCAGTTGCTAGGTTTCATGCAATGAAAGTTGGTTCACCGTGTCATATCAAAGAATTTCTCTCAACACAATCACTTATACATTTATAAATCTACGATCCGTCCGTACTTTGAATACAGTTGCCATAACTTTTTTGGTATTCCGGCTATATACTGTAATATCGAAATTCTCGAAAAATTCCAAAGAAGTTGATTTACCTTTATGACCTGACATTTCGACTTCAGCCACCTTTCCACTTCCTTGATGAGGTTTCTTTCTATCTTTTCTATAAATATTTTAGCGTAATTTTTCTCCTCTTTGGTCCCACAACCGCATGAATGTAAACGTATTACTAGATTGGCTGATAGGTCCCATCGTTTTATTGTTGAAATATCTAAATGTAACTTCAAACTTCTTTTCTATAGTTTCTTTTCTCGCACTTTTCACCCGAGGTACTCTCTTCAAGTTTACTTCTTCAAAATAAACACATCATTAATCGCCATCTTCCGTCTTCCTTGTTCCTTCTCCTCACTAAAGTGTTTTTTTCCATTCCGTTGCTTTCCGAGTAATCACTGGTGTACTAGTGGCATTATCGCCTTCCTTGGGGTTAAATATTTAAAACGACGCCATTTTCTTCCGATATGAATGTACAGTGGGGTAAAGCGGGAAACGAAATCAGTGAACTGAGTTCGAATTCTGGTCGAGTTCGTTACACTTACTCTCACACACATACATTTGGGAAAGATATAAAGGCGTCTCTTCTGCTCCAGCCAGATATGGGCTAAATAGCAAGTATGACTGCTCTTCCTATCGTTGACGTGTCTAACTGTCTAGAGGACGAAAAACAATTAATTTAAAGCTAAGCTCTAGAGGGATGGGCTCCGTCAGGTTATATTGCTATACACTCAACTGCTGTTATGGCTGCAGTACATGTAGTACTCTTTTCGACAAACTGTGTATCAAAATCTTTCTAAAGATCCTCAGTTTGTGTCCGACCACAGTATTTTGAAAGAATATTTATTCAATGCTGTATAAACTGCAGGATCTAAGATTATCAATACCTTGCATGTGAATCGATCTTCTAACGTCATAATTGGTATTATCTTTTCAATAAGCGAAGGAATAACTTAATTAGGAATTATGAAAGCACGTTGTTTTCTTCTTTTTTGTTGCCTCGTTTGTCGTCTCGGATCTGTTGTTATATCGATATACTCATGCGCACACATGTCGATTTTTATGAACTTTGTAGCCGTGAACAAAGGTCAAGCCGAAACAAACCAGAACGTTTTCTATTGTTAAGCTTTCATGATTTCGCTTGGCTAAACTAATTGAACTTCACTCGACGTCTAATTGGGTTTCCTCCAGTCAAGACTTGACATTATTGATAAATTCTATAATGCTAGTGAAATGACCTTAAGGTCGAAGTTAACATAGAAATGTTGATACAAATTTAATCGTTTGGAAAGCATTGAGATGACGAACCGAATTTATATTTACATAGAATTAAACCTGCTTTATTTACATCTATTTTTAGATGGCTTATCATGTATTAATGTGTGAAATAGCCTTGACCAAAACACAAAAATGGACAGTTATTGTTTGCAGGCTCCACAACAGTTATAAACGTATCGTATATACACGCGTATCATGCGACTTTTGAAAACCTAATTTTGAAGCAAATTTTAAGAGGGTCGTATCATACACTAGATATAAATTTACCGTATTTATGCATGCCCTCGCTACGCCGCTGACCAAACTGTATACCATTTTCTCTGTTTATATTTCTGAGATGTACACTATTTGCATTATTCGCCATATTTATTGCAAGATCCGGCCTTCTTCAGGTGGTTGGAATATCGAACTTAACCCTTATTTCACTCACTGGGGTTAGACAGTTCTAATTCCACGTGCCATGTTTAATGGATATCAGTTATCAGTTATCTGCAAATTCTCCACTGCCTTAACCGGGTATTGAACTCACAATCCAAAGTCACCCATATATATATATATATATATATATATATATATATATAATCGGTATCACACCCAAGCAAGGCATTAAAGCCACAAAGACCTAATGGGTTACAGAGTGTGGAAGAATTAGTAACAGAAACATTAACAATGTGCTGGAAGGGAGAAAAAAGTAATCACCAGGAAAGTAGATAGCGATTGACATTACATTTAATGTTTGCAGATTAAAGTTGGTTTGAAAGCATAGAGCTCGGAAGGGAGTTCAGCAAGCTGCGAGAAAAGAAACTGTTAGCATAGAATTTATGGCTACATCTAGCCAGCTCAAGTGTAAATTCCTGAGATCTCGACGCCAGTTTAGTAGTGCGCTTAAATTCATAGAGTCTAGGTACCATAACGAAGAGTCCATCCAAACAATTACCATAGAAAATAAAAAAAAGACAGAGAGGTGGGCAACCTTACGGCGGTGGGCAAGTGGCTGAAGAGTTCAGAACTGTCATATGATATCAGTCCTCCTCTATGGCAGTGAAAGTTGGTCACGTTACTCACAGATGAAGAAGGAACTTGAGGCAATATATATGTGGTTTTATGGATATTTGATTCCAGGTTTACATTATAAAATAGAAAAAATTGTTACTGAATTATATAAAATTTAATAATAAAAGCAAGATATATTTAAAAAAATCACCATCAACATTAAGTGATGCTTTGTTACTCTTTAGTTATTTTTAGAGATTTCTTAATATTCTCATCACTAGGTTTGCTATTGTTTATGTTTGGAAACAGACTTGGAAAATATTCGATGTATATAGGTATATGTTCTATTTCCGGAGAGATCTTTAGTGTATCAGAGTTGAAATGTGATTCAAAATGTTTTTTTTACAGAATCCTTAAATACATGTTGACATCCGGATAATGATATTATAAAGATCTCACTCGCGCATGCGTGCCTTTTGCATTTCACGCGAAGAATGATGCTAGTGTAGCGTCAGGTACTTCATTACTTGGGCATTCCAATGCCCATGAATTATTATTGTTCTTCTCGAAACAATATAAACACCAAAATAAACATTTCTTACTTACAGGGAGGCCATATTTCTACACGTGCATATGATATTGGGGTAATAAATTTGTGTTTCAGACTTATGTATAAATAAATAAAAAAAAATACGTGCTACAATAAAGGATATGCATCTAGTACTTCATTTATCTGCACAAAAAATAGTACTAGTATACAGCGTTCAAATGCAATCAAGACCGAATAATGTTTATTTTTAATCAATTCACCCCAACCAAGGCGATAATGCCACGAAGACGCAAAGTATTACGAGAAGAGAAAGAGAATGAGAAGACTTTAGAAGAAATCCGAAATACAAACTTAAACGGGAAACAGTATAAAAATGTTTAATCCTATCCAAAAGACAGGGGACGAGAGTGAACCGGACGATATGCAAACATATTTATTCCTATTATTTTTTAATTTAGAAAATAATGGTTAAACTTAATAGATATAAAATATCTATAGTTTTGAATAAAACATGTATAAAATAATAATTTCTGCCTAATTACACTATATATATATATATATATATATATATATTGTATGTGTATATATCTGTGACGTCATGATCTGCAATGCGATATTCAGCTTCCTGCGATTTATATGCACAAAATTATCATTACATACCAATCTTCCATGTAAAATCAGCAAACTATCATTGTTGTGATGTCCGCATTACCATTCTAAAACAAAAATTACCATTTTTGTTATATAATTTATATTTTAATTTATTGTAATGTACTTGTAATCTCTGATGATGGCTTATGTAAGCCGAAAGCTTCGACAGGATCTCTATCTATAAAAGTCAGGATGTGTGTGTATGTGTGTAACGAATGTACGGCTGCAATTTTCGACGGATTTGCAGCAAAATTAGCAGGAAGGCCAAGACCGACTTTGCATTTCCCAACTCCCATCGATAGTGGAAATAATCGATTTTTTCATGCTTCTACGGCAGTTTTCATTTAGTTTGCGGCCATTTTCTACTTGCCAGAGTGAGAGCCTATAGCTGGCTGCCACGAATAGGCAGGAAGATTCTATTGGACAGCCTGAGAGCCAACAACTGACTGACACGAATGTTAACTAGCATGCTAGCATGCAAAAAGAATCGGTAGCTGCATTCGTCACAAGTCGGAAAAATTTAAATCTGCATGGCACTTTACTCCAATTGGCTCATTCGCTTGCTTAAATTCAACGGTAATTCTGATTCCGCAGAATTGGGTTGTGTGTGAAAAATTATTTGTTGTTAACATTCTTTTTTCCATTCGGTTTTTCCAGTTACGAGTCTTTTTTTAAAGGAGATCGTTTTGTTTAGTTCGTTTTTCGTAACAGATTTAATGTTTAGTATAGAGCTTAGAAAAAATTCGCAGTGTGAGATAGGCAAGAAGTAAGGCATATAGCAACATAAGCACGGCAAAGGAAGGGCAAAGGCAAGGAAGGGGAAAAATATTTAAGTCAAGTGATAGCGATTGCTAATATGAGTCGTACGATTTTTGAATCAAGAACGGGCAACGCCGGGTCATGCTGCTAGTTAACAATAAAAACATGTATCAACATTGTGATTTTCTTTCGTGTTTCAGTGATAATGCTAAAATTTTTATTCGACAATGCCAAAGGAATTTACTTAAAATATATAGACAAAACTTGTCTATATTATTTAATGAAACATGCATTAATGAATATATATATATATATATATATATATATATATATATATATATATATATATATATCCCCTTCCTTTATCGTTACCGACGAGTGAAAAAAATTCTACTAGTAAACCAGATTTTATTCTTTACTACTGTAAGCAATCGAAGACAATTTGAAGCGTAAATGAGGGAGGAGGTGCCCAATTCAGCGGATGTGGTCAGTCATTATATGCGACCCGTTTCGTAGCTTCCGTTTTAGTTTGTGCGGGATGGTCTGTTTAATAGACAACAGTTTTCTTTGTCCTGTCATCTTCGTCCAAAAAAACAAAAAAAAAAAAAAAATTAATTTTCCTATTGTCATTTCTCTCAGTCTTTCTCATATACTTTGAAATTGATTCAAATTACCGATAACCATCAGTCGAAAGTAAGTGTTACGTATCGAGTCGTCTTAAATTTAACGCATTTTGCTACATCCAAATCCCCGTTAAAGAAAAAATATCGTTAAATATGTTTATTTTTCGTTCTCCACTCGGCCATCGCTCGCCACAACACTATGGTTTAAAATACATATGAAATAATTAACGAATAAAATTTCAACAATAATAACAAAAAAAGAAATATCAGTTAGAATGACGGTCCATTAAGAAGGAAACAAATGTTAAAATAATCTTGCATCCATTTGCTGATAAGATAAAAATTTTTTTTAGCAATAAATCAAGGAAACATCTCGTTTCACATGTTGCAGAGCAATTTCACTCTGTGTCGTTATTCAAAACGTTAGGTTTTTTTTTAGCCGACACCAATACTTCGGCACTGATTCCTAGTGTCCGTTCAATTTCACTGAAGTCTCTTTTGACTTCCTTCATGGACCGCCATATTGCAGAATAAATAAATAAACTAAGCCTATTACTTCGGGAAATTAATATTCTCATCAGGAACACTTTGTCTGATTTTTTTTCATGTTTCTCTTCCTTTCTTAAACATAAAAACAAACTATCCCTCCGGAACTCCACGACTACCACATCTCTTTCTTCCTTATTTAATTTAATTTTTAATTATTCAATCGTTTGGAAAGCATTGAGATGTCGTATAGAATCTATATTTACTTAGCCCTAAACCCATTTTATTTGCATCTATTTTTAGATGACTTATCATGTATTACTATGTGAAATACTTATGACCATAAAACAAAAATGTACAGTTCATTTATGCAGGCTCCACAACAACGTTATAAACGTATCGTATATACACGCGTACTATGGGACTTTTGAAAACCTAATTTTGAAGCAAATTTTAAGAGGGTCATATCATACACTAGATATAAAATTAGCGTATTTACTACACGCCCTCGCTGCGCCGCTGACCAAACTGTATACCATTGTCGGTTTAAGGGAAGTATGGTCGAGTAATTTACAAAAACACACTTAGCTATAATATTTTCACAGATAAGTATATTTTTGTATTTATTTTTGAGTTCTAATTACTTATAAATTTTTTTTAATTTACCACCCTCTGCTCTCTGTATTACTGCCCTCTACAACAAAGCACTGCGCACTCTCCTTCGGTGTTTTCCTGCATCCTCCGAAATCTATCGATTATCTCGGGCGGCGGATCTCCTCTGAGTCACTGTCACTGATAGATGCCGTTAAGATAACCTTTCGCATGTCTCCCTTCTAGAATGTTACACTCATCGACCTTCACACTGCGTGTGCCTTTGTAGTTGCACCCGTAAGCTGATCCTTAATTCCATATGAGATCGGCCTGTTTTTACTATAACTATATAATATGGCTTCCATCTTTTATCGAATTTATATCTAATCCAGTGGTTCTTAAAGTCTACTGGTTCTCCTATGTCAAAGCTAATTTCTTTATTCTTATTTCCCGCATATCCTTGTTGTTGTTTTTTTCTTAGCTTTAGATACGTTTGCTTTCATTCTAGCGAAAGCTTTATGTTGTTCCTGGAAAGCTATTTGGTGACATTCCTCTTGTTATTAATATCATCTAGGTTGTAAAATATTATCTACAGGTAACACTACATTTCTATTATACATTAGGTTAAAAGGCGAACACTTTTTCATTTTCGTTCAATCTTATCGCTGCCAGCGTCTGATTCAAGTATACATCTCAGGATCTTTAATTATCGGCTACTCTTTTTGCTAATATGTCGTACTTCTTGCGATGAAGTCTTTCCACTCGATCTTTACTTTGAGAATGGTAAAACGATGTAGTAACGTGATCGATCCTTAGCTTATCCAGCGTTTCTTTCATTATATGATTTACGTTTTCATTGCCGTTATCTTCAATGGAACAGCAAAATGAGGAAAAATTTTATTTACCAGTAAATAAGCGTTAACTTCAACTTTTTTTTTATTAGAAACGGCAAATATCAGGTCATCCGCTACATAAATCGATCAAACGATGTATTGATTGTCTTATAATGAAGAAGGGTAAAATCCTGATACATCAACTGCAATCTAATGGTGGCAAGTCAGTTTCCTTCATTCTAGGATTTACTTTTTGGAGATATCTAGACTGATAGGGGACGCACTTTACTAATGTGATTTGCAGTGTTCTTATACATACCAAGCCAAAAGTAAGTACTTTATGTATAGTTCTCTGACACTTTTTTATTCCTACGTGTCCATTTTTCATCATGATACTGTCGTATAATCTTCATACGAAGATGATTTGTATAACAGTAAGGTAGGTTCGTTTGGATTTGATACATAGTAAATTATATCCCCCAGTAGACCATAATTACTCCCTTAACATTCATGTTACCTGTTTTAATGGGATGTTTCAGTTCCTTAATGCCCCTATCTGCATCTTACTCTGAACTAATATTTACACCCTGTATTTGGGATTTCACTTCATGTATATTTCGTTTCACTTCCAGGATGTAGAATACGAAATCTTGCGATTCGAACTCAATGGTGCTAATTACTGCTACCTGATAAGTTCAATTATCTATGCATAATAGCTTAAAATCCTTATTCACCGACTGGCTAGGTGATCAAGATAGAGGATCTGCATACACATTATGTCTACCCTACAATCATATCCTTTGATACTAAGGGCCCACAATTGATTTTTTTTTATTTTGTATCGACTTCAAAATGTACTGAAGATTCTTGTGATCCGTAAATATATATTTCTCATTATGAAATAGTGATCTAGTTTTTGCAATGCGTAAACAATAGCAAACGCTTCCTTTTCTATAGTCGACCAGCGAGTTTGCGTATTGATTAATCGGTTAGATAGAAAATAAAGAGGCTTTTCTATCTCCTTCTACGCTAATTCGTCAAACCGGGTTTGCGTCCGGCATACGTCAAAAGCTGAATTCAAGGCGTCTGTATAGAGGTTATATGGCTTATTAAGATCCGAGTAAGCGTGTATAGTGTTATGAATCACCAAGAGTGGTATATCCTTGTTTCGTTACTCTCCTCTTTGAGAGAACTATTTTTGTTTACTGGGACTATAAAAGGACACTATACACGAACCTTATATTCTCAGTTGAATTAACCTTTCTTAAAGCCTACACCTGCGTAATTTTGTCATTAGAATCTGAACTAAGTTGATCTTTAAAATGGTCAAAGGCTCGTTGAACCAGGAATTCTTTCTCGTCAACTGAATTAGCGTGTCTGCCAGTTCCTAACAAGCCCCTGTAATATGAAAACATTCCAATAAACCCACGGACCTGTTTACTTGTCTTGGGAATATTTAATATTTTTTAGTACCGTTACTTTATCTATATGAGGCTTAAAGCCGCCCCTACTTACGGTAAATCAAAGTAATGTATCTTTTTGATAAAAAAATCACATTTCGCTAACCTGGTTAATTAGATTTTGTGCATGCCTTAAATGCTCTTCTTTGTCCCGGAGAAAAGTAAAATATCTTCTATATACGCAGCTGCATACCTTTTTCATTTCATCTAAAAAAAAAAACAGACATTAATTCCTGGAAAATATTGGGCCCGTCTGTTAATCCAAAAGACATACCATTAAAATTAACAATTCCCCGATAGGAAAAAAAATCCGTTTTGTCCTTATCTCGTTGATCTGTCTCCACTTGCCAATAACCCGATTTCCAATCTAATTTAGAAAAATATTTAGCGCTAGCTAAAGTTGCTAATCAATAACTCGTAATGGATATGCATTTCTCTGAGTTATTTCATTTAAAGATGGATCAGTCAGTTATGTGCCATGCGTGATACACGCTCTTTCGATATATGACTGACAAGGCAGATTTTTTCCCGCAGTAGTTTGCCATTTCTTTCTGCAGTAGACCAGGCTATAGTACATCGTCTGTTTTGCTGTTTACCCATATTTGGAGGTGAGAGAAGAAGAGGTTTCATTCGTTTCCGAAGGGTATAGCACGTTGGTTAAACTAATGGATTCGACTGGAATTCGAACTTGGCTCTCCGATTCCACAATCCGAGTCGCTATCCATTACTCCACCGTGCCTCGAAGAACGATAGTCAACACAAAAAGGTTTTGTTCCATCCTTTTTCTGAACTAAAACTAAGGGAAAAGATCAAGAGCTACGTGATTTTTTTTATTACCTTAGCATCCATCATCGACGGCCCTATCTATTTGATCTCGGAGCTTCAAAGCGCTACAATATGTTCTCCTTAATTAGACGGTGGCTACCAGTATCGATCCTCATTTTCAACGTATCAGTTTTACCCAGATCTTTATCGATAACCGCAAATAAATCCTTATTTTTTAAAAATAACTTTTGGATGGCAGGTCTTAGTACTACGACATTACTGACATTTATTATGACTATCACGACTGGACATAATATGCCCGTTGACAGCAGGAGAATCTCTACCCACCATACATCCTCGTCGAAATCTAACGGTTTATTTTGTATTCTTAATAACCACTGTCGTTATCTCCCTGTGGTTGTTCGTCCTTAGCGTAGCATCGGTCCATCAATGCCATCAACTCGACCGATGTGGCACTTGGGTTTGTCTCAAGGAAATTTCCCACCAAATCTACCGCCTTCTCCGCACACAACTGATAGGACACAAAAGTCGTTCTTCCCTCGGTTATTTCGGCACGCTTGATATATTTTTCTCTGCCCATCGAATATCCGGGAAATTACTTAGATATCCCGGATCTATCTGTTCTAAGTAATGCGGTTATTCTTCCTTTAATTCATTCCTAATTCTAACTAAGCATAAAGTGGTCGTCTGAGGATTTAATATGGTGTCGAAGGTGAACCACGCTATATTCGTTATAAGGAAATCATCTTCTAAAAACAGGTATGTATCATTGATGCGTAAAGCTCCTAAATCGTAGTAAATACGTGCGCCATTTTCCTGCAGCCAATGACGATCTAGAACAGTATTTCTATTTAAATTTCGAATCACATAGAATCCGTGTTTGATTTGTAGTCGACCAACTCAAAAATTTATAGTCGTATAACCGTCGACATTTAAGTATATCCCATTAGCTGTTTGTAACCGAGCTTATGTTTCTATCTTCAATAGCAGGCTTATTTTTATAGTCAAACACCTTCCTGTTTATAATCGAAATCTCTTGCTCCTGTATCTATCAGCGCTCTATAGCTTGCGCCATCAATGTCAACGGTAATTTTACTAAGATTTCCCATAGCATTTATTTTTAGCATCGGTAATTCTCCTGTCCATCCTAAGACCTTCTTACAGACTGATCGCATATAATTTACTTGGATTCTGCAGTGCCTCTGTAAGTAGCCTTTACGACCACATCTTCAACAGGTGATGGGTGCACGTTCCAAAACTATTCTTCTATGTCGACGGTCCAAAACAATTTGACTAGGCGGGCTATTTTTCGTAACGTTATCTCTCTGCAGTAGCGCTTGACCGATCCGATAATCCCTTATAGTCTGCCTCTTTCCCTGATCTCTTTATCTATTGACCACCTGGATAGTGAAGTTCTGTGGGAGCTTTCACACCTAACTGGGATAGGATCGAGGTTTCCGACATAGCTATTCGGGCAACTTCTAGGTTAGCTAGGTCTTGCCTAATTGTTTAAATTTCTTGTTTCATGTTATGCAACACTCTCCTAAATATAATCGGCAATTATTTTTTCCATTTCTGGACCCCTTTTTGCTCCAACCACAAAAGCCTTGTTAAATAGGGAGACTACCTTAAACTTGTATTTTTCTACACTCTCCTGCTATAAGTGCCTGATGATCAATATTCGCTGTAACGGTTCGGTAGGATCTACGGTTTCCGCGTAGCATCGGTCCATCAATGCCCTCAACTCGACCGATGTTGCACCTGGGCTTGTCTCAAGGAAATTTCCCACCAAATCTACCGCCTTCCCCGCACACAACTGATAGGACACGAAGGTCGTTCTTCCCTCGGGTATTTAGGCAAAATATATTTTTCTAACTCTCCCTCCCCCCACGCTTGATACATTTTCTTCTGCCCATCGAATCTTTTGGTATTCGAGACAGAGATGGCAGCTAATGGATCATTTCGGAGGTCAAAATCTACATTCTAATTTCATTCGTTACAGCAGAGAATGCATTTACAAATATCTGGGGGTTCAGGACGGAAAGAAGAGATAAAAACTAGAAGAAATCAAATCTCTACTTGGATCTTTTCCTCTTCTCGGTCGCTTTCTCTGGGATTTTGTTCTTTTCCTCGGCCGCATTCTCACAGCAGGGTTCGTCGAATCGAAGATTGACGTTCGTCACGTAGCCAATATTTCAGCCCTTTCGCTTTGCAGCTTAGACAAGACACCAGGTTCGTTAACAGAGTGCAGTTTCTTGCAGTCAGTTGATATTAGCCAGATATATTAGTATATGTAGAAATGCTTACTAAATTAGGATTCATCCGGATTTTCGATTTATCCAGTCATGTTTTTAAACCCTTCTCGCAAGCTGTCTGGATATACCTTTTATCATATTCTAGAAACAGTACGTTATATCAGTATATATCGAAATATTTACCATCTTAGCTATCATTTATTCGGAATTTAGTTGTCTCCAAACATATTTTTCAACCCCTGTCCCAATGTGTTCGAATAAGCACTGTATTATTATTTTTTAAAGCAGTTCACTCCAAGCAAGTCGGGAGTGCCACTAGCACGCAGGGGGATACAGAGAGTGAAAGTGAGAGAATTAACTGTGTACAGGAGAAAATGAGTTAAGGATAAGAGAAAAACAGGGATCAAGGAAAGAGAAAATGGCAATTGAGGTTGCATTGAAATTTTTGAAGATTGTAGTTAACAGGGAAACAAGTAAGAAGAAGGGATTTCCACTGTCGGGAAGCAGAAGAGAAACTACTGGAATAGAAATGGCTGTTGCATTTAACTACAGTGTAACCCAGATATAAGAGACCTGGATATAAGAGAAACCCCGATATGAGAGAGATTTTATCTGGTCCCAAATTAGAGCAATACTTACCTAAACAAAATAGACCAAACTCGGATATAAGAGAAACCCGGATATAAGAGACTTCTCCGGTCCCGACAACTCTCTTATATCCGGGTTACACTGTACTTAAAAGTAAAGAGGCTGGGACTTAGATGACAAGTAGCTAAGGATATTCCGTATATATAGAAATATTTACACACATCAATTAGTATTTTGAAACTCTCAATTGATAATCGTATCATAGATTATATATTATCTCTGTACCACTCCAATATTTCCACGGGAGGTAACTTTTCATCTTCATATATTAATTTTTCAGCGACTCAGGGCATAGTTCGGCTACCCCCCCCCGACCCACGTGAGTGATATTCTTTAACCTGATTGGTCACTTCGAGGTTGTTACGACCAAAGAAAGGTGTCTAACATAAGATTAACGTACTGAAAATGAAATATAGTTTTCTGGCTTCCAATTTAGTTCAGACTGTTTTAACTGATTTCGCAGAGAATTCCTGACAGTAATTAATATAAAGTATGTGTGTCTGTCATCTTGAAATTCGACGATTGCTTTATGGCGGCCGTTGCAAGAAACAAAATTTCATTCCCTTTCATATATCGCAAAAATACGACTAGTACTTCATTAAATATTCATAGGGTTTTATTTCGCATGAATCAAATGTGCATCTTGAAATTACAAGTAAAAATTTCCGCCTCGCCTTTTATCTTTTTCCATCTATTCTACGTTTTCAATCTTTTCGAGAATTTTTCTTGGTTGCTGTTTTGAGTTGTCTTTTTCGATAAAATTCTTGTTAAAATTATATTTGTGCTTTGGGTTCATCCTTTTTCTCCTTTTTGTAGAGAGCTCGGAAATATTTACTGATATATTTTTTTTCTCCTTTTTACTTCTTTTTCTTTTTATTCCTTTCTTGTATATATATATATATATATATATATATATATATATATATTATTCTCTTTTAATAGATATATCCTTTCCTTTGTCTTCATCTGCTTCTGTGGGTTTTATATTCGAATTGCCTTGAAAAGATTTCCTGCATTTTATTTTTTTCCTTCTCTTTCTCTTTTCCAATTTTCTTATTCATTTGCGTGTCTACACACACTTTCTATTTGTTTTTAAATTACTTTAAATTTGACAATATTTATTTTGCATTCGTTCTTTTCTTTCCTAAATTTCTTTCTTTCTTTAGTTAGAATTATTTTTATTTATGTCGTTCTTTCTTTCGAACTTTCTTTATACTTTATTTCGTTTTTTTTCTTTCGTTCTTTTTTTATTCATTTATTTACTTATTTACTTGCTTATTTCGTTCTTTGTATCTTTCTTTCTTTCTTTTTCTTCTTTCGTTCTTTCTATTTTCGCTTTCTTGTTTTCGTTCTTTCTTTCTTTTTTTCTTTCTTTATTCATTTACTTATTTATTTGCTTACTTTGTTCATTTTTATTTATTTCGTTCGTTTTTTTCTTTTTTCGTCCTTTCTTGTTTTCCTTCATTTTTCTTTCTTTCTTTCTTTTTGTTCTTTATTTATTTATTTATTCATTTTGTTCTATCTTTTGTTTTTTCTTTCGTTCTTTCTTTTTTTCGTCCTTTCTTTTTTTCTTCTTCTTTTTTCTTTCTTACTTTCTTTCTTTCTTTCTTTCTTTATTTATTTATTTCGTTGTGTCTTTTGTTTTTTCTTTTGTTCTTTCTTTTTCGTCCTTTCTTCTTTTGCTTCTTTTTTTCTTTCTTTCTTTCTTTCTTTCTTTCTTTCTTTCTTTATTTATTTATTTATTTATTCATTTCGTTCTATCTTTTTTTTTCTTTCTTTCTTTCTTTCTCTTTCTTTCTTTATTTATTCATTTCGTTCTTTCTTTTGTTTTTTCTTTCATTCTTCCTTTTTTCGTCCCGTCTTTTTTTACTTTCTTTTCTTTCTTTCTTTATTTTTTCTTTCTTTCTTTATTTGTTTGTTTATTTATTCATTTCATTTTTTTCTTTAGTTTTTTTCTTTTCATTCCTTCTTTTTTCGTCCTTTCTTGTTTTCTTTTTTCTTTCTTTCTTTCTTTCTTTCCTTATTTATTTATTTAGTTATTTAGTTCTTTCTTTTGTTTTTTCTTTCGTACTTTCTTTTTTCGTCCTCTCTTGAGTTCTTTCTTTATTTACCCATTTATTTCGTTCCATGATTTTATCTTTCGTTCTCTCTTTCTTTCTTTCTTTCTTTTTTGTTCTTTCCTATTTTAGTTTTTCATTTATTTATTCCTTTATTCATTTTTCCTTTTTTTATACTAGAATTTTTTTTTATTTATGCATGCTTAAAATTTCTTTCATCGTGTTTATTCGTTCTATTTTTTATTTCTTTTTTGTTTTTTCTTCATTTTTATTTCTTTTTTGTCTTTTCATTCTTTCTTTTCCTTTTCTTCTCTTTCCTTATTTTATTCGATTTCTTTTATTTTATTTCTTTCTTTCACATTTTTTTCTTTTAATTTTTTTCAATATTTCCTTCATTTTTCACTGTATTTCTTTATACACGATACGATGTTTAAGTCGTCACCACTTTATATTTTTAATTTCGCGCATGCAATTGTTTGTTTTTAATTTTGTTTACTCCATACTATAATAGGGTCAGTTGGGCACCGTCTGTGAGAAAATAAGCAACATGACGCAATTCGCTCCACCGGAAATTTAGAAACGGTATGCTGATCTGCTTGCCATTCGCGCCAGAACCCCCAATACGAGCGTTTAAGAATGTTTGTGCGTCAATATGTGGACATTGCACAGATTCAGAAAGAGTTGGCTGAGTCTAATGGTGATTACCATGGTGTTTGGCGTGATCACTAGTGAGGTGACGTTATGCCTCCATTCATCCTCCCTCAGGGTCTCAGACCCAACTCGGAGGGCTACACCGAACGCTTTGAAGAGTTAGTGCTGCCCTAGGTTAACAGAATGCCTGCTGGAATGATCTGTGTCTGGCAACAGGACTCTGCACCATGTCACACTTGCAAAAGAATCCAATCATAGCTTTTAGACATTTTTTGCAGTTGAGCGGCAGACCAACAAAACGTCTTGTAACACTCAAAGCGAACTGAAGGATTATGGCAGCATTGACCACTTTAAACAAGGAGACCGTTCAGAAGAGATGCAGGAAGTTCTGAAGTCATCTGGAGGCTGTGGTTGAAGCCAAATGCGATTTTATTGAAAAAAATTACTGTTTAGTATTTCAAGACATTTTTGTGTAATTTTCTAAATATATTTGTTAAAATGAGGTGTCTGTGTTATTTTCATAATTCTTGTTATTTTGACGATAATTTATCCATCGCACACAGAACATGTTAGACATTGTTTCCCTTTCATTTTTCGTCCTTATACAATTTATTTCGTCTGTGTTTCCTTGAATGTCTTGATTTTCTTTTATCCTTTCTCAGATTATTTTTTCCCTTCTGTTTATCATCTTCCAGTTTTTGTCATTTTTCATTTCTTTGCTTATTCTGTCTTCTATTTTTTTTTTCTTTCTGGCACGATGTCTTTCTTTCTTTTTCTTTTGCATTAATTATTCTTTCTTTCTTTATTTAGTTATTTATATATTCCATCTTTCTTTTTCTTTCTTTCTTTCTTTCTTTCTTTCTTTCTTTCTTTCTTTCTTTCTTGCTGTGCTTGTCTCTTTCGCTCTTTCTTTCTTTCTTGTCTTTCTTTCTTTCTTTATTCTTGTGCTTATTTATTTATTGCTCTGCTTCTTTCTTTTTTCTTTCTTTCTTTGTTGCTGTGCTTCTTTCTTTCACTGTTTCTTTCTTACTTACTTACTGTCTTTCTTTCTTTCTTTCTTTCATTATTTATTTATTTATTCCTATGCTTATTTATTTATTTATTTATGGCTCTGCTTCTTTCTTTCTTTCTTTCTTTCTTTATTTTTCTTTCTTTCTTTATTTATTTATTTTTCTTTCTTTCTTTCTTTATTTATTTATTTATATATTTATTTATTTATATATTCCTGTGCATCTTTATTTATTTATTGCTCTGCTTCTTTCTTTCTTTCTCTTTCTTTCTTTCACTCTTTCTTTCACTCTTTCTTTCTTTCTTTCTTCGTCCCTTCTTTCATTCCTTCCTTCCTTTTTCTTGCTGCGCTTCTTGCTTTCTTTATTGCTCTGCTTCTTTTTCTTTCTTTCGTAATTGCTCTGCTTCTTTCTTTCTTTCTTTCTTATATACTTTATAATTCCATTTTCTTTCTTTCTTTCTTTCTTTCTTTCTTTCCGTTTCTTCTTTCCTTATATTTTTCTTTGTATTCTTTCTTTCGGCGTATTTCTTTCTACATTTTATCATTTGATTTCTTTCTTTCGTTCGTTCGTTCTTTCTTTCCTATACGCTTTATAAATAAATTATTTCTTCTTCATTTCACTGTTTTTTCTTTCTTTATCTTTTTTATGAACTCTTTCTTTCATCTTTTTTCATTTTTCATTCTTTCTTTCTAATTCTCAATATTCTTTAACCCTTGCTCACTTTTCCTTCTATCGATTTCTACATGTCTCTCAAGAGTTCTTTAATTTTCTCCTTCCTTTTTCTCATTTCTTTTTCATTCCTCTCTCCTTGGCCCATTCCTTCTTCTCGGCTCCCATTCTTCGTTTATTCTTCTTTCAATTCATTGGTTTTCCAATTTCCCCAATGCATGACATTCACGAAAATTCCCTGGCGTCTGGGGCTTCATTTGACCACTTTGAAGTTCAGTGACCCCACTGATAACATCAGAGAAAAGAATGTCGACAACACTTCTTGTCTTCCTCAGACGAATAGCAATTCTACAAGATGAATTTATTCAATGGAATGTTGGTCTCTTTCAGATGCAACTTCTCTCAGAATCAAATAGTTGACTAGAAAATTCATGTCTACGATTCTATAAATAAATACAAGAACCTCGTGTTAATTCAAAATTTCAAAAAAATTCAGAAAGATAATTAATTCTAATTAAATATCCTATATCAAAGTTATTGATCTGCTTAGGTAAATTATAGCTACATATAAAAATACGGTCCAAATTTATACAGAAATATTGCGAGAGCATTAAACGCAAATTTAAGCTGTGCTTCCATGAGGGTTGTGAAGATCTTTGCTCTATTTGGATAGCATAGGCGTTGAGCACTGTTATTTTTTTGTAAGCACGTGCTTGCCATTTGATCCTTCCTTCTTTCTTAGTTTGGAATTTTTTCTTGCCTATGTTTGTTTGTTTATATATATATATATATATATATATATATATATATATATATATGTTCATGCACGTTACATTAAATAATAGAGACAAGTGTTGTCTATTTATTTTATGTAATTTTTTTTCGTAACTTCTGATAAGTTTAATAACATTATCGTTGAACGAAGAAAGAAATTCACAGTATTGATCCATATTTTTTTAAATACAATCTAAGCTTTCGGCTTACTTAAGCCATTATCAAAGATGTCAATTACAACATATTAAACAATATATGGACACGACATTGATGATAGTCTGTCAATGTTTACATAGAAGATTTCTAAGCAACGATAAACCCAACCTAAACAAAATCAATTAAATGTCTATAATTGGTAACAGAAGCCGTTGGTTTATACCAACGGCTTCCCCTACTTCTATAATTCACTCTCGTGTGGTCATGCGTGACGTCTGAGATGCGGTGCGATTTTCGCTTCTAGCGTCTTATATGCACGTGTTTATCGTTGCTTAGAAATCATCTATGTAATCAATGACATACTATCATCACTGTCTTGTCCGTATATTGCTTAATATGTTGTAATTCTTCGTTCAACGATAATGTTATTAAACTTGTCAGACGATACTAAAAAAAATGACATAAAATAAATCGACAACACTTGTCTATATTATTTAATGAAACGTGCATGAATGAAAAGATGCTGCCTAAATACACACACAATATATATATATATATATATATATATATATATATATATATATATATATATATATAATTCGTATGGGTCAAGCCAGGACCGAAACCTGACCGATTTAGTATAAGTCGGAGTTTTTAACCCTAAGCCAACGGCGCTTCGGGAGAGAGAAAGCCATGTCTGTGTCGAAATGCTTCGGCTAAGGATATTTTTACTTTTGTCTTTTTATTCATATATATATATATATATATATATATATATATATATATATATATATATATATATATATATATATATATATATATATATATATATATATATATATATATATATATATGCTTCATTACATAATATAGACAAGTGTTGTCTATTTATTTTATGTAAATTCTTTTCATAACCTATGATAAGCTTAATAACATTATCATTAAACGAAGAAAGAAAATCACAATATTGATACATATTTTTAATCCAATCTAAGCTTTCTGTTTACATAAGCCATTAACAAAGATGACAATTACTGTACAATATAATAAGTAACACACACACACACACATACATATATATATATATATATATATATATATATATATATATATATATATCATCTGCAACCCAAAAATGAGTGATCACATTAGAAACATTGAAGTTCTGACTAAATGACAGGAACTGAAGCCTTCTTCATGAAAATACAACTGCGATGGCGATCTTTCTCGTATGAGCGATAGCAATCTTCTTAAACAACTCCTCTTTGGCCAGCTTCTATCAATCAAGTCTGTAAGAAGGTCACGCTTGCGTATCGAAAACGCACGCAGAGAAAATCTGAATCAAAACAGCAACCCCTTTTCTTAAAAAACAAAGCGCCAGAGCAAAGAATCTGACGCCCATTTCGCCTCTCTTCTATACAAAGATTTCTGCGTGCAAATATTGAAACAAGTTTACAGCATGCTGCTCCTCTTACTGGTAGCCTCACATGCCACGGTGGAATTGTTACACGCAGTAAAGCTGTAATGAGTGAGACTGTGTTTTTCTGTCTATGTGCATGTGTATTATTATTATTATTATTGTTTTTGTTGTTATTATTATTATTATTATTATTTGTATATATGTATGTGTGTGTGTCTGTGTGTGTGTTTGGTTTAATAATCTGAGCATATTATGTCTATTTTTATTTTAATCCTCTCAAATTCACGGATCAATTCTTAATTTCGTTATTAAACTTATTAAGGAAGAAGCCGTAGTTATTTTAATTTACCCAAATACTTTTAACATAAAAATTTTTCTCAAGTACTTTCAATCTCGTCCAAGATCACCTTCAGGGATGAATTGCTAAGACAAAAAATTAATGCTGTAGGAAAAAAATAAAGATAAATAGACATAATATTTCAAAATTATTCAATATATCAGAGTTGAAATGCGATTCAAAGTGGTTTAGATGATCTGAGGTTTATTTCTGTGATGTGTGGGTGGATAATATTATTGTGATTGATCGCTTTTCTTCACATTGTAGGAATGGCCAGTGCTACTTGAAGTCTTTAATTTAGTTTGCAGTTTTCTTGAGACATTTGTTTCTCACAGACTTATCTAAATTTCCTCCTAGGTATTCTGCGAATGGTCTGCTGCGTTTTAGATAGAATAATGTTTTTGGATTCCTGTATGTTTTTTTGATCAAGATATATTGGCATCAATTTAGAGTCAGGTTTATAATCATATCCTTTCATTTTTAAGGTCTCGGATATTACACCTAAACTTTTTCTCGTGATTAATCTCATCGGAAGCGAGATATTTTATTGTTTGGCCTTGTCAGTTTAGTTACAAGTAATATCTGATCCGATTCAAAGTAAGAGTTTGATACATTTGTCTAAGCCAAAGAAACGGAGATGCTCAAGTGAATAATCTTTTTTGGTACGTTATGTGAGCTATACCATATTATGTGACGTTTCATATGCTGGTTGAACTATGTGTTAAAAATGGGATATCTTTTCAAGTAAAAAATGTTTAACAAGAAACATCCAGATGACGACGACAATAGAGACTTCCATTAGAAACCGCATTGCAAGTTCGGAATTCACTGAATGCATTTTTGTAATAGAGGAAATTTATCGGTTCACAGAATCTTACATGTCTGGTGGTGTTCCTAATAGAGAAACAATTTAAACTTTATCAGGAAGACGACAAGTCTATTAAACCTTTCCTAGACTATGCGCCCTTACAAGTATGTGTCATGGTCCAGAATGATATTTCATCATTCTAAAAGTAACCTTGTCATCATTGATGATAGAAAAGAAGGATATTTTTTCATTCTACCCTCATCATTATGAATCGATCCTTCCACCACAAGAGAGACAGTAGTATAGTGTAGACTAGGAAACCAATAGCAGTAGTCCGTAGTAGAGTAGACGAGTAGACAAGTAGAAGTACAGAATTACACCTCTGCCAGCGCTCCGAGAAGATCGAAAACAGACTACTTCAAACGCAACCTCACAATCGAAATTCCCAGAACCAAACCAAGTAAACACTGACTTTTAAAAAAGAGAGACACCGAGAACATTTTCACACACACCATACCAATATCTTTTGTTATTTATGTCAACACTAGTTTCAAAATTGTATTGTCACAAAAGAGTTACGCTATGGCAGAGTGAAATGACTAAAACTGAGATGCCAGGTTAAGACCGGTAAGATCTCAGATTCTTCTTTGGATTGTATCAATAATCTCTAAAGCATCAGACCAGATCTAGCAGCAATATTCAATGCATGGATGATTGGTAGACTTATAAATGTGTATTCGGGCTGTAGAATTTGTCAATCACTGCCCCGTGAACCAAATTTCCTAGCAATTGATTCAATATAATCTTTCCACTTCATGTCAGCGGAAAACTTTAGACCGCGAAACCACATCGAGACTTTCCTTTGGAGGTTAGTATTAGCCATGCTGCTGGTTAGCAAATAGAGAGATTGAAAGAGAACACTTTCGTTTGGTGTTTATTAAAATTAATAAGTCCGTTTTTGCCGCACTTAGCAACAAATTATAGATCGCTTTTGATATGAGCTGCGATGTAACCTTATGGAATCGATCAGAATCATAATTAAGACAAGATTAATTATTTTTTCTATCAGCTTAGATACCCAGTTGAGACCTTAGGCCATCGGAAAGGTCTTTGGTCACAGTTAAGATAAATAAATCCTTATATATTTCATATTTAATGCCAAACGAAAAGCGTCCAAAATCGACAAAATCAAAAAGAACGTGTAAGCTTAAAAACTAGATATATTGTATTACCTATAAATTCAATAACTAATACTTTTTGCCAGAAAGTTAGCAAATCCCGGTTTAACAATGATCATAGATATTTCTAAATGAAATTTAAAAGATTGATCAAAGTAAACTGACAACTAACTTTACATCCGAAGCAGGAATCGATCAAAAATGTATCCAGAAAGAGTTCGGTAAATCATCTGGAAATCTAAAAGATAGAATATACAAAAAGTGAAGAGGATTTTAAATAGACTCAATGAACTATGATATTCTTGGTCACAATTATGAACTGGAAAATGCCACGACCAACGAATATCCTATGATTAATATACAATCAGAATGTGGGCATTTCGGCATGATATAATGGGTAACAAGGTTGTCTCGCTAGATCACTTAGAAAAGAGAGTTCGATCCTCCCATGATGCTCTATACTTTTGGCCTTTTTCCTAAACTAAGCTAATTGAACCACTTGGGAACTTCAACATGATGTAATTGTTAACCAGTTTTCTCGTTAGATCAATTACAACTAAATAGGGCGTTCTATCCTCACTGGATGCTACAAACTTTTGGCCTTATACCACGCTTAGAAATGTCATCTGGGCCCTTCGACGTAGCGTAATGGTTAGCAAGCTTGTCTCACTCTATTAATTACGAGTGAATAATGAGTCCGATCTTCGTTGGGTGCTACACACTTTCGGCCTCGTGCCACATCTAAGCTACGCTTAGAAATGTCATCTGGGCCATCTGACGTGGTGTAATGGTGATACATCAATTAGGAGTGAGTAGTGATTTCGATTCTCACTGGGTGCTCCATACTTTCGGCCTTGTGCCACATTTTAGCTCTGCTTAGTAAATTACAATACGGCCGCTCTTTTGCTGTCTGTCGCCTGTTCTCGTTAAACTTCTGTTCAAACAGCTTGTGATTTGAAAATTCGAATGAAAATGAATATATAGATAAAAATTGAGTTGAGTTGGTTGAATTGGCTAGCGACCTGTTAACGTCTCTGGGTTATTAACGCTGAAATCTAAATATTTTGAGCACAACGTTATGGCTTCAACTAAATATATTTTAGACGCCTATTTTGTATGCCTTCAACTATAGATAAAATGCATTTTTGGTAAATTTGCTATAAAATGTATTGTTGATAATTCTACAATAAAATGTATTGCTGGTCACTTTGCTTTAAAATGTTATTGATTCGTAATCTCTATCTATAAAAGGCAGGATGTGTGTGTGTGTGTGTGTGTGTGTGTGTGTGTGTGTGTGTGTGTGTGTGTGTGTGTGTGTGTGTGACCGACTTTGCATTTCCCAACTCTCATCGATAGGGGAAATAATCGATTTCTTTCATGCTTCTACGGCTGTTTTCATGTAGTTTGCGGCCATTTTCTACTGGCCAGAGTGAGAGCCAATAGCTGGTTGCCACGAATAGGCAGGAAGATTCTATTGGCCAGCGTGAGAGCCAACAGCTGACTGACACGAATGTTAACTAGCATGCAAAAAAAAAATCGATAGCTGCATTCGTCACAAGTGGGAAAAATTTAAACCTGCATGACACTTTACTCTAATTGGCTCATTCGCTTGCTTAAACTCAATGTTGATTCTGATTCCGCAGAACTGGGTAGGCTGTGAAAAAGTATTTGTTGTTAACATTCTTTTTTCATTCAGTTTTTCCAGTTATGAGTCCATTTTTAAAGCTGATCGTTTTGTGTTCATTTTCTTTAGTTCTTTTTTGTAACAGATTTAATGTTTATTATAGAGCTTAGAAAAAATTTGCAGTGTGAGATAGGCAAGAAGTAAGGCATGTAGCAACATCAGCACGGCAAAGGGCACTCCTTTAAAGGCAAGGAAGGGCAAAAATATTTTAAGTTCAAGTGATAGCAATTGCTGTATGAGTCGTACGATTTTTGAATCAAGGACGAGCAACGCCGGGCCATGCTGCTAGTTTTACTATAAAATCGTATTGTTGGTATTTTGTTATAAATAGGTATTATTGGTAATTTTATTTTTATAAGAAATATTTTGCTGGTATTTTTACTATAAAAAATATTTTTTTAAACCATCATAGTGTTTTGTTTTTTCGGCGATTGCCTCTTTGCCCATGACTGGGACCCAAAGAGGTGCTACCACTCCGGTTCAGGATGGGCCTGGCAGCAATTAAAAGGTGGTTCTACACTCCTCAAACTTTACGATCAGTTAGATTTATGCCGTATGGAATTTATCGACAAGATGATACTAGTAAAATCACCCAATAAAAAAGTAGCGGCTCTTAGAAAGAAACTTTCCGAATAGAATATAAAGAGAATTAGTTTGATTCAACTGTGTAAACGTGGCATGATGGATCTTCGTTGTGAAAGTCTGAACGGGTGGAACAAAATAATGGGGGCCGTCCTAACTAGGACTCGGCAACTCCCGGGCCACACCCCGCCCGCGAATTTATCGACAAGTTCATACTAGTAAAATCTTCAATTTTCATATTACTAAGGTGAATCAATGATATAGGTCTTTTTACTATTTTTCACCCAATAAAAATTCCAAAAGCTAGTAGGTTTCCAGTACCTTCAAAGAAGTTAAGCAACGTCAAGTCTAGTCAGTATCTAGATGGCTCCCATCTTGGAACTATCAAATGCTGTAAACTTGAATGTAACGGTGATATAATGGATAGTGGCCGGAAAGTTTAATCGAAGTACCAAGTTCAAATATCAGTTAGTTTATTTATATTCATTTGCACGATAATACGCTTGAAAAAGGTATGAAACCTCTTCTTCCTCTATTTATGGGTTAAATAATTAGACTTGTATCAACAAACCTTTATTATTTTCCAAAATAAAAAGAAATCTTAAATTATAAAAATAAATTCTTGATTTAAATAACCTGCAAAGAGTTGCTAAGCTGTAGAAAACTAAGTCAATCAATCAAGGTAGTGGATTTCTCAATGTGCTTGTTTGATGGACGTAAAACGAAGATATAAGAAGCACAGATTATTAGGATAGATAGGTTCGGTAATGGTTGATCGTAGAAATGAAGAGGTTAAAATTGCAGTGATCGGAGAAGCATCCTCTCACGTATTTGTCCTACAAAGTAGCGTCTCTTAGAAAGAAACTTTCCGAATAGAATGTCTTTCTGCCCAATGGAATATAAAGAGAATTAGTGTGATTCAACTGTGTAAACGTGGCATGATGGATCTTCGTTGTGAAAGTCTGAACAGGTGGAAAGAAATAATGGAGGTCGTCTGAACAGGTGGAAAGAAATAATGGAGGTCGTCTAAACTAGGGCTCGGAAACCCCAGGGCCACATCCGGCCCGCGAAGGATTTTTGTTCGGCCCGCCAACTTTAACACCTGGAATAATTTGTGGATCAAGTGGCAGTAACATACCAGTTGGAGTTAAATTACAATGCGACAAATTTTAAAAAATCCAAATGTAATTGCGAATCCACAACTGTCTTCTACAAGAAATATGTTTTGCCAAGCAGAAAATATAAAAATCTATTGAATTGTATCCTTATTTTGAAGTACATATGCTTGTGAACAACTTTTTCGAAAATGAAATATGCTAAAATCGTTTTTAGAACAAGGTTGGGTGATGTCGGCCTGGATGACGATTTGCTCCTGTTGCCGACAAATATTTCATATATGTGAAGTTATCAAACTATAAGCGGAAACAAGTGTCTCATTAAATAATTTGTAACTTTTAACAGTATTTCAATTGTAGTAAAAAATTTGCATTTTTTGTTGATTGTGTTAGTTGTTATCCTTTTCTTCCTGCAGTAAAAGAAGGAACTTTGTTTAAATGATATTAGGTTGATGCAAAAATAATGACGTAATAATGTCGTTTTTGAGGTATTTTTTAACGTCTAAAAACGACATTATTACGTCGTTATTTTTGCACCACCCTCATAGAACATTAACTTCGTTGTTTTCTCTTTAAATTTCCAGACCAATGCAGCCTTCTGGACGGAGCACTCTGAGGTTTAAATAATTTATTATACTACATTTGATACCCTGGCCCTTGTTCGTGACGCTGCATAGCTTTCTGGCCCGCTCTCTCCAAAATGTTGCCGACGCTTGACGTTGGCTATCACGGATCTCTACCGCTCTGTTTTCTCACAGATGAAACGTCTCCAGCCTCACGCCACTCCATCACTATTTCCATCCTATGTGTTCTGATGAACTACATTCCTTAATCTCACCAGCCATGACTTTTACAACTGGGAACCGCCATTCGACCTACACAAGGGTGAATCATCCATATTGCCCCGCTGTTCCAATAGTAATAATTAAGTTCCATCAAGACAAATTCTTCCCAAGACCTGCTGCTTTTTGGAACTGTCTCTCGGAAAGGTGTTTTTCCAATCATTACAATCTTTGTCCTTTCAAGTCGAGGGCTAACTCCAATCTCTCGATCACCGTATTTTGTTTGTAGTAAGGAATTTGCATTTTTGTTGTTGTTGTTGAATGTGTTATTTGTCGTCCTGTTATTCCTGCAGTAAAGTAAGGAAACTCGTTTAAATAATAAAACATTAACATCGTTTTCTTTTTCTTTAAACCTCCAGACCATGGCAATCTTCTGGACGTAGCGGTCAAGGGTCAAGAGAATTTATTATAGAAAATTTGATATCATGGCCCTCCTCCAAGACACGGCATAGCTTTCTAGCCCTCTTACTGCAAAAGGTTGCCGAGCCCTGGTCTAACATTCGCTATGAAAACAGAGATAGAGAAATGAGAGTCTTCTGAAGTTTCGTCTGTCGGAAATTAAATGTTGATGGGGAAAATTATTTAGTCAAATCCCCACTCTAAGCTCTGTCAAAGCTGTATGATGAGGACTGAACAATTCCTGATCAGATATGGCCACAATTCTCCAATTTGTATCAGATCTGACTTTTGGGAAGATAGAAGCTGACAGCAGCCAGCACTTTCAGGAATGATACAAAGAACCGATCATTTTTATAGTTTGGTCTGAAATAAAGCCTACCATAATTTCCCATGTATAATACGGCTCCATCCATAATACGCACCCTTAAAATTGTGCTGAAAGTGTAGGAAAATGTCTTTACTCACGCATAATAACCCTTGTTTGGTAATCAAACCCCATAAATTGTACGTCTCCAATTTCATAAAAGCCAGCGTTTATTACTCTTATTAAAAATGGTTTTAAACATAGAATAATTTTATTCTAATGTAGTTTTATGATAATTCTTATTTTATTTTACATTTGTAAGTATTGTTAGGTACATATGATTGTATTTGACATCCTTATGGGGTCACAATCGCCGAATGTTTGTGTCAAATTGTTGTATGTTTGTGGTGAGTAGTAATTTCGCAACTGAAATCGACCTATGAAACAGCAATGTTTTAAAGGTTTTTCTTGTACCTGTGCATAATACACACCCCTAATATTGCTTATATTTATTTAGGAAAAATGCGTATTATACATGGGGAATTACGGTATTTTTTTGTCTGCTCAGCGAAATATGTCCAACTACGTTTTCTAAGCTGTCTTATGTATTTACCATTTTACAATAAAATATGATGTCGATCAAATTAAGCTATGAACGAATTATTGCCGTAAATCGTACTGTCGTTATACATTTCTTTAATCAGCATATTATTGTTATTATTTTTTTTTTGAGAAAATTTAAAAAAAATAATTGAATTCAAACTCAAGAAATTTGGAAAGTGTAATTGGTGGAGACAGGGAGAGAGTTCTGCTTTTCGAGTCGACGAATTGCTTGTGGAGGTGACTGGGTCGAGTTAGGGGAGATGTCATTCAAAGTCTGACAGGCACTTAAACAAACAGGCCGTCACATTTTGCATTTAGAAAATTTCGAACTCAATTGCAATGAATCAGTCGGTCCGCCATGGTTGATTGTAATCAAATTTCGCCCCAAGATGGCGTAACTTAGTGCACGGGGGAGGGTATGCGACGTGCAGAAAAGAGCAAGAAACTCAAATGCCAGAGCGTTTCACGAAATGCTTTTGTTCTGCCATTATTTTAGTTGTTTGCTTCTCTTTTATTAATATTTCTTCTTTGCCATCTTCATCGTCTTTCTCGATCCACCGTCTTCATCGACAACATCCTTATCATCTTCATTGAATCGTCTTCATCATTTTCATTTCTTCAACAGAGAGTTCATCATCTGTATTTCAACAGTTTCATCATCTTAATACGCTCCATCTGCATCTTTTCGTCATAATCGCAAGTTTTCCTTTTCCTTTGAATTATAATATTTATCATCATCTTCCTCATATTCTTAACTACTTCTATTATATTATATTGTTAATCCCATCTTTATTGTCATTTTCACGACGTTTCGGCCGTTTTAGGCTACGGCCTTCTTCAGGTGACTGGTATTTCCAACTGAACCCTTTATTTCGTCCATCGGGATAGACTTCTAGTTCCACGTAACATGTCTCCTCCGGATGTCGCAGCTTTCTGCCTTTAACGCGATTCTCTAAGTTATTTTTTTTCACTACTTCCGTAGCCAGGTATTTTTGCTTATCACTACCGTAGCCATGTATTGAACTCACAACTCTTTCGGTCTAGTCAAGAGCTCCTGTTGACCATGTTCACCATAGTCTATGAATATAGAATCTGTTCAATGAAACAACGTTAAAGATTAACACTCACGAGTCAGAGACTTTACTGAATCTGACTATATCGCCAATACCACCAGCAGCTGTTCCGTAATTCTTCAGTCTTCGATATCAAAGGGTGGCAGTGATATTTAGCGCCCCCACGAGGGTTACATGTGGCACAAGGCCGGGATTAACGTGAGATCTCCGAGCCCGTAGGCTTGGCCAAAATATTCCCTATTCGAACGCGTATAAACGGGTTCAGGGGCAGTCAACCTCCCCGAACGAGACTCTGCCCTTCGGCGGAGCCTCGTCCGGGTTATCAAAGGCTAGCAGTGAGTATTCGGGAAAAACATGGCTGTCTTTATACACATCGCATTGAATATTTTGAGCCTTCTGATTGGTTAACACTTCTATTGGTGAACTATAAAATGAGTCAGCTCATTTTGGCTGGCTCACTAGTGCACCAGGGTACCCAAAAATTCCAACAGCCCCAACCAACGCTTTTATCGACTGGGCCAGGTGCCCTCAAGTAAATACCTGGCTACGGCAGTCCTGAATAAAAATTTGGAGAGTTAAGTTAAAGGGAGAAAACTGAGACATCTGAAAGAGACATAGCATGTGGAACTAGAACATTGTTTTCAGGTCTTCTTCAGGTACTTTTCGATGTGTTTTAAAATAAGTACTAACTCCTGTCTTATTTATTGCTGCTCAAATATTGTTTATCCTCTTTTCATTGAGTCAGTCTGCATTTACCAAACCAGAGTTTAATTTTACAATTTCTCTGCCAACAAATTCACGAACTGACGTTTTAATCCATGAGCCTATTGTGCATTGGATACTTGAATGTAATGAACTCGACTCATATTCGAACTAGGTTCAACAATCCCAGTCGCTATCCACTCCTCCAAGGTACGTATTTCATTTTATTAAAATCTCTTTTTTGCAACATTATTAAAGCTTGAGAAATCTTTCCTTAATTTTATCTTCCTCATGTTTTCACATTCATTACTGATTATTAAGTGATCTGTTATCATATGATTTTTCAAAGTGCAACATTGCCTTCTCATCACTCAATAACATATCTTTCTAGCGATCTACAACAGTGTTTCGCAACCTTGTTTTTAAATTTCTGGGCATACTTGTAGAATAAATAAAACTCCGGAGCACATTTTAAATTTACTAAGAAAACATTAGCTATGGAATTTGAAAATATGAAATTTTTGATAAGCATTTTCAAAGAAGATTAACGTGGCTTTTATTTAAAGGAGTGTATGAAGAATCTGCTATATCATTTTAGAGAGGCCGATAATGAGTGATATAAATCCTCACAGAAAAGCGTAAGTGAAAGGATTAGACAATCCTTCTTAAAGATCAAGGAATATAGTTTTCAATTTAAAATATCAGTTGATATCTAAAGCATATTTAGTTGCTATAGCTTTTCAAAACAAATTTTTGCCGATTTTATTTGTGGACATCGATCTTTGTAAGTTAATAGTGTCATTGAAATACTCTGTTGGTGAGTATTATATTACCCAGAGTCCCAATAATATTAATTGTCTTAATGTCCAGCGGCGGAGATTTTTTTAAGGATCTATAGTAATAGGTCAACAGTATGAGAATCCACCTTCCTTCTACTTCATACAAGTCAGCGGCAGCTATTTAAAATTGGGTGTACAGTATCTTTCTTAAGAGGAATTTTTCCTCTGTTTTCGCCTGTTGTCTTCGAACTGAGTTCGTGTTTGGACTTTTAATATTGTGACATTTTTTTTTAAATTTCTTACTTTTATTTCAGATGAAACCTTGGAAAATTTCTAGCATTTTCCAAGAAGGTAAACGGTACAGCTTTCTATTTGTTGGGATTTATGAAGAATCTGCTATGTTTTAGAGAGGCCTATGACTGATGCAAATCATTCTAGGAAGGCAAAATAGAAAATAATTAGCTACTCAAGATCAAGAAATGTAGCATTCAGTTTAAAATATCACTTGATATCAAATGACTTGCATATGGAAACTATGCTTTTGTTTTTTTTTTAGCTTTTTAAAACAATTTTTAAATATAAAAATAATTTGCCGAAATTCTGTGTCGGTTGACATAAATCTTCAACATTTGTAAGTTAATAGGGTCATTGAAATACCCTTTGGGGTGGGTGGTATTATATTGTTCAGACTCTCAATAACACGAATTTAATTTTTTTTTAAGGATCTAGAGTAATAGGTCAACAATATGAGAACTGACCTTCCTTCTACTTCATACAAGTCAGTGGCAGCTATTTAACATTGGGCGTACAAGTAAAGGTTCTTACTTTTGGGGGGGGGCCTTTTCTGTCTGCTTTCGCCTGTTTCCTTCAAACTGAGTGCATGTTTGGACTCTTAATAATGTTTATTAATTCATTATCTCCAAACTGAAGATGTCACAGGATCTTATGCATTGATGTCTATTAAGAATGGTTTTAGGATTTTGTTTCGCATAGATGTAGGTTGACAATCTTATTGACAAACATTCCTTCGTGAGGTATTCTGTCCTACTGTAGTTGTAAGGAAGGTTATCTCCGGAACTGTTGGATTTCACTCAATTTGAAATTCTGGGTGTGCCATTGAAAACCGCCATTAAAAGATTACATCTATGCTACAAAATAATATCAGGGCATTGTGGGAAAATGAAATAAAACCAATAAATAAAATACTACTAAAGAATAAAAAACTAAGAAGATATTCATTTTCCCATCATGCAACTTATAAAGAAACCGGAAATGGTTTTTGATCACAGGCGCGATTTTTTGACCCCTCCATTTTCCGGAATAGAGAGAATCATTCTATTTTCACTTTCCAAAGACACTGTTTGAACTTGTTTTGGCAGCCCTACTCATGAAGTAAATGAATTTATCGTTCCAACGCAGCGCTAAGATGACTTGACCTCGACCAGTTTAACTATTGTTAACTTCTGAACCCAAAAGAAAAACGGACATACCAAAGATACATTGCGAACATTATTTCACTACAGTCATCATAAAAATTAAACGTCCGTATTAGAAACTCAAGTTTTTTTGTATGCTACCCTTTTCTTTCTTTATCTATTGAACACGCATTTTCACCTAAAATACACAGAAATACACAACTTGTTAACTTCCATAGCATACAAATAAGTTATTTCCTTGCCTACGTTTAATGGTGTTATTTATAAAGTTATTGTATCGAAGAAAAAATTTCTAAAATGCATTACGCCTAAAATCATATTCTATAATTTATATATAAAAGAAATATGTGTGTTGCCATTTTGTTTTAAATGAAATTGATTTTTACAGCACGTAAGAATTGCTACCTTAGCGTATATTTTATTTTATTTTTTTTCTTTTTCTTCTTCATCAGATAGATTTCATATTCTGCTTCTTAGACATTTGTTAGAGAAATTCTTCGAAACGGAGCAAACAAATCCATTCTAAAATATAAAGTCACTCGAGATTTACTTCGATTGATTTTGTTTAGTGGTATATAAACATCTCTATGGGTTATTTAATGCCAAAATCTAAATATTTTGAACGCAATTGCATACCTTGAACTTCAGATAGAATATAGAGCTGGTCATTTTTCTATAACATATATCGTTGGTCATTCTACTATAAAAATGTTTTGTAGGCGATTTTACCATAAAAATGTATTTTTATACTTTAATAGTGCTTTGTTTTTGTTTGGGGTTTCACTATTTGACCATAGATTGAACACTAACAGGTGCCACATCAAAGAATATGAGTGATCCTGGGAACAACGGCAATTAAAAGGTGTTCCACAGTCCTCAAAACTTCCAATCTCCCGAACAGAAGTCTTGTTACTAGCTGTAGAATACTGTATTAACCAAACGAGATTCTTCCAGCATTTGTATTTTTATTATTATCAGTGAATTATGATGTATTCTTCCAAAAGATAGCAGAGTGATTTCTCTCCGGTTGTGAATTAAGAGTTTTCCTTCTGTTATAGAGAAGTCAGTATAAACAGCTATTTAACCCATAGTCAGGAAGAAATTAAAAAAAATATATAAATATAGATATATTCCGCTATTTAAACTATAATCAGAAGGAAATTAAAAAATATGCCTTTTATAAAGACGTTAGAGGGAAAGTGAACTCAAGAGTCGAGCCCTGAATTTTAACTCGATTCGCCATTTACACTTTCCGAATCGATAATCACTACACTTCCTCTACATTCGTACAGAATAATTAATCGTAATATCTTTGCCACTAAATAACAAACGGATAAAGGAATAAAGTTACCGGTAATTATTCTTAAAATGTTTGAGTGATAAATGATAGAGAAAGAAATCGACGATACTGAACCAATAGTGAAAGCATAAAAATTACGACTAGAAATACATTTCCTACAATTTCGAAAATTATGTTGACTTGCGTTAAAACAGAAATGTTACGCTTAAATAAATAGGGAGGGCAGAATTATTCATGCAAATGTTTAAGTAATATAACTTAAATAATGAAGTAAATGTACTTAAACATTATAATTCTTAGTGATAATAGTCTTAATAAAGTAAACTTTCTATCAAAACTAATTTCAAAAATAAAATAATCGATGTATACCTCAACTTATATAAAAATATGAAAAAGGATTATGAAATGTACTAAATCCGACAATTATTTCAATATATTTATTGTTTATCCGCTATTTATATAGATATAAACATTTAAATAATGTTCTGTTTATAATAAACAGTATTAACAACATTTACCGGTCTGAATGTCAGAGAAATTCCATAGAAAATATGTGTCCGCCGACAAAACCGTCATATAACCTACACGGAACCGTTTTAAAGCCTGTTGTGCTATACGATTTAGCTACAGAGGAAGCATCTGGTTAGCAAGTTTGAATTACTGCTTTTAATGTGTGACGGTTCCGTGTAGGATAAAGTTTCAATTCCTGTTCTATGAAATTTCTCGGACATTCAGGACGGTAAATGTTGTTAATACTGTTTATTATATTTATAATTAAAGAATATAAATGCATAATAAAATAAAAATAATTATAATATAATAAACAAAGAAAAATATAAGAATAAATTGATAAATAAAATAATTAAGTCTTCCCTTTTAAAATACGTGATCGCTTTCTCTGAGCAATGTAAAGCACACCCGATCACTCCAATGGTGACTTTGCCAAACATGGAATATTAGCAGTATTATGTGACTCTGTTGCGCTAATATCTGCCTATTGAATATGGGCATATTGTACTGCAAGAAAAGATAGTAAGTAAATGGATTTTTTTTTTATAAATATAGAAAAGAAAAGGAAATATTTCGAATTGCCTTAATTGACTTATTATATTCCGTTACGATATACCAAAGAAGAGGAGATTTAACAATAGCGGCTGTACTGCTCAGAAATCATTAGTATTTGACAAACATACCATATTTAGGGTTTGGCTTCTATTATGGTAGCATTAAATGGAAGTTGGACCGACATAGATAAAAGCTTTTGGAAGCTTCAGATACGCGCAGTTAGAAATGAAGATGAATGGTATTTTATAGTCAACATCTTTTTATACGCGTTCTGTTTCTGTTTTACTTATTTTCTTTGTGTGTGTGTGTGTGTGTGTGATTGTGGAAGGGGGATGTAACTTATTCCCTCCCATTGGTTAGATTCTTCATGACGTGAGCCGGATGAAATATTTTCACAATGTGACACTTCAAAAAGCTATGGTAGTAAAACAAATACCTTTATTGCGTTATGAGTATATGTGAGGTTTCAAAGAAAAATACGATTTGTTCAAAAAAAAAAAAAAAAAAATGATAGGAATGGCAAACTAACCACCAACCAATGAAATTATGATTTTCTAACTGCTTAGACTTATCATCTATCCCCACTCTCCAACATCGCAGCTGGGATGTGATTAGCCTCTCGCTACTCTGTCGCCCCTTCCACGAAAAGTGCTCGGGCAAGCTACATTCCTTGGTCCCATCAGTCCTAACTTTCACTGCCACGCCACTTACATTATAGCAAACCACACATATTCTCTTTGTATTCCATCGGTGAGATGTAAGTTCCAATCGAACAGATTCTTCCCGCGGATTATTGCTCTGGGGAACCGACTCCTAAGAAGATTTTTCCCCAATCACTACAATCTTTACCTTTTAAAGTCTAGGCTTAGCCGTTATCTTCCCATCCTATCCGTACAATCTGCTTCCTAATGTAATCCTCTACCTCGAGTGACCCACAGGCCTTTTCCAGGGTTAATCTTACTGTAAAAAAAAAACGTAAATGCCTATGTATATTAGTAGTATTAGTACTACTAGTAGTAGTAGTGCTATTAGTAGTAGTAGTACTACTACTGGTACTAGTAGTAGTAGTATTATTACTACTACTAGTAGTAGTAGTAGTAATACTACTAGTAGTATTACTGTTATTATTAGTAGTACTACTACTAGTGGTATTACTGTTAGTAGTAGTACTACTACTAGTAGTAGTATTACTGTTAGTAGTAGTAGTAGTAGTAGTAGTATTCATTATTTGTTTGGTAGTTGTCCGCATTTTGCTTTGGAGTCGTTTATGTGTTAACATGAATTGTGACCGATAAACATACGATAGCTTCTTTAATAAAGGTTGTTGATGTAATAGGGGTATATCGGGTATAGCGTCAAGGGGAGTACCTTTTAAGCGAAGCGGTCGACCTTGATTTTCTCAATTGAAATGAGATGCAGAACTCTCCTCAGCTTTCATACAATTCTCAAACATGACTCTTAGATGTCGCATAAGAACTGCGACGGCCATACCCCGCTCAACGGCATCGGCCGACAGGCTAAACATTGTGAGGGTAGTTGGAAGGATTTTTCATGACATGACCGGTGAATGGGGAAAGCCTCCACGGAACACAACTGTGCAAAGTGGCAATCGGCCATTCGTCAGCCTGGCCGTAGTAGCTGAGCCCCAAAGGTCAGCGGCTTTACCAGCGGAGGATCTTCAACATCTCCGGTGCCAAAAGAACGGCAAGCCACTACATTATTTTGAATGTCACCATGAACCAAAATTACGACAGGAGAGTGGGGACTACATCGGCGTAAAAGACGTTAATTAAATGAATGATAATGGTAATGATAATGATGATGATGATGATGTAATGTAGTGTTTTTGAGGTGTGTTTATGGGTGTTAATATTTTTTACTGGGATTTAGTCGAAGGATTTTCAACGCAAAGAATTAGCTTCGTTTTAATTAGGACGGAATTTAAATATATATTAACATCTTTGTCGCCATATTTGTCATATATATTTACATATATACCTCATCTCAGAAATATAGACAGATATTAACATCTGAATTCAACATAGACAAAAAATGTACATACTCAAAGAAATATTTACGGTTTTTTCTGTTAATCTTGGAATTAGTTAATTATTATAAACCCATTGTCACTATGTTCACGCGCGTGCACCCGTCAGCGCGGATATGCGTACGTGGAGGGTGTCCTGAATACATTTTTTTTCTCCTCTATCGAGAGAGAGAGAGAGAGAGAGAAGGAAAAAGAAGACATATTTATGCAATAAACTTCGATTAAAACATATTAGGAACTCTTTTTTTTTTTAATTTTGCTAATAATTTTTGCCAGTTTCATTTCTATTATTTTTGTAATTTTCGATTGAAATATTAATTTAAACTTAAATCATAATTTTAAAATTTGAAATATTGATTTGAAGTTAATAATAATAATAATAATAATAATAATAATAATAATAATTTTTATTGTTCTTAAAATACAAAAAATTGTTGTCACGAGTACAACCCTCACATTATGAAAGGATTTATCTATGGAAAATATGTTTTTGTTGTTGTTTTTTTTAATTGGTCAGTGAAAAATGTCATGGTGCCATTTCTGACCTTAGGTGTCTGGGCAGAACCCGGAAAGAAATGAGTGCATACCAGAAACAAAACGAAATAATAATAAAACCTAAAAATAGGTGGTAAAACTTTACGCTTTCACTATTTAAATTTTCTTATGGACATTACTTCTTAACTTAATAACTGAAAAGACCTGATGCAAGTTGTATGACAAACATTATCATTATAATAATAATAATAATAATGATAATACATATATATATATATATATATATATATATATATATACGAAAAAGTATAGTTTTACGTTATTTATATTTAACGGATAGAGCATATGTAAATATAAGAATAAAATATCTCAAGATAGAGTGGCGACAATCTGAATTCAGGCTTGAACTCAATATTGATACCTGCGTACAAGGATGCACTTTATATATATATATATATATATATATATATATATATATATATATATATACGAAAAAGTATAGTTTTATGTTATTTATATTTAACGGATAGAGCATATGTAAATATTGAACTCAATATTGATGCCTGCGTACAAGGATGCACTTTTTATATATATATATATATATATATATATATATATATATATATATATATATATTCGTTTGTGTTGATATGAGTTTGTGACCTTGGGTTTCACGCTTTTGAAATCATCAGCTAAAGTTTTTGCATCAGTTTGTCTGATGATCGCAAGAGTGTGAAACCCAGGGTCACAAACACATATCCATACAAATGAATATGTTAGCTCATATTGAGCACATATATATTTTAAGACATTTTTATGTGTATATATTCTTTTTTATAGATGCAAATATTTAAGTAAATGCTTTGTTTATAATAAACAGTATTAACAACATTTACCGATAAATGTTGTTAATACTGTTTATTATAAACAGAGCATTTACGTAACTATTGGTATCTATAAAAAAGAATTTATAAACATAAAAATGTCTTAAAAAATAATTGTGGAACCTTGTTCATTTCATAATGTGTGACGTCATTTGTTTACATTTGGATACGCATCGAGCAGATATGAATGTTGGTGAGAAAATCATGGAAAACTGTAGTTTGAAAAGAGTAAAATCAATCTTTCTAACCAAAAAGCTCCTCTATGGCGAAATCGGTAAAAGCACGTCAGGCTATTTGACGGTTCCGTATAGGATACAGGTTCGATTCCTGTCGGAGGAGGCATATTTTCTATGAAAATTCCTCGGACCTTCAGGCCGGTAAATGTTGTTAATACTGTTTATTATAAACAGAGCATTTGCTTAAATATTTGTTTCTACAATATAGAATGTATAAACATAAAAATGTCTTAAAATAAATGTCGCACTTTGTCCATTTCATAATATATATATATATATATATATATATATATATATATATATATATATATATATAAAATTTAAACAATTCTAACCAAGAAGTAATATACAAGATAAACTTATATTTCAGTTTGAAATGTAGCGTTTTAATTAATACTATGAACTTGGCAATAAAAGCTTGTTTTCCATACTAGCAATATTTAATTTTTAATAATGACTGAAAAGTTCGAAACTAGTCGGTCAAAAATAAAACAAAAGCATAAATATTGGCCATTTCATACTCAATTTTGAATTGAATCTGCAACACGCACACACATATACATATACATACACACAGAGACACAGACACACACATACACATAGACACACACACACACACACACACACACACACATATATATATATATATATATATATATATATATATATATATATATATATATAAGAGAAAGAACAGACGGATTAAAAATCCACTGTTCGTAACATTTACTTTTAAAAAAGTGCTCAATACACATTAGAGCAATTTATTATAATCATATTCTTATTATAATAGATTATAATAAAAACATTTTGAAATCGCTACACAAAAACTTTCATGCTTCAATACTATGATTGCACTTCTTCAGGCGATGGTAAGTAACTGGTGATTAAATGATTTTTAAGGATATTTAAAAACAAGTGTTACCTCTTTTCCGAAAGTTAAAGATTTTTTTTCTGAAAAGAGTTAACACCTCGATTTTAAATTTCCATCAAAATAATTTAATGAGCAGTTACGTACCATCGCCTGAAGAAGTACAATCATACTATCGAAACATGAAATATATTGTATAACGATTTCAAAATATTTTTATTATAATAAATATATATATATATATATATATATATATATATATATATATATATATATATATATATATATATATACTGCAGGTAATAGGTTCGTTGGTATATAATCCAAGTCGATCCTAATAATATAAAATATTCAAATTGATCAATAAAAAGAGCTCAATGCTTATTATAACAGAGCATTTAAATTATATGACAGGGAAATTCTTTTGAGTTGAACAAAGCGTATTGACTTTGGTTGAAATAATTTCTACTCATGAGGTAATGTTGATTTGCTTGTTATGCAATATATATATATATATATATATATATATATATATATATATATATATATATATATATATATATATATTCAGACATATATTGTTAAATATAAGAGAATGAATGTCTATTATGATTGATCATGGGCCGTTCTAAGCTGGCTTTAGTTTCAGGAGTAAATAAAGACAAAAACTGTACATTTGGATATTTTTTATTATGCTGTTCCTAGATCGAAGCTTTCGGCTCACATGAACCACCATCAGAATGGTTACATGGACATTACATATGACGCTCTCCACCAAAGATGGCATCCTGTTATCTTTACATAGATGTTTGCTATGAGACGATAACGGAATAGCAGACGCAGGTCGTTACTTCGTGATGCCGTTCTATGAAGTTGTACTACGTGAGAAAACAATATATTACCAACAGAACCGTATGTTCAGATGCAATGTAATGTGTTGTGACTAGTTTGAAATGCAATTTTGTTGAGTGTGGGTTGCTTTATTTTAATGTAGATCGCCTCCAATATCTGAAGTTTCTTTTTATTGTGTGTATGTGTGAATATTTTTGTGTTATCAACTAATATCTAATATTATGTACATGGATATGTTTTTCTAAGAAATGTTGTTTAATAGAACTAAGATCAGAAATGTGACAGGTAAGCCTACGGGAGAGCGTGGTTGTAGTAAAACCAATATATGTAGTGGGTATATTCTTAGTATCAGAGATACAACCTCAGAAATGGCATGTAAATTGATACACTACATGATTTTTTTTTGTTTAGTTTTTTATTTATTTTTTTTTTTTTTTTACAGAGGATTTACTTATGCGATTGTAGGGTTATTAGAGATTATAAGCTTAATTGTTTTAATTTTTTATATATGTAATGTGCTTAACTTGTTTATTATTATTAATGGACTTAACATTTCTTATGATTTTGAGTTGTTTTATCATGTTTGTAATTATTATGCATTTGGTTACAATAGTATAAGTTAATCGTGTTATGTTTATTTTGACGTAGACTATTGTGGTTACAATTATTAATATTATCAATTTTCTAGTGGTATTATTAAGTTTATTGAGATACATTTTCATTTCTTGATCTATGACGGAATTAGGGAATCACTTATTAACAATGTTTGTTTAATGTTATGTAATTCTTTATAGAATATGGTCTGGGAAGAAGATATTTGTGTGATTTAGATTTTTTTTTAAACGGCTAACTTATATCGTTGCGGTCATTCACTATTGTAATTAAGAAGACACGAGTTAATACTTGTGGGTTTCCTATAAAGAGAAGTAGTAAATTCATATGTGCTGGAATCAATAAGTATATCAAGGAATGGAATTTTATTATTAAAGTTGAGTTCCAGCATAAATTTGAGAGAGGAGCGACTTTCAAAATATTCTTTACCTTGTGTAATTTGATCAATATTTTTAACTAAAACGAAAATATCATCTATGTATCTTACAAATACGTATTGTATTTTTATGTATGGCATATCTATGGGATAAAGTGTATGCAAATATACGACTGGACATCGATGCCAACACCGAATAACAACAGTGAACACAAGCATGAAGATTGCGTTCAAGGGTGAGAGAGACTGTCGCCTCTTGGTGTCAACCTCAGTGCCCACTTTCATACATATATATATATATATATATATATATATATATATATATATATATATGATCGACTCTTCCGTCGAGATTCGACGTATGAGGGTCAAGCAGATCAGTTTACAGATCGACATCGGCACATGAGATTTGATTATAGTGATGAAGTCCTCGTGCAGGACTATCCACACTTTTTGGAGGGACGAATACAGAGACCTGGTGCACCGAATGCCACAAGGTTCCCAAACGACCCTCCGCAGGTTTTGAATTCAGAATTCCTAGACCAGTTGCCAGGCTATAGAACTCAGTCTGTCCTGCTATTTTACCCATAGCTGGAGGGAGCAGAAGAGGATCATACCTTTCCCAAGGGTATTAGCACGTAAGTGAATGTAATGTATTCGACTGGAATTCGAACTCGGCTCTCCGATTCCTCAATCCAAGCCGATATCCATTACTCCACCGTGAAATAGCTGGTCGCTAGTATTCGAGGTTACGAGTCTACGAGGGCAGCTAGCAAATCCCTATTTCAGGTGCTCGCTAAGACACATTTGTGGTTTATACCGCAACTATGCTGAGAAGAATTTAGAGTTTCTGGGAGAGAGCATGTTATTTAGCGTTATCTATGTGAACAAGGCCAGCACAATCACACCCTCGGTCACGTTGATTTAGCTTTGATTACTGCAGCACAAGTTTTGGTATTGTTGCAAAAGTTCGTCATACTTTAAATTTGATAGTTGATTCCATTCTTTTTTCAATGACTCTTCTGTCAATTTCATTCCTTGCGAATTCTGGGGGCAGCTTCAAACTTTTGAACTGTAGCATATATATATATATATATATATATATATATATATATATATATATATATATATATATATATATCCACCGAAAGGAAAGTTGGTTCCCTTTGTCACGCCAAAAAAGTGTTTCTCCCTCGAGAACATCTTTCAAATTTATAAATCAACAATTTGCCCTTGCATGGAATACTGCTGCCATATATGGTCCGGTCCCCCCCCCACCACCACGCTGTCTTTTCTACAAATACTTTCACGGTAACTGCTCCGACAGGCTACTTTCGCCAGTTGCCAGTTGCCAGACTCCGTGAATTTAAGCGTGCTACTAGGCTGGCTTCACGGTTACACCCTTTTACTGTCGAAACTGTTAAATGTGACCGTCTCTTCTACTCCAATCACTTCATGTCTCGTACCTCCCGTCTGAGGAATTCCCTTCCTATTACTTGTTGCCCTGATAATCTCCAACTATTCAAATGTAATGTTAATCAACATCTGCAGATGCTTTGATCTATTCCCTGTCCTTCTCTTCATCCATTCCTCTATCAAGTCTCTTTACTCTTGCTCCCACTCTGTAACTCCTTGCGAATTAGTGGCATCCCGCTTTGCTTGGGATGAAATGATTAATATATATATATATATATATATAAAGAAAAAACAGTAAGATATATAATCCGGTGTTCTTATAGATATTTTACAAAATAGTGCTCAATGTAAATTAACAGAGCTTTAAGTTACTCCAAAATTCGCTTGAGGATGAAATGGAACTAATGCCTTTAATTTAATTACAAAATTAAATTCGGACCTTCCATTTTTGAAACGTGGTTAGAACTGTGTAGCGGAAAAACCATATTTTAAATCAATTAATTTATAATATATATATATATATTTATATATATATGTGTGTGTGTGTGTGTGTGTGTGTATATATATATATATATATATATGTATGTATGTATATGAAACAGTTTAATTAACTTTGATTCCCTTTTACTTTGAATTGTTATAATTAACAATTTGCAAATAGAACTCAATTTCAAATGTGTCACTTGATGCTTGTCGTTGAATTAATATCTTTAAATGTCAGACTGATTCGGGGAAAATGTAATAACCAACATTTTTTTTCTCGAGTCGATTAAATCTATGTTAATCAACAAGTAAAAACTAGTGAGGCTTTTATGGCAAAACTGAATTATATTGGCGCCTGTGTTGAATATAAAACAATTTGCCTTCCGATGTTTCACGGGATTTACCATAAATGGACGGACGCGCTACGCAATATAAAACTGAGCACTTAATCACTTTCATGGTGATTGCATTACGATGTTTTCTCGTCTTCGAAAAAGATTTTCGTTCTCCTTCCGTTTTTTTATGGCTGGACGATCAGAATCATGTCTTCATTTAAAACAAAGAAATAACAGTTCTTTATCGCTTGATTTTTAAGATTTCCAGAGGTGTGTCGTTCTGTAAAGTTCAAAGTTCAACGGTAGCCCATGCGTTCGTTTTTACACAACTATAATTGTAAAGGTATCAGCCAATCTTTCGTTGGCAACTTGTCTAGGATAAAATCAACTCTACTGATTTACTAAACGTCCTGCTTACCCCTAAACTGCTGTATTTTTACTTACTTTTCATTTTTGATAGAAATGTCTATACATCATAAGTTCCTTTACGGGTATCTGGGTAAGTGATAAACACATTTCCGTTCGTCTGTGTTCTTTTTTACCTTGATTTCCGCTAGGTGATTTACGTACTTCCGTTTAGGTGGGATTTGAATTTCGAAAATTATTCCATTACTCTTCTTATTCTCTCCCTTATACTCTTGAATCTTCGTTACCGTTCATGTTTTTTTATTTTTTTTATTTATTTATTTATTTATTTATATGTACAGAATTGGTTGGTTAGATCCAGTGACAGAACCCAAACAGTGGGAGTTCAATACCTGGTTAAGACAGTGGAGAACTTGGAGAAGGGGAATTAACAGGCGATAACTGACAACTGACATCCATTAAACATAGCACGTGGAACTAGAACAGTCTACCCCAGTGAGCCGACATTCCAATCACCTGAAAATGGAAACGTTGTAATAAATATGCCGACAAAGATGAGGACAATAGTTTACATCATACCTCATCTCAGAAATATAGGTAAATACTGCAAATTTCGAAGTTATTAACCAATGCCTTCTCCACGTTGTAGATATTCTGGCTATTCCCAAGACTAGAGAGCTTAGTCAACCTTGCGATTTGACTCAGACCCTACTGTTTAACCCATAGTTGAGAGTGGAATGGTACGTAATTAGAAAGGAAAGAAGATAACTGTCAAACTACCGGAGAAATTCCGCCAATCTAAATAATAATGCAGTTATCACTTATTTTCAAGATTTTTGACACATCGACAATTTTAAGTCATATATCATATTAAGTCATATATCATATAAGTCATATGAATTCGAAATTGAATTAGTCATTTTGTTATGTTTAAGTCTTTAGGTAAGCATTTTTACTGCTCATACTAGTGTCTTTATGTACTGAACTCTTACGTGATATCTGTCCTCCAGTATAGCAGTGAATACTGAAAAATGTCCTCACAGATGAAAAAGAGACTTGAAGCAACAGAAATGTGGTTCTACAGAAGGATGTTGAGAATAATATGGACTGAACCTGTGAGTAATGACGAAGTTTTGGAGAAAATGGAAACCCCCAAAAAACACTTACACTTAGCATCAGGAAAAGACAGTTGAAATTTCTAGGGCACATAATGAGGAAAGGGGGCTTGTAAAATCTGTTACTCACAGGACAGACTAAAGGCAAAAGGAATATAGGAAAACAGCACATAACATCCTTAGTGAGCATGAGTAAATGGATGGCGGATGAAGGTTTAAAATAAATTAGGGGGAATTAGCAGGAGATAACTGATAACTGACATCCATGGCACGTGGAACTAGAACGGTCTACACCAGTGAGCGAAATAAAGGGTTCAGTTCGACATTCTAAGCACCTGAAGAAGGCCGGAGCGTACAACGGGCGAAACGTTGTAATAAATAGTGAACTTCGAAATCTTATTAAAGAAAAATATACGCCCATCGGTAGGATACTAAAATGCGTCCCACTTTGCGGTAGAAACCGACGTGTATAGAACCGACTCAGTCACGAAGAGCGTCGTTAACTACACGAAGGTTTTATATTTCATATGAGCACATCACACTCATTCAGATTCCTGAACTTCATAACTACTTAGTTTCGTATTCGAAACGCAAACAAAGCTATTTCTAAATTTTGGTTATCCACCATATTTTTATTAGATTACACGTTATTTTTAGCGGATACACATATGTGAGTAGACGCACCATTTAACGAGGGATCCCTTCTCGAATATTTAGGCCGGTAGACGGAAATAAATATACTGGTTAAAATATGAACCAGATATCTATCATGGGTATCCAATAAAAATAACATTTAAAGTGACAACATAGCGGATTAATAGATAAAAACAAACAAACAATTATTGCTTTATATATATATATATATATATATATATATATATATATATATATATATATATATATACTTAAGAGAGATATAAAATTAACCCCTCCCTATACTTTATATTGTCTGGTTAACTACCACTCTCAACCCCCTCTATTAAATTACAAAAATTACACTACCCACCAATTTCTAATCCCATTTTTTTCTCAATTCGTTGTTGGAAGATTTACCTGATGATCCTGAATCCTTAAAAAAGGATTTAGGTGAAATAAATTATCGTAATGATACATTAAAGTGGTTTGTTTTTCATTACATATTAGCTCTGTCCTAACATTGAGCTCTCAGGATTTCATCCTCTTTGGATTTACCAATTCGGTTTACCAAGTTCCTTACAACTTAACTATATATATATATATATATATTCATGAATTATTCATACATAAACCAAATACAAAAGTTAATGATTTAAATGGCGAGAAATCCATCTTCGCGAACAATTCAAATGATATACAAAAACCCCGAACCTGTTTATCAATGAAAAGATCCTGTTTTATAAATTTCAGTTGCATTAGGTCTTTTTATTTTTACAAGCTTTCGTCTGTTCCTACAGACATCCTCAGGTATGAAATAGAATGTGTTCTTGTTTTTACTCTCAGTAATAAGTGGACAACGAAAACAGGGTTGTAATCCGAAAAATGCTATGAGAAATGTGTTATCTATCTAGGTATAGTTTTGCCTTTTTTGAAAATTTCCAGCTTACACTCGGATCTCTCTATTTTGGCCATTAATATCTGTTACTTCTGATTCATAGTTATTGCTTCTGTTTTAAAACTTCCATCTAATGGACATCTATCCTTATTTCTACAGTTGCAGAAATTACTAGTGTTAAATATATTTTGCTGCGTGTTAGTTTTGAGATTTCTGTTGTTTTGTCTATTTATTATTGTTTCTTAATTACTTGTGCAGGTATAGCTTAATTTAACTGTGCTTTTATTGAATATCTTATGTAATTCTGAATTTTTGTAGGGAAGTGTTTAGTAAGTAACTTATAAAATAATTTCCTTATTTTATATTTTATCTCTAAGTTAAAAGTGGGGTTAAAACAAATGATATTTTTTCTTTTCCTGGAATTGTTCTTCGTATGTTGTTTAACTTGAGGTTTAAATTCTAATTTTGGTTTTGTGACCTTTAAGTTCTTCTCATATTCTTGCTTTTTATCATCCAAAATTATTTTACTGGAAGAGTTTCTGGATAACCTAGACTTTATTATTTTAGGGATATGCATTATTATGTTCGCAGGGCGGTAAGATCTAATCTCCACGTATATATATATATATTGATAAAGATACATTTTTCCTCGCCAGAAGAACGCTTTTGAGTTTCATGCACAACGCAATCTGCAGATGCTACATTGAGACGGACACTTGAATAATTGAAATATAATAAATATATCGGATATATCATAATGGTGACGAGTCCATATTTTATATGGGAAAGTTGTTAAAAAAAACAAAAATCATTTTGTATTTAAAATTAATGGTGACGAGTCCATATTTTATATGGGAAAGTTGTTAAAAAAAACAAAAATCATTTTGTATTTAAAATTTAAATAAATATAATAAAACTATAGAAACACACGCATCCCCATAATTGACTTGCATCAAATTACAAATGTAAAATTATAATTTAAATATAAATATACGAATTTAAGTATTTATTAAAAAAATATAATAGAGAATTACTTACAACTCTCATGACACGTCTACATATGTAAATTATTATGGATATATGGATATATAAATGATCAGATTAGCAAAAAAACCCTAGATTAAGATATAAACACAATTGCAAATATATTAGTTTAAGTTAATATCTAATTACATATAACCATGTTAATTAATTGACTATACTTTTTATTACCGCTTCATACCTAATCTGTTACGTGGCATGCCAGATACACGCTTAGACGATCATGTATCTTTTGATACATGACTGACGAGGCAGATATTTTCCCGAAATGCATAATAGTCACAACATGACTTCTATGTATTGCGTCACTTTAGTTATATGAGTACATTTTTGTGCGTCTGGCTTCATATTTGTCTTAAGCTTTTTTTTTTATTTTTGTGTTGTGCCTATAACTTATATTCTATATTATTTGTGGGTATGTGGTGGGTATATATTCATAAGAATATTTATTTATACAACTTTTTTGTTGTTAATATATATATATATATATATATATATATATATATATATATATATAGGGAGGGATGAAGGTTAATTTAAGAGTATTTATTTTTAGATAAACACGCAGTGACTGAGAGAACTCGATTCGATTTACTTTATTAGCCGTAATAGTCACTGTTTACAAACCCACACTTCCTCCTCAGAGAGGTCAACCGAAATTAATTTTTCAGAGAATAAATATATATATATATATATATATATATATATATATATATATATATTCACTACAAAGTTGTGTATATATATATATATATATATATATATATACACAGACACGTACACAAACACACACACACACACACACACACATATATATATATATATATATATATATATATATATATATATATATATATATATATATATATAATCAAACATGTTTCATCGAATAATATAGATATAATATGTATATTTATTTCAAAAATAATCCTTTCTAGTTCTCTAATCATTTTCTTGATGTTAAGTTTAAATTAATCTAGGATATCACCATAGTTTTTTTTTTTTTACCCAAGAACTTTCGTTCTCTTCCCAGGTCATCTTCGGGCGTTAATTACAGTGACAAACGTTTTGTGATTGTAATCATAGTAATGGTGATTAAAAAAAAAAAAAAAAAAAAAAAAAAAAACAAGAACACGCGTGAACGCGATCTGTTATAATTATTTTAAAATTTGAAATTTGTCTGTTGTACATACGGAATTCTTTTCAAAACGATTGTCCCAGTATAAAGGAGCCATCAAGAACTTTGTAAAAATGAAAAATGGCATTAAATGTTTGTCAAATGCACTTCAACACGTTGCTGCTACACTCGAAATGAATATCCTAACATATATGTTGATATTGATATTTTTATTTTAAAAATATTTTACATCGCGACACGGAAATTTCTATGTTTCGGAACTTAAATCTCTTCCATTATCAAGAAATATTGTGTAACTTTTGATGAAAATGATTTATTTTGAAAACAGAATGGTATTTTATTTAAGACTTAGGAGGGGGGAACAAGATTTCAAAATTTTTTATGTGTATGTCTTCTGCGAACAGTAGAATCTTCCGTGTCGAGATGTAAATTATTTTTTAAATAACAATATTATAATATAATGCTCTACATCGTTTCGAGTTCTATTTTTTTATTTTTTTGTAAATAAATGGTAAAGATCTGTGGATTCTAAACCTGACTGTTCTTTCTCTTTATTTGGACACACACACATTGTTCTAGACGTGTCTATTCTTTTTATCTCATTGTTTTCTCCTCTCTCTTTTCATAGTTTTGTTCGTCTCACCATGTCGACGTAAACAATAATTCTCTCTTTTTATGCTTTGCTATCTAGAAATATGCTTTCTTGAGTCCTTGAAACAGTCATTTGTTTGTTCGTCATAATTGCATGTAGTTTGATTTTCTTTGACAATGAAATGTAGCCAATAAAACACAGACTATTAATGACTTTTTGAGAATAGAATGAAAGAAATAAGACGGGTGACAGGAGAAAGAAAGAAACAAAGAAACAAAGAAACAAAGAAAGAAAGAATAATACGAAAAGAAGAGTAAGATGAAAAGCAAAAAAAGAATGAAAGAGTAGAAAGAAGGAAAAAGGGAAATTCGGGAAAAATAAGAAAGAAAGAAAGAAACAAACAAACAAAGAAAGAAACAAAGAAAAAAAAGAAACAAAGAAACAAAGAAAGAATTAAGGAAAGAATGCACGGAAGATGGAAGGAAAGAAAGAACGGGAGAAAGAACGAAATAAATAAAGAAAGAAAGAAAGAAAGAAAGAAAGAAAGAAAGAAAAAAGGAAGAAAGGAAGAAAAAAGAAAGAAAGAAAGAAAGAAAGAGTAATGCGTAGGGAAGGGAAAGCTGAAAACAAAAACTAAAGAAGGTGTAAGAAAGAAGGAAAAAGGGAATTCGGCAAAAGAAAGAAAGAAAGAAAGAAAGAAAGAAAGAAAGAAAGAAAGAATAATGCGATGGAAAGATCGAAAAACAAAAAGAATGACGTAAGAGTGAAGGTTGAAGGGAAATTCGGAAAAATGGGAAAGAAAAAAACAAAGAGAGAAAGAAAGAAAGAAAGAGATAAAAAGCAAAGAAAGAAAGAAAGAAGGAAAGAAAGAAGGAAAGAAAGAAGGAAAGAAAAAATACAGAGAGAATGAAAGAAAAAAAGAGATAGAAACAAAGAAGGGATGAAGATAGAAAAGAAAAATAGGGTAAAAAGAGAGAAAAAAAAACAAAAAACTCAATAGCAGAAAAAGAAAGAAAGGGTAAATCAGATCAAGAAAAAAAATGAACGAGAAGACTGACATAACAGAAAGAAAGAAAGAAAGAAAGAAAGAACGACATTCTTATAGGAAATGTTTGTTGCTTGCTCAGCGAAAAATGAATTAAAAAATGACCAAAAAGTTGAGTAAGATGACAGTGTTGCACCAATTGTGAAAAAACCAAAAATTTGTTGTCTTGGAAATCAGCTTTCTCCGGCATGGCCTCTGTTTGTGCTCGAGCTCCAAACAGTGCCGCCGGCAAGAAAGACATAACTAATCTCAGGCACTAAGCAAAAGAAGAAATTAGGAAATTCGAGACGAAATGAAAATCGTGAAATATACATATATATATATATATATATATATATATATATATATATATATATATATATATATATATATATATACATACATGAGACTTTTCTTCTTCATTTTCACCTATATGCCGTGTTCCTTCAGGAGGTTGCCGATCAAGGCTCTGCACAATTCCCTGTACTTCGTAGTTGTTAGTGCGATAGACAAGAAATTAATGACAAATAAGCGAAACCAGGGTAACGTGCTATAAATGAAAGAAAGACATAGAAATCGAGAGAAGATAAAACTTACAGAACCGAAAAAGAGAGAATAACTAAAAAGAAAGGAAGAAACGAAAGAAGGAAAAAAAATTAATCTGGAATGAAAGATGGAAAGAATAAAAATGGTACTTATTATGTGCCATTAAAACCGTCCGTTTCGCCCGTACATCAAAGCTTTCCCCACATCAAACTGACCTCTTCGAACATCTGCACTTTCTCTTTCTGGCCTAGATAATAGTAATAAAATCTTTCCCACAATTCCCTATTATAAAATCATGGAGGATGAAGACACGGCGTACAATAATGATACAATGATAATTTAATAGACAACGAGCAGGTTTTCAAAGCCATCATTTTCTTCTCAATGTCAGGGTTTTTTTTTTGTTTTGTTTTTTTACTTTTTATTCAGTGTCCTTGGTTTTTTTCTCGTTATTAACCGTGAGTTTCCTTACCATATCTCTCATATTGCTCTGTGTTCGCTATCAAGTGTAACTTTCCCGAACACAGAAAAGTCGATTTTATTTTTTTATATATTTTCGTTTCTTTTAGCCGTAAGTACTTTTATTCATTTATTTTAATAAAGTATGCTAATTCAATAGAGATACTGGAATATTTTATTTATGTATTTATTTATTCCACATCATATTCTACGATCGACCTACTTTTTTCCACCTCACGTCATCTTCCCTTCTTTCATTTTCTTTCTCCAAAGAGGCCATTATTCTTTTTACACTCGTTCTTTTATCCTTTTTTTTTCATCCCCACCTATTATTTTCTCTTTAATTTCCTCTCTCCCTAACTCTCCGTGTGTTTTCCTCTTCCTTCTCTGCCTATTTGTCTACATCATTTGAGTTTGAAGGTGATTAAGTTCATTTAATGCGTTCTTCTGTGTCATTTATTTTTATGTTCCACTCTCTTTTCCGGCCTTTTCTCAGTGTTTATTTTATTTATCTTTAAGAGTGTCAAGGGAGATAACTACCCCCTTAAGAAAATGAATTATCGTATGGACTACTTAAGTGAATGAAGACGACATATATTGACAAAAATTTTACAAGTAAAGCCTGGTATTAGTTAGGTTTGATTCATTTAACGGAATATCAACTCGTTATGGTTATAGAGAAAGCTAATTTTCTTGGGAGATTTAGTTAGCTTTCTAAACATATAAATTTATTTTTATACTTTCATAAAGGTCTAACCCCAGTTTGGATACACTATTTACATTATTCGGACTATTGTCCTCACATGACACAGTGAATAAAGTCGTTGGTTAGATCCAGTGACAGCACCCAAAGAGTGTGAGTTCAATACCCGATTAAGGCAGTGGAGAACTTGGTGAGTGGAATTAACAGGAGATAGCTGATAACCGACATCGATTAAACATGACACTTAGAGCTAGAACAATCTACCCCAGTGTGCCGAATAAAGGGTTCATTTCGACATTCCAACTACCTGAAGAAGGCCGGAGCGTACAACGACCGAAACGTTGTAATAAATATGGCGACCAGGATGAGGACAATAGTCCGAATAATGTAAATAATTTACATAATATCTAATCTCAGAAATATAGACAGATACCCAGTTTGGGTGTTCAATATTTACTCAAGGCTGGGACCCTAACAGGAGCTACCATCCTGGATCAGAGTGGCCATGGGAACAACAGCAACTAAGAAGTTGTTTGACGCTCCTCAAATCATACCAATTAGAGTTGCTGCCAGATGTAGTTTATCGTCATATCCAGGACGTCCATGGAATTGACTGAGGCAGATATACAATATACTACAGTATGGGACTCCCTCAGACTATGCCAAAACATACTTTGCTTTCAGTGTCGACCAAAGAAGCCAGATTCATCAGCGGCTTGACACGATCGATGACCTCCTTACCGCCATGTAAAGATCTACGCCTCCGCTGGACGTCACTATCTCCCTTCAACATGCGAACATGGTGTTGACCCAGATGCGCCTGGAATGTGCACACAGGGAACAAACTGGATGTGAGGTAGGTATATAAGTATTCACCCGAGAGCGGAATTATAGAACCGTAAAAAAAATCACACAACGACTCTCGCCGATATTGACTGACGAGAATTACGTGTACAGTCTGCGATGGATAAATTGTCATCTAAATTACGCAAAAATGAAAATAACACTGACATCTAATTTTAACAGATATACAGGATGCGATGGATAAATTGTTGTCTAACTGGCGCAAAAAGGAAAATAACACAGGCATCTCATTTTTACAGATATATTTACCAAAATTGCATAAAAAATATCTTGAACTACAAAAGAATAAATTTATTCAATGAAATCTCCATTGGCTTCAATCAAAGTCTCCAAACTACTTTGGAATCTCCTGTAACTCTTCTGGATGGTCTTCCTGTTTAAGTTGGTGAATATTACCATAATCCTTACGTGCAGTTCATCTTTGGTGTTACAGGTTTTGTTGGTCTCTTCCTCAACAACGCCCCACACAAAGGGGATTGCAGTCTGGGGAGACAGACATAAAGGGGTGATGTTGCCACACAAGTTGTCTGACAGCTATTATTCTTGCTTGTGTGGCATGTGCAGATTCCTATTGCCAGATGTAGAATCTTCCAGAAGCCACCCACTTAATCCACTTAATCCAGTGCAGCACGATTTGTGTAGACCTCTGTGCTGAGTCTGAGGGTCTCACCTGCAAATTCAGGTGTTTTTGTTTTTTGTTTTTTTTTTTTCATCAAAACGATCACAGTCAGTTTTCCGAGATGCCGACTAAAAACACTCATCCAACTCTTTCCAAATCCTCTGCACTGCCTTCAGATAGACGCCCATACATTCTTTGTATTGGAGCTTCCGGTGGGGATGCTAAGATGCCATGCCGTTTCCAAATTACTGTCTGAATGAATTTTTCTTTTTAACTTTTCACCCCAAGCAAGGTGGGAGTGCCACTAACACGCAAGGGGTTACAGAGAGTGGGAGGAAGAGTAAAGAGGCGTGAAAGAGGAAAGGATGAAGAGAAGGACGGGGGGATAGATCAAGGCATCTGGAAATGTCGATTGACATCGCATTTGAATAGTTGGAGATTATAGATATCAGGGAAGCAATTAAGAGTAAGGGTGTTCAACAAACTGGAAGTGCTAGACATTAAATTATTGAAGTAGAAGAGACGGCTACATTTAACCGATTCGACAGTGAAAGGGTGGGATTGAGATGACGATTTAGTGGCACGTTTGAATTGATGCAGTTTGGGAACTAGCGAATATAGCTCGTAGGTGCAGTTACCATGAAAGTATTTGTAGAAAAAACAGAGGGAGGCGACGGCATGTCTGTGAGAGAGCGACTATCAAAGAGTTGCGTCATGGTGCTCTTTTTCTCACAGACAGTGCCTAACTGACCCTACTATACTGTGCAGTCAACAAAATAAAAAGAAACAAAAAAAAAAAAACATCGCACATGCACAAAATTAAAAATATCTCTTTTACTTAATAATGCTTTACTCGTATTTGAGGCGACTGCGTGGCATTCACTATTATATAGAATGTATTATATAGTCCACCTGATGAATATACTTGAATAGATGAAAGAACCGATACTGGTGTAGTAAACTGACTATTTTTAATTAAATGTAACAAAGTAATAGGAATATGGAGAGCTATCACCTACATAAAAGAAGCAAAATGTATAATTTTATCAATGAGGTAAGTTGTAAAACATGTAAATTGACAAAATTATTTAAAAATGGACAAACGTTAATGGGAAGGTCAATTCTTGGGATAACATAAATAAGCAGAGAGGGGTCAGCATGGATTAAAAAATAAACGGAAAAAAGAAATAATTAAACAAAATACGAAATTGTGAGATATATATATAGAATAAAGGAAGGATAACAGATGAAGCAAAAGTTGGCTTTATTGGTGTACTCATTGGATAGTACACTCAATCGGAAAAGACTAAGACAGATGAAACAGAAATATTTGGTAGATAATTGCGGTGTACACCTGTTCAGCAGTTGATCACGGTGTCTAATGAACATGGTGACAAGGCTTAAGTGTGTATATATATATATATATATATATATATATATATATATATATATAATATTATATGAAATATTTTTCTTTTTTTTTTTATCAGAGAGGCTCAGGTAGTTAATTTTCCAAACACATGCCATCGTTTTTCACGTTTCATGCGGATAGCAGACCAGACGGAACAAAATGTTGTTTGATTAGTGTCTAAATGGAGAGCAAACATAGTTGGAAAAAAAAATAAAATAAAATAACAGAACTGGAAGTATATAATAGAACGATTTTCTAATAAAACATGTGGGACAGTCTTTGTCACCATGGATTGATTTGGGAAAGGTTTTTACAATGGCTACTGATGATAAAGACGCTGCTTCTGCTGCCGCTCGTCTTGCTGCTGCTGCTGCTGATAAAACACTCTTATGAAATTTATCATCAACGTCTGTTCAGGAATTAAAATGTTTGGACTTTTATTCTATCTCGTTACTCAAATTTATATTCGTTGATAAATTACCCAGTTTACACTATCATTCAATATGATTACGAAAATTGTAAGCGCCAAATCGAACTGCTCACGAAAAATATTTTGTTAATCACATCGATAGCAACAAAGACACGCATGCGCACAGTCATCTAAAGGATGAAAGTCACACGCACACAGGTGTGCACAGGCGCAGACAAGCACAGGGAGATACCAAGATGCGTACAGAAAAAGCGAGTTAATCGCATACTGACACACAAAGAGAAACACACACGGAGAAACAGACAACGGCATGACAGATAACGCACAAGTGTGCGCACACGCTCACAGACCACACACGCAAAAACACACATTTTTACACCCATACTCGCAAAGCAATAAACACATACACGCACACGCATACATACATACACACGTGTACAAACACAGAAAATTGGTCTTTAAAGAGGGCAGACAGGAAGAGAAAAACAAATGCCGGAAAGATATCCACATACACTGTCACGCAAAGGGACACACAATGATTCATATGCAGGTCGATGCACAGACACACACAGACAATCACATGTTTAAAAGTATGTTTCGATATTTTTTTCTTTTCATTTTTTTTTTATGGAGACCAAAAACAAAATCGCCCCAAAAATTGGGATAAAATTTCGTGATAATTCGAAGATTTCTGTTTTGAAAATGTAAACTAATTTTTGCGTTGTCATGGAGATTTTTAAACATGTAAGACTTGAAGAATATTCACCAAGTAAATTTTGAGGGTGAAAAGATAAGAAATTTATTTTTCAATATGTCGGTCACAAGTTCGATCCATGACTGATCATGTATGAAATAAATATCCCTTGCAGATTAAAATGCATATATATATATATATATATATATATATATATATATATATATATATATATATATATATATATATTGTGATCTCATTTCACAATCCTCACACTTGCTCCATAACTGAATTAATAAGCTGTCAGATCCTCATACGTTGAGACCGAGGGTAGAGTCCATTATTATATATATATATATATATATATATATATATATATATATATATATATATATATATCGCTCGCTCGCTCGCTCGCTCGCTCGACTCTTCCGTCGAATCCGACGTACGAGGGTCAAGCAGATCAATTCCCAGGAAACCGAAAGCCCTATAACAGCACGTGAGAATTGATTATAGTGGGGAAAGTTTCGTGCTGGACCATCCACACTTTTTGAAGGGCCGAATACAGAGACCTGGTGCACAACGTTCTACAAGGTCCCCAAACGCAGGTTTTGAATTCAGAGTTGTCCTTCTCCTAGACCAGTTGCCATCCAAGTCTATAGATCCCAGTCTGTCTTGCTATTTAGCCATAGCTGGATGGAGAAGAAGAGGATTCACACCTTTCCCAAGGGTATGTGTGTGTGTGTGTGTGTGTGTGTGTGTGTGTGTGTGTGTGTGGTCTGGTTGTGTCTGTTGAGGTAATAGCAAAGAATAGTTAGATTAATGATCCAACGTTCTTTAGTATTTAAGTTTTTAAAAAAACAGTGTTCGATACAGAAGCAGAGCTTAAATTATAATTATATTTTGATATAATTTCATTGCGGCACAAAAATTATTATGTTCTAAACTTGAGTCAATTCCTAAAGTTTAATTTCAATATTAAACTTAAAACTTAGAATACAGTTTCATTCTCAAGCTATGTTTGGAATCTAAATAAGTTATTAAGTTTAAAATTTATTGTAGACACTGTTAAATGCTAAATCAAAAATAAAATCAAAAAATAATTTTACAAAACTCTTACAAATGATACGGATACAGAAGCTGAAGTACTGCCCATGCTGTACGACAGGCTAGGGCCACTTGACACGTGTGCTGATACCTGCATCGTATTCGACAGCCTGTAGAATGTGTTCTTCGTGGTCAGGCGTACTAGCTGATTCCGGTCTTCCTCAATCCATAGTTCTTGGTGCCACAGGTCATGTCGCAACAAAACGACGGTAAGATGCGGCAAATGTTAGATGACTCGGCTGCCTTCGGTCTGGCACCGCAATCTAATACACCTGGCGCTGCCATGCGTTCATTGCCATTCACTTGGGCGTATGTAAAAATCATATGTACCTGATCACGATATATGCCATTGTTAAACTGAACACTTCTCAGTTAACTGACGTCTACACATGTTAAACGTTGAAGACAACTAGCCACAAATGTACACGAATAACAAATGTAACCTAGTCTAATTTGCCACACAGCGCCATCTACTGTAAAATTTCTTTAAACTTAATAACTCAAAAATAGGCATATGTTTAAATGGACTATTATCCTTGTTTTGTTGTGAGGAACCTGTCCCAAAAGTTTGTAAAATTATTTGGGACTCACCTTTTGTGTGGGATATATATATATATATATATATATATATATATATATATATATATATATATATATATATATATATATATATATAAAGTATTAAAAGCGGGTAATAATACATGTCACTTTTGCGGAAAAATGTGCAAAGTAGGTGTTGGGCAATAAAAACTGTATCAAATATAGACCGAATGACAGAAAATTCTGGAAGATGTAAACTCTTATCCTTGTCTCCAAGAGCAACAAGGAATTATACAAGTTATCCTTGAAAAGGGGATATAGAACCTAACCTGTTGTGTCGTTTTTGTAGTCGAACAGTAAATGCACACTGGATTAAACGGTGATTTTCTCTACAAAGAGAGTTGCAGGTTCGAACCCTACCGGGTAACGCATTTTTATCAAATGCGCAAACAGATAGAGGTGAAATAAATGTTTCAAATACAAAGTATACTCTATAATAACATTAACTAATTTTCATATATATATATATATATATATATATATATATATATATATATAATTAAGTTATGAAGAACTTGGTAATCCCAAGGGGATGACATCCTGAGAGCTCAATGTAAATCCAGAGCTAATATTTAAAAGGAAAACAGACCACTTTAAGGTACCATTATAATAATTTATTTCACCAGAGCCCTTTTAAAGGATGCCGGATCATCAGATAGCGCTTCCAAAAAAGAAGTTGACGCAGGCGAAAACCAGCGAAGCAACACCGACAGCGGTGCGTAGGTGGCTCTAGACAGGTGAAGTCTACCTGTGATTACCCTTGCTGTATGGCTTGGATTATTTTTTAATCAGAATTTACATTGTGCCCCCATCATTAATGACTAGTAGACCTGCTAGAACGTTCTTGCTATTTCAAATCAAAATTCCACATCTGAAACTAGCAAAACATACTACCAGCTATGGCACCATCTTTATAAAGGGCACGTATCGTTTTTTGCTGTTTATAAACGTTTTTGTCATTCCGGAAATAAAAACAAACGGCATAATCACTTTTTCTTCCATTTCATTTTTAACTTTAAAAGATTTACAATAAAAATGTCCAGAGGAATGGTATAGAAATACGCTAGGAAATGTGACATTTCAGAGACCAATGGACTGATATCTAATATCAGTCCTCTAATATGGCAGCTAATGTTGGACAATCTCTTCACAGATGAAAACGAGACGTAAAGCAAGAGAAATATGGTTCTACAGATGGATTGTGAGAATGCCATGGACCGGACCTCTGACCAATGTCGAAGTTTTAGAGAAAATAGAAACAACAAAAACACTTATACTTAACATCAGGAAGAGACATTTGAAATCTCTAAGTCACATAACGAGGTAAGAGGACAAGGAAAATTCGATACTCACAAGACAGACTAGAGGCAAGAAGGACAGTGGAAAAAATGTAAATGTGGTTCTACAGGAGGATTTCTCAGTCGCCAGCAGAGTTTCAGTGTTCCAAGTGTCATTTTGATCTCCTCAAACATAAACCTTCCTCGAATTCGAATATTGGCAGAATTTAATTTGATCTGTCTAAATTACAGACTGCCGAAATTCATAATCTTTGCTCTCGAATTCTCTCGCAGTCCATACGCCTATTCCTGTTAACCTCTGACATCAAGGGCTTCTTTCTTGCAACTTTTCTTTGATAGCCTATCTCTTTCAATCTTTCTCACCGCATATGGCGACATTTCCACGTTGTTGACCCTCCGCCGACGGTTTCAGATGAATTCCCTCTTCAGCGCCATTTTCGTTCACTCAGACGCGATGCTTGGTTTTGCTGAATGTTGTTCCACACGACAATGGCTTTCTTTATTAATTTTCTTGATATATTATTGTTAACCCTTTGAGGATTAACCCGGAAAAACCTAGCAATTTCTATGAATTGCCACACTGAGGCCATCCTATTATTTGCCCTTGTTAAAATTCACCAATTTCCTTACTTCTGTGAACTTTCATTGCAAAAATATGTCAACTATCGTTTATAGATGAGAGTAGCTTGATACTAACACGGTGTTGTCTGAAAAAGAAAGATACGTTATTCTACAAAGCCAAAATTGCTGTAATTAACGGCGGCTAAAACTTATCATAGCCTACTGTAGACTGGACGCTCTTGCATTTGTTGCGGGCCAGTCTAGGAGGAAGTGTAAATTCCAAATCCATATTCAAATCCGAGGCTTTTTCACAACTGTTGGATGAACCCCTTCTTTGATGACCATGTCTTCAGTGGTGTAGCCTTATTCATCACGCTTGACCAATAGCGGATTGGTGAGGCTATTTAACCCATATTTGGTGTGGATGGAAGTTGACGATGATGAGTTCATACACCCTCCTCACCAGGCCAGTTAGCAGGTTTAATCACCGACCACTGAAGATTTGCCCTTCTCTTAGACAAGTTTCTATCTAAAGCATATACCCTGTTTGTTCGGGTAGTCAATCACAACTGCTGGTGGTGAAGAAAATAAATGGATTCATAGATTCCCCAAGGTTATTTATATGTAGTTAAATGTAACAAACTCGACTGCAATACGAGCTTCTTTCTCCACCGTACACCCAAATATCTATTTTAAATATTAGGGTAGAATGGGTTCTTTAGCCTTTGTAGCGCAAACACTGGCGATTGACAATTCTATATTCAAAACCACCCTGGGCACCTTGGCGTGGTGTAATGGTTAGCAAGCTTGTCTTGCTAAAACAATTATGACTGAGAAGTGAGTTCGATCCTCACTGGGTGTCCCATAAATTCGGCCTTATCCCATATCTAAGCTACGCTTGGAAAATCAATATATTTGAAACGAACGTGAAAAGAGATGGGCTGCGTCAGGTTTTTTATGAAAAAAATACGATGTAAATTAAGCAATATAAATTCTCTCCAAATAAAATAAAAAACAAATTAACGGGAACAAAATATAATTTTTTTTTAAATTTCCATTTATTTTCATATATATGTTGGCAAAAAATGCGGTTAATTTATGGCGTAACACCCGCAGTCAGTTCGCCTTAAATATTTCTAGAATTCTTACATTTATGCGTAATTGTACATGCTTTATTCGAATCTGGCTTGATAAATTTGATAAAATCTACCGTTTTGGAGGTATCGACAGTGAAAGTTTGAATTCATTCGCGTCGCGGGCAGCCATTGCGGGCATTGTTTGTATTCATTCGCTGCAGAATAGCTATCAGTATAGGTATCATTGCGCATACTGAACGTGTCTCCGTAAATTGTTCTCGTAAGCAGCAACTGCCAAAAATTTAGACAAGAAAGGTCAGTTCCGAGCTTAGTTTTCCTTAGCCTTCCGGGTTTACCTTTCCGCGGCGTATGTATGCAAACAACGCGAGTAATGGCGGCCGCTAACGACGCGATTGAATCCCAAATTTCACTGGCGATAATTCCAAAACGGTAGATTTTATCAACTTTATCAAACCAGATTCGAATAGAGCATGTAGAATTTCACGTAAATGTAAGAATTTCGGAAATTTTTAATGCGAACTGACTGCGGGTGTTGCACTGGAAATTAACCAAAAATTCTTGTTTTTCATTAATTACAATACAGTGTAACCCGAATATAAGAGAGTTGTCGGGACCGGAGAAGAAGTCTCTTATATCCGGGTTTCGTCTATTTTATATACATTAACACAGACTCTAATTTGGGACCAGATAAAACCTCTCTTATATCCGAGTTTCTCTTATATCAGGGTCTCTTATATCCGGGTTACACTGTAGATTAAATTCTAGACGCACAAAAACCACACGGATATGAACACAAAAATCTAGTTCTCAATATTGTCTCGTTCCTTCTCCATCGTGTTAAGATCAAGAGCGGTAAAAAAAACGTATTGCCTGTTTCTCTCCCATTAATATTACAAACGTACAAATTGTAACCATAATAAGACAGAATATAATCATTTAATATCTACCCGTCTTTCTCGTTCGTGCTAAAATGAAGGAGTAAATCCTGCAACAAAAAATGCAGCAGGATGGACGTACCATCGTCGAAATCTTGAACCTTACTTACCTGCTGATAAAATTGCACAGAGCTGAGCACAACTACCAAAGCAGACTTCTATTGAAAGGGCAGCAAATTATTGTACTCTCAACACTGTTCATAGATGCGCAAAATTCTACATCAAGCACAACTAAGGATGAAGAAAATAAAATCTAAAAACAAGGAATCGATCGCTTTTTTATACAAACATGTATTGATCTGCCAATATGCGAGGGAATAGATATTTATTCGTACAATTTTGTACAAAATGTGGCACAAGGCCAAAAAAAGGGATTTGGGAAAGAACGGTCTTCTTCTGTCTAAATTCTAAACTTAGCTCGTCACAATCACTGACCCAAACATACCAACAATAGTCCTATCACCAAAACAACACATTCTCTCCTACCTTTCTTACTACATCCACCATAATACATTATATAGGAGGGAATGATTGCAAAAGTTCCCCCCTCTCTCACTTATAGTCAGAAGGACACAGAATGCATGCTGGGATATATTTCATAGCTAATAAAATGTGGCGGCTTGCAATTTGACATGACTCCGTCCAGATCTGCCTTAAGTAATAGACAGACATACTGTGTTCGCTAGGTCGACCTTGTTTTGTGCAGAAACACCAACTCCTAGTTTTTGAATTCTTATGTCTTCGTATCAATTTTGATTTGCTTTAAATATATTGTTGGCTTCCTTGCGTGATTGTCGCTGTTTCATTTTTTTTAGCCATTTTTTCTTTTCATTGCAAACTTTATTAATTCTGATCTTGCACTTTAACAATGGCTTCTAGCTCATCAACATGAATCACTAACCTGATCTATAACCTTGAGCCATGTCAACAATTGAGCAATTTCTCAAGCTTCCGAACTGCTCATAAATCATCATTTATTTTTATAAATATTATTTTGTATAATTCCAACAGATTTAATAGTTCAAAAATAAGAAATAAAAATATATTCCATAATGAGCACAAGTCTTAGAATGTCAATGGATTTCATAACTTACAGTGGAATTCCCGTCCGTTTATTTGCTTCTCTGAAAACTACGAAGATTTAAATGTAACTTCAATCGCCATCTTCTGTCTTCTTGAATCTTCTTCATCTTTTTCTCAATCCTTCCTTTTTGCAGTCTCCTTTTTCATTTTCACTTCTTTTAAACCATTGTTCACTAGTAACGTTACTGTTTTGCTTGGGGTGAAATAATTAAAAACATATATTCTCCTTCTTTCGCGTTCGTTCTGTTTAATGAACGCACCGCATAGACGTTTTACCTGCTTTCTTATCTATATGTTGTTTGCCCCTTTCACTCCATCTTGATCAGTGTAGAACTGTCTTTTGGTGCCTCTACCATGGTTGCTACCCGTGTTGTGCTGCTTCAAAAGCTTCTGGACATCGACCACCCACTAATCTTTTAACGAAATTTCGTAGCTTTCCTTAAATCCTATTTACACAGAATTTTCATTTTCAAGGAATTGCAGTGACGGGCTCAAAGTTTGCACGAAATAAAAATGGAAATGTGAGTGACATACAACACGAGGAAAGGATAACAGATGAAGCAAGAGGTCTTTTTAGTGGTGCTGAATCGATAGCAGACGAAGATTCGAGGGAGAAATGAGATAAAGTCGTTTTCTGGTCAAACAGTACAGTGTATAGAATAAACGAGCACATAACAATAGTAAGTTAGTCTTTTTGGGGCTCACTGTTATATCTCGTACCTATGAACACAAATGGGTATGTCGCAATCCTTATAAATACGTTGTACACTATTGTAAGTGGGGGTAATATGCTGTCTAGGTTGGCAGCGTGAGCTATCAGCGTGGGAAGCTCTTGCCGTATCGAACTCTCTGTCTTTGGGCAGAGAGGAAGCCAAGACGAGGCTATGCTGAAGAGCAGGGTCTCGTCCGTGGATATAGATACCGGATCTCGCGTGTGAAGGGTATGCGGCTAATCTTGTGCATAATTACATACTTTCTACCTGATAATATTTTACATGCCTACACAACTAACGTCCCATTCTACCATCATAATGGCAATATATAAACCCAAACTAATGTTATTAGTATGGTTAATCCCGTACTTCTTTAACTATTGCATGTCCATTTATAGAAAACATGACATTTAAACAAGTCACTAAAGCCAAAATATAACTGTGCTATATAGATGATATTTTTTTTTTATCGGAAAACAAAAAAGAACGTGATCATATCAAAAACACATTCAGAAAAAAGCTCTGATTTAACTTGCTCGGATTTAACCACATTAAATTTAGACTTATGATGCATCCTACTTTGTGGGGAGGCAGGTATATATCGTAATATCCTACTATTTGGATCCTGTCAGTGTGAGTTCAATACCTGGTTAAGGCGGTAGAAAACTTGGAGAGGGGAATTAACAGGTGATAGCTAATAACTGATATCCATTAGACATGGCACATGGAACTAGAACAGTCTACCCCAGCGAGCGAAATAAAGGGTTCAGTTCTACATTCCAACCACCTGAAGAAGGATGGAGCGTACAACGGTCGAAACGCTGTGACAAATATGGCAACAAAGATGAGGATGGTAGTCCGAGCAATGTATTTATAAATTCATAATAATTTTCAATAGTATTTCATCTTCTAAAAATAAAACACTGCTCTGACTAATACTATTAGTGTAGTATACTAGATTGTGGACTATTATTATAGACTTACAATTATATCTTATAATACTAGTCAGTCTGAGTCGCTGGTATATTCAACTTAGTATCCCTTAGACAAAAGGGCACATGAGTGCAAATCTGCTTGAGACCTTGTTCTTTTATTTTCTATTAGGTTGGTGCAAAAATAATGACGTAATAATGTCGTTTTTTGACGTATTTTTAAGGTCAAAAAACGACATTATTACGTCATTATTTTTGCACCAACCGAATATTAAAATTTTAAGTACACATAATGAGGAAAGAGGACTTGGAAATATATATTACTAACATTTTATAAAGATCTATTATTTATCCTTTTATAAAGAAATAAATTTGGAATGAAATCTTTATATTCAAACATGTATAAAAACCTACATAATTGTCTTCGGAATAGTCGGCAAGACATCAGCAAATTGCCAATCAGTTCGAACTTTAAAAATTGTGAATAATAAAGATTTCATTTTAAGACAGTTTTTATGTTTAGACGCTATTTTTATAGATACTAATATTTAAGTAATTGCTCTGTTTATAATAAACAGTATTAACGACATTTACCGGCCTGTATGTTCGAGAAATTGTCATAGAAAATATGCGTCCTCAGACAGGAATCGAACCTGTATCCTATACTGAACCGTCATATAGCCTGACGTGATTTTACCGATTTCGCCACAGTGGAGTGTTTAGCAAGGTCGATTTTACTGTTTTTAAACAACAATTCTCTATAATTTTCTCCCGTACATTCATATCTGCTCGATGCGTATCCAAATGTAAACAAATGACGTCACACATTATAAAATGGATACAGTCCGACAATTATTTTAAGACATTTTTTAATGTTTATACGTTCTTTTTGCAGATATAAATATTTAAGTAAATGCTCTGTTTATAATTTCTCGGACATTCAGGCCGGTAATACTGTTAATTATAAATTATTATAATTATTATTTAAATATACATGGAGACCTACCGGACACTAGTCGTAACATGCTTGTTGACAACACTAATATAATAGCATCATCTACATGCAAAAAAGGCTAAAAATAATGGAAGCTTTATTAATAATAAAAAAAACAACACTTAATAATATTAACTTCGAACATGGACACAATATCTTGACAATGTTTTGAAAAATGAAAACATTTTAAAAAAAATTGATATGCATTAAACTATTTTTTATTTTAACAGTTAAAATATTTAATCCTTGAAAATGGCTAAATGTATAGCCGAAAGCGCTCGGGTAAAAAGAACATTCGGACAGTTTTTATATAGTTTACTATTTGAAAAGAAAAAAAAATTAGATCGCATAACAAATTGTATAAAAAAGCTAAATAAAAGCCCTTTGTCTGTCGTATTCAATGAAATGTGCATGAAAGAATGACTGCTGCCTAACACACACGCACACACACACACACACACACACACATATATATATATATATATATATATATATATATATATATATATATATATATATATATGCATATGCAAAGTTACTAAATTAAAACAAAATTATAAATAGCCCAAAAATCTACCTGGATTCATCCAATAGCCTCTTGAATATTTCGAAACATAACCGCTACCGCGCAGCAAAATAACCGTTAGAATAATACAATAGACTATCAACAATGCGTCACTGACACGTATATATGTATATATAGGCAAGCAACAACAGAAGGCATATAACCTGACGATGGCGTATAATCATTATATATATATATATATATATATATAATATTTTATTTTTTTACCTATACTATACACCTCTGGCGGTGTGAAAAACAGATGATGTACTTTGTAAAAATATTAGACAAACTGATATCTGGGAAAAAATCTATAAAAAAGAAAAGACTATAAACATCCGTACTGCTTGCAAATAATCAAGCAGTACCGCAATGTCTGGACAAAGAAAAAAAAACATCGACAGAGTTACATAAGTTGATACGTAAAAGTGTTCAGTACACTAACTAGAATAACTAAAGAGCCAGAACCTATCTACCTAGGTTTCACTTACCGGATCATCAAGAGAATTCTAACTCAGAATATATATAAGTATGTATATCATGTTTTTATATAACAGAATCAATATGTGTATGTTTATCTCATGTTATATATATATATATATATATATATATGGGTTTTAATGCATAATTATCTGTTTTTAAACAATATTTATTATGTAAAAAGAAACATAACAATTCGAAAATAATATGATTATCGACACACATTTTTATAACCTGAAAATAAAAGGTTACTGTATGAGGAATAATCAAAACGATGGTTGGAAATGAAATGGTAATCTTTATAACATCAACAAAATACAATACTCGCCAGCGGCGTGAAATAGGTAAACCACTGCTAATGGTGGATTACTTAACATATTACCCACACTTAAAATAGTGTCCAACGTATTTATGAGATTTGAAACGTACCCATTAGTGTTCATAGGTAAGCTATATAACAGCTACTTAATGATGTTGTATGTGTGTAAAATAGTGAGGGAATAACTGCTGCTGATGAAAGATAACGGTAAAAAATAGACTTGAAATTTCATGATTATAGTGAACGGGAGAGCAACCTGGTGGGAGATGTTTGTGACGTGGCGTGTCCCAGCTGCAAAGGTCAAGTCTGGTCGAACTAAAGAAAGTAGTTCGCTCGAAAATCTTGATACAAAGACGTGGAAAAGGAAGCACATTTTAAGAGATTCTTTGATTACGACAAATATAAATATATGAAAGGCTAAAGTCTAAATGTAGTTTTAAATTTTCCATGAATACTTTGCTGTCGACCGATCTATATTTAAAATTAATAAGGTATATAAAAGCAAATAATACAAAAAAAAAATGATGACAAGTTCTCGTTCCGGCTAAATTTTCCTTACATAATATTAATTGATTAATTATCAATATATTGAAGTCGCTTTCTTGGTCTGGCTGAGAACATTTCAGGAAAGCCAACGTCATTCGGTCCGAAAATCGCTTCGGATTTTGGATAATACAACAAAATATAAGGACATAGTTTCTTTGCTTATACAAGCAGAAAATTATCTATTAGTTTTCAAACAATTAGAAAACAGGAAGCATTCAATGGAAGAGAGTTTTTCATCCCAAACAAAAAAAAAAAAATCTAATTATTGACTTCCATACACAATATCTCTTTTAGTTACACCCTAAAGCCCTACCTCTATTCTCAAAAATGCACAGACACGCAGGCATACATATATATATATATATATATATATATATATATATATATATATATATATATATATATATATATATGTGTGTGTGTGTGTGTGATATGATATACTACTCTATATATCCAAGTAATAGTGGGTAGTTAGAACAAAAAATGTGTAAAAGTTCCTACGGTGCGACAATCGTCGTTCAAAATAAGTTTTTCAGATTAAATATTTTTTATTGATAGGGATGACACACACACATACGCACAGATATGTACGTTTAAGTAATAATAATAAAAAAAATAAAAATAATATATATATATATATATATATATATATATATATATATATAGATAGATAGATAGATAGATAGATAGATAGAAAATTTTATGTAAAAATAATAATAATAATGATAATCGGGAAATTGTCCAAATACAAGGACATGGAGATCGGGATTAACAAGATATGGGGAATGAAGACTGAGACTGTACCAATTGTAATCGGAGCACTCGAACTTGTGAGAAAAGGAATGGACAATTTTACTTAGTGTCCAAGGTAACATCAACATACAGATTCACCAGTAGATCACTCAACTAGGAATATACTAAAAAAATTATCAATCAAATGACAATTCTCCTATAGGGCCTAAGGACCATACTTTTGGACACTGCTCTACGGGATACAATGCAGGAAAGATTACAAAGAAAATATAATTATTATTATTATTATTATTATTATTATTATTATTATTAATAATAATAATAATAATAATAATAATAATAATAAATGTAAAATAACCCGAAACGCAAAGAGTCAGGAAAACCTACCTAGGTTTTTCTCTAAGTGGATTTTCAGGGTAATACTACCCTGAAGCTCCGTTTAGTTGAAACCTGGGTAGGTTTTCCTGGTACTTTAGGATTTATTTTAGTTATTCCTGCTCTACTTAGCGTATTGATCACTCTACATTTTAGTCTTATGACACGCTTGTTTTTTTTTTCTTTAGGCACTGGTTGATTTATTTCGCCCTGTTCGGATATTTTTCGTTCTCTCTTTTTTATTTCCAATTTTTTTCTCTGGTATCGATTTGTTTTGACATATCTACAAGTTGGGCTATCTAGTTTTTTTTTTACTAAACGAGTATTACAATTATTAAATATATATATATATATATATATATATATATATATATATATATATATATATATATATATATATATATATACAGATAGATAGATAGATAGATAGATAGATAGATAGATAGATAGATAGATAGATAGGTGTAAAATTTAAAATAAAATTTAATAATAATAATAATAATAGTAATAATAATCAGAAAATTGTCTATATAGAAGGACATGGAGATCGATATTATCAGGATATAGAGAACGAAGATTAGGACTGTACCAATAGTAATCGGAGAACTGAACGTCGTGAGAAAAGTAATGCCAAATTTTAATAACAGTGTTCCAGGTAACATCAGCATACAAGTTACCCAAAACATCGCATTATTCCTATAGGGCCTAAGGACCATAGTTTTGGCCCAGCTCTATGGGATACAAAGCAGAAAAGATTACATACGCAAATACTTCTACTATTACTGCTACTCTTATTACTACTACTATTTCTATTACTATTACATACGTAAATACTTCTACCACTGCTAAAATCTAGGCAACGATTGTTCGTTTGAGTCACAAAAATCGTCCTACTAGGAGACTAATAAATGTGATATCAATTTATTGATAATTCTCCTATGTTGGTAATTTTGATCGATTTTCTGAATTTTCGAATCTTTTTCACCTTACTAAGTGTATTTATCTTATTTCCAACAATTTTTTGTTTTACATTTTATCTTAATAATTGCCACAGAAGGTATGTCTCCCTTTATATATATATATACATATATATATATATATATATATATATATATATATATCGAGGGAAATAGAGAGAGAGTGAGAGAGAGAGAGAGAGATTTCTAGTCACACTGATGAGCTGTGAAAAAGTCTGTCTGCGGATGGTAATACACACACACATATATCTATCTATATATATATATATATATATATATATATATATATATATATGTGTGTGTGTGTGTGTGTGTGTGTAAATGAACATTGAATTCAACACTCAGAGACGATAGACTGTTTCATGCTAAACGCAATCATCAGGTGGCCTGATGATTAGATCTAGCATGCAACAGCCTGTCGCCTCTGAATGTTGACTTCAATGTCCACTTTCATATTTACATACGCTCTATCTCTAATATTATCCCATAAATCTATCATACCTTAAAACTATATATATATATATATATATATATATATATATATATATATATTCTTCACACACAGATACACATAACATGTTTTACTGAGCGAGTCTGTCCACTTCCCCAAACCGTTCATATTTGGCACTATGCTGATCATAGAATGAAACCTAACCCATCACCCTGTCCTGGGTATTACGATAAACTACATCCGCGTCCAGGGTAAGACAATAATCTACGTCCAACAGCAAGGTCTCTGATCAGGAGGTTTTGAGGAACGTGGAACCACCTTTTAATTGCTGGTGTTCCCAGGTTCACCCTGACCCGGGGTGGTAGCACCTGTTAGGGTCACAGCTATGGGCAAATAGTTAACACCCAAAATGGGGTCAAAACACTATGAATGTATAGAAATAGATTTTTGTAAAAATTATTGTCAGCATTACATTTGTGAAGAAAAAATAGTACCAAAAATAGATTCATGAAGGAAAAAAATATTACCAGCAACAAAAGTTTTGTCGGCATCAAATAACCCATTGAGGTGTTGATATGCCGTAAAACAAAACAAAACAAACCTAACCCATCACTATTGGGCCTGATATATTTACTCACTAAATCTAGCGTCACCAAAATTACTCTTGACTTAATATTTGCTCAATCATCCAACCAGAAAACTTCGCCTGTTTTAATACATGTTGGTAATTTTGATCAATTTCCTTGTTTTTCGGGTTCTTTTTCATCTTACTACTTTCATTTATCTTATTTCTTTGTCACTTAATATTTTACGCAGTAGTTGTTTATATATATATATATATATATATATATATATATATATATATATATATATATATATATATATGTGTGTGTGTGTATGCTCCTAAAAGAATTATTTCGGTTGAGCTGCCAGTGGGAGGAAGTGTGGATTTGTAAACAGTGACTATTACGGCTATTATAGCAAGACTCTTCGGTAAAGCGAATCGTGTTCTCTCAGTTATTGAGTGTTTATCCAAAAATAAATACGCTAAAATTCACTTTCGTCCTTGGCGTGCGTCGATGATTTAGTGGGAGAAACTCCGATAACGCCAATTCAGCCGGGTTTCGATTCTAGCTAGAGGCAACCGGACGTCTAGACACACTGAAGAGCTGTGATACAGCGAAACAGACTCTCTGTGTCTGACAATATATATATATTTATTCTGAAGGACTGGTGTTTCCAATTTCCTGCCGATATTCCTATGTATATCTTTTTCTCCTCAACTTTCTCTTTGGGGAAAATTGTTGCTTCATAATTGTATTTTCCGCCATGGTGACTGATCTCTCTTCCAATTTTGCACAAAATAACCAATGGGGTAAAATCTGGATCGTTATATTCAATGTCTCGAAGACTAAGCTCCATCATCGCTGATCAGACCCCGAAATACCACCAATCAGGATGAACAGATATCCCCTCGGGGAAGCACCGTGCCTTGAATGACTATAGGGCCTCAAACTCACACCAGACCACATTGCTAAGGATGCAGGTAAAATGGTCGACTGCCTATGCCGCTCCAGTAAGTACTTCTTTTATGTGTCATGTCACTTAAGACCACCATCTTCTATCATTTGTAGCTGTTAGTTAGGTTTATTTTTCACCGAGTTCGCATTTATTGTGTTGCCATCAATTTACAGGAACCTGTTATATACGTTACGTGCTGCTTTCCTCTGTCACTCTTGTCTTCATTCTGTCCTGTGGGTATTAAATTTTCCATTCCCTCTTTCCTCATTTTTACCCTAGATATTTTAACCGTCTCTTTCTTATGTTAAATCTAAGTGCCATTTTTGTTCGCATTTCTCTAAAACTCCATCAATATTCAAATGTACAATGGCTTAAGAAAGGTTTTAGCCAGGAGAAATAAACTACATCCAATTTCAAAATTTAATTACATATTCCCAATTCAAGTTAAATAATCAGTATTTGGAACTAGTATGGAGTAGGTCCTCCATTTGGTAGTTTCTGTGCTTGTATTCGATTTTTCACAGATTTGATCAAGTTATGAACAATTGTCTGATCCATATTTTGCCACTCCTTTAGCAATGTTTCTTTAAGGGTTGACACTGGCGTGATTTTGACTGTACGCTCTTGAAGTCTTCAATCAAGGTGCTCCCAAACTTGCTCTACTGGATCCATACCCACTGCAATGACTTGATACCTTACGATTACTTCCAGGCCTTTGCTACTTTGCTCGTATGAAATGGCGCTCCATTTTCTTGAAAAAGGTAGACATTTTTGTCAATCTGATTGGTTTCAAATATTGGGAGTATTCCTTTCTCTAACATTTGACAGTATGTTGGATCGTTCAACCGCTCGTCAACAAGAACCAGGTCAGATTTTCCTCCAAACCAGACAGCGCTCGACACCATTAGTCCAATCACTTCATGTTTCAAGGTCGCTAGCAGACATTCAGTGTTTCAAGTTTCATTCTTTAACATCAGGAAGAGATATTTGAAATCTTTAAGTCACATAATGAGGAAAGCGGACAAGGAAAATTTGATACACACAAGACAGACTAGAGACAAGAAGGACAGTGGAAAAAATGCTAATGTGGATCTGCAGAAGGATTCAGTGTTCCAAGTTTCATTTTGATATCCCCAAATATAAACTTGCCTCGAATTCGAATATTGGCAGAATTTAATTTCATCTGTGCAAATTGCAGACTGTCGAAATTCATAATCTTTGCTCTCGAATTCTCTCACCCAGTCCTTACGGCTGTTCCTGTTAACCTCTGACATCAAGGGCTTCTTTCTTGCAACTCTTCTTTGATAGCCTATTTCTTTAAGTCTTTCTCACCGCATATGGCGACATTTCCATGCTGTTGATGCTCTGACGACGGTTTCTGATGACTTCCTCCTTCAGTGCCATTTTCGTTCACTCAGACGCGATGCTTGGTCTTCTTGAACTTTGTTCAACACGACAATGGCCTTCTTCATTAAATTTCTTGACAATATTATTAACCCTTTGATGGTTAATCCGGAAAAACCTAGCAATTTCTATAATTGCCACAGTAATGACATCTTATTATTTGCACTCGTTGAAATTTACTAATTTTCTTACTTCTGCGAACTTTCATTGCAAAATATAAGTCAACTATCTGTCATAGATGAGAGTAGCTTGATACTAACACGGTGTTCCCTGAAAAAAAAGGTTATTACACAAACCAAAATAGCTGTCAACATGGGTGGCTAAAAACTTATCATAGCCCACTCTATAGATCATGATATTCTCCGCATACTCATAGATAAATAAGAAACTTTAAACAACAGAAATATGGTCCTGCAGAAGAACATAAATTTACGCCGCTGATGTTTTCAAATATCTCCATTCCTGAAAAAAATTACACCAATCCCAAGCCAACATACATGACATTTAAAATGTTAAAAATTTAAAAGAAATCGGTTAAAATAATGACCAGAAGTCATTTAAAATATACAATACATGAATTAATCATAAAATAAAATAATTTAAATATTAATTACATACAATATATGAATTCAACAACAACATAATTTACTCAGTTTCGTTCATTAGACATTATATCACTTAGCGTCTTCCATAATTTACCTAAACATTTCAGTTAACCTGATGAATATTTATGAATGTCTTTTTAGTTTAAAAATTCTGAAAAGCATTTTTAGTTTTGTTTATAAATACATGTTGCAAAATAAAATTGATATCTTTACGTAGATAAGTCGATCAGTTGACGAAACGCGTTGAGGGCTAATGAATTCGCGCAACGTACATTGGACAATATTCACTATGAGCAGTTTCTAAACTTCGTCCTCATAAAAAAATATCGTACGGAACCTAGACAAATTGAATAACAAGACTGGTAAAATTTACTTTGGCCCTCACATACAATGAAACACACAAATATATATATATATATATATATATATATATATATATATATATATATATATATATATATACACACACATGTGTACAAATATATATATATATACATAATATATATATATATATATATATATATAAATATATATATATATATATATATATATATAGTCATCCATAGACAGACTGTTTCACTGTATCACAGCTCATCAGTGTGGCTAGACATCCGGTTGCCTCTAGCTAGGATTGAAACCCGGCTGAATAGGCGTCAGTCAGATAATCTACCCCTAAACCGTTGGCACATGAAGGTGTATTTAAGCGTATTTATTTTTTAGCCAGATTATTTTTTAGACTGATAGAAATTGATTCGTTTTATCGAAGAGTATTGCATTGCTAGCAGTAATAGTCATTGTTTACAAACTCACACTTTGTCCCCAGAGAGCTCAACCGAAATAATTTTTCAGGAGCATTTATATATAAAACAGTAGTTATAAAAAAAAATTCCTCAATAGAGCACACGAGAAGTCACCACTCATTCCTTTTTCCTTAAAGAACTCAATAATGTGAAAGAGACGCTAGTTAAGAATGGTTTCTCTAATTACCTCATCGACCACTAGATTAGACTATTTCTTTCTAAAGCAACTGATAGCAATAGACCAATGAAAAATAATAACATTAAGATCTCTTATAAAAGCCAAATTCATTTTAACTATAAAAAAGGACGATTTTTCTCTTAAAAATATCATAAAGAATACACGACCCCAATGAACCAGAACAACAAAGTTAAGTTAAATATCTACTAAAGAAATTAAACAACAAACCCTATCATCAGCAATAACAACACAACTGCAAGATGTAAATTGCAGAGCACCTACATTGTTTATGAATTGACATGACCCTTATAGACCCTTATAGAATTGCGTTCCTGATCGAAGCAAACTCATAAATAATTATATTATCCATACCACTACATCCCTATCAAGACGACTCACATTACACCTATCTGATTATAACTCAATTAAGACTCATTTAAAAACACATGGAAACCTACCAAAATCTATCTAACTTACTAATTGCTGTTTTTTTTTCTTTGTAACCAATATTTAAGGTACGGGATATTTTCTTTCGCTCTGTTCGGAGGCTTCTTTTGTATTCTTTTTTTTTTTGCCATTTTTCCTCGGATAACAAATTGTGCTATCCATGTTTTTCACCCAGCGAGTTTGAATAGAGATTTACAGTGTGTATATATATATATATATATATATATATATATATATATATATATATATATATATGTACATATATTCACTTGACGTTGATAATTTATTTACAGACATCACTGTCGATGAAACTATCGAAATAATCCTTAATTCTTAATTAATGCATAAAATAATTACTTTCCACCTGATAATATTTTCAAAGATTTATTACATACCTGCCCAGCTAATGTCTTCTTTGTTATAATAGAACACACCTATTCTATATTTAATAGACTCTCCCACCTATAATAAGTAGGAGTAGTAGTAGCAGTCGCTCAGTGGAGTTGCTCAGAGAGTTGGGTCAGTCAGTCGATGTCGGAAAACCGTTAATCGGATATTAAAGTATCAGCCACACCAAATAGATTACTGCGTCATTACATATTAAATCAAGTTCCTAACGTTTTGTACGTCGAACCTATTTAGGACCGACTTAGTACAAAATACAAGCATCCACTGTGAAACCACTATATAACGCCTTTCTACGACCATAATGTCAATATATAAAGCCAAACTAATGTTATTAGTATGGGAAATCCTGTGCATCTCTAACTATTACATGTTCATTCGTAGAAAACACGACATTTAAACAAGTCAATAAAGTCAAAATATACGTCTGCTATGTAGATCATTTTTTTTTTATTTTACCGGAAAACAAAAAAGAACTTGATCAAAATCACATTCTAAAAAACTCTGTCCTTAACTTTACCTATGTACTTAGTGTTCCAACCTAGGGAATAATCACACGAAGGTTGGAAATGAACGATAATACTTAGGGCAAGAACAAAACATATATGATTCACTAGGGGCATCTCAAGGCGGTGTAATAGTTAGCAACCTTGTCTTGTTAGAAATATTACGATTGAATAGTGAGTTCGACACACACTTGGTGCCCTATACTTTCAGCCTTGTGCCACATCTAAGCTACGCCTAGAAATCACTTGAAGATTCGCCAGAGTAGAAGAAAATACAATAGCCTCAGCCACATGTGAAAAAGATTACAAAATAATGGAAGTGCTAATAATAAAAAAAGAAAAAGCCAACAATCAATAGCACTAATTATGAACACGATCACAATGTGCTGACCGTGTTTGGAAAATAAAACATTCCTATACCTTCATGTATAAAAACACAAATTCAATTAGAAATAAAGATAAAAAAATCTTTCTTGATAAGGACTAAAATAATAGCAGGCAACGCTCAGATATGAACAGTTTTTACAGAGTCTTACGAACACAATAGAAAGTAAATACAAAGCTTAATTGTCATACCATGTCAGTCGTTTTTAACGAAATATGTATGAAATTTTTTGGGTTTCCCAAAAAATTTCGCTTAAAGATGGAACAGAGCCTACTTTAACTCAAGTTAATTCAAATATTATTTTGAAGTTTTCGGCTCTTGTTTTGAAACATGAGACCTCTTATGTAGCGTGTTGGAATCATATTTTTAAATAAATAATTATATTTATGCTCTACTTTCGTATCGAGCACTATTTTTTAAAAATAATTACAAAAATACTAAGGAACTTTGGATTATTTACCAAACCAGTTTCTTTCCTATTTTCTACAATATTTTCACATATATATATATATATATATATATATATATATATATATATATATGATGAAATATAGTCTTCAGATGTGCTATATTTATGGGATAAAGTGCTCAATATCAGCGATAGAGCGTGTGTAAATATAAATGTGAACATAGAAGTCAAAGAGGCGACAGTCTGTTTCATGCTAGACGCAATCGTCAGGTGGCCTGATAATTGCGTCTAGCATGAAACAGACTGTCGCCTCTAAGAGTTGACTTCTACGTTCACTTATATATATATATATATATATATATATATATATATATATATATATATATATATATATATATATATATTCCTTATCCGCAAGAAAAAAAATATTTTCATCAGCGACAAAAATTGCATTCGTTAACAAATTCTATTATAGTCCAAGTTAAGCATTTGAAATATCTATGTATCAGGACAGTTCATAATAATCATACAAATCAATAACATCTACGAAAATAGGTCGAAATTATTAGAATTTAATCTAATTCAAGATGAGGGGAATTTTTGTCCGATGCGTAATATCGAAATGGAGCGATAATCGTGAATAAATTCATGAAAGTTCAACGGACTTTTCTTTCGACCGGCTTCAAATTTTTTCCTTAATATCAGCGACCGAACAATCTATTGAATTATTACCAGATATGTGCTACGAAATTTAGAAGTCGCCTTCCGAGGTAAGTCTATTGAACCTTTATTGATTTAGTGACTCTCTCAAAAACAATAAATGCATATCAATGAACGCTTTAACACAAAAATACTTTTTTCTAATTGGATCTATTTAAGCAACTCTCCGAGTTGATCCTAAAACAACTAACCATTACACTGGCAAGTTCACATTGATGATCCCATGTAGTTAAACCTAGGTGGGTATTACATTGCTTATTAGGATTTATTTATTTTACTTTTGCTTTACTTTGTGTATTGAGCACTTTTCGTTTTAACTTATTACTTGACGTGTTTTTTTTTCTTTGTACCAAATATTTAAGGTACGGGACGTTTTCTTTCGCCCTGTTCGAAGGTTTCTTTTGCATTTTTTATGCCAGTTTTTATTGGATACCAATTTATTTGAAAATTGTACCCAACTTTTTTTTCACCCAGCGAGTTTAAATAGATTTACATTATATATATATATATATATATATATATATATATATATATATATATATATATATATATATAAGTGAACAATAATACTATTTGAATTTATTATTGGTTGTCACATTCTTACCAGCATAAAATACGCAGATAAAACTGTGTTGAGGACACACACAAAAAGTAAAATTACGGGAACTACAAGACAATATAGAAAAGAAAGCTGGGAGGAAGGATTACCTATCAAGACTGAATGTACAGTGGTTAGCAAGACAGGCAGCGCAAGATGAGAGTTATGAATTAGATTCAGGTAAGTAAAGACATCCAACTGTGAAATATTATCACTGAAGACGGAAAATACGACACAGAACTCCGAAGACGCTTTGGAAATGTAAAACTGTTTTTCTCACGCTGAACTAAAAGCGAAAGCGAAAGAAATCTTTCTAAATCTAAAATATTGAGAAACAAAAAAAAAATCATTAGAATCAAAGAGAATTGTTCTGGAGTGCTATGTCATATCACTCCTCATATATACTTCCGTTGTAACCTAAGAAGGTTTACTGAATGAGGAATAACCAACACGGATCTGAGAAATGAAATGATAATCTTTTCACCATCAACAAAATAAAATACTCTCTAGCGGCGTGAAGTAGGTAAACCTCTGCTAGTGGTGAACTAGTTAGACAGCATCTTACGATATTTACCTGCCTCCACGCGAGTTAGTATGCGGCACAAGGCCAAATTTAATATGGTAAAATCTGAGCCTGTGGGCTCGGACAAAAATTGCCCGTAGACCCCGCATACGCGAGAACGGGTATCTGTCTACATATAGCATAAGTATATGCATAATATCGTCCACGTTCCTCTCTGCCTTTGGGCAAAGAGTTCGACACAGCAAGAGTTTCCCACGCCGACAGCTCGCGCTGACAGCTTAAACAGCATATTGCCCACAGTTACAATAGTGTCCAACGTATTTATCAGGATTGAACATACCTTTTAGTGTTTATAGGTACGTTCTTTTACAACTTCATGCTGGACATATTAAGAGGAGACTTGAATCCACCCATATGTGGTTTTACAGAAGGATACTAAGGATATTATAGAGAGGATATGTTGGGAACGAAGCTGTTTTAAGGAAAATATTTTTTAAAAATTTCACTTCTACTTAGAATCAAAAAGACCTGAAATTTCTAGAATTCTCTTAGGTAAGATGCCTTCGTGACCATCGTAATCAGAAGACAGATGGAAGAGAGGCAGAGAAATACACTGACTAACCTAATTAATGGTTCTATGTAAATCTATTGCAGAACAGAGTCGGCTGTTGATTAAAAGACAAAAAATTGGTTAAAATTACGAAGAAAATTAACTAGTGGCGAGCAATGATTGTCCACTAGAGTTATGACATTTTGGGAAATAAATGATTTCCACTTTCATAATTCAATGAACTTTGATTAAAAATAATGAAGTGTTTAGTTCAGTTCATTTAAAAAAAAAGTCACCCCCAACTCAGCATTTCTAAACTCTTGTATAAATAAGTATAGTAGTATAATATATAACATTCCTTATTTACATTATTCGGACTATTGTCCTCATCTTTGTCGCCATATTAATCACAACGTTTCGACCATTGTACGCTCCGGTCTTCTTCAGGTGGTTGGAATGTCGAACTGAACCCTTTATTTCGCTCACTGGGGAAGACTGTTCTAGTTCCACGTGCCATGTTTTAATGGATGTCAGTTATTAGTTATCTCCTGTTAATTTCCCTCTGGAAGTTCTCCACTGCCTTAACCGGGTATTAAACTGACACTCTTTGGGTCCTGTCACTGGATCTAACCAACGCCTTTATACACTGTGCCATGTGTCCTTGAGGAAATAAAGGGTTCAGTTTGAAATTCCAACCACCTCCGGGGAGCTGCATTCGCTGGTTCCCATCCCTTCATAAGGCTGGCATTCTGCTCTCACCCTTTCACTGTCGAAACTACTAAATGTATCCGTCTCTTCTACTCTAATAGCTTCATGCCTCGCACCTCTCGCCTGTGGAGCTCACTTCCCTACTCCTTTCCCTGAGAGCTATAATCTCCAACTATTCAAATGTAATGTCAATCGGCATCTCCAGTTGCCTTGATCTATCCACTAACCTTCTCCTCATCCTTTCTTCTATCACTCCTATCTGATCTTGCTCCAAAAACTTCTGTAACCCCTTGCGTCCTAGTGGCTTCCCGCCTTGCTTGGGGTGAAACGCTTAAAAAAAAAGAAGAAAAAAACACAGTTGAAAGTTTATTCTAAAGTCGAACATTATTTTCCCAACAATATAATATGTTATATTCGGAAAGATATTAATATCAAATTAATTGATATAAAATTAACAAATGACTCTTTAATCGTTAGAAATAAGTAATATATATTTTGCAACTATTATAATAATATAACACAATAAGTCGATTCTAAAGTCCGACATTATTTTCCGAACAACCTGATAAATTGTGAAAGAAATTAATATCAAATTAAGAAAGAGGATACTTTAATCATTAAAAATGAGTAATATATTTTTGTGCAGTAATTATAATAATATATTAGAATACAAAATCTTTAATCTAAAAGCGGACATTATTTTCTGAACAAATCTAATATAATCAATATTCCGTTATGCATTTTCTTTGAAATGTGACAGCCGAAAGGCTTCGTCATTGACCTCTGTGTCAGTTGATATTCATGGTCGCTTTTTTTCAGCGGCTAATACCATACAATAGTTTGTTGTGGGCCTCTTCATCTCCTTGTACGTCGCTCAAAACAAGCTGGTCGATTTTGTGTTTTCCAACAGACAAAGAAAGTTGTCGTTGATATTTGCTTGCACGGTTCACGCCATCAGGCAACACAGGATTTCGATTCGATTCCTGATTGTATGCTGCCAGAATAATGCCGGACAGCTTTTCTTGGAAAGATCTTGGATGATGTAGCAATGTGCAATCAAAAATGATACATCGCCGCTTGGAAATATACACGGAATAGACGAGACAAATAAAGGATTAAAAAGCGGCCGAGCTTAAATGGTAGTTGACAGACATGGTATAGGACTCGGAGAGCTGCTATTGAACGCACATGTCTGTTATATAGTTGATCGTTCTTTGGAGGGCGGCCTCATGTTTCAAAGCAACAAGCGATACTTCGATTAAATAATTTAATAGACGATTATAACAAATGTTTATTGTGTTCCGACTCACAAAGTCTTAGCTGATCTTTCTTGGAAGAATTAAGCGTTACATTTTGATTCCTGTTTAATTTCATAAACCGATGAAACGAATCAGCCATCAACCAAAGCCTCTACATGAGGATATCCTTCACTGTTGCATCTGAGCTGCACTTGCAGCTGCAGTTAAATGGGCAAAACAGAATTCTGAATAAAAAAAACGTATGTTGAATGCCAAATTGCAAAAGTTAAAGTTATTCCTTCATATGCAAGGCATTGAACCGACTAAAGAACAAAGGTCACTCAGTGTGCAATAATAAGAAAAAAGGATTAAGGACAATAGAAGATTTCTTAGTATCTAACACAACGTTTCGGCCGTTGTACGCTCCGGCCTTCTTCAGGTAGTCGGAATGTCGAATTGAACCTTTTATTTCGCTCGCTGGGGTAGACTGTTCTAGTTCCACGTGTTTTAAGACAATCTCTATCTTGGTAATAATGGCAAAAACATTAACGTTGCATTTACTAGCACTATCAGTGTGGTGTGATGCGCCATGGCACGTGGAACTAGAAGAATCTACCCCAGCGAGCGAAATAAAGGGTTCAGTTCGGCATTCCGACCATCTGAAGAAGGCCGGAGCATACAACGGCTGAAACTTTGTGATAAATATGGCAACAAACATGAGGACAATAGTCCGAATAATGTACATAATACCTCATCTCAGAAACATAGATAGATACTGAAGGGCCGAAACGTTGTGATAAATAGGGCGACAAAGATGGGGAAAATAGTCCGAATAATGTAAATAATGTACATAATACCTCATCTCAGAAATATAAACAGATACTGAAAGGTCAAAACGTTGTAATAAATATAGCGACAAAGATGATGACAATAGTCCGAATAATGTAAATAAGGTACATAATACCTCATCTCAGAAATATAGACAGATACTGAAACGCCGAAACGTTGTAATAAATATGGCGACAAAGATGAGGACAATAGTCTGAATAATGTAAATATTGTGCATAATACTTCATCTCAGAAATATAGATAGATACTGAAGTTTTCTCAGGAAAACAATAGATAACGATTGACATTGCATTTAAAATTTCAAAGATCAAAGAGGGATTGGATGTATTGAGCCGGAAAAGTGTTCCACATGCAAGAAATGCGAGAAAAGTAACTGTTAGCATAGAACATACGATTATATCTAGTCAATTCAGCTGTAATTTTATAAGACCTTGTTGCCAATCGTGTAGTGCGCTTAAATTCGTAAAGCCCAGGTACCATAGTGAGGAACTCATCCGAACAATTACCATAAAAATATTTTATAGAAAAGGCACAGCCAATTTATATTACAGCAGTGAGAAATTGACAGAAGCCAAGACGCCAGGTCAGGATCAATAACATTGCAGATTGTTCTCTGGAATTATCAAGAAATATATTATTATCTTGAAATATATAGCAAGAGCACTGGGCTATATGTGGTAACATGAAATCTCTGTTTCGAAATTTAAAAAAAGCTTTTTTGGTTTAAAAAAAGAAAAAATTATTGGTAGATTTTACGGTATATCAATCTTTTTTAGTTCCTTTAAGACAATCTCTATCTTGGTAATAATGGGGAAAATATTAACGTTGCATTTACTAGCACTGTTAGTGTGGTGTGATGTGGCTCAACCCAGTGCGGCACGAGGTGAATTGCCCGGCCCACGCAAGCAACGTCACACTGGCGTCGATTTTCCACCGACTATCAGTCTTTGGTGCAATGGTTGAAGTGCTGTCGTAAGATTGGGATCCTTGGGACAAAGCATGCATTGAGGTAAAATCTATTAGCTGCAAACAGAGTCTACGAGAGAACTCAAGGACATATTTACTTTTTTAAATAGCTCTTCACATCAGATTATATCTTATTATTTTATATATAAAACAGAGGGGATTACTGAGTGTGAAATAACAAAATAAAAACATTATTAAGGAGCGATAATAAGAAAAGAAAAGAAAAGAAGATTGACATTGCTTTTACAATTTTGATGAACAAAGTTAGCTGAAAAAGCAAGAAGCCAGAAGAGAGTTTAATAATTGATAAGTACGAGGGAAGAAACTGTTGACATGTTCAATCGAGCGTAAAATTATGAAGCTCCTCAGAACAATTACAGATAACATTGTAAATTCTTTGGTTTTTTATCAAGAATCGCTAAATACATAGCAGAGGCATCAGACTATATTTCGCAGCTATATTAAATGCATGAAGGAATGGTAAACTTACAAATATGTTATATAAATTCGGGCGAGTAAAAATTGTCTAGAACGACACTAAGAACTAACTCTATTAGTTGCAGAAATATCAAATATTTTACTATAATCTTTTCACTTCATGTAATATAAAAACTGATATAATGGAATATGCATCCACCTGTGTTCCCCCTCACTGGAATAGGATTAGCTGGTGTCCGTCATAAATACCGACGGATGTGTAGGAGAGTCAAGAGCCTTAGTCAGAGAGCTAAGTCTATAACGACGCCTATTGGACTACGCCATTGATCTACACTTCTTACCTGCGACTATGACGCGTACCAGTCGATTATTGCTACCGTATTCTACTTGGTTATAGTAGCCAAAACCACTTAGCTATTTCGTTCAAAATATATCCCTTTCCGGGACATATCAAAAACTTTAGTCAGAGAAGGCGCAATGTGTCTCGCTCCCGGAGGTAAGCATCAGTTCATGCGGATGGAAGGTTAAAAGGTACTCTCAGATGATAGTGAATAATCGAGAGCGCATATTTTTTTCTCAAAGATTTCTCGAATATTCAGGCCGGTTGACGAAAATAAATAAATATGCTGTTTATAAATATTCGGACTGTCTACTCAAATACGAGTATCCACTAAAAATAACGTTTAAAGTAATGAATAATCTGTATATCTGATTTCTTAATTAAACAGCAGGAGATTTCTAGGAAACTCACCAATTGTCTCCACCTAACATGGTTTTGACTTAAGAATTAACATTTGTTGTCAAAATGCATATAAAGACATAAATAAACCAAATTTATAAAAAATTATATTATATTATATATACTCCAAAATGCTTCACGGGAAGAATCAGGTTACACCCCTCTGACCATATCTCAAGTACCAAACCCTACCGACAATATAATTGTTGATAATACAAATATAATAAATTCATCCACATGAAAAAAAATAAAAATAAAAATAAAATACAAATAATGGAAGCCTTATTAATAAAACGCAAAAAGCCAACACTCAGTAGTATCAACAATGAACATGGGCACAATGTGTTGACCGTGTTTGGAAAATAGAACATCCCTATTACTCTAAATACATTCATAATAAAATATACATTCACTTCAAAGTAAAAATAAAATGGTCCTCGATAGTGGCTAAAAGAATGGTCGAAAGCGACCAGGAACACAGAATACTCGGAAAATTTCTACAAAATGTATATCCAGAAAAGAAAATTATAAGAACACAAGAAAAACTAAATAAAAAAAAAAACTTAACGACAGTATCTTGTCAGTCGTCTTTAATGAAACATGTATATGAGAAAGATTGTTGCCGAACTACCCAATATGCATACACACAAACACACACACACAGACACACACACATATATATATATAGTTTAAAGGCGTGCTATATTTATGAGATAAAGTGCTCAATATCAGAGATAGTGCGTGTGCGTATCTAAATATAAATGCAAAAGTGATCATTGAAGTCAACACTCAGAGGCGACAGGCTATTTCAGGCCTGACTTCAATGTTTACTTTATATATATATATATATATATATATATATATATATATATAGATATAGATATAGATATAGATATATATATATATATGAAAGTGAACAATGTTTGAAGAGTAAAATTTAAAGAAAGACAAAATAAGAATATATATAAATATATATATATATATATATATATATATATATATATATATATATATATATTCTTATTTTGTCTTTCTTTAAATTTTACTAATTTTTAATAAGAATATATATATATATATATATATATATATACATATATATATATATATATATATATATATATATATATATATATATATATAGATATATATATATATATATGAAAGTGAACAATGTTTGAAGAGTAAAATTTAAAGAAAGACAAAATAAGAATATATATAAATATATATATATATATATATATATTCTTATTTTGTCTTTCTTTAAATTTTACTAATTTTTAATAAGAATATATATATATATATATATATATATATATATACATATATATATATATATATATATATATATATATATATATATATATATATATATATTCTTATTTTGTCTTTCTTTAAATTTTACTCTTTATCTATCTTTTCCTACTTCTCACTTCATAGTTATGTTTCTTCATTTCACGGATATAATCATTTTATGGTAAATTTATCCATCTTGACATTTTTCACCTTCTATCGGCTACATATACACCCTTTTTCCAAAAAGGCATATATCCTAAATATGTCTGTTCAAAATAAGCATAGAATACGATTACGTTTTAGTAGTAAGACTAATTAACCTAACTTTAAATGTAGTTGTAGTTTGGCTAATTACAGAGTAATGCCCCTTTATTTATTTTGTATCGAATTTAATTATGCCTTGTGACATTGAACAGAAATTTTTACTACAAAAATATGCATTATGCTTGTCGCCATAATTTAATCAGCAATAGTCCCTTACATTCAAATGTATAATTATATGTGCGGGGACGATAAGCAGACGATTTCGCTCGCTTTCTCTTTCATTTAGCAAAAAAAAAAAAAAAAAAAAAGAAAAAAGAAAATGGAATGCTTTTAACAGAAATTGATTGTTGATAATTTTGATACAAGTAGCATATCGATATAAAAAACAGTTTTGTACATTGTTCGTTTGAAATGTTGATATTTTTTTTTTTGTTTTTTGTTTTTTTACGATGAGAAAAATTACGTTCCTTGAAATAAATATATGATCAAAACACGTGTATAATTCAGATGAACAGGCAGAAAATGTTCTTGGGCTAAGTCCTTGAAATTTTACATGTCAACTCTTGTGTTATTTTATATAATAAAAGTTTCCATTATACCTCTCTCCAATGGTAAACATTGATCGTTTATACTTGAGTCTATAGATAAATATTGTTTGTTTAGAATTGATTCTACAAGTAATTATTTGTTGTTCATATCAGAGTTTTATTTGTTTGGTTCAAGAATTAGTAAATATTGATTTGTCATTCCTGAGACTGTAAGCGTTTTTATTGGTTTGGGAATAAATAAATATTGGCTATTTATATGTGAATCTATAAGCATTTACTTGATTCTGGGGTAGGTAATTTCTGAGTGCAAATATTTGAGTCTATAAGTATTTACACAAGTCAGTTTCTCAACGATGTGACGTGGTTTCCCTGTCTTTCTCTAAAAATAGTTTACGGTAACTGCTCCAACGAGTTTTTTTCCTGGTGACCAACCTACATAAATTTAAGCATGCTACTAGATTGGCATCTAAGTCCCACGGTTGAAATAGCTAATTTCAACAGACACTTCTACACCAACAGTTTCTTTGCTCGTAATGTCCGCCCGTGGAACTTCCTTCTTTTTATTTGCTTCCCAGGATAACTACAATCTTGAAAAATTTAAAAGCATCGACAATAGAAAAGTTCTGTCTTATTTAATTCCGTTCAAATTTTGACCTTTCCTTAATCCTACCTACACTCAGTCTTTTCTTACACTTTAATTATCTGTGACCTCCTGGGTACCGCTGGTATTCACGCCTTGCTTGGGATGAAATGATTAAAAAATGGAAGCACAACCTAGATGGCTTAAAGAAAACAAACATTACTAAAAACTTCGAAGGATACGAAGTTGTTAAGTTCCCTGAGTGTCTATGCCATGAAGGTAATCAACACAGAAGATGTTTCAATAACGCCCTCATGTGTCCATCTTTTTCGATTGTAAGTGAAGATGTAAGAATTAAATAAAGTGAATTATTTTTGGAGAATATGTACTTTTTAACCATATCCTTTCTTTCTAAAAACAACTATATTTTCTGCGATATATGGAAGTAAAAACTTGGTTTGATTAACTTTCAGCCTCTGAGCATGGATGTATGTTGATAGTGGAGATGTTACAATTTCCTCTCGTCTTAAAAGATGCCAGAAAACATCATCAATCAATTTACTTTAGAAGCATCCCTTAGCTTAATTACACATGACACGGTTACGGTTTACTTGCACCAATATCTGCTTGTCTTTCCTCGTATTGTTTCTCGCACGCAAAGACATAAAAAGAAACAAGTCTGTTCGTTTGGGTATATGAGGTTAAACATGAAAAAAGGCAGATAGGATTGATATACGGAACTATTGAGCATTGGCAGTCCCAGAAAATAATTTTGCGATTTTCACACAAAAGTTGGCAGATAAAAGACATGCAAGTATAACAGAATACAACAGCTGCCCAACCAGATGGTAAACATCCATGTTTTTAATCTACCAGCTAGTGGTTATACTTACATTTGTATCTTGGTAGGTCAGAAAACACCTGACACGATCTTTTGCAATGAACTAATATTATGTTATATAGAAATAAAGTGTCGCTGCTGACACTTGAGTTTGAACATAGATCGCCAGGAGGGCAAACGCAGGCGACCCTATTATTGAGTTAAGTAGACCATGTGACCATAGAGGAAAAGCATAAAAGGAAGTTAGCGTAATATCTAATTGATAGCAATTCTATTCTACCCTCTATTACTATTCGGATCGCTATTTCTATTATATCCTCTATTACTATTCGGATCTCTATTTCTATTCTATCCTCTATTACTATTCGGATCGCTATTTCTGTTCTATCCTCTATTACTATTCGGATCGCTATTTCAATTCTATCCTCTCTTACTATACAGATCGCTATTTCTATTATATCCTCTCTTACTATACAGATCGCTATTTCTATTCTATCCTTTATTACTATTCGGATGTATATTTCTGTTCTATCCTCTATTACTATTTGGATCACTATTTCTATTATATCGTCTATTACTATCCGGATCACTATTTCTATTCTATCCTCTATTACTATACAGATCGTTATTTCTATTCTATCCTTTATTACTATTCGGATCGCTATTTCTATTATATCTTGTATTACTATTCGGATCGTTATTTCTATTCTATCCTTTATTACTATTAGGATCGCTATTTCTATTCTATCCTCTATTATTATACGGATCGCTATTTCTATTCTATCCTCTATTACTGTACGGACCGCTATTCTCTACTCTATTTATTATACTATTTCTATTCTATCCTCTATTACTATTCGGATCACAATTTCTAATCTAATCTCTATTACTATTCGGACCGCTATTCTCTACTCTATTCACTATACTATTTCTCTATTCGGATCTCTATTCGGTGATTACTTTTCGAGAGAATATTATCGAGCAAGTACTATTAGTGAGAGTGTTATTCGACTTGTCACATTGCATATCTATCTCTGGATTTTGTCGAGGTCTTCGAGATGAATAGCGAGGGACACTAGACCATATATGGCAACAGTATTCAATACAAGGACGAATGGTTGATGTGTAGTATCCTTGGAATATTTGAGACGTTTAAATATAGTCACGAGTTGCAGCGTAAGAAAGCATCCTCCTATCAATAAAGGCAGAAAAGCAATGAAAGTATGAAAAAAACAATTGCAGCTATAGAGTAACAACTCGAGAAGGAAAAAAAAAACAGGGAATATTATTGTTTTATTTGATTTATGTCTCTTCAATAAGCCTCTACAGAAGAAACATGATTTTGACAGATTGGGAACTTTTTAATTCAATATTTCGATTTAGCAGTGTATGTTGTTATCCATCAAATATGACAGACGTTGCTATTTCAACAATTTGTATTCAGTTTTTCTTCATTAAACGTAAAAGTAGGGGGGACCAAAACACGAGCCATAATCGAATGAATAAATTAAACCTGACATTAACCAGTATAAAATAATTATTATTTAAATTCTTTTGTCAGATATACTGCCATAAATGTGTGTATATATATATATATATATATATATATATATATATATATATATATATATATATATATATATATGTGTGTGTGTGTGGGGGGGACGTAAAATGAGAACAAATGGAGTATAATTCTACTGTAATTAACATTTAAATTAAAAGAAAAGAGGGTTCAATACATAATAGTTCTAAATATTATTCAACATATCTTAATATATATGTGTGTGTATATATATATGGGATAAAGTGATCAATATAGGAGATAGATCGTATTTAAATATAGTCAGAGGCGACAGGCTTTTTCATGCTAGATGCAATCGTCAGGCCGCAGGGATATATATATATATATATATATATATATATATAGTACAGGTAATCTATCCCTTGGTATATAATCTGGGTGGATCCTAGTAATATTAATTATTAAAACTGATCCACAGAGAACTTGATGTATTTATTATAACAGACCATATGTATTTTTTACAGAAAAAAAAACGTATATCTTAATGTAAATTAGTTGAGTTATAGATTTATAGATCGTGGGTAATACCAGAGCGGTCTTAATTTTAAATCCCCTATCGCTTATTAATAATATTGGCAACCTATAGTACGAATGCTATTTACTGTGAATTCTAGAAAAACATACTTGGATCTTTTATAAGAAACGCCACATAGTAGGAACTGATATGAAATGACAAACAATGACAGGTCCTGGCAATAAATAAACTGTAGACCGCTTCCCCCGGGATAAGATACCTAATGCCCACACCAATCTCTAACACAAACCCATTCTCAAATAAATAAAGTAAATAATCAACAAATTAGCAAACCATTATGACCAAAATATTAGTTAGACTCAGGGCTCAGAGCAGATCTTTAATGCTCTATGTAGAAGGTTTTTAATAATGTTAATCTTGAGCTTAGTGGTACAAAAAGAGTCCCAACGCGTATACAATCCTGCGAAAGTAGGTTTTCTATAAACAGAAGTGAGAAAACCTGTTAATGTACGATGTACTAATACATCCAAAAAGGCCAATTAAAGATTGGATTCCTTCTCAACAGTAAACAACAGTGCTGGATGGATACTTCACTGTTGAATAAACAAAAGGTATCATCAACATACCGACAAGACATTTGAGGACAAAGTGAACTCTTTCGTATCTTTTTTTCGTGAAAGCCAACAAATATGTTGGTAAGTGCCGGACTCAAAGGCGAGCCCATAGCGACTCCGTCAATCTCTCGGTACATGGTGTTGTTGAAACTAAATTCAACGGAGGACGTGACAAATTTCATCAATTCACAAAATATAGACTCAGGAATACTAGGTGGAGTCAATGAACTGCGATAAAGAAAATCACAGCAAATATCGATGGTTTCCATTAGAGGGACACAAGTATACAGGGAACAGACATCGAAAGAGCACATGAACTTACCATAAGACAAATTTTGAACGCGGTCGACGAAGGAAAAGGAATTCTTTATACAATATCCATCCAAGCACTGCAACACAGGATCCAAAAGTGTAGAAAGCCATTGGGCTACTTTGTGTTGGGCTGAACCGATCATAGATAAAATTGATCGTAATGGTACACCTTCTTTATGGATTTTCGGGAGACCATACAAACGAGGACGAATCGAACCAGAAGGACGGATTTCGTTGGCAATTTCTTTTGGAAGTAGCCCAGACTTTACCCACTTCAGAAGTGATTTTTGAAATTTTTCTTCACCTGAAGTAGTTCTATCACAGCTATCAGCAGATCCAAGTTTAGTAAATTTTGAAGTATCTTCTAAGATCAAAGACATTTTGGTTATATTGTCTGCTCGATCTAAAATAACTACTCCAGCATCTTTCCTCCTCACTCTGAACTGAATGAAAGAGGGGCAAACCTGGAAGCGGATACATTGTTTAAGAAATTTAATTTCATACTCAATAGATCTTAATTTAGCCTTAATCTGTAATATTTTATTTAATTTACAAATTAAACTGTGACTGTACCTGATTTTCAGATATTTAAAGATATTTTTGTAGGTACAAGTAATTTCGTTCAGCCTTACTTTTGTAGTTAATAATCGAAATAAAAGTATAAAACTTAATATTACGAGACATATTAAAGACAGGCGAAGCAACCGGTTTCACTCCCGCTCTTCAGGCTTCAATGGGAGATTTAATTTAAAATTAACACAAAAAAAAATGTACAATAAAAGGAAGTTGTGGGAGGAAAAAAAAAAAATATATATATATATATATATATATATATTAATCAAATATAGCCGTAAGTAGACATGAATTCATTTTACATTATGGAAGAATGAATCTAACAGTATCTGGCCTAAATCAACTATTACAGGATGAATTGTACTATACGGGCTGCACAAGAGAATATATCATAGCCCGTTATAGGCATGTAGATAATTAGTAGGTTATCGTCGGAACCTGACTCGTAGAACTTGTCAGGCGATTACACCTTCCATATATATATATATATATATATATATATATATATATATATATATATATATATACTTTACAAATCAGTAGATCAGTTGAATCTGTTACCTTGGTTTCAACCTTACGTTATTCTCAGGCAATGACCTCTTAACGCTTTATTTAAAAAAATAATGAACTCTATATTATTATTTTTAAAAATAAATAAACAAACGCACGACGTCGGGTGTAATATAAAGAGAGGGGGAGGATGTGAAGAAGAAGAAGAAGAAGAAGAAGAAGAAGAAGAAGAAGAAGGCCAACCAACGGAGTTGATATATTATTTTCTAAAATGTCGCTATTGTGTGTATATTATCTTTTATTTAGATTCCTAGTTGAGATAAATTCTTTGAAATTGTAGATGTGATAGAGTTAATAGGGCAATATATTTTCTAAAATCATTCTTCTCCCGAACGTCCTAATTTTAAATCAATAATGCAGCGTAAATTTTATCCTGTACATACTTTCATGATCTATACCCTAGCGTTTTCGCACATACTGATGGCGTAGCTATGGGTTCAACTCTCGGTTCTACATAACAAATTTCTGAACGACTTACTTCGAAAGAAATCACTAATATATTGAAAAACCTATGAAATGTTGATGACATAACGAGAATAACAATTATAATGATAGGATATGATAACAATAAAAATAATGAATGATAATCCTAGACGAAATAAAAAATCCGTACAGTTCTGCACTTGCGAAATTAATATTAAAATCTAATTAATTTTATGTTTTAATATTAGGTTGGTGCAAAAACAATGTCGTTTACTCACATAGTAACATATGTGAGAAAACGACATTATCTTTGCACCAACCTAATAGATAATAATAATCTTTTGATGTTTTGGTAGACAATAATAATCGTCCTTTTATTACTTCATTACAGAGAAAACCCCACGAGCATCAATTCTTTTCATTTCAATTATTAAATTGATTATCAACTGAGAATTGAAGATAATCAACAGATACAAACTAACTGCTTCTTCACACGCTTTATATTAGAAACTAACATAGAACAAATGTTCATTTGTTCATAGTAATGTTAATTGTCATCAGCGAGTACTACTGCCGGTTGACGTTTATATAATATTTCTCTTCAAACATTTTTTCGGAAAATAAGTTCCTAAGTCCAGTAGAGATTATCGCTCTTTACAGTAATATGAGGTGGGTTTCCTTTTTAACGTTTTGTTCAAAGTAGTGAGGAAGGTCAATATTATGACATTATTTTTTCTTCGAATTACATTCGCTTTAGATGTTGCTGCTGTTCAAAATCCTCAAGTGATGTGGCTTCTGTTTTCTGGTATAGATCTTTGTTTCTTACTCTTTAGCGCAACTCAACAAAATTCAAAGAAGTGTGGTCCTCGCCAAAGCCCACAATATCTTCTCACGCAAAGTCATTTTTTGACAGTTGATCTTAGACCTTCTATATAATTAATATGTAGATAAAATTGGCTCTAATATATTTTGGAGAAAAAAATCAAACGACAAATCAGAAAGCTAGTATCATTTACATTATTCGGATTGTTATCCTCGTCTACATTACCATATTCACAACGTTTCAGCCATTGTACGCTCCGGCCTTTTTCAGGTGACCAGAAATTAGAACCGAACCCTTTATTACGTCCACCGGAGTAGATTGGTCTAGTTCCACGTGCCATGCCTTTACGGATGTCTCAGTTATTTCCATTTAACTCAACTCTTCAAGTCTTTTGCTTCATCACTGTTGTGACCTGGTATTGAACTCACAACACTTTTGGTTTAGTCACTGGATTTAAGCAACGTCTTTATCCACTGGGCCATGTGTCATTGAGGAAACATTACGAATATGTCAATGAAGATGAGGATAACAGTTCGAATAATGTATATAATGCAAGTAACCATAATACCTCATCTCAGAGATATAGAGGTCGAAACGTTGTGAATATGACAATAAAGATGAGGATAACAGTCCGAATAATGTATATAATGCAAGTAACCATAATACCTCATCTCAGAGATATAGAGGCCGAATCGTTTTGAATATGCCAATGAAGATGAGGATAACAGTCCGAATAATGTATATAATGCAAGTAACCATAATACCTCATCTCAGAGATATAGAGGCCGAAACGTTGTGAATATGACAATGAAGATGAAGATAACAGTTCGAATAATATAAATAATGTAATTAATGATAATACCTCATGTCAGAGATATAGAGGCCGAACCGTTTTGAACATGCCAATGAAGATGAGGATAATAGTCCGAATAATGTAAATAATGCAAGTAATCATAATACCTCATGTCAGAGAAATAGAAGCCGAACTGTTGTGAATATGGCAATGAAGATGAGGATAACAGGCCGAATAATGTAAATAATGCAAGTAACCATAATACCTCATCTCAGAGATATAGAGGTCGAAACGTTGTGAATATGACAATAAAGATGAGGATAACAGTCCGAATAATGTATATAATGCAAGTAACCATAATACCTCATCTCAGAGATATAGAGGCCGAATCGTTTTGAATATGCCAATGAAGATGAGGATAACAGTCCGAATAATGTATATAATGCAAGTAACCATAATACCTCATCTCAGAGATATAGAGGCCGAAACGTTGTGAATATGACAATGAAGATGAAGATAACAGTTCGAATAATATAAATAATGTAATTAATGATAATACCTCATGTCAGAGATATAGAGGCCGAACCGTTTTGAACATGCCAATGAAGATGAGGATAATAGTCCGAATAATGTAAATAATGCAAGTAATCATAATACCTCATCTCAGAGATATAGAGGCCGAAACGTTGTGAATATGGCAATGAAGATGAGGATAACAGTCCGAATAATGTATATAATGCAAGTAACCATAATACCTCATCTCAGAGATATAGAGGCCGAATCGTTTTGAATATGCCAATGAAGATGAGGATAACAGTCCGAATAATGTATATAATGCAAGTAACCATAATACCTCATCTCAGAGATATAGAGGCCGAAACGTTGTGAATATGACAATGAAGATGAAGGTAACAGTTCGAATAATATAAATAATGTAAGTAATCATAATACCTCATGTCAGAGAAATAGAAGCCGAACTGTTGTGAATATGGCAATGAAGATGGGGATAACAGGCCGAATAATGTAAATAATGCATATAGACTGACATTGAAATATGAAAACGTCATTAACTTATTCTTGTAAAACCAGATACATCCTTAATATAAATATAAAGATAAAAGCCACGAAAACAAAACAAAACAAAAAAACAAAAAAACAAAAAAAAACTTGCAGATTCATGTCACCTAATAATTATAATAAATACATAAAGATATTATGAATTGCAAAACTTTGAAACATTTCATCTCCCCACTGACAATGTCACTGGGTATCAAATTCAACATTACGTCAAGAGAAACTATTGATTATGAATTTTCATGCCTTTTGGGATATTGCATCTCCCACATTAATAATCTATTACCAACATTAAATTTCTATAGTGGTCACGCAACTTGCTACGTATCAAAACTAAACGCTGTTTCTACACACATTAATTTTCATAAGAGAAGACAATGACAAGATTTTTAACACTAGACAGGTATGAATAGGCAGCCATCATTGCCGTCGTCGTCATTATAAATCGTCTTTTCAAACGAACTTACCCGCTTCACATCATGATAGATAGGTTCTTGTATTGTAAGTTAGATCAACACGGGAATGGTAAACTTTTTCTCAGCTGACATTTCAGGATGACGAAATTTCTGTTTTTTTTTCTCTATCAACCTTACTGCTACGGTCTACAAAGCCGTATGTGTTTCAAAGCTGTTATATGGCTGCTAATCTTGTAAGCTTCCCATCCATTTCGATAGGCTATAGTCTGGCTAGTTAGGGCAACACAGGAAGAGCGCCGCTTTTCTTAACAGACAGCAGAGGATGAATTCTGCGTATAAAGTCTTTGACGAAGTTTCTCTTAACGCTTTATCAACTATCCTTCTATGGTCTACAAAGCCGTATGTGTTTCCTGAGCAGTTATATGGCTGCGAATCTTGGGTCCTATACCACCGTCATTTTTAAACTACGTGCTTTGCCTACAAATGATCCTTGGGTCACACTGGTAGAAGTTACTGAATATTTAAATTGGGTATAATTCACAACAAAAATCATAACGATGATTGCCGATCACCGGCAATATCGTGTTTGGCATGTCATTCGAGTGTCTGAGAATCAGCGTGACCTGGGTATGACGATAAACTACATCCAGCACCAAGGCCTCTGACCAGGAGATTTTGAGAATCGTGGAATCACCTTTTAATTTCTGCTGTTCCCAGATTCATTCTGACCCTGGGTTGTTGCATCTGTTAGAGTCCCAACTATGGGCAAATAGTTAACCGCCAAACTGGGGTCAAAACTCAATGAAAGTGTAAAAACTTTTCATAATACCGGCAATATATTTGTGTAAATAATTATTATCAGCAATACATTTTTGAAAAAAAAAATATTACCAGTAATACAGTTTAGGAAAAACATATTACCAGTAATACATTTTTGAAAAAAAATTATCAACAATAAAAATCTTATTCGGACTATTGTCCTCATCTTTGTCGCCATATTTATTACAACGTTTCCGCCGTTGTATGCTCCGGCCTTCTTCAGGTGTATGGAATGTCGAACTGAACCTTTTATTTCGCTCACCTCAAGGACATATGGCCCAGTGGATGAAGGCGTTGGTTAGATCCGGTGACAGGATCCAAAGAGTGTGAGTTCAATACCTGTTTAAGGCAGTGGAGAACTTGGAGAGGGGAATTAACAGGAGATAACTGATAACTGACATCCATTAAACATGTCACGTAGAACTACAACAGTCTACCCCAGTGAGCGAAATAAAAGGTTCGGTTTGACATTCCAGACATCTGAAGAAGGCCGGGCGTACAACGGCCGAAACGTTGTAATAAATATCGTGACAAAGATGAGGACAATAGTCCGAATAATGTAAATAGTGTACATAATACCTCATCTCAGAAATATAGATAGATAATAAAAATCTTGTCGGCATCAAGTAAACCACTGAGGTTGATATACCGTAAAACAAACCAAACCAAACTTGAGAACTAACGCTCGCACCGTATTTTTTTTTTTTCTATGAATTGGCGTCAGTCGAAAGGTTGATAGTGGTCAGTATTTCCGATACGGGGCCCCACACTAGAGTCATGCTGAAAACTTCCCGAGTCAATTAGAAAAGTTCGTTCAGTGGTACTATTTAGTGAGGGACGTTTCCTGATTAGTGAGTTCGATCCTCAATGTGTGTCTCATACAAAATCCGACAGGAATAACCCCACCAAAATTGATATATCTTGAGAATCAATCAGTTTGTTCTTATCTGACATATTTTTCTTCATGCATGACTTTGTGTCATTTACACTTCGGCGTCTATATGACTGAGATCAATTGACAACGGAGGTCAGTTTAAATCAGAAAAACCATTGCTCTGATCTTTAAACCAATCTGCCACTCTTTTGTATTAGTGACACTCTGCGTTGTCCTACTGGAAGCGGGAACCCTAGGATCGATGAACCGTAATCATAAACTTAAATTACGGTCTTTCAGGGAAAACACCCTTGGCAGGCTGCGGCATTTAAACTGTTTTTTCATACCGAGGGGTACAAAGAATGTTAAGAAAATATTTCGCATACCACTATACCATCAACAGCAGACTGAAATCTTGATATAAGTCAGTAGTGTTGCTTACGCCCAATTTCGTCACTACCATCCGAATGTCGAAGCAGAAATCGAGACCTACAAATAAGTTTTCCCAGTCGATTAGGTTTACAGGCATATCACATTCAAACATCGGTTCTCGTTTCGATCAACGAAGTTAAGCAATATTGAACCTGCTCATTACTTTTTGGGAATAACAAAAATCTTCAGCTTGGATGTGCTGATGGTGATAACGACTCAGAATTTAAAATCGAATAACAGAGTTCCTATTCCAAACTTGTTTGTTATATTCATTTACTCGCAAATACAAGTTGCAGAGGTATGAATCCACTTCTTCTCCCTCTAGCTATGGTTTAAATAATAGGTTTAATTTGGTTCGGTTTGTTTTACGGCATATGAACCTCAATGAGATATTTAATGCCGATAAGATTTTTACTGCTGGTAATATTTTTCAAAAATGTATTGCTGGTAATAATGTGTTGTTGGAAAAAAGTTTTTTTCAAAATTCATTACTAGTAATAATCTTTACAAAAATGCATTGCTGGTATTAAAACCTATTTTAACACTTTCATAGTGTTTTGGCACCCCCTTTTTGGAGTTAAATAGCTGGGTCCTTAACAGGTTCTACCACCCCGGTCAGTGTGAACCTGGGAACTTATGAGGTTGTTCAGCGCTCATCAAAACCTCCTGGTCTGAGGCCTTGCTGTCAGATGTAGTTTATCATCTTAACCAAGACGCCTCATATGGGATGGTCTTACTCCTCTGCAGTGGTGCAGTCACCGTATTCTGAAGGCCCAGCCGACGGGGCAATTAAATAGTAGGACTTGTGTAGACAAATTATTATCTTCGAAACATTGTTAGAAAACAATATTTTCTGGCATTAAATAATCCGTAAAATGTTAATAAGTTGTTAAAACAAATCATTTAATCAATCCAATCTTCTATTATTTAATTTTTGCTGTCTTTAGCAATTTTAACTATTTATTATTCTTATCTGACAGGTCTGGCATCTGGCACGGTGCCCTGCTGCTGTAGCCCATCTGTTTCAAGTTTCGACGCGCTGTGCTTTTAGAGATACTCTTCTTCGAGTATAGAATCCAAAGGTCAGCAGTGAATATTTCGGAGACAGTAGGAAAGCGTAGTTCAGGTTCGCAGTGGATATCGTGGCAAAGTAGCAGAGCGTAGTACTTCCTTCTGTCATCTTCGCCTGGCAAGTTGGCACTGGTCATTCGGGTAGGATAAACAAAAATGGCCGCCTTTATACACGACGGATACAATGTTCTGCGGCTTCTGATTGGTTAACCTTCTATTGGAGGATTATAAAGGGAGTTAAGTCATTTTGACTCGCTCACTAGTTATATACATGTATGATTGTTTGGTGACGGACGAGTTCTTGTGGTGAATGGGTAAATTGTAATGTATGAATGGGTCGTGAATCTGATTAGCTAGGTATAGGATAGTTAGTTTGGACCAGCCTCTACCCCTCCCCTTTTCGGCCTTGTGCCACAATTATGTATTTTTTATACATAATAAATCTCCTAGTTATATACATGTATGATTGTTTGGTGACGGACGAGTTCTTGTGGTGAATGGGTAAATTGTAATGTATGAATGGGTCGTGAATCTGATTAGCTAGGTATAGGATAGTTAGTTTGGACCAGCCTCTACCCCTCCCCTTTTCGGCCTTGTGCCACAATTATGTATTTTTTATACATAATAAATACCCTAGTTATATACATGTATACACAAAAAACTGTAACATTTCTATCACTATAAATAAACCTGATCATTCTCCTCTGATCGCCTTCGTCAGTAAATGACTTCTGCCCTCCTTATTGTCGGTCGTTGGAGTTTCGTATATATATATATTTTTCTGACTGTTCTATGTAAAACCAAAAGATAGCGGTGTGTGGAAATAAATCAACAACGATTGATATACACATAGTCGTCCATATAGCATGAAGCCGAATGCAAGGCTGTTCGGAAAATAATGTCTGATTTTAGAATAAACCATTTAATTTTGTTCTAATATTTTATTATGATATTCGCAGAAAATATATTCTTCTTTTATGTGATGTGTTCTTTCAGGACGTAGGCGATCATGGCTCTCCAGTTCACCTCTCCCTTGTAGCTTTCAATTTGTTTTTTCCTTTTGCTACTTCTTCAAAACCCTGTTGCGTTACTTTCCCTTGTCTCTTATTCTCTGCCCTGTGAGTATCAGATATAAGTCATTCCTAATGTAATGATTAATGTGCCCACTTTTTTAATTCTGCATAAATCTCTATTAGAATTTAACTTAAAACTTTACTACCCCGCACCTTGAACATGAAAAATGAAGAGATGCATTTACTTTTATTGCATAGGTCTAAGTTTGGTCACAATGCTTCTCAAACGTCTGCCGACATTAACAGAACATGAGGTGAAATATTCATTTGTGCTTGGACAATACGAAGCTGGCTTCTGAAGTTCCGCAGTGGGGATACGGGTCTTGAAGTTCATGGTGGTTAGAGAACGTCCGTCTGTCAATTACAGTCAACATTTGAAGACAAAACCCACTTTAAAGTGTCAGATAAAAATCTCAGCTAATGGGTGTAAACATTTCAACAATATCAAAGAAAATTGGCAAAGAGAAGAAACTCGATTTATGGGTTCCACATGAACTGAGTAAAAGGCAACGATTTCGACGTTTCGTAATGTGTTAGCTTTTGTATCTGGGAAATTCGAATGATCAATTTCTTGATCGAATCGTCCATTTCTTGATCGAATCATGATTTATGATGTGAAATGGATCCTTTCACAATCGTAAACGACCGGGTCAATGGTTTGATCATGATGAACAATCTGAACACTTTACAAAGCCGAAATTGCAGTAACAGAAGATTATGGTGAGTGTCTAGTTGACCAGCATTGGGGTTAGCCATTATAGCTTTGTGGAATCTAATTAGCGCAATCACTGCAAATTTTTACTGCTAGTAACGAGCTGAAATGCTTATTCAGTTAAGGAAAATGCGACCGACACTAACTAATCAACGAGATTTAATTCTTCTTCAGGAAAATGAACACATGCTTCACCGATGGTATCAGGTCATCAAGTTGGGACACGAGACTTTGCTACTTCCGCTATATTCCCCTGTTCTCTTCTCTATTGACCTCCACAGTTCAAGCATCTTTACAATTTGCAAGTCAAAGACATTCCGTTACAAATAAGATTCAGAACGGAATTCAAAGATTTCTTGGCTTACAGACCATTAGAGTTTTATCGAAGCGGCATAAATAAATTTGTAACACAATTATATATATATATATATATATATATATATATATATATATATATATATATATATATATATATATATATATTATGAAATGGACAATTATTTTTAAGATATTTTTTATGTTTATACGTTCTTTTTATAGGTACAAATATTTAAGTAATACTGCTTATTATAAACAGAGAATTTACATAAATGTTTGTATCTATAAAAACAATGTATAACCATAAAGAAGTCATAAAAATAATTGTCTGAATTTGTCCATTTCATAACGTGTGACGTCATTTGTTTACATTTGGATACGCATCAAGCAGATATGAATGTATGCGAGAAAATCATGGAGAATTGTAGTTTAAAAACAGTAAAATCGACCATGCTAACCGAAACTCTCCTCTGTGGCTCAATCGGTAAAAGCACGTCAGGCTATATGAATGCTCCGTATAAGATACAGGTTCAATTCCTGTCGGAGGACGCATATTTTCTATGACAATTTCTCGGACTTTCAGGCCGGTAAATGTCTTTAATACTGTTTATTATAAAAAGGGCATTTACATAAATATTTATATCTATAAAAAGAACGTGTAAACTTATAAAATTCCTTTTTTTTATAAACCTAGAGAGCCATACAAACCTATCAAGGTTTAACCTAAGCGGATCGTCAGGGAAGTCAGCCTTTCCTTGATAGGTTTGTCTGCCTCTCTAGGTTTAACTAGGTCCGGTAAGTAGAGCGGACCTAGTTAAACCTAGAGAGGCAGCTCTACTTACCGTATTGAGCACTTTATTTAGTTATTTTGCTTCCTAGTATCGGTTTTTTTTTCTTTGGGCTTTGGGCTTGCATGCTAGACGATTATTTTCGGCTAACGTATCTGTTCTTGCTTCTTTTTTCTTTTATACCTTTTTTGCCTTTGGTATTGGTTTGATTATTCGCAAATCAAGACACCGAAGATTTTCCGGACGAGTATAAGTTCTTATACTTATATGATTATTACTACTAATAATATATATATATATATATATATATATATATATATATATATATATATATATATATATATATATATATATATATATATATATATTACAGAGAATTTATAAGTAGTAGTAGGTTCATGTAGTAGAACAAAACATTACAACATAGATGTTAAGGGTTCCAATTTTGACTGATTTAATCACAGTTCAAATACATTATTCAGGAATAAATGTTGATTCTAAAATCTGACATTACTTTCCGACCGACCTAATAAAACGTTCTTCTTTGCCATACTAATTCAGCAAGTCATTAAATTGCTGTCACCTTTTTGACTGATGAGATATTTGCAAAACGGAATTATTGTTCTCGTGTACTTAATTAAATTTCTAGCGAGTATATAGACACACACATATACACACACGCGCACACACACAAAATACACGCAAAAAAAGAAGAAATTTAACTTGGAGATTTTGAGAAACATGGAACCAAGTCATAATCGTTATTGTTCTTAGGTCCACCCTGACTTGGGGTGGTGGCACGTGTTAGCGTCTTATCTACTGATAAATAGTGAACCCCTAAACAACACTACATTTTTTTTTATCTCGAGAGCAACTCTCTGCGTCTGCTCGGTCTCACGTTGACTGCTGACCTGAGATGGAACAAATACATTGAGTCAATTGCCTCGTCCACCGCAAGGAAAGTTGGCTCCCTGTGCCGTGCCAGGAAATTTTTCTCCCCGGAATCGATCCTCCAGATCTACAAATCAACAATTCGCCCTTGCATGGAGTATTGCTGCCATATATGGTCTGGTGCCCCTTCTGTTTGCCTCGGGGTTCTTGATAGGCTCATAAGGCGGATATGCAATATAATTCGCCCTGCTCTGGCATCTCGTCTACAGTCACTTACTCACAGACCCGCCGTCGCCTCTCTCTGTCTGTTCTACAAATACTTTCATGGCAATTGCTCCGAGGAGCTGCATTCGCTGATTCCCAGACTTCATGAGTTCAAGCGCCCTACGAGGCTGGCATCCTGCTCTCACTCCTTCACTGTCGATACTCCTAAATGTAGCCGTCTCTTCTACTCCAATAGCTTCATGTCTTGCACCTCTCGCCTGTGGAACTCCCTTCCCTATTCCAGTTTCCCTGAGAGCTATAATCTACAGCTATTCAAATGTAATGTCAATCGACATTTGCCTTGATCTATCCACTACCCTTCTCCGCATCCTTTCTTCTATCACTCCTATCTGATCTTGCTCTAAATTTTCTTTAATCCCTTACGTCCTAGTGGTTTCCCGCCATGCTTGGGGTGAAACGCTTAAAAAAAAAAGGTAAAATTACCAATAATACATTTTATTTTCTACAAAATATATTTATTAAAAAACATTCATTGTAACTGGGAGAATACAAAGTGCCCATGTTGATGTTAATATATGGGGCTGGCCAAAATCTTTGATCGCTTAATAAGTAGAAATCTTACGTAGTAAACCTAACAAACTTTTCGGCCAACACAATTTTAAATGGTGAGAAAGTGAATCACTGCAAATCTTCCAGACGATCGGACAGCAAGCTGGTCGGTAGAAAAATCTTTTGATTTGAGTGAAAAAAGGGAATATTCATGAAGTTATCATCCAGGAAGATCTGATGGTGCCTCCAAGAAGATCCTTCAGGTAAAAGGGAGAAATAGACTGACTAATTGAGTTGATTTTATAACGGCATATCAAATCCTCATGGGTCATTCAATGCCTAAATTTAATTTTCCTGAGAGATATGAAGTAATAAATATATGATATATGTTATTCTGCTTTCACAATTGAATACATGGTAGATGATATTCGGCTTTTGTGCATATACACATTTTTGTAGATATAATTACTAGTGGCAGCGATATGTGTGTCTTATGTCGTAGTTTTGTTTGAAATACATTCAAAGAAATTGAAGAAAATATAGGATATTATACGGACTGATGTCAAGAAAGAGTTTTTCGTGCTGATTGATTGGCTGCTTAATTTTATTTAGCGGCATATCAACACATCTATGGGTTATTTAATGCCGAACTCTAAATATATTTCACGTAATTTTATGATTTTAACTACAGACATGTTGTACATAATTTCATACTTCCAGAGTAAATGTATGTTTTTTTTTAAGATATATAATTTGTAGAACATAAAATGTATTATTAGTAATTTTACTATAAAAATGTACTGTTGATTTTTGTTTGGGGTTCACTAATTTGTTAGTAGCTAGGACGCTAACACGTGCTACCACACCAGGCCAGAGTGAACCTAGTAACAATAAAAATTTAGAGTTGGTTCTACTCTCCTCAAAACCTCCAATCTCCTGATGCGAGGCCCTGCTGCTGGTTGTAGGTTACCGTCACACTCAGGGCGAGGGAGTAATGGAAACGAACCAGAGATCGAAAGAATTGGACTGGCAACATCACTGAGTCGATATAGAGGTATGGCACTGAGGTCATGAAGGGGTTAATATTAAGTATAAGCTGGAAGGCAATGAAGTGGTTCATATAGAAAATAAGCTGGAAGATTGAGAGAGAGTGGAAGACATTTTCATTGGTGATGGGAAGTGAATAGGGGGAGCTATCTGTATTGTCTCGCTTCTACGAGTTGGAACGGTGCACCAAGATCTTATTTTGTGAAACGAATTGATATATTAGGTTGGTGCAAAAACAATGACGTAATAATGTCGTTTTTTGACGTTAAAAAATACGTCAAAAAACGACGTTATTACGTCATTATTTTTGCATCAACCTAATATAATTTTATCCATTCCTTGAGATTCTAAGAAAACAAAAATCGTTAAAGAGGGGAGGGGTAGGTCTAGGTTATATTTCGCAGACGAAAGTTGATTAAGGAATCAGGGTTAGGGGACAAAGAATCTTGGTTGGGATTAATGCAAAAATTGTGGAATAACCGAAATCACAGACCCGTCGGCCCCGCACCGGTTTTCGACCGAAGTGCATATAAGCAGATAGCTTTGAGAGCTCGATAAATTTCGCGATGAATTCCCGCGTCAAGTGTCTCTGGGATCCAAATCAACTGCCATCAGATAACCTGACTCACAAGAACTTTGAATCCAGCTCTTCCAGAATTTTAGACGATGCATAGTGTCACTTTATAGATCGATGTGGAGAGTGTTCATATTTGTTGCGCAAGAAGTACATAAAGCAAATTCAGATTAACCTAACGATTCTTTCGGGGTTTTTTTCTGTTTTTGAAGATATTTCTTCCTTTATTATAGCTTCTGCCAAAGCTCAACGCAGCGCTTCGATTACTACTACAATCGATATTTCATTATTCTCCGATCAAGAACAAAACGTGGGTAGAGTAGGTATGGATTGAAGCGGCCAGCGACCTACAGACACTTTGGATCAGCATCACTATTGAATAGCGCAGGGTTAGCCACTTTTGTACAGTGGTTAAAGCCGGAAGTTAATTCCCATAATGTAGCAGCCATATCAGTATGAAGCCCCTCGGGGGTTAAACACTTTTGCTGCAGTTACTTGATAAAACCACAATGTCAAATTTTGTCCATTTTCAAAACGAGTTGATACTAGTTACGTTTGAAATCTTCTTTCAGCAATTGAATATCAATTTACCTGAAAAAAAAAAAAACAAAAAAAAAAACAAAACAATGCCGTTAAAAATAAGAATAGTTGGAATTAACGCATGCAATCTTTCATAATTCTAGCATCATTCTTTCATAGTCTGAACTTTTTATCTCATCCTCGTAACTATGTTTGCAAAGATGCCATGGCAAGTCAGAGATAATAAAGAAAAGGAATCTATGGAGAGTCATAATCGCTTCTGTTCTGAATTCAAAACCGTGGGGTTGGCGACTAGAAATCAATAAAATATCTGTCCAATGAATCTTTGGCAGTTCACAGTTAATATAAAAATATCTATAGATAATGATGTTCTCCAACGTTCTGATGGGTCATGGCATTTTTAAAATTCTTTTATTTATTCGATAAATCATCACCTGCGATCTCATCAGTAATTGTTTTCTGTCAGGGGATAAATCTTAACTTAATGATTGATCACTTTCATAAAGATATATACATGTATATTAAGCTGTTTTACCATTTTGAGAGAGGAGAAAAATTCTGAAATTACCCTCTTGTACGAAATAGTTTCTGAGCAGTGATTGGATAGATGGCGAATTGACTCTTTGATGCCGTAGCTAACAGATGTCTGATTCTATCAATCACAATAAAATGGTAATTTCGTACATCCTTATTAAATGATATGTATATAGAGGGTGCGATGAGTAAATTGTCGCCATTTTATATTTTAATTTTGGGCATACGCGTTGTTTGTTTTTGAATTAGTCGACTGCACAGTATAGTAGGGTCATTTGGGAACCAGCTAAATTTTCCCCCGCCAGAAATTTGGGAACGTCATGCTGTACTGCTTTGCATTCGCAATGTTTGGGTTTCAATATGCAGTGAGCATCATGGTGTTTGGAATGGTCATTGGGGATGGTGACGTTATGCCTCTATTCCTTTTCCCACAGGGCCTCGGACTCAACACAAAGCCTACATCCAGTGCTTCGGGAGGTAGTGCTGCCCTGGGTAAAGAAGGTGGCTGCTGCAAGACCCTATGTCTGGCAACAGGACTCTGCATTATTTATTGAACAATATATTTTCACTCGGTTTGATTTTCTGGAAAGAGGGAGTTATCGTTCCTTAATTTCGCCCGAATTTGCTCATCTCTGCTGTTGATATTAAAATGTCACTAACTTGCTTAGGTATTGAAATTTACAAGCCATATTTTTTTGTGGGGGGGAGGGGCTATTAGAGCTTGGTCGCATCAGAGATCTGCTTCCTGGTTTGGGAAAATTATATATTCACAGACTCATTAATGGCAAAATAATCAGCATTAATTTAACGAGCTATTTTCTAATAGCTTCCACCTGTATGTAGCCCAGGATCCAATCGAGGTAGAGTGTCACATTAATAGGCAAAGTGCGCATATAGGAGGGTAAGATAACCTTTAACACCGTCCTTGAACAGGTTAAGATTGTAGTGACCGGGGAAACATCCTCTTGGGAGTCAGTTCCATGGAGCAGTGGTTCGCGGGAAGAAGCTATTCGAGTGGAACTTACTTCTTACCGATGGAATAGGGAGGGAATGTGGGTGATTTGATACTTTGTAAGTGGCATGGCGTGTCCTTGCCGTGAAATGTCAAACTGGCGGAACCAGGGAATGTAGTTCGTCCTAGCCCTTTCCGTGGAAATACCGATAGAGCAGCATGTGGGGTGTTTTGGCCTGATCTGCCGGTAGAGCAGCGAAGGACATGCCACATCTCACCTCTGAGAGAGAGGTTGGAGTGTGGACAATAATTCATCACCCACAAGGGCTTGGAGACGCTTTTGAAGTTTATCTAGACTGGAAAGTGAGCACTGGGTAGTTTTCCATCAGTTACGAGATTTTAATTATGACGCGACATGCCAGGTACGAACACTCGGTTCCTCCTCATTCAATTCGTATTCCATTGGTAAAGAAGAAGTTCCAGTCAAAAAGATTTTTCTCAAAGTAGAATAATTCGTCACTCACAAGGACTCGGAGACATTTTTGGACTCTATCAAGGCTGGAGAGTGAGGTCTGGGCAGCTCCCGCCCAAATATGACGACAGTATTTCATTTTCTGGATCTTGTAAAGTTGGATCAAATTGCGCAAAAGATGGTACGAACCTTGATCATCAATGTCCTAAACTATCGTCTAAATTTTGTGGAAGCCACACCTCAAAGCGGCTAACATAAACAGAATAATGCAGATGGTTTATAATATTAAATCTTTATGGATATTTGCTTTCGTCCGCATCGTATAACATCGAATATACTTGCGTGTGATTCTTGAGTGAATTGCTTTTTGCCTCAGCGACTCTAACTGAAGGTCGAGCATTGTTCATTAAAACTTTAACACAAATCAATCTTGACTCGTTTCATAATTCACAGTCGCATTCCGGTAATTTACACAAAATTGGTTTTGTCTTCATTATTTTTTTTCTTACAATTCAAAAGGCTTATTGTCTTCTCCCAATAAGCAAAAACAAGTTTTTGATAATTTTTAAACTTACGCTGATTTGACAGCTGTCACAATAGAATATAATACGATTATTTTGAGAAAACTTCATTTAAAATTACGCTTAATCAGATTTTATAATGAAAATGATTTTAAGTAAGATTTTAATCATCCAACCAATGCTAGTAAAATTTCCAGTAATTACTTAAATAATAAACACAAGTGTAATGCTGGTATGATCTTTGTTTTTATTAAAATATTTCTAATAACGAAACTGGTGTTGGATAGGCGGTAAGTCTAATGGGTATTGGAAAAGTGGAATCTGCTAGCCGACTTCAAATTCTAGGTTCGATTTAATTGCTAAGTGCAACCGTAAATTCTATTGTAATAATGTATTAAAATCTTCTGCGCAATTCTCTTCGGGCTTCTTGCTTTCCTGTCAACTGTGTTCATCAAAATATAAAAGAAGAATTCTTTTTGTGCATCCGACTCAGTAAAGTTTTATGTTTCTTTCACTCTCAATAACCCACAAGCGTCTTAGTGGCTCTATTGCCTTGTTTTACGCGAAACGATAAAAAAATATTATTCTGCGTTTACTTACGCAGGAATTCTCATAGAGAAAGCATGAATCTCCCCACAATTATAGGTTAAATAGCAAAGTAAACTTTTTTAAATAAAGTTAGCACATAGTCTTACAGAAGGAATACCATAAACTTCCAACAATGAAGAAATAAAAGGAAAGTACTCTGTTATCTTTCCCAAAATGCCATATAATGCATCGATAGTAAAGAAAAGAAAATTGTGAAGAGCCATGATCGCCTAAGACCTGAAAGAAAAAAAGGCTACTTTGAACTGCTAAAAAATAAGGAAAATGAAACTTGTCCGCTATCTTTCCAAAGAAACTAGAAAGGTTCGTAATAATAAAGAGGCAGAAGCTGTGTAAAGCAGTGGCTACACTGATTTCAAAATCATGAAGAAGACAAAGAGAAGTTATTGAAATTCACAATTATTAAAGAAAGAGGAAAATGTGGAGAGTCATAATTATTTACTTCCTCACTTCGTTAATTTACATATGTTTAATACGGTCCGTCAAAAATGTGTAAATGTTCTTTTCATTTTTTGTTTGGAAGTAAAGTCTGATGATCCGCAGTCCTTTTAAAAAGGCTGTGGTGAAATAATTTATTACATGGAAACTTAAAGTGGTGTGTTTTTATTTAAATTATTTGCTCTGGATTTACATTGACCTCTCTGGATTTTATCCTCCTTAGGTTTACCCATACGCATTACCTAGTTTTTCATAAACTATATATATATATATATATATTCGGTTTTGAGGTTGATTGTTGTAGTTTATTCTAACTATTATTTTGGCGGGAACAGTTTTTAATTTGTGTTTATTTGGGTTAATTATCTTTATTTGTTTTTTTCTAACGGTAACTTTATCGGAATTGGTTTGTTTATTTGTTTACTTGGATGAATTTAGGTCAATTTATTTTGCTTGTATATTTTCTCTTTTCTGTTTTCGATTTTTAAGTAACGTAGTATTTATTTTTTATTTTTATTTCTATTTTTTATCGTTATATAGCAGTTATAGCTATTTTATTTATTTTTTTATTATTTTTTTTTTTTTTAGGTCTAACTAATATTTTGGTCATAATGGTTTGCTAATTTATTTATTACTTACTTTATTTATTTGGGTTCGTTTGTTTTTTGGGGTTTTTTTTTGTTTTGTTATTATTATTATTATTCTATTTTGTCTATTCTAACAGGTGTGATTTGGTAATTTGTTTGAATTAATTAATTTTTCTTATTTTTATTGTTATTTTGCTTATTTCTTTATTTATTTGTTTTTATTTTATTTTTTCCGTTTTCAATTTTTAATTAACGTAATAAAAATTTGTTTTCATGTCTGCATTTTGTTATGAGCTCGGATCTTTTATTTAATAATTTGTTTTGGTCTAGGAAATTAATGCATTGTACTGTTCGCATATTTACTATTTGTGAAACATCTTTCACAAATAGTAAATATGCGAACAGTACAATGCTTTCGAAATATATCTGGGAAATTAAAATCAAAACGCACATCACACCAAAAATATCTTGGAAGATAAAGAAAAGATCATCAGCCTACAACAACCAATCAAAAACTTGCAAACTTTGCTTGGAGGAAAAATAGCTATCATTACTATAAAAAATAAAAAATAAAATAGCTATAACTGCTATATAACGATAATAAAATAAAAATAAAAAATAGAAATAAAAAATAAATACTACGTTACTTAAAAATCGAAAACCGAAAAGAGAATATATGCAAGCAAAATAAATTGACCTAAATTCATCCAAGTAAATAAATAAACAAACCAATCCCGATAAAGTTACCGTTAGAAAAAACAAATAAAGATAATCAACCCAAATAAACACAAATTAAAAACTGTTCCCGCCAAAATAATAGTTAGAATAAACTACAACAATCAACCTCAAAACCGAACAAATACCTTTAATTAAATTCTCAGGCCAAAACAAAACTATTAAATAAGTGATATAAACAAATTTTTACTACGTTAATAAAAACACCGATTAAATAAATATATAAGAAACAAAAAATAAAAATAAAAAAGAAGCAAAATAATTTAACCCAAATAAATAAACAAACGACTTCCGGTAAAGTAACCGCCATAATAGACTACCCACAATGCACCACTGACCCGTATATATATAAATAGCTGAGAAAAATAACAGCACACGTGGACTGACGATTGCATATAGCATGAAACAGACTGTCGCCTCTAAGTGTTGACTTCTATGTTCACTTTTATATTTACAAACACTCTATCTCTGATATTGAGCACTTTATTCCATAAATATAGCACACCTTAAGACTATATTTCTTTATATATATATATATATATATATATATATATATATATATATATTTCTGAGATGAGGTATTATGTACATTCTTTAAATTATTCGGACTATTGTCCTCATCTTTGTCACCATATTTATTACGGCCGGTGTACGCTCCGGCCTTCTTCAAGAACACATGTTACAGTGGATAATGGCGTTCGTTAGAATCAGTAACAGGTCTCAAAGAGTGTGAGTTCAATACCCGGTTAAGGCAGTGGAGAACTTGGAGAAAAGAATTAACAGGATATAACTGATAATTGACATCCATTAAAACATGGCACGTGGAACTAGAACAGTCTAAACCAGTGAGCAAAATAAAGGGTTCAGTTCGACATTCCAACCACCTGAAGAAGACCAGGGCGTACAGCGGCCGAAACGTTGTAATAAATATGGCGATAGAGATGAGGACAATTGTCCGAATAATGTAAAAAGTATATATATATATATATATATATATATATATATATATATATATATATATATATATCTTCAATAAAAAGGCTTAAACACTAATATTCCATGGTCATAATTTATTCCATTGGAATCGTAAATACGATCCAATTCATCAGGTTTTTCTTTTTGAATTTGTAGGTCTGATGAATTAGATCGTATTTACGATTCCAGTAGAATAAATTATGACCATGGAATATTAGTGTTTAAGCCTTTTTTATTATATCCTTACTCTGTCCTGGACATTGAGTTCTACCTGAATTCTATCCTCTTGGAATTATTTTTATACATATTTATATGTTTGTGTAAGTATGTATGTATGTATGTATGTATGTATATTTATTTATATATTTTAGATATATTTTTGCATATGTATATGTATATTTATCACTAATATTATCTATCTATCTATCTATCTATCTATATATATATATATATATATATATATATTTATATATATATATATATACATACATATATATATATATATATATATATATATATATATATATATATATATAAAGTTGTTATTAATATATTTTCATTTCTTTGTGGATACACGTGTATAAGTAGTGTTCTTTTAAACATTGTATTGCGTCTCCTGGCCAGAGAATTTGAGAGACTTAATAAATAAAATTGTGCACTCCGGCAGGGTTCGAAACTGTCCCGCTCTTTGTAGATCATTCGACAACAACAAGTGCCACTATCGAATAATGTTCAATTAATCTTTGTTCAGATAATCTCGAAAGCAGGCATTTACCGATTTCTTCCTGTTTTTCTTTCGTAAACGAAACGGAAACAAACTAAATTCTAAGGAATAAATTATTTTTATTTTTAATCTGATATTATTTCTTATTATTGTAAAATTTATTTTAGTAAATACCCGTGTTCGAACAGACGCCCTGCTTTTTGTTTTGTATTGTTTTTTGTTGTTTTTTTCTTAAACATTGTGAATCCCGTTTACTGATTTGCACATTCGATAAACTTAATAATGGAAAACATACTCTCCGTGTAATTGATATTTAAAAAGGTAATCGAAATTATCTGGGCTGTCACGCTCTCTGTCACCGAGACTTATAAAGCGTGCCGAATCAGAAAATGATTTCCCCTAGAAAGTGGGGACGCCGTGTCGAATATTGCCGGAGGACATGTTTTACATAATATTTAGAATGAAAAGAAATAATGGTAGATTAGAACTAAAATCTATTAATTACTTTAAAAATTTCTGATTTATAAAGATTGCTCGGGATCAAAAGAAAGACATAACTTCAAAACAGAATTAAAATATTGCAATATAAGTTATTTGGTCATGAGAACAAAAACAGTGGAAATTGCTAAAGACTGATGCAGTCATTGCAGAACAATCAAGAAAGAAATTGAAAAAGAAATTTTAAAGAAAAGAAAAAAATGTTTTTTTCTTAAAAAACTGAAAATGTTTAAGAGCTTTAAATTAACTACAAAAGGTTTATAAAAAAAAACCCCAAAAAACAAATCAATCATACCTCCTACTTCAAGGATTTTTCTGTGGGTATCCATGACTTCCTTTTTGTAACACTGTGAATCACATCTGCTGATCTACACATTCGTGAGTCTTAATCAAGAAAACATTTAATTAAGATTGTTAATCACCTGGTAATGACGAATGTTCCTGCTACTTTTATAAATGATGATTACTTTTTCTATTATTAGTTAAGATAATCAATTTTTTGTACCGGTTAATACTAATAATAATAATAATAATAATAATAATAATATTAATAATAATAATAATAATAATAATTCATGGCTTCTGATTTTAATTGGTTTGGTTGGATGTAGTAACATGTTTGCTCTTAGTGAATTAAGTACCACACATTTTCCTCTTTTTGCAAACACATAACCTTGAATCAAACCATACGGCGCCGATATTTGTTTTCTCTGTTTTACAGAAGAACGTAAAGATGTCATTATTAAATGATCAATCTTTTTCACTTACGTATTCCAAATAAAACCATGGTAAAATGTTGGCACAAAATGTAAAAAGAAAACTAAAACAATAATAATAATAATAATAATAATAATAATAATAATAATAATAATAATAATAATAATAATTCATAGCTTCTGATCTTAATTGGTTTGGTTGGATGCAGAAACATGTTTCGTGTTAGTGAATTAAAACGTACTGCAGTAAACATGCCATTCAGTATCACTCATTTGTTTGTCAGTTGCCTGATTTTAACCTCATCAATTGACGCACTGTGTTCATGAGCAAAAGTAGAAGAGGAATTTCATGTGTGTGTGTTGAGAGTTTTTTCTAATTCATTTTGACGTATAATAATAATAATAATAATAATAATAATAATAATAATAATAATAATAATAATAATAATAATAGACTAATTGAAGGGATTCCTGGAAGTCCATGCCTCAAGGAGATACAAAAAAAAATTCTGACAAGTACAGCCCACACTTTACGGAGGGCTTTATCTATGTAATTTCTTTTTTTTTTCTTTTTTTTTTCTTTTTTTTTTTTTGTCAGTGGAAAGTGTCATGATGCCATTTCTAACCTTAGGTCCCTGGGCGGGACCCGAAAAGAAATGTGTAAACGCCAGAAATCAAAGAAAATAAAAAAATATTAATAATAATAATAATAATAATAATAATAATAATAAACAAAATGATCGACGTAACACTTCTAATAACAAAAATGTTTCATTTATGTATGTTTCTCATCAGAAAAATGAAAGAAAAGATGGCCACAACTATGATCTCTGACACAACAGAGTGACAATGAGAACTTGCGAAACATTTTACCACGGACGATTTTAATTTCGGCGAACATCTTAAAGCACGTGTTCTGAAAATATATTCAGAATCTGGCGACCTTTGAACTCTTCAAATGAATGAATATAATAAGATGCCACCCGGGGTGATGTATAAAAATGAGAGTTCCCTAAGATTTATACTTTCTTTTCTTCTTTCTTTTTATGTGCCATGTCCTTTCAGGACGTAGGCAATTATGGCTCTCCAGCTCCCTCTATCCCTTGCAGCTCTCAACAACCTCCTTCTCTCTGCTCCTTCCAACATCCACGTGCTTAAGTCCGACAGGCATCTCACGTGTTTTCCCTTGTTTTCTCGTTCCCTCTATTCGACCCGCGAGTATCAGATTCTCCATGCCCTACTTCCTCATTAAGTGTCTCAGACTACAGCTGCCTCTTCCTGATATTAAGTATAAGCCTCCTACTTTTTTGTAACCTCTCAAAGATCTCATCGTTACTCACACACTCGGTCCATGATATCTTTAGCATCCTTCTGTAGAACCATATCTCTGCTGCCTCGAGGCTCTTCTACTTCTAACTAATCAACTAACAGAAAGTTTTAAGTTGAGAATATCCCTATCATGTTACTCGCATTTGAGTTGCGTCCATTCATGTTTCATACATTTTATCACATTGATTACAATTACAACCGTTTTTCAAGACAAGAAACGTTGTTGTTTTTTATAATTTCTAAACATAACTTGAAGGAGACAGACATACTGTTGAAATATTGTTAAACACTGTATCTATTCTATTTATTTACTTTTCAGTTACGTCGAGTCTGGTCTCTGGTATTTTTTTTTACTAAAAAAAATGTATTTTTATACTTTCACAGTGGTTTGCTTTGTTTTAGGGATTCACTATTTGCCCATAGATGGGTCCCTAACTAGTGCTGCCACCCCGGACCAGGGTGGACATGGGAATAACAGCAATTATGATGTTGTTCCCCTCTCCTCAAAATCTTCAACTCCCCGATCAGATTCCTTGATGCCGGATGTAGTTTATATTTATAGCCTGTACACCGAGGGCACTGAGAAAAATATCATCAGAAAACTAATAATTAAAATATTTGCGTAATAATAAATTTAACGTGACTTAATACTTTCTAAATATATATATTTTTTTGAATTTAAACTGATTTTACTTTTAAATTACGAAGGAATAAATTACCTTCCAGAAATCGTTTACAAAATGTCTGATATCTGTGTTTGAGACTGTCTTGATTTTCATATTTTTTTATAAATTATTTTTAAATGGGCCAATAAACTATGTCGTAATGAAACTGAAAAGCATGAACTTGAAATGATGCTGCTTTTTTAATCATTTGGTAGAGATTGAACCCGATGTTACTCAGTTGCTTTCAGTTCGCCAGTGCCGACATGATGAAAACGGTAGACAATATGGAAATCATTAACCTACAGAGGCATCGGCTAATTATGACTTTTCCCACATTTTTACTGTTTTCTTTCATTTCTTTTCAATTTCCATTGTAAATGTTCTTTTTTTTTTTTTTTTTTGGCATAATAATAATAAACATCCTTGAAGGAGCGTGTAAATACACAACGCGATAAAATGTATGAAACATGGATGGAATGCAACTCAAATGCGAGTAACATGATAGGAACATTCTCATCTTAAAATTTTCTGTTACTTGATTAGTTAGAAATAGAAAAGACTCGAGGTGGCAGAGATGTGGTTCTACAGAAAGATGCTAAGGATATCATGAACCGAGCGTGTGAGGAACGATGAGAGTTTGCAACAAGTAGGAGGCTTATACTTAATATCAGGAAGAGGCATAAAACAACAGAAACTATAAAATGGTATACTAATATAAAAAGGAAAAATGATCCAATTAAATATTTATGAATTTTACCCATCCATCACTGACAATCTGCTAATGACTACCTTAAATTTAGCAATAAATTACTGTCCTGTTATT
>OZ010598.1:85514622-85699622 GCA_963932145.1 Acanthosepion lycidas | reverse complement strand
GCCCATCTGTATTCCAAAATTGTGTATTTTATTTTAACTGGACTCATCACAATTCTACATTAAAATGAAAATGCACTGACGCGGTGAAGTGAAATTATTATCATCGTACCCCTTTAAAGTAGAATTCTTTCATCGGGGTTTTAAGAAAGTTACATTCTTCCTTTGCTTTGATAATTTTTTTTTTTTTAATTCTTGTATTTCTTTCTTTATTGTATTTTGTTAATATAATACCCTTTAAAAATTGCTACAATTAGTAAAAATTTTTGAGGGGCCAAGCCCCCATTCCTGGAATGCTACAGTCCTGAGAATGTAACTTGGAAAAGGCCTTGCCTTAACCCCCGCCAACTTGTTTTTACCTAAGTGCTCCTAATAGTCGGATCAGTCATCGTCGGTCATGGATTATCCTATAAAAATTATGCTTGTCCATCCCTTCATTAATTTACACTACTTGGTTACAGTGAAAGAAAGAAAGAAAGAAAGAAACAAACAAACAAACAAACAAACAAAGACGCAAGAAAGAAAGAAGAAAGAAAAAAGAAAGAAACAAAGAAAGAAAGAAAGAAACAAACAAACAAAGACGCAAGAAAGAAAGAAGAAAGAAAAAAAGAAAAAAGAAAGAAAGGAAGAAAAAAGAAAGAAGGAAGGAAACAAACAAACAAAGACGCAAGAAAGAAAGAAGAAAGATAAAAGTAAGAAAAAAGAAAGAAAGGAAGGAAAAAGAAAGAAAGAAAGAAAGAAAGAAAGAAACAAACAAAGACGCAAGAAGGAAAGAAGAAAGAAAAAAGAAAGAAAGAAAGAAACAAACAAACAAAGAAGAAAGAAAAAAGAAAGAAAAAAGAAAAGAAGAAAAAAGAAAGAAACAAACAAACAAACAAACAAACAAAGACGCAAGAAAGACGCAAGAAAGAAAAAAGAAAGAAAGGAAGAAAAAAGAAAGAAAGAAAGAAAGAAAGAAAGAAAGAAAAAGTGGAGATAGAAATGTTTAACGTCTCCTGCCAATAAATAATGGACGATTCTGTTTTGATTGTGTGGAAAAAAACAAAATACATTATGGTGATTTTTTTAGTGTGACACAAATGTATGAAACATCCATCGAGGATCGAAATCACTGATTAGTCGTAATTGTTCTAACGAAAGAAACTTGCAAGCTATTACATGACGCCGTGGTGAAAACAAGAGACAATATGTAGCGGTAACAAAACGCAGAATGAGCTGCCTATCACCATTGATAACGGTACCGGTCCACGTCGGTCAAAGAGACAACGTCCAGTGTGATGTCATTATAAAAAGAAAAGAAATGGCTATCCAACCAGAACAGAGCCGACACGAACCCCGGGACGCCCGAGTATGATGAAATGAAATATCTACATGCTCCCCACGCACTACGAAATAATCAGAAAATGAGTTGAGAGGTGTTAATTATGCAAATGTTCGTTTTCATAAACCGCTAATGTTTTGGGCTAAATAAAACTAGCATATTTTAGAAAAAGAATGAGGGGGGGAGTAGGCGAAGAAGAGGAGGAGGAGGAAGATGATGATGAAAGAGTGGAAGGAGGAGAAGAATATGATGAAGGAGGGGAAGGAGAAGGAGAAGAAGGAGGAGGAGGCGGAGAGGTAGGAGTAGGAGTAGGCGACGAGCAAGGGTAGTACTAACAGTGGTAAAGAAGAAGAAGAAGAAGAAGAAGAAGAAGAAGAAGAAACAATCAAAAGGAATAGTAAGGAAAATCATCACATTATCAGAGACGCTACTTGGTTTCAGTAATAAAAAGGAAGATAGAAGTGTTTCACATCTGTTTTAGTAAAACGGAAAACGTTGTCAATTTCAAATCTTTCATTTATACTCACTTAAAATATCGAGAATCATTCATATTGATGATTTTTAAGTTCAAATCTTTAACGATGCGAAAGGAATACTTCATTCTCGTAGACCTCCCCATAAGCTTATTCAATCACAAACTTAAGAATTAAGATTCATCAGAAAATGAAAATAGTAAATCCGTAAAATTTTCACGGGTCTTTCTAGCTTTTTTTTTTATAATTATAATAAGAAAAATTAATTCAAGAGATTAGTTTATGTTCGGCTACATGCAAATTAGCTGTTTATTTTATTTATATCTTTTTTCTGTTAAATACGAAGTGTGATTGAAAAGTAACGACAATGATGCTATAAGAAGAAAACCACGACGTAGCAAAGTCTTCAAAAGTTGTCCTCTTCTATAGGCACACCCTTTATACAGCGTCGTTTCCATAGATAGAAGTATTCTTGGAACACATTTTTTAACAGAAAACATTCTCTTGAATTTAGTCGACGTCTTGAAATCCTGTTCGCTTCAAGTGGGATTCAATTTTTAGCAAGAGGAAAAGGTTGCAAGGGACGAGATCTATGAAAAACGGTGGTTGTCGAACCTGGGAAATGTTGTGCATGGACAAAAAAACTACTGCACAAGCTGCGTTGCATGAGCAGTTACTTTGTCATGGTATTGCCTCTCACCGGACACATGCAATTAAGTCCTTTTCCGACGAACAGCATGCCGAAAACGTCACCGTAGTACTCCTTGTTTACTCTCTGACCAGGTTCTTGATAAAATCCAGAGACGAATATGCAATGTAATTGGCCCTGATCTGGCATCACATCTGCAGTCGCTCTCTCACAAATGTGGCGTCGCCTCCCTCTGTCTTTTTTACAAATATTTTCATGATAACTGCTACGATGAGCCGCTTTCGCTGGTTCCCAGACTTCATGAATTTAAGCGTTTTACTAGGCTGTCATCTCGCTCTCACCCTTTCTATGTCGAAACTGTTAAATTTAGCCGTCTCCTCTACTCCAGTAGCTTCATGTCTTGTACTTCTCACCTGTGGAACTCCTTCCCTTTTTCCTGTTTCCCTGATAGCTATAATCTCTAACTATTCAAATGTAATGTCCCCAGATGCCTTGATCTACCCCTATCTTACTCTTCATCCTTCCTCTATCACTCCTATTTGCTCTCGCTCCAACTAACTGTAACCCCTTCTAACTCCCTGCGTGCTAGTGGCTTCCCGCTTTTAAAAAAAATAAATTGTTGCATTTGTTTAATTTGATATCTCTAATTTTTAATTTGAATGTTGGGCAGTTCCTTTTAGCGTTACCAGTGAAAATAGATAAATCTACTGGTTTCTGCACACTTGACATTTAAGGTTACAAAGCCTAAGAGATAAAAACATAGTCATACACATGGAGTATGATATAGACATATATTTCAGATTTCAAATTTAAGGGATAGTTTCTTCGTAATATGTGATAATATGGTATCATTGCTACAGTAGTACAATCGTTTAACAAAAAACAAATATTTTTTCTTGGGTGTCGTCTGCGCAACACAACTCGAGATGATCAAACGCGACCCAAGTCACAAAATTTACTCTACACCAGAGTTTTGGGGTAAGTTATTATATATTATACAATATTATAGTGGCTGGCCATTCGTATCTCAGGATGGCCGTCGACTGGGCCGGCTAGCTAATTCCCATTGCAGACAAATGTTCAACACTCACAGAGACCACCTGTGATTTATACTGCAACTATGATGAGTGGACCTTACAGTTTCTGCGAGAGAGTGCGTTATATAGCGTGGTCAACAGTCTGAACAAGACTAGAACTCTTAAACGGCCACGATGGCTTGTGACTCCATCTACCCAACTTCACAAGGCTTTCCAAAGGTGCCGAACGCTGGGATCGCCTCCTTCTACTCTTTAAGACCGATAGCATCAAGAAGTTACCTTCCTGGTGAGATTCGACCCTGGTAAGACTCGAACTCAGGTCTCCTGGTCAGAAACGTTCTAAACACGTGCCCACATACAATATTATACAGAGAACGTTATTAGCAATATTATACATTGTTATATAATGTTTATCCATATTATACAGTATTGTACAGGAAAAATTCTACATATTATACAGAATTATACAAGGAAAGTTATTTTACGCATTATAGAGAATTAAGCAGGGAAAGTTATTATATATACATTACACATTATAGAGAATTAGGCAGGGAAAGTTATATATATGTTATACATATTATATAGTATTATGCAGGGAAAATTATTATTTAGAGATGGATTTCTCACAATACATTCAACGTTGTTTTATCACAGTGCATCTATTAACAAGAAGCGCCTACGCTGCGCAAGGATATTATTACCACCGTATAATTCTAAATTATTTACTGCGTATGTTACGCTCTGCCAATGACTATTGAATAATTGACTCTTCAGTTTTGATTGGTTTCAGTTTTATTTAGAGATAATGTTTGGTCTCAATGCCTAAAAGAAATAAACAAAGAAAGAAAAAAGGAACAAAAAGAAATGATAGGTTGGGGAGATAATGCTCTTATGTGTTTAACGTCTGCTTCAGTGAAATTAAAAGCTTATAAATTCCAGATCTGTTTATTTGTACCATCTGACTTATTTACCTAATGACTTGCGCTCATATTTATTATTGTTATTGTATTATTTTGTTAAAGTATATTTAGAGATTCTTGATAGAACCCAAAGAAAAATCTGCAATGTTATTGGTCCTGACCTGGCATCTCAGCTTCCGTCCACTTCTCACCGCCATAATGTAGTATCCCTGTGCCTTTTCTATAAATATTTTAATGTTAATTGTTCTGATGAACATTCCGCTCAAGACATTATGAACTCAAGCGCAGTCCTAGATTGACAGAAAGGTCTCATCATTTTAGAGTTGAAATGGTAGGTTCTATGCTAAAATTTTCTTCACTCGCACTTCTTCCTTGGGGAATTCTATTCCGGTATTTTCATTGCCAGTCAACTTTGATCTTCAAAAAATTTAGTGTAATATCAATCGTTATCTTCCGTCTTCTTAATTCTTGTTCTTTAATAGTTATCGCTCCTTAATAGTGTTTTTTCCTATTCCCTAACACGCCTTGCGTCTTAGTGACTTTATTGCCTTGCTTGAAGTGAAATGATAAAAAAAAAGTTCCTATTATGAAACTAACTTTTTTATTCGTTAATTATGCCTTTTTTGTGGTCGATCTATTTTTAATCGGTCTGTATTGTTGATGAAATGTTTTTTTCCCCCCCAGTTTTATTATCTCTTCTGCAAAGTGGAAATACTTTTATTGTAGTTAGATTTTAGATCTGATAGAACTGATGGAATTGGGTTTTGGGAAAATACATTATAATCTCTTCTTTAATTTTAACAACGCCAGCCTTATCACAAAAGACCATAACTCTTTAAAGAGAAAATATGAAAATATTTTTATAGCAACATTACCAACCATTAACACACGTTTTAAAAAATACATGATCCGAAGTTCTTTGGTATTTTTGTTTTTATTTTTAACAAACAGTGCTTGATACACGAGTAGAGCTCAGATTATAATTATTATAATTATTTTTTAAATATGATTTCATCGCGACACAGAAATTACTATGTCTCGAAGCTGATCAGCTGTATTTAAGTTTAATTCCAGTATTAAACCTTAACCGCTGGGTGGCAGTTTCATCCTTTTCAAAATATCCTGCAGCGTCTGACTAACCTTTACTTACGATTAACATCTAACTTTTACGCACTTTATCGATGAGAATCTTTGACGCACATATTTAAATATTATCTGCTAATTTATTACACGTGACACATATCTAACCAATAAGAAATAGCCAAACACAACATACTATCAATCTGCGTGTCTTTGTTTTTTAACATTTTTATCATTTCTATCTTGATTTCCGAGGATGCTTTAATAGAGTGAAACATGTTAGATTAGGATGTGTTTCCTACTTGTTCTTTATTTTATCAATCAAATTTCTACGTGATTATCAAAAGAATGTTAGGTTTAGGATTAGTTGATAAGTTACACTGGGTTAAATATAGAAAGACGAGTTTTCCAGGGCCGAAGAATCTGATTTCTATTAACCGGTGTATTTGATCGCAGTTATTTGCTCATACCCACTGTGGTTGAAGAGAAAAATAAAAATTCACCTTCTGTCAACCAGCTACAGATTTCAGCTTTTAATAGAAATGTCACCCTTATTAAGATCACATAGTGAAACTCTATAACAGCAAGAGTTTTTTTTTTTCCATTGTAGGGAGTTTTTTTTTTATTTTTTTTTTTTATCTGTGCCTGGCGAACTTTTGACATTCGGGATTAAAACAACTCAGGATTGCCGAGAGAGTAATGCAGAGAGGGGAAGAGGAGAAAAAAGAAGACGTAATTTATACCAAACACACAGATGAAAAAAGTCAGGATATCAGCCGAACACGCTACCATGGTTTCACCCAAGATACCGAAAGTTTGAAACCAAAGTAGCGTGATCGGCTGATCTCCAAATGTTGTCCAAATTTCAAAGCACTGCATATTAAATTTTTCTTTCCTTTTCTTTTTTTCTTTTTTTTATACGGGTATTGAGCACTTTTTAATACTACTGTTTCCGGGTATATTTCGATAAGTTTATTACTTCAACCATTAACGCTGGACATTTGAGGGAGAGGGTTAAATTGGCATGCCATTTGTCCGTACAGGAGTGCACGATAACGGTTAACCCTAGTCTTGCACAGATGAAGAATTTAGAGATCAGGTAAATATCCTGTTGTGATTCCGTTCCACAGGACAGTCGTTCGCGGGAAGATGCTGTTCAAGTAGATCTTACTTCTCCCCGATGGGATACGGAGGAAATGTGTCTGGTCTGCCAAAATTTAAGTGGCATGGCGTGCGCTTGCCCTGAAGGTTTGATTTGGCGGGACCAGGGTGTGTAGTTCGTCCGGGTACTTTCCGTGGAAGTAACGGTAAAGCAGTGAGAGGTTTGTCACATACCGCCTGTGGGAGAGAGGCTGAATGGTGGAGAATAATTCGTCATCCACTTTGGCTCCAAGACGCTTTTTGACTGTATCAAAGCTGGAGAGTGAAGTCTGTTCAACTCCGCCCAAATATGAAAAACTGTACTCCATATTTGGCCTGATCTGGCTCTTCTAAACGTAGAGGATAGCGGGAGAAGTCAATTGCTTATTGAAGCTGCACAGGGAGCCGAACATTTTACTTGCATCCTTAGCAATTGATCGTATGTACGAGTTCCACTTGAGGTCGGGTGCGAATTTAAGGCCCAGTAGTCTTTCAAGGCCCGGTGCTACCCAGAAAGGACCTCCGTTCATCCTGATTGGTGGTAGTCCGGTGTCAGATCAGTGATAATGGAATATGATTAGCTTGGTTTTCGAGAGATTGAAAGTAACCAGCCAGTTTTTTACTCATTGCCCGCTAGTGTTCCGGAAGACTGGCCAATAATTACTACCTTCAGGGACCTAAATGCTTGGAAGGATTTTATGATAAAGAAGACCCTTCCAGTGATTCTATAACATGAGAGTAAACTTTATATATTTGCATGAGCGTGTGTATACGTGTGTGTGTGCGTAAAGCAAGAATTCACTCAAACAATTTTGTTAAATTCAACCGGATAATTGTGCCTATTTAATTTGTTTATTATAATGTTCTAATTGGCGAATGGGATGTTGGATATATGGATTGAAATTATGCATAAACTGTTTCAAGTTCATGTGTGTTTTTTTTTATTATTATTATTCTGCTTCATTCAAGTACTGCAGATGATTTCAGTTATTATCAAGAACTGTGTGTTGTCTGTAAGGTAAACAAAATTTTGTTGATTAAATCCTGTCATGTTTAGATCGCCGAAAATTGAAATGGCATCCTTTAAAAGCGGCGACGTAAGGACCGGTTAAACGGAAACGCATATATTGAATGTTTATACGCTTGTTATTTTTATGCGTATAGATAGATAGATAGATAGATAGATAGATAGATAGATAGATGGAAAGAAAGAAAGAAAGAAAGAACGAAAGAAGGAAAGAACAAACAAACAACCAACAAACTTGTATTAGATAGATAGATAGATAGATAGATAGATAGATAGATAGATAGATTAAAACAAACAAAGATACAAACAAACAAACAAACAAAGAACGAAAGAAAGAAAGAACAAACAACCAACAAACTTGTATTAGATAGATAGATAGATAGATAGATAGAAACAAACAAACAAACAAAGAACGAAAGAAAGAGCAAACAACCAACAAACTTGTATTAGATAGATAGATAGATAGATAGATAGATAGATAGATAGATAGAAAGAAAGAAACAAAGAAACAAAGAAACAAAGAACAAACAACCACCAAACTTGTATTAGATAGGTAGATAGATAGATAGATAGATAGATAGAAAGAAACAAAGAAACAAAGAAAGAATGAAAGAAAGAAACAAAGAAAGAAAGAAAGAACAAACAACAAACAAACTTGTATTAGATAGATAGATAGATAGATAGATAGATAGATAGATAGATAGATAGAAAAAACAAACTTGGAATAGATAGATAGATAGATAGATAGATAGATAGATAGAAACAAAGAAACAAAGAACGAAAGAAAGAAAGAACAAACAACCAACAAACTTGTATTAGATAGATAGATAGATAGATAGATAGATAGATAGATAGAAAAAACAAACTTGGAATAGATAGATAGATAGATAGATAGATAGAAAGAAACAAAGAAACAAAGAAAGAACGAAAGAAAGAAAGATAGTATTAGATAGATAGATAGATAGATAGATAGATAGATAGATAGATAGATAATGGAATTTTTTGTTAACTAGCTACATTCAAAAATATCGCTTTTAATATATATTTTTTCTCACAGATATCTCATCCTCATTCAATTTTTTTACTTGTATTTGTTGAATGTCTCCTTATGAAAATAAAAAAAATTAATCCATCGTTTTGGAATTTTTGTTGAATGGGAAAATATCTTATGGTAAATAACATGATTTTTTTATTGAAGAGAAAATAACTTATTATACAGAAAGTTCTTGAGTTGGGAAAGTTCTTGCCCCTGTCTATCCTCCCCAACATGTTAACATACACACTGGATTTTTTTTAAAAAATACCCCTTTCTTAAAGGAAATAAACCATTCCCAGCGCATGATTATAATTTTTAATTAAATTAAGACGGTTACCACCAAAGAATCTTTAAAATTTTAAAATAATTATATGCATAAATAATTATAATAATTATATGCATAAATAATTATAATAATTATATGCATAAATAATTATAATAATTATATGCATAAATAATTATAATAATTATATGCATAAATAATTATAATACTTATATGCATAAATAATTATAATAATTATATGCATAAATAATTATAATAATTATATGCATAAATAATTATAATAATTATATGCATAAATAATTATAATAATTATATGCATAAATAATTATAATAATTATATGCATAAATAATTATAATACTTATATGCATAAATAATTATAATAATTATATGCATAAATAATTATAATAATTATATGCATAAATAATTATAATAATTATATGCATAAATAATTATAATAATTATATGCATAAATAATTTATCAAGTTAAAAAGAAATAATAAATACTTACATTAAAAAAATAAAAAAAATAGAAAAATAAATTTTCAACCACAAAAAAATTAAAGATATTTTTTATTCTTTTTATAAATGTCGAAAAATAAAATCCTTTACCTTGAGAAATGTAGCTAATGCCACTTTAGTTTACAACGGAAATATTAAAAGGTGGTCATATATAAATTTTATTTCTTTGAGGTTTTCATGTATCACGATATTTAATTTAGCCAAATTAATTCAGCTTTCCATAAGTTTTGTTTTATTATTTTAAATTAAAGATATTTTTTATTCTTTTTATAAATGTCGAAAAATAAAATCCTTTACCTTGAGAAATGTAGCTAATGCCACTTTAGTTTACAACGAAAATATTAAAAGGTGGTCATATATAAATTTTATTTCTTTGAGGTTTTCATGTATCACGATATTTAATTTAGCCAAATTAATTCAGCTTTCCATAAGTTTTGTTTTATTATTTTATTTTTATTATCTTATTTTATTATTTTATCATATTATTTTTATTATTATATTATATTATTTTAACGTTTTAGTATTTTTATTATTATACTATTTTATTTTTATTGTATTATTTTTTTATAATTTTTAATTATTTTGTTTTATTATTTTATTTATATTATTATATTATTTTTATTTTATTATTTAATTATGATCTATGATCCTAGACATGAATTTAACGTAAATTATTTTAGAGTTTGTCCACTTTCAATACATAGTCATCTTAATAAATTAATTTCGCTTTGAAATACATCTGCTTTCTTTAGTCGAAATTATACTCAAACTTATTACAATGAACGACTAATACATTGCGGTATTGTTTTTTTTAGATCACTTATATGATTTTATATTTGCATTTAATCTTCTATATCTTACAAGTGTTTATTGGAACATTTTTGCATTTCATCTTGTAAATTCTTGCTTCAGGAATAATTAAACTATTTCGTTTTAAAGACTGTAACAATTTTTATATTAAGTTTCGATAAATATTTTTCAAATGCTGTAGGTATTATTATGAAAGTTGATTTATCAAGGTTGGTTTCCATTCAGCTTGACGATTTTTTAGCTATTCCCTTTATGAATAATTCAGGAATTGGAGGAAATTGTAAATATTTTAATGCTATTTTTTTAACATCATGTGAATATATTATAAATGCAAATTCATCTAATGTATATATGGTATGATATTTCTCTTGCGCACGGCGTATAGTTCAAGTCATCCTGTAATAGTTGATTTAGGCCAGATACTTTTAGATTCATTCTTCCATAATGTAAACCAAATTCATGTCGACACACGGCTATATTTTATTAATATATATATATATATATATATATATATATATATATATATATATATATATATAACATAATAAAATTATTTGGTAATCCCTATGGATAATTCCTAGGAGAATATAAATCCTGAGAGCTCAATGTAATAAGCAAAACAAGTAATAATTAATTAACAAATTAGAAACTTCAGAAAGCCATGATAATATTTTATTTCGCGAGAACGATAAAACTTCGCTTCGTCAAACCTGGTGGTTTCAAAACAATGATTTTTTTAAACCGCCAGGTCTGCCAAAGCGAAAATTTTGGGGGGGATCGCGAAATAAAATATTACCATGGCTTTCTGAAGTCTGTGATTTGTTATATATATATATATATATATATATATATATATATATATATATATATATATACATATATATATATATATATGGAAACATGAATTTTGTTTTAGCTGTGTATTTAAAACCCAGTAATTTTTAAAGTTACTCCAAAATTCTCTTAAGGATGAAGTGGAACTAATGTCTTTAATTTAAGTACAAAATTAAATTCGGGGTTTTTAGCTTCCATTTTTGAAACATGGTTGGAACTATGTAGCGAAAAACCATATTTTAAGTCTATTAACTTATAATATATATATATTTATGCATGTTTCATTAAATAATATAGACAAGTTTTGCCTTTTTATTTTAAGTAAGTTCCTTTCACATTGTCTGATAAGCTTAATAACATTATCATTGAAAGACGAAAGGAAATCACCATATGGATACATGCTTAAATCCAATCTAAGCTTTCGGCTTACGTAGGCCATTATCAAAGATGACAATTACATTGCAATATATCAACCAATACACGGACGAAACAACAATGATAGTCTGTCTTTGTTGCATGAAAAATTTCAAAAGCAACGACAAAATCGAGTATACGAGACGCCGAAGCGAAAATCGCGTCGCAGCTCGTAACGTCACACATCACCACGCGTGAGTGAATTCGAGAAGTATTAAGTATGGGGTAATGGGTAAAGATATGACTGAAAACGCCTTGCACAATAGGTATTACGGCAAATTTTTCACTCCCTTCACGCTCCTCTCCACCGCAAACGAAAAAGTTTAATAATATTGGTAAAATCAATAAAATAAAATTTATTCCTGAAACATGTCTGAAAGAAAGGTTGCTGCCCAAATATACACTATATATATATATATATATATATATATATATATATAGATAGATAGATAGATAGATAGATAGATAGAGAGAGAGAGAGAGAGAGAGAGAGAGGGTAAAGAGAGAGGGATAGGGAGAAAGAGACAAGGAAAGAGATAGAGAAAAAACGTGATTTGTCTGTAAACCTATTACCATGGACATATATACATGTGTGTGTGTGTGTGCGTGTATGTCTGTGCAAATATATTGATATAATAGGAAAGAACTGTTAGATTGATGATCCGAAGTTCTTTGGTGTTTTTATTTTTAACAAACAGTGCTTGATACACGAGTAGAGCTCAGATTATAATTATTATAATTATTTTTTAAATATGATTTCATCGCGACACAGAAATTACTATGTCTCGAAGCTGATCAGCTGTATTTAAGTTTAATTCCAGTATTAAACCTTAACCGCTGGGTGGCAGCTTCATCCTCATATATATATATATATATATATATATATATATATATATATATATATATATATATATATATATATATATATACAATTTACCTTAGTATATGTATGTATGGGGCTCATATACATAGCCATATTTGTTATATCATCCTTCATCATGCACACACACAAATATATACGTATACACATATTCACGCACACATACGTACATACACACGGACACACGCACACATACATATATATATATATATATATATATATATATATATATATATTACTATTAGAGTAAAAAGAAAAGAAATCAATTGCTATTCGTTTCTTTTCTTTTGTAGTTTCTATTCACAATTTCATATGAAATAGGAAAAAATAACGATGCTCTGGCGACAGGACTACTGTTTCTCGTGTCCCTGATTTGCTATCAGTGGGAAAAGAATAATAATTCAATTCTATTAAATAGACACGCTAAGCAACAAACACACACCAACCAGACCCCAATGGTCTATAATGCATCAATGTAAAAAAATTCAATAGGAAGCCATTACTTCTATAAATATGTTTTTTTTTTTTTTACTTTCTGTCGTCTTCTGTTCGAAATTGCTTGCTGGCCAGGTTATCTCTCCTTCGAAGCATCTGCGTGTTCAGTTCCAGGTGAGGGGGTAGCATTTTCATTGCACATTTACAAATTAACTTTATGCTGAATAGTCAATATATTCGTAGATTTGTAAAATATGAAATATCTACACAGATATGTTTTGTTCTGATTTTGTTTTGTTTTTTAAATCATTTTACAGCCATGAAGGGCTAATGTCATTAAGACGCAAGGAGTTAATACCAGAATATCAAAGAGTCTGAGATAAAAAAATAAATTACTAAGGAAATAATAATAAAACAGAATTTAAGACGACAGATGACGATTGACATTGGATTTAAATTTTTGAATCAAAGTTGTCTTTACAGCAAGAAGGGGATAGATAGTTCCACCATCGAGAAGTGCAAGAGAAGAAACTCTTAGCATAGAACTTACAACTAGCCATTTCAACTGTAAAATGTTGGGACCTAGCTGCCAACCTAGTATTGCGTTTAAATTCATAAAGTCTAGGAGGCAAAGTGGAAAGCTCCTCAGAACAATTGCCATGAAAATATTGATCGAAGAGGTACATGTACGCAACATTACTGTCGTGGGAAGTGACTGAAGCTGAGATGCTACGTCAGGAACGTTAATATTGCAGATTCTTATTCAGACTTTGTCAAGGGTGTCTAAATACATAGCACAAGCACCAGACCATTTATTTTAAACTGTAATCTCAAATCATCTTCGGCAATTCATATAATGATACTTGAAAGCATAGTGGATCTATTTATGCAAAGTTACGCTCTCGGGAAAATAAAACAATCTACGGAGTCTAGCGATTTCAGCATTCAACTGGATCCTCACATAATTACACATTAGTGTAACTAGAACCTATATCTACCTTTGAGACTTTAGTGTAAATCCGACATATGTCTAACTTTTTGACACTTGTATCACCCAGGCATATAATTACCTTTTTTGTTTTACTTTATTGCAAATTGAAAATTTCTCCACCTATTTTTTTTATTCTAGCGTTAAATGCAACTATGTTTACATTTCTAATCTAATGTAAACCAGACCTATGTCTGTCTTTTTGATACTAGAACCATGGATACATTTTGAGCATTTTGTCACAAGTGTAAACAAAACCTTTTGATTTTAGTGTAAAGAGTACCACTGTCTCCCTTTATGAATCTAGTGAAAATTATGTCTACCTTTTTAACTCTAACGTAAAACCTACATATGTCTAAGTTATTTACTCGAATGTAAACTGGGCAGATGTCTACCTTTTCACTCTAATGTGAATCAGAACTATGTCTACCTTTTCCACTTGAATCTAAACCGGGCCTATCTCAACCTTTTCCACTTGAATCTAAACCGGGTCTATGTCTACCTTTTCCACTTGAATCTAAACCGGGCCTATCTCAACCTTTTCCACTTGAATCTAAACCTTTAATGAGGATATGTATGAAAGATAAATGGTTAACCTAGACTTTATGTGATTAAAAAGTCTAGGGTGACCAGTTATCGGAAATCTGCTCCACAAAGTAGCGGCTCTTGGAAAGCTATTTTTTAGATATGTTGTTTGTAAAGAATAAAATATATTGTTCGTAATTTTACTATAAAAATGTATTTTTATATCTTGAAGTGCTGTATTGATAGTAAATTTACTATAAATAGTTACTGTTGGGTTTTGATTGGTGGTTCACTATTTGCCTATAGCTGGGATCCTAATTAGAGCTACCACCCTCGGGTCAGTGTAGACCTTGGAATAACAGCGGTTAAGAGGTGGTTTCACGCTACTCAAAGCCTTCAATCTCCCAATCAGGAGGCTTGACGCCGGATGTAGTTTATCACCATACCCAGGACGAGAGAGGAATGCGATATTTCTTCTGTGGAATAGAGGTTGTATATCAGGAGATAATTCTTCATCCACTATGACGCGTATACAATTCTGAATTGTGTCATGGTTGGAAAGAAAGCACATGATGACTCCTGCGAAGATACAACAGGGATATTCTGTTTTATCTTTTAATTTAACAGTATATACATCCACACTCTCCGAGAATGCAATCACGCAGTTCCCGGTATTTTAATATAGATCAGGGGACTGTCTTATGTAGAATATTGACCATCAAGCGGGGAATCAAACATTTGACAGGAAAAAGTTTGTTCTCAGGGTAGGGTATGAACTAGCCATTGACTATCCAACATTGAATATCACGGTTTAAACATCCCTTGATAAATATTACATGATATGTATCCGCCTCTATGTCATTGGATGCAATCAAAAAGTTAATGACGATACTAAGAAATAGAAAAAAGTTGTTATAAAGAAGAAAAAATAGTACTAAACGGCTACGTGACATCTGTCCTCTGTATGGCAGTGAATGCTGAACAATCTCCTCCGATATGAAGAATAGCCTTTAAGCAACAGAAATTTGGTTCTACAGAAGAATGCTGAGGATACTTTGGACCGAACATTTGAGCAACGACGAGGTTTTAGGGAAAATGGAAACTAAAAGAAAACTCATACTTAACACCAGGAAGAGGCATTTGAAATTTCTGGCGCACGTAATGAGGAAGGAGGGCTTGGAAAACCTGATACTACACAGAACAGATTAAGGGAAAGAGGGACCCATGTAAGCAGCGCGTAACGTGCTTGATGGGCTTGAGTAAACGGATGGCAGAACAGGATTGGAAAGATGTAACAAAAAGACAAATTTTATGCTTAACATCAGGAAGAGACAGTTGTAATTTTTACAGGCAAATCCTGAGGATGCCATAGACCGAACATGTGAGCAGCAATGAGTTTTTAAGAAAAATGAAAACAAAAAGGAAACTCATAATAAACACCAAGAGGCCTCTGTGACACGTAATGAAGGAGGGCTTGGAAAACCTGATACTCACAAGACAGATTGAGGGAAAGAAGGACAGAGAAAAACACCGCGTAACGTATTTGATGGGCTTCAATAAACGGACGGCAGAACAGGATTTGAAAGAAATAAAAAAAGACAAATCTTATACTTAACATCAGAAAGAGAAAGTTGAAATATTTACAGGCAAATGCTGAGAATGCCATAGACCGAACATGTGAGCAACAACGAGGTTTTAAGAAAAATGAAAACAAAAAGGAAACTCATAATAAACACCAAGAAGAGGCCTCTGTGGCACGTAATGAAGAAGTAGGGCTTGGAAAACCTGATACTCACAAGACAGATTGATGGAAAGAAGGACACAGGAAATCACGGCGTAACGTATTTGATGGGCTTGAGTAAATGGATGGAAGAACATGGTTTCAGAGAAATAACAAAATGATAAAACTTATTAATAGTTACAAAGAATAAGAAGATGTGGAGGGTCATGATCGCATATGTCCTAAATTACCTCGGCACATAAAAGAAAAAGTATACATAATTACGCACAAGGAACTGTATTTTCAAGAGCGTCTAGAGTCTTACAATCTGAAAATCTCATATGGCAATAAAATATTTGTTGTCATTAGCTAGATGCAAACAACATGCGTTTATAAATATAGGCAATGGGGATGATTCATACATGTGCATGTGGCATGACTAGTCCCATTTATAAAGGTCAGCGGTGGTTGGTCTAAGGAATGAAGCTCGTTAGAACACATATGTATAGCGATAGAGCGGCGAGAGGCTCGCAACGTAATTATCTGTGGGAAACGGTTGTACCGTGTAAATTAATTCATCACCCGCAAGGCAGTGTAGATTCGTTTGAAGTAGGAAGCGCGAGCCTAGATATGGCAGCAAAACTCCATTTTTAATCTGGTCCGCACTGGTCGGGCTCTTGTAGAGAGAGAAAGAGAGAGAGAGAGAGTCTTGCAGATGTGTCACAAACATACTAATTCCAGTAAGTATCTGGCACACCTACAAGAATGAACCAACCGTCTTTGGCAGTAGTTCAAATATATGAGTTCCAGTTGAGGTCTGAAGAGAGCTTGAGTTCTGATGGACGTTCAAGACAAGGAAGACCCTTGAGAGACCACCTACCAATCCATCATGATAGGTGAAAGTTTTGGATCTGCTCGATATTAGGGCATTGGTGAGATTGTGCCATAGGCGCAAATATTCAGTCATCGGCTGCAGTACACTTATGTGCGTGTCCCTGGTTTCAGTGTGCCTACTGGAGTTTAGCCCGTGAACTGAACTCAGAAACTGAATTAAATCTAGTATTTCCAATAACCGTGTAAACTTTAGATGGAAATAGGAAGGAAAGTGTTAAGGTTCCCAATATATTTTCCCTTTTGTTTGGAGGTCAACACAAATCAGAACACATGCTAGCCACGCGATAGCCACAATCCCAGTAGACGCTGAGCGACTCGTAACTGAATTAACACTTGTGCGCATCAACCTAGGAGATGTATTTGCTCCTTATTTTTTTATTTTATTTTTGTCACTCGCCCGACCATAACAGACTGTCTTTGTGATTTATTCCATAAACTGGGCCATTATAAATTCAACACGGTTCTCATGGGATAATGGGAAGCTATATAGCTCGTCTCATAATTTTTTTTAGATTTGACTTAAGGTTACAATTGTTTATAAAGATCTTAGCACAAGAATGCACAACCCTCAAATTGTCTGTTGATCACACGGCGTTGTTGAATCTTGCAATTTTTGTGGAATAAACTTTGTCTTAATAAAGAAGCATTAAACTACATATCAAGGAAAATAATATATTTTATTCAGTTCAGTCCGCCTTTAACTGCTTTACTTTTGTTCAGAATCATTAGGATGTTTGGCATGTAACGATGACATCTAATAAGAAAGAATATAAAAACAAACGTAATTCAAATTTATTGAAATATTAGGCTGTTCAGAAAGCAATTTCGTTTTACCTGATATGATATAATAACAAACGTATGTTAAATTTATTGAAATTATAGAAGGAGAAAGCTGGGGGTCACATCGGCAATATCATTGCGTAATACCTCGTTTTTCTCCAGAAATTATAACAATAATAAATCATCGTTATAATTTGTGGAGGAAAATGAATCATCACTTTCTAACAAAAATATCTGTATCTCACACAAGGAGGAAGTTCCATCAGAAATTGTCTGAAGTTAATTTCGGAAGAAAAGTACAAAAAAATAGGATCCAAGCTTTCGATTTTCTTAAATTATCGTCAGGGTAATTCTACGAAAGTCACCAAATGTCTTTGCCTACAGTGATGATAATTTAAGAAATAATATTTATTGTATGTTCGTATCTTTCAAGTATTTTCGCGCATGAACCATGTGCTGTCAGTGTAGTAGGCAAGAATTCGTTGGCTACATCCTGTTATTATACAAAGCTGAAAGTTTGAAACAGTCGTCAGTAAAATCAAGTGTAACTGTTAAAGGAACAGAGAATAATGCATAAAGATTATGCGTTCATATCGAAATCATAAATAATTGCATCGGTCACACAACTACATGCCTATCCAGACGCTTGACTATCTGACAAGAGCTCTACTAGAACCTATTTAAATACACACAGAAACCTACCAGACTCCATTCGAAACATACTAGTAGAAAACACAAACATAATAACCTCATCCACTTGTAGAAAAGATTAAAAATAATGGAAGCTTTAATAAGAAAAAAGAAAAAAGCCAACTCTTAACAATATTAACTACGAACAAGGTCACAATGTGCTAATTATGTTCGGAAAATAAAACCTATTTTTAAAAATAAATCTCTATAACACATTAAAAACATAAGCATATCGCACACACTCATTTAAACTGAAAAAATAACATCATTCTTGATAATGGCTAAAAGTATAGCCAAAAGCACTCAGAACTATAGAAGATTTGGACAGTTTCTACACACCCTGAGTCCAAAAAAGAAGGCTCTTGTTCGAACACAAAAAATTAAATGAAAAGCTTAACCGTAGTACCTTGTCTGTTGTTTTTAATGAAAGATGCATAAATGAAGGATTGCTGCTTAAATACACAATATATATAATGAAAATTGAGGACAACACCAAATGACGACAGTCTGTTTCATAACTGAAGGCAATCTTCAGGCCATGTGTGTCGTGTTGTTCAAGTGGTGCTCAATGGCGCATTATCGATAACAAGGACGGGGGTTTCCAGTTTAGTTAGTATTCATTAATTACACTGTCTAACATTATTTGTCTTTGGCCACTAAGTGCTTATTTTTTTTCCTAACTGCTTCTGCCTAGAAACAATGGAAATGACTCTTATTTGCTTCAAACTTTTTTTATTACCTGGACATCGATGTTTTGAAACGAACCTAATTGTGTTCTGACGAGCTGCATTCCTCAGACCCAACACCGCTGACTTTTATAACTGGGACCCGTCATGCCACGTCCACGTGCGTGAATCTACTTTGTTTGAACGAGAATGTTCACATTCGCTAGTTTTTTTTACAATGGTAAATGTTTCGAAAATATAAATATCCTGGTCACAAATGCTTAAAGTTTAAAGGAGATATTAACCATTTTTAATATTTCCTTGACGTAAGCGAATAAGAAATGAGAGTTGATACATAATGCTAATATATAGTTTGGCAGAAAAACCAAAAATTGTAGACTAATTCCATGTCAAGCGCTGTTCCTTTTGCAACATCTAGTCCTATTTCTTCTGAGTCATAATACTACATCGGCAAGGGATCGAACTCAGATATACTATGCCACTAGAAATCAGAGATTGACAGTTTAATCCACTACACCGAAGATGTCGTTTAAGTAGAAACAATGCTATTATTAATCTCGCATTAACTAACAAGATGACAATACGAAATATATCTATACATGAACAACGGAATTGATTTGATTTGATTTTACAGCTTATCAACCTTTTACAGCTTATTTAAATTCAGACAATATTTTTAGACTGTGGGAAAAATAATTTAATGATACAAGTCCTAACAATTAACCTGTAGCTGGGGGAAAAGAGGTTGTAGTATATTGCTGCTGAGATCAAATGAGGCGACAAACAAACACACACACAGACACACAAACACACACACAGACAAACAAACACACACACAGACAAACAAACACACACACAGACACACAAACACACACACACACACACACACACACACACACACATATACAATAAGATATATAATCCGGTGTTCTTATAGATATTTTTATTTTTACCAAATAATGCTCAATGTAAATTCGCTTGAGGATGAAATGGAACTAATGCCTTTAATTTAATTACAAAATTAAATTCGGACCTTCCATTTTTGAAACATGGTTAGAACTGTGTAGCGGAAAAACCATATTTTAAATCAATTAATTTATGTGAGCTTGTGACCCTGGTTTTCACGCTTTAGCGATCGTCAGACAAACTGATTAATTTTTTAAAAAATTTGGTTTTATGTAGATTGCGTGTATTGGTGTTATTGTGGAAGTGGCGGGGGAAACTTCGTCGTTTTTTCATCGCACTGACGCAAACATCGATGTATGCAGACACATATACATACTTGGTCGTCCATCGGGACTCATACATATATAAACATATGTGGGCAGTTTCGGATATGACATATGTATGTATACGGGTGGTGTTGTGTCTATACATACGCATTTGTATGTTGAAATTTAAAGATTGGAAGTGCGGCGGAAATGTCTCGTAAATGTCTCGTGAATGTATACATGTCATATATTTTTTTTCCGATGAATAATATTTCCTCGCATGTATGTATATACGTGGGGTGGGGTTTGTGTGAAATTATGATAGGTAAAAATTATTATTATTTATATTTATTTTTAAATTTTGAAAAAAATGGCGGTTTATTTGTTATACTTAAAGCTGGTTATTTGTTTGTTTTGACTGTGTATATGTAACAGGTAGAAATTTGAAATCTTTATTGGTTATTTATATGGTGATGTTTAATATCTAATATGCTGGGTGAGAGGGTAGTTTGATTTAATAACGGGTCTATATGATATGATGTGATAGTAATGTTGCAAGGGATTGGAGGCAATGATAATATAATTAGCTAATAGTTATTGTAAATTGGTAGAAATGATTAGTAACGGTGGTGGGAGAATGATGAAACCATGAATGTAGTTATAGTGGTGGTAGCTAAAGTGTGGTTGTTGTTTTTTTATTTTATTTTATTTTATTTTGTTATATGTATCAATTTATTTTGGTATAAATCCTGATAATAGGTATTCCGTGTAAAATTATGGTAGTTGAAGATTGCTATAATATTTTAATTTTTAATTTACAAAAATATTGTTGTTTATTATATTAAAGCTCGCTATTTCCTTGTTTATTTGTGACTGTGTATATGTGGCTGGTAGAAATTTCAGTTTGTAATCCTTATTGGTTATTTTTATGGTGATATTAAATATGCTGAGAGAGGGGGTAGTATACGTTAATAATTATGACAGGATTATATGGTAATGTTAGATATGGTGTGATAGTAATATGTAAGGTGGATGGTGGCAATAATAATATAAGTGGTTAATATTTATTGTAAATTGTTAGTAGTGATTAGTAACGTTGGTGGGAGAATAATAAAACCTATAAATGTAATTATTGTGGTGCTAGCTTGAACTAAAGGGTGGTTGTTGGTGTTTTATTTTATTTTATATTTATTTGTTTATTTTTATTTATAATGAATCCTGGTAATGGGTGTTTATTCTCATGGTTATATATGGAAATTATATCTGATCTTATTGTTTTAAGGTGTTAAATATGCTGGGGGGGTAATATGCGTTAAAGATTGTAGAGGATTTATAATAGTAGGTGTGATGTGTAAGTGATGGTGCTGGGTGTTGGTGGTAATGATAATATTATTAGATAATAGTCATTGTAAAGTGGTAAAAGTGATTACTAATGGTGGTGCAATGATAATAATGATAGATGCAATTATTTTGATGGTATCTTGAAATTAAATTGTGATTTTTGGTGGTTTGTCTATTTTATCCGATTGGTATGATTTCGGATAATAGTTCTCATGCCTACATTTAGAGATTATCTCTGATATATATATATATATATATATATATATATATATATATATATATATTGTTCGAGTTGCGGCGATTGGATAGAGTGAGGGATAATCACAGACATGTCTTCGTTGAACCACTAGCCAGCCTCTCTGTCAGATAAACAATCGGACCGGCTTTATTACATTTTGACCCCCACGCAAATTCACGTGCCTACGCCTTCTTCCGGTATGTCGCCTACGCAACCTTATGTGGTTCCAGGCTATGCTGCATTCGGCGTCTTAGATTTGAAGGTTTGAATTTATGTAACTAAGAAATGTCACTCATCAGAACATCTACCACGCCAAAAAAAAATGTCTCTGAGAAAGGGGAGGGGGGCTGTAGAGTGGAAAATAATTCATCACCGACGCGGCAGCGTAGAGGCTTAAAAATGAAGTTTTAACAGCTTCAGCTCAAATACAAATTCATCAGAATAGTTTCGAAATCAGAGCTTACTTTTTTCTAAACTTGTTACCCTGCAACGGTAAAATGACCCTTGTCCTGACTACGATTTTACATATTGCTAGAAGGCATTGTTTTATTCCAAACTTATTAGTGAAAAATTATTTTTTTTTTTTATTTTTCACCGCAAGCAAGGCAATATGACCACTAACACGCAAGAGGTTACTTAGTGTGAGAAAAAAATGCTATTAGAGAAAGGGAAAAAATAAAATATATAAGAATTAAGAAGACAGAAGATAACGATTGACAATGCTTTTAAATTTTTGAAAATAAAATTTGATCAGAAAGCAAGAAACCGGAAGAGTATTGTGCAAGTTCGTAGGGCAATAAAAGAAACTGTTAGCATTTACAGTTCCAATTCAACTGTAAAATGACGAGACCTAGCTGCCAATCTAGTACTGCGCTTAAATTCATAAAGTCAAACTACCAATAAGGAAAATTCATTAGAATAGTTATTATAAAAGTAATTATAGGAAAGGCACAGGGGGAGCTACGATACAACTCTGAGAAAGTGAATGAAGCCAAAATGCTACGTCAGTTACAATAACATTGCAAATTCTTCTCAAGAGTTTTATTGCTAGATATAAGCGGGGGGTCAATTTTCTATTATTTTTTATGTAATAAACAGATTCACTACATATTTTTTTTTTTTTTATAGTAGAATGAACTGGTATTGACAAAAGATTCTACTGAACATAAAGTGCTGGATTGTTTTGTATAGCTATTAATACACTGAACCCATTATAGAAATTAGTAAAACGGTTGGAAAAATACATTTAAATACTCACATGCCAACGAAGATATCCAGCTGTCACGCAAAACTTGATTCTGATAGAGGTTTACCAGATCACAATTACATTACTAAGGAAAGTCTTACACTCATGTTAAAACATCGTTGTATCTTACCAGTCATAAACTGACTTGTGTCATGATCTCATCTATTGACAGTTGAGCTAGCTAGGTGTAGTCAGAAATTCTATGCTAACAGCTTCTTTTCTCTAACTTCTCACTTGTGGACCGCCCTACCGGCTTCATGCTTTCCGGTTAATTTCAATCTGCAAATAATTAAGTGCAATGCCAATCACTGTCTACTGCCATCCTGATTGCTCTTTTCTCTTTCTACTCATTACTAATGTCTGTGTTACTAATTCCTTCACATCCTGTAACCCCATGCGTGCTAGTGGCTGTACTGTCTTGCTTGGGTCGATATAAAAGCAACTGGAACTCGAATCTCCGATTAACAATACCGAACTATTATCCATTATTCCACCGCTCATCCAAACTTATTGGTCTCTCCCTGAGAGTAACTGAAACCAAGAGGCCAGGTTAGTAAAGATAATATTGAAGATTCTTCTTTGCATTTCGTCAAGAATCTCTAAATACATAACAGAAGCAACAGAACTAGTGTGACTACAATATACAAAGCACAAAGAAATCTCCGATAGATTCTTTCTTGGAACATTTTGAACCAATTCTACAAACAGCAGATCAAAGATCTGATTCAATATAAGCTTTACGTTTGCGATAGAGATTTCAGAGTGTGAACTCAGCTATTCAATTTTATTTTTTTGCTCTGATAACCAGTAGTTATTTTCCAAGCGTAGCTTAGATATGGCACAAGGCCAAATGTAGGGGCACCCAGTGAGGATCGAACTCACTACTCAGGCGTAATTGTTCTAGCAAGACAAGCTTGTTAACCATTACACCACCTCGAGGTGTCCATATTGTAATTTTCCAAGCGTAGCTTAGATGTGGCACAAGGTCGAAAGTAGGGGGCACCCAGTAAGGATCGAACTCACTATTCAGGCATAATTGTTCTAGCGAGACAAGCTTGTTAATCATTACACCACCTCGAGGTGTCCATATTGTAATTTTCCAAGCGTAGCTTAGGCCGAAAGTTGGGGGGCACCCAGTGAGGATCTGACTCACTGCACAGTTGTGATTGTTCTAGCAAGACAAGCTTGCTAACTATTACACCGCCTGGAAGTGCCCAGCTCTGATAGCCAATATGCCAACAGTAACTTCGCCTTTGCGTTAGTCTTCAGCAGTTGTTAATGACGGCGAATATGTCTGTAAGTAATAAATAAGGCCACGCTTCAAGTGCATCCGATTTTATCCTCTTGAAATTGCGTTATTACTTCCAAAAATCCCAATACGTATGGGTTTATTAAATGATTAATGGCATCTTCTGCCATTGCGCAACCCATATTACTGTCAGCTTTAATGGATACCTTACATTTTCAGCTTAATTTCGATATTTGGCAGACATTGACTAGATTGATTTATGCAAAAGGGAAAGGTCATTTGGCTATGGGTGGCGGGCATCGTTTATCTTCGTTAAATCTCAAATCTAAACTGGATGATAGAAACTCAGCTCACAAGTGACGAGCCGACAAGAGACATCATGGTGTGTTTTAGATGTGCAATTGTTTATCTTGAAAAATACTCACGATCAGTGACCTTTCCGAATCGATATCTACCGATGTCGATTGATTACAGGGCCAAAGATAAACACGTGAGAAGTTTTCAATTTTATTATATTAGGATTGTTTCATTTTACAAAGAGAGCGTACATTAAAATTAATTCAAATTTTAGATCTTGAATTAAGCAAGTACCAAAGATATATATATATATATATATATATATATATATATATATATATATATATATATATATATATATACATAGATAGATAGATAGATAGATAGATACTTATATACACACATACATATAGAAATAGGCATAGGTTGAGAGAGAAACGGTTGTAGATAAATACATAGAGATAACAGGTATATATATATATATATATATATATATATATATATAATTATATATATATATATATATATCTGTATATATTTATATATAATTTATATATAAATATATATATATATATATATATATATATATATATATATATATCTGTATGTGTGTGTGTGTAAATATATATATATATAATTTATATATAAATATATATAATAATATAATATATATATATATGATATATAATAATAAGATGTTCAAGATTATTTACTTTCGGACAAATGATTTCATCGTCGTTGTTAGCCTCGTTTTTAAGCCTTTGCTCCCACCACTTTTCTTTAGGCGTCTTTCCAGCCGCTATTTTTTTTAAATTGGTATCACCCCAAGCAAGACAGGAAAGCCACAAGGACGCAAGGGGTTACAGGAATTAACAACAGAAACATTAGCAATGAGTAGAAAAAGAAAAAAAAATAATCAAGAAAACAGTAGATAGCGATTGACATTGCATTCAAATTTTCGCAGATTAAAGTTGGTCATAAAAGCATGGAATTGGAAGTGAGTTGCACTAGCAAGAACTGCGAGAAAAGAAAATGTTAGCGTAGAAGTTACGGCTATAGGCAACCAGATCAAATGTGTACTGACGGGATCTCGCCGCCAGTCAAGCATTATTTCTTAAATTCGTACAGTCTAGGTACCATAGTAAAGAGCGCATTTCACACAATTACCATGATAGTGTTTATAAAAAAAAGCCATCAAGAGACATCTATTCTGATGATGTGAAATTGGAAACTCGATAAGGACCAATAATATTCAGTTATGTGCCATGCGTGATACACGCTTAGGCGATCATGTATCGAAAGATACATGACTGACGAGTCAGATATTTTTCCTCTAGTAGGTTGCCCTTTCTTTCTGCGGTAGACCAGTTGCCATCCAAGGCTATAGAATCCGGTCTGTCCTGCTATTTACCTAAAGCTGGCGGAGGGGGGGAGAAGGGGTGGTTTCATAGTTTTCCCAGGTGTATTAGCACGTAAGTGAATATAATGTATTCGACTGGAATTCGAACTCGGCTCTCCGATTCAGTTATGTGCCATGTGTGATACACGCTTAGGTGATCATGTACTTTTCGATCCATGACTGAAGAGAGAGATTTTTTTTTCCCGAATTAATTTGTCATTTCTTTCTGCGGTAGACTAACTGGCACCAAAGTTATAGAACACAGTCTGTCCTGTTATTTACTCGTAGCTGGGGGGGGGAGAAGTGGATTCATACTTTTCCCAAGGGTATTAGCACGTAAATGAATGTAATGGATTTGACTGGAATTCGAACTCGGCTCTCCGATTTTTCAATTCGAGCAACTATCCATTACTTCACTGTAGTGATTCTTTTTTGGATCGTATCAAGGAGCTCCAGGTAAAAAGCAGGGACACCGGACCATATATGTTAGCAAGGCATGGACGAATGGTAGACATATAGATATGTAAGATAACTTCCGGTGAGTAAATTTGTCTTGCACGAAAGACTATCTTAGCAGTTGATCTAGCAATGGATTCAATATGGTGTTTCCGTCTCATGTCAGCAGAGAATGTTAGCCCGAGAAAGCGCAATGTGTCACTTTCCTGAGGGATAACATCAGCCATGCTGATTGAAGTCAGAGAAAGCTTTCTCGAATAGTTAATGGAGAGAATAAACTTGTCTCCATTATTTTGGAGGTGTTAAAAGTAACGCGCCATCTTTTGCCCCACTTACCGGCGGTCTTCACGTTTTGTATATCAAAGAGGGCAACCTTACGGCGGTGGAAAAGTGACTGAAGCCGAGCTAGCAGATCAGAACTACTAATATTACTGGTTCTTCTTTGGATCTTATCAACAGTAAATAGCAGAGGCACTGGACTATATGTGGGAGCAACGTTCCAAGACTTATAGATAGGCAAGATAGGTTCCGGAGAGTAAAATTATCTCACACCACACAATGAGCCAACATTCTTAGTAGCTTACATAGCAATGGATTCAATATAGTCCTTCCATTTCATGTCAGCTGAGAACGTTAGTCCGTATAGCTGAGACCGTTGTCATATATTGTACTCATTCAGTTATAAGCATATCTATTGTCTTGTATGTTTTAGTCTTATTATTGCTAATCCTGACTTGCGTCACTAGCCAATACTTCACACCGAGGTGCCATGGCAAATGCATCCTTTTACGGAAAATGATTGTATTGTATTATCATTCGTTTTTCTCTCTGTATTTTTAGTATACCTTTATAATGGTGAGTGTACAATCCTGACACTGAATCGATAATTTTATGGCTTCTCCATAAATCCGGTCTGGAAATGGAAAAACATGACCGTGTCAAGCAAATATAGATTAGCCATAGATTCGTACAATGGCGATAAAGTCTTAATAATTAAATCTATACAAATAATAAAATAATTTATTAAAACAATAATGAGAACGCATAATTTTTTATTTATAGCTTTTAATTATCTCTCCCCAGCATCGCCACCATCATCACTAATGAACAACGTTATCTTTACTCGCGCATAAATTGAATTTCGTCCGTCATCTTTTTTTAACCAATCAGGAACGAGAAAAGCATTTCTGTCCAATCAAAAAACAAAATCAATTCTAGAGATAGGATTCTCAGCAATCAGGATTCTATTTAACTCATTACTTCCCACTGTCACAAAATTGGATAGTTGGATTTAATGGTACACATTAAATTAGCCGATAGTGGTCAACACCTTGTTTCACAAACACTCAAGATATTTATGAACATAGCGATACCCAGGAAGAGAAACAAAAAGCAACATTGACTACATAAAGATAAATAAAGTGTTTCAGCAATGCAGTTTTATGGTGCTGACTGTGGGAGCGACCACCTTCCAGTGATTTGTAAGCTCAGAAGTAAACGACAGAAATTGAAGAAGACCAAAGAAGTATCGAAGCTACAATATGCCAGACTCTTGAATGACATTGCAAATTGCAAAGAGATGTAGACTGACAGAGTTAATATAAAACAGAATAGATTAAATTAGAATGGGTAATCAAAAGGAAAACATTAAGAGAAGTTTTAGTGACATCAAAAAATCAAACACGATACATATATGGAGAAGAGGCAAATGAAAAGGAAGAAGGCGAAACAGAATTAAAACAATAAAAAGAAAAAGAAGGGAAGCCAAAAGAAGAAATAGAAGAAAAGGAAGACGCAAAAGGAGAAAAAGAAAAAGAAGAAGAGAAATAAAAAGAAAAAGTGGAAGAATAGGCAGAAGAAAAAGAAGACGAAAAAGAAGAAAAAGAAAAAGAAGAGAAATAAAAAGAAAAAGTGGGAGAATAGGCAGAAGAAAAAGAAGACGATAAAGAAGAAAAAGAAAAAGAAGAAGAGAAATAAAAAGAAAAAGTAGAAGAATAGGCAGAAGTAAAAAGAAGACGAAAAAGAATAAAAAAGAAAAAGAAGAAGCAGAAAAAAGGACAAGACTGAGAAGAAGAAGAAGAAGAAGAAGAAGAAGAAGAAGAAGAAGAAGAAAAAAAAAAGAAGCAGAAGAAAAAACGGAGCTAACAAAGAAGAAGAAGGATATTGTTTTACCAATTTAAAAAATGCTTACGAAACATTTTGCCAAGAAGTTAGTGCATTCATCTCACAAGACATATACAACATACATCAATATTCGCTGAGTATTTAAAATGTCCGCTTAAACCTATCGTCCGGTTCATACTCTTCACGGCATTTTTGGATAGAAGTAAAATATCCCATGTTTTCTGTTTAGGGCTGTGTTTCCAGTTCCTTCTAAAGTCTACTTCAACTAAATACATCTAACGTCCCTGCCTAAACTCTGAAATGTTATTTATTCATTTTCTGCCTTCAGTAGGAGTAGATAGTTTTTTTTTCTTAATAGGAGTAGAGGTTTATCCCTTGTTTCCTGTTTACGATTGGGTTTCCGGTTCCTTCAAAATTTCTTCAACTTTATACTTCTAACGTTTCCGCCTAATGTTTGAAATTTATAGTATTAATTAATTTCCGCTTCCTTCTAAATGTCTTTTTCTTCTCTTTCACTCCCATTGTCCTCTACCTTGCGTCTTAGTGGCGATATCGCCTTCCTTGGGGCGAAATGATTTTTAAAAAATTCTAATTTAAACTTTACAGATTTTTAAGTATATGTTTTCTAACATATACTTAAAAATCTGTAAAGGCTATCGTAATGATATTTGTGAATGGATCGCGCCAGAGGTTGAGAGTGAAACCAATTCGCGCGGGGCATTCGCAAATGGCGGGTTATACCAATTTTATTCATTTAAACTTAGAAATTATTTGACGATGACACTGTAAGGCCTCTGGTGATGACTTTAATGAGCGGATTTCACAAGAAACTGTGAGTAAGTCTGGCCCTCAAAATATGACAACAGCTTTTGGGTTAGGCCAAACTGAAGCAAGGTCTGTTAATGTATATACTTAGGAAAGTGGCCGATCGTTATTAATGGTAATCATTATGGAGATATTTTGAGAAGACGTACATAGATAATCTCTTCAAAGAAATTGCACCAAAACTGATTACACCATAAAATACAATTAGTAAAAATCCTCTAAATGTAAGCGACTGTGTAGTGACACTTTCAAAAATGAAAATAAATATCAGGATAAATGAGTCTTCATAAAAAGAAATTTGCAAACCTTTAAAAGAGATCATTGTAGATTTTTTTCTTTTAAGATGGCGGAAATAAGAATGTTATTATCTGAATGTTGTTAATCACACACCCTCGGCTTCATTTTCAGCAAAAAGAAATTAAACTCAAGTGCAACTTATATATATATATATATATATATATATATATATATATATATATATATATATATATATCTTCTGTAACGAATTGTAATAGAACAATAATTATTTTTTTTTTTTTTAGTTTGGTGATTACATTTCCAATCTTATTCGAATGTTTATTGCCCATTCGAAAAATTAGTAATAAAATTTGAAAGGAATGATTTTACAGAAACATAAAATTAATCACTATAGATAAAAAAAAAAAGAAAGAAAGACAAAAACTGAGGAAACGAGAAAAAAAAAGACAGAATTATAAAGTAGAAGGGACATTTATAAAGATGAAGAATGATAGGTAATAAGTAAAGATAATTAAAAGTGTGAAAAGAGAAAAGGTTATGACGTGGGTGGGGTTGAAAGAAAGAAACAAAGAAAGAAAAAAAGAAAGAAAACAAAGAAACAGTGAATGAGAAGATAGAAAAATTATCAAACGGAATAATGGAAAGAATGAAAAAAACTTGGAAAGAAAAAAAAAAGAAAGAAAGAAAGAAGCAAACGATTAAACAAATAAAGAAGTTATTGAAGAAAAAGAAACAAACCAAAGAAAACCTAGGATAAAAGGGTAAAGAAAGAAAGAAAGAAACAAAGAAACAAACAAACAAACAAACAAACAAACAAACGATGGTAGGAAGAAATAGAGAGTGAAGAAATAAAAGAAAGAAAGAAAAAAAGAGAAAGAACGAAAGAAAGAAATAGAATGAATGAAAGAATGAAAGAAATAGAATGAATGAAAGAATGAATGAATGAATGAATATAACAAGATAGAGACAAACAAACAATGGAATAAGTGTATGGTATTGAAGAAAAAGAAAGAAATGAAAGAAAGAAAGAAAACCTAGAAGAAATCAAAGAAAGAAAGAAAGAAAGAAAGAAAGAGAAACAAACAAACGATGGAAGAAAAAAATAAGGTATAGAAGAAACAAACGAATGTAAAGAAAGAAAGGAGGAAATCATGAATGAATGAATGAATGAAAAAAAGAAAATAAGAAAGAAAGAAAGAAAGCATAGAAGGAACAGAACCAAAATCACTGAAGCAAAGAAGGCGTGGAAAGAAAGAAAGAAAGAATGAAACAAACAAACGAATGAAGAAGCAAAAAAGAAAGAAAGAAGGCAAAGGAAAAAAAGGAAAGAAAACGGAGAAAGAATAAAGAAAGAAAGAAAACATCGCATAAATGGAGACGGATAAGAAAAGGAAAAGAGCGAATTAGTAAAGATGAACAAACAATGAATGTTTGTCGGATGTTTAGCAAATACGCCTAATCAGCTAAATTGCCTAAATAAATTAGTTTCACGACACTTTTAAACAATGAGCCAGCCGCAGCTGAACTTATTGAATATTTACACACATTTCTCAATTGTCGTTGTTAGTTTACTGCTAAAGAAAATATCTGGACCTCACTTGGCCGTGGTCTAGTGCCAGTAAAAGTTGAGCTTCGTAAATACTGATTCGCTTAAAGAAGGACAGAAAAAAATGTCGAAATTCGAATTATTAAAGTCCCATCTCTGTCACTTCATGTTTAATTCGATACTTGTTATCCAAAACATTATTATCCGGTTGTTATCGCGATAACTGCTTTTATACGGAAAGATTATGACAAACAGTAAATAAAACATCATAACCATCATGAATCCGGCAACACTGGGATAACGATGATGCCTGATCACTGATGGTTATGTTAAACCTTGGAAAGAAAGAAAGAAAGAAGCAAACAAAGAAATGATGAAACAAAGAAAAAAGGTAATGAAGAAAAAGAAACAAACGAAAGAAAACCTAGGATAAAGAAAGAAAAAAAGAAAGAAAGAAAGAAAAAAGAAAGAAAGAAAGAAAGAAAGAAGCAAACAAACAAACGATGGTAGGAAGAAATAGAGATTGAAGAAATAAATGAAAGAAAGAACGCCTAGAAAGAAAGAAAAAAAGAAAGAAAGAAAGAAAGAAAGAAAGAAAGAAAGAAAGAAATAGAATGAATGAAAGGAAAAGAGGGGGAGAGAACGAAATAGAAAAAAAAAGAATGAAAGAAAGAAAGCGCATGATTGAAAGAAATAGAATGAATGAAAGAAAGAAAGGGAGAACAAGAAAGAAAGAAAGAAAAAAAGAAAGAAAGAAAGAAAGAAAGAAAAATAATGAAATAAATAAATGGAATAATTGAATGAAATAAGGAAAGGGGAATAGAACATAATTTTTTTCTTTTTCGTTTGGTGCCATAATCTGTAGCTGAACCAATGCTGTATAAATCACACAAGTTTCATACGGACATACCGTTGACATGTTTTCTTCATGAGTGCGATATTATCTGTTATGGACAACAGGGAAAAAGGGCTTGATACGCACGGGGCAGATTGAAGGCAGGAAAACAACCTACCGAGAGAGCCTTTATAAATGGTTGACAGAACAGAGATTATAAATGATAACAAAAAGACAAACTAATAAGAGCTACAAATGACAGGAAATTATGGAGTTCTATGATCGTCTAAGTCCTGAGTTGACACGAAGCATAAAAGATGCTATTTGTGCTCCACACCAAGACAAGGACTCCCTATATACCTCGGCACCATTGAGGTGGCTGAGCCTTCCCAGCTTTTGAAAGTACTTAAAACAGGTATGCATTGTTTTCCTCGGCACCTCTTGCCTTAAATATATCCTGTCAGTCTTAATTTTTCTCGGTAATCTTTCCATATTTCAGACATTTCTGATTTCAAATTATAAGTGTTTTCATTTTCTGTAAAATTTTGTCGTTGCTCACATATTCAGTCTATGGTATCCTCAGCATCCTTCTGTAGAACAACATTCATATTGTCTAGATTATCTTCTTTATTTCTGCCTTATAGAATTACTGATATTACATATCTGTTCAACACACTTTTTTTTTCTTTTTTTTAGTTCTAACGAAATCCCCTTACTTCATGCACAGGGAAAGGGGCGATCATAGTTCTTCATGACTTCCTGTTCTTTGTAGCTTTTAGCAAAGGTTGTTTTTTGCTATATTCCTAATCTCAGTTCGGACAACTATTTACACAATGGACGTCAGATAGTTTATGGGCAGGTTGTCTCTGCCCTACTTGTCTTCAATATGTCCTGTGAGTGTCAAATTTTCTAAGCCCTCTTTCCCTAGACATTCCAATTGTCTTTTTCTGATGCAAGTATAACTGTCCGTTTCGTTTCTATTTTCTGTGAAATTTCGTCGTTTTTCATATATGAGTTTGTATGTTTATATATATATATATATATATATATATATATATATATATATATATATATATATATGAAGAAAAATATACGGAAAAAACAAACAAAAATCCTTTTATGCAATTATGCTGTTTTAATGTTAATATGTCAACGTCGTACGTTTCGGTCTAATAAACCATCTTCAGGACATATTCATAAAATATAATTAACAGTATCAGTTCAACATGACAAAGACGGTGGACATAAGAACAAGACTGGTATTTATTCGTACAAAAAGTACAAATTGTGGCACGAGGCCAATAAAGGGGAGGAGTATAGGCTGGTCAACACTAACTATCTTATACCTAGCTAATCAGATTCGCGACCCATTCGTACATTACATTTTACCCATTCACCAAAAGAACTCGTCCATGCAGGCCGGGAACAACACTTACTCACATTAACTAGGTACACTGAAGCTTGTCTAACCTAACCAAGGGGAGGGTTCCACAGGAAGCCACACCGATGTGCAAAAGGTTGACCTAGAAGAGAAAATCAAGGCTAGCCCCGTTCACACGAAGCAAGCTCGCTTCTTTTACCCACCTTTCGCTAAACAAGACTTATCCAAACCGATAACTGAAAGTTTTCTATGATCAACGTTCCGTTTAAACATGGTCACGTTGTCAAAAAGGAAAAATGAAAAATGAAAAGAATTCTATTTTGATCTAAAATTTATATGTATGCTTGTCGAGCATTAATCTCGCTAGAAAAGGGGAAATACTAAAGAAGCCAGGTCTAGTATTTACCGTGCGTGAGATGGATATTATGCCTGCTTCATAAATCCTCCTAAGATTTTTATTATGAAAATATTTTAAAATCTTCACGGAATCAAAATCGAAATTATGATCTGCTTTAGTTGTGTGTACAACTAAAGCATTGTTTAAATTTCCGAGGCGAATATCTCGTTTATGTTCGAAAACACGAGATTTTACGGACCTACATGTTTCACCCACATATTTTAAGTCACAGTTTTTGCATACATATATAATACTTATTATAAAACACAGTTTGTGTGTGTGTGTGTCTGTTCGTTTATATATTGTATCGGATTTCCTACATTTTCAAACCGATTTCAACAAAACTTCACAGGACTACGTAAAATTACCTTGCAGTGGTTGTGACAGCGCCAAAAATTGGAAAAACACAATTGTTTTTGCACGAAATCAATTTGAAAACACGATTAAGAGGCATTGCTGTCGTGTGAATGAAAGGGGGACAACTCATATCGAGTTATACTTATAAAACCCAGGTTGTTTGTGCGTGTGTGTGTGTGTTCGTTTATATATGGGATCGGATTTCCTACATTTTTCAACCGATTTCAACAAAACTACTTTTTTTGGCAGGTAGTGTTTCTTATTGTCTTGCACACTTTTTTCTTTATTTTTACATTCAGAATGCTTTAAAAATTCCATTTACAAGACAATTATTTATAATAAAATTCTATTCAATCGGTATACTCATAACGATTGAAAAAAATGTTTTTGTTTGAGTTTGACCAATTCATAATAAAAAAAAAAACTAAGACATGCGTGTCCATCAACCTTAAACAATAATCTTTGTCAATTTTATTTTTCAGTCTTTTTGATGGTTGATACTTGATCCATCTCTTACTGTTACATCCCCGGGCAACGCCGGGTTCTACTGCTAGTATATATATATATATATATATATATATATATATATATATATATATATATATGAGTTTGTATCACACCTTTATCAGACACTGTATTCTATAGAAATCTTCAACAACGACAACAAATATTCTTCCTCTTTATGGAAATGAAGATCGATAATTTTTTAACAGTTTTCGATCGTGTCTGTTTAATCGCTAAAAATCTCGGATTTCCGATATTTTTAACAATCTGTCAACACAATGTAATTGTCTCTTTTTTAATCTTTCAAAAATAAAATATACTTTTCTGAAACTTTATTTTACGGATTTTAGCTGACTTAAAGTTTAATTATGCTGATTTGAAACAAATTAATTTTAATTTAAAATAACACAGAAGTTCACTTTTTAAAATAGAAGTAGGTGTTTTGATTAGGTGTTGAATTGACAGCTGGACTGACCTGATCTATTTTTTTCTACGGGGCACATATGTGAAAAAGTTACACGAGGGATATAAAGTGAGCTCCATTTTATATATTTTTAACTACCCAGAAATCTTTAAAATTTTGGAAAATATACTCGTAATCTAATGTTTTATTGATTTTTAGGTACTTTGCCTCTAAATTTACTATAGATATAGCTATTATTTTCCGATAATATCGTGTATGTACAGCCGTATTTTAAAAAGAGGCAATTTTAAATACACAGAAAAGATACAATTTTTTTTATTACTGGTGGTCACTTAATTGTAGTATTTTTTCTATTTCTTATTAATAAATATAGTTTTTAGTCAATAACTCTATCACCTAAGTGGTACAAATTAATACAGAATTTTAAATTATTATAATTAAAATTTAAAAAAGAACAATTAAAACAGTTCCTGTAAAAATTCATCATTCCTCGAAAAAAATGTTCTTAACACAATAATGTTCATAATATATATTTATTCATAAAAGCAATTAAATGTTTTCTAATTAAATAATGTCTTAGTTTTATTGCATTATTTTACGATTTGAAGCAGATTTTTTGTAACTACCAATCCTGTTTTAGAAAATAAATTAATGATTCAAATTCTCCAAAGGTTTCTGCATATAGATAATTATAAGCAATTACGCAATACCAAAATTAATTTCTCGAAATTTAAAAAATTACACAAGTGCGGAGAGGGTAAGAAATGTAAAAAAAATATAATAACTTAAACATTCTCACGATAAAACATTTTTTTTATTAATTTTGGGGCATCTTTTCAATATGGTATGCTCATTTTTAGCGAATCTCTGGAGGCAAATATTTAATTACAAGGAAGCAATAGTTTATTTTCTGTATTGAAATGTGAGCGGATTTACATTACAATCTAATTTATTGCCGCGTACTTTTAATATATTGCAATCAGCTAGAAAATTGAGAAATATTTTCTTAAATATTCACTAACACTTGGAAAAAAAGATATGTTATTGGGTATAACTGATAGAAAACCATATAATTCTCGTCGCTTTTATTCTATTCGATATGTCATATCATTTATTCGTTGTAATCTTCGATAAGGAAAAATAGGAATGTTTTTATCTTTTGACTGACTACTCTACAGTTTTAATTTGAATATGTTCTTTTGTGTATGCAAGATAAAAACCCCACAAGCGCTGAATGCGTGGCTGATCGGCATTTAATCTGTGGGTAAGTTTGGAAAATATAAGATAGAAAGAAAAACGAAAATTCACTGCAGAAACAAAGACTGTATTTACAAACAAGCAAAGATAATCGTATTTAAGGAATTAGGATCATGCCGGGGATTCAAGTGGGAACACATTAAAACAAGTACTAATGACAATACCAAAAGAAATCAACACGAGGAAAGAAAGACGAGACAAAAAATGGATGGCAAGTAATATACTTGACCTATTATAGCAGAAGCAGTAGATAAGTCTAAGAAATAGCGGAGATTACCTATGGGTAAAGAAAAAACGTCAGAAATAATTGAAATTCCTCTAAAGCGGAATAGCTCAGGAAGGAAGAGGCAATGAAAATTTAAAATCTAATTTTAAAAATTTTAATTAATTTTAATGAATTAAATGTTAATTCATTAAAATTAATTACACAATTTACATTACTCGAACTATTGTCCTCATCTTTGTCGCCATATTTATTACAATGTTTCGGCCGTTCTACGCTCCGGCCTTCTTCAAGTGATTGGAATGCCGAACTGAACCCTTTATTTCATTCACTGGTGTATAACTGTTCTAGTTTCACGCGCCATGTTTTAATGGATGTCAGTTATCAGTTATCTCCTGTTAATTCCCCTCTCTAAGTCCTCCAGTGCCTTAGCTGCGTATTAAACTGACACTCTTTGGGTCCTGTCACTGGATCTAACCAACGCGTTTATCCAATGTGCCATGCGTCCTTGATCTCACAGTGGCACTGATAACTGACATCCGTTAAAACATGGCGCGTGGAAATAGAAAAGTCTACCCCAGTGAGCAAAATAAAGGGTTCAGCTCGACATTCCAACCACCTGAATAAGGCCGGAGCGTAAAACGACCGAAACGTTTTTAATAAATATTGCGACAAATATGAAGACAATAGTCCGAATAATGTAAATAGTGTACATAATACCTCATCTCAGAAATATAGATAGTAAAATTAATCAATTAAAAATTAATTAAAAATTAATCGTAAAATTAAATTTAAAAGTAAATTTAAAATTAAATTTAATTAAAAAAATTAAATTTAAAAAATTAAAAAAAAAAAATTAAAATTTAAAGGGACAATGACATTTAAAATACCAAACAAATAATATGGTTGTCACTAGGATCCAGCAGATCCCAAGTTTTACACTTGAAGAATAAACAATTTCATAATCTAGTCTGAATGGAAATATTATCTTATTAAATATATCAATATCCAAGTTACGTGTATATAACAGAACAGACTGAGTTTTATAGCCTTGTTTGCCAACCAGTCTAGAGAAGGAAACTCTGAATTCAAATCAGCCTGAAAAATCGGGAGGGAGGGTACACGTAGGCAGTTAATAACTCAATACTGTCTGGTATTACCTGGTATCCCCTGCAACTTGCTGTATCTCTCCTGGGATTGTAGGTGTAGGGAAGAGAGTGTTGCTGAGGCTTATCGCAAAGCATTGCAACTATACCAACCTGTGTAAGACACCTAGCTGGAACTAAGTTGGGCCATCATCGATTCTAGGCGGACTTCTTTTTTAATATATCAATTAAGATCAAAGAAGTCGTTTAGTCCTTTGTGCTCACAGATGAAAAAGAGAATTGAAACAACAAATATGATTCTAAAGAACAATGTTGAGAATAACATAGACTGAATAGGTGGGCAATAAAAAGTGTTTTAAAGAAAATGGAAAGAAAAAAGTAACTTATACTTAACACTTAACTTAAATTTTCCGGTAGATATTAAGGAAAGAGTTCTTCGAAAATCTGATACTCACAAGACAGATTGAAGGCAAAAGAGGATAAACGAAAACAACACATAACCTCACTAGTGTGCTAGAGTAAATTGATGGCAGAACAGGGTGTACGAAGGATAACAAAAAAATTATTAAGAACTACAAAGGATAGGAAATCGTGGAGAGTCATGGTCACCAACGTCCTGAAGAGACACGGCACATAGAAGAAGAAAAATGAGCTTGAGTAAACGAATGGCGGAACAGGATTTAGGAGAAATAATGAAAATACAAAATTTATTAAGAGCTATAAAGTATAGAACATTGTGGAGAGCCATGATCGCTAACGTCCTGAAGGAACACAGCACATAGAAGTAGTATGAGTTTGAGTAAAAGGATGGCGAAACAAGTTTTCGGAGAGATATGGAACTAAGGAGTGTTGTTCATCTGAACACATTCCATGAAAAGAGCTATAGAACAGTGAGAGGCATGCGACGTCTCGTCTCTGAGAGAGGTGTTGTAGGGTGGGAAAACGTTCGTTACCTACAAGAACACAGATACACTTTTGAACTTTATTGCGAGTAGAAAGTGAAGAGTAGGCAACTCCTTCCCATATATGGCAGCAGTACTTCATTTTGGGCTTGATTTGGCGCTTGTAAAGCTAAAGGATAGTAGGAGGCGTGGGGTACATGCTGGGGGTGGATACAGGGAACCGACCATTTTTCTAGCATCTGTAGCGATGGATCTTATGTATCAGTTCCATTCTTTGTTGTGTTTAATCCCCAATAATCGGTCAAGACAAGGGGTCTCCCTGAGGGAACATCGGTTCATCGCGATCACAAAAGTTCTTGGCCCGATTGGCGATCAAGCAAATTTCTAAATGTTTCAATTGCGACTCCTTATTTTAGTCGTGGAAAATTAAGGAAACAAGCAGAAATTATTTTTGGAACATGAAAAGCGAATCGGTGTCCAGCCAGCTTCTTTTTTTTAATCAAGTTGGGCTGATGTCGTTGCAGAGGTAGGTGATTACAATTTTGATATATAATATTTAAAGAAATTTATTTGACATTGTTTTCGATATTGTTTTTTGGCGAAAATTTATAACTTTCTGAATAAACTAATATTTAAATGAATTTAATCTATATATTTCCTGTCAAGAATATTGTTTAAAAATAATTCCTCGAAAAATATGTATTCGAATTATAAATTCTTTCAATGAAAATTAATCGAAAGTACGAAATGATAATTATTCTAAATACCTGTTTGAAATACGTGTGTGGTCTTGCTTTGAGTGCCGATTTACCTAGAACTATTAACGCCCTTGAAGGATGGCATAGGGCTTTTTTTGCAGCAAGTATCATCCTATCATCCCTCAATATGGAAATTCTTACACGCTCTTAAAAGAGAATTGAAAGAAATTCATATTGCAAAAGAGCAGGTTGCCAAAATATCAAGAGCGCCAATAAAGAATGCAACGTAAATGAAAAACTTAAAAATTAATGGCATCTTTTAATGAGTACTTTGCAGTAGTTGACTATTTGCGTGCAGTATTATAATACTTAAGGTTATAAGGGTTTTTTTTCTTACAAAATTGTTTCATTAACGATATTTGGATTTCGAATATTTATCTTTTGTGCAATACTTTTTTTCATTTTTACATTTTCATTGCAATAAAGAATTTTTCATTTCGAATAATTGCCATTTATTATAATCGTCTTTTCGATTAATTTTCATTTAAACAATTTACAATTCGAACAAATTTTTTTTTCGAATAATTGTTTTCAAACAATTATTAAAGAACATTGTCACATAACCATGTATTTTATATACTTTCTAGTAAAAATTAATAACACTCTAATATTTCGTTAAATTTCACTTTCACTTACATGATAAAAATACTGTATTATGCGAATAATTAGAGGGTACCCTGTTAAAATTTTTTTTTTTTTAATTTTTAATAATATACTTTAATAATAATAATAATAATAATAATTTGTAATCTTTCAGGAATAATTAACCTTGCATAACCTTGAATAAATCTCTTGAATATTCATGACCTTGAACAATCACTCGATTCTAGTATAATTACTAAACTATGATTGGTTCTTTTATGATTGCTTAATTGCTGTTCGATCTTGTGACTCGCCATTTAACCCTAGAAAACTAACCATCAATTAAAGTTACACCACTACTAACCATGGGTATATCATACCCGATTTTTAAAATATATAAAAGAAATACTAAATATAAAGCTTAATTTCAAATATTTTACATGCAGGTACTTCAAACTTTGTACTTTGAGTTAATATAAATAGGAACTGAAAAACTTATTTAGGTAAGAAAATCAGGTACTGAAAATTGTAATTAAAAATAGGAAAATTTGCAATGGCTACTATATACCCATGGTTAGTGTTCTAGGTTATTTGCTGACAATTTTCGTCTTCCGTTCTGCTCTTCTTGTATGGATAAACAACTTACTGATTTTGAGCGTCAAGTTATTTCACTTTTCAAAGAACATCCAACGTAGGCATGCGCAGAAATTATTACTGTTTTTTTTTTTTGTTTATTTTCAGTTACATCAATCGTCGCCAGTTTTCAACGGTTGTCTCATGTTTTTTTCTGAATTTACCGCACATTTGCTTTTATATCTTTTCTGGTGAAACAAAACAACTTTCGGAAAGCTCTATGATAGAATTAGACAAACTTTATTCAGTCTGGCACACATCTGTCTAATCATTTCTAGAACCTGTTTTGTGTTTCTTAGTGTCACTCATCCAAGTAGTGAGGCAGCTCATCTCTATCCAGGTTGATCAGGCGGAAACTTGAACTCTCAGCAGAGCTTGATCATAAACTAAGCTTCTTTCATATTGACTCATAAACGACAAAAAAATTGATTTTATTTGCTATTAATAAAATTTATGAACAGAAATGCCCACGTAGAGATTACAACTTGCTTTTTTTACTACAAAGCATCTCTTTTGAACAGATTTAATTATAATTCAACATCTTTTAGAAAGTTTCTCTTTTTTTGTTAAATTGTTCCCTTTTTTTTTTTTTTTTTAAATTATTTTTCCGTTTTTTGCTTTTAATCACTTTCAATGTATTTGCTTTCATGTCGACTGTTCTACCGTTCTTAGTCTGTCTTCAGTTTAATATTTTTTTGTATATATATATTTTTTTACTCATTTTTATTTTATCTTCCCTTATTTTGCTTTCTTTTATAAAATCGAGTTCCTGGTATTTATTTTTGGGTGTTTTAGCTTTATTTTCATTATTTTTTCTGTTATTCTCCACACCGAAATTTTATTTTTGACGTTCTGTATTCCTTTCTTTTTCTTTCTTTTTTCATGTTTCTTTCCTTCTTTGTTTTCTTTCTTTTCCCTCTTTCTTAGTTATTTTCTTGAATGCTTTATTTCTTTTTGTTGTGGGGACCTAGTTACAAATGGACTCTTCCACACTTCTATAACATGGCTACTAACTCTGAGTAGAAGAAGACCGAGTTAGAGTGACTGAGTCAGGACACCAGTGAGAGAAAGTACTCTGCAGTCCACATTTACTTTTGTACTAAGTTTCCGAGAATATACTATTTAACCTTATATCCAAGTCCGTGTTATCTTTCATTCTTTTTTATTCTTACATTCTTTCATTCATTTATTCTTTCATTCTTGTTTTATTCTTTCATTCATTTTTTCTTTCATTCTTGTTTTATTCTTTCATTCATTTAGTCTTTAATTCTTGCTTCATTCTTTCATTCATTTATTCTTTCATTCATTTATTCTCTTGGTTCCTTTCTTGTGTTTCCTTTTCTTTCGTGACTGCTTACTTGTCTTCTTTTTTTATGTCTTCCTTTCTTTCTTTATTTTGTTTTGTTTTATTCTTTTTATTTATGCTTTCCGTTTTCTCTTCAACTCGCGCACGGTTCATTTTTGTCTTTCTTTCTTTCTTTTTTTCTTTCTTTCCTTATTTTCTATGTATTTATTGGTGACTCAAGAACTCATGGCACAGTTAGATTCAGTGACAGGACCCAAAGAATATGAGTTCAATACCCGGTTAAGGCAGTGGGGAACTTGGAGAGGGGAATTAACAGGAGGTAACTGATAAGTGACATCTGTTAAACATGGCACGTGAAACTAGAACAGTCTAGCCCTACCGAGCGAAACAAATGATTCAGTTAAGCATTCCAACCACCTGAAGAAGGCAGGAGCGTACAACAGCCGAAGCGTTGTAATAAATATGGCGGTAAAGATGAGGACAATAGTCTGAATAATGTAAATAGTGTACATAATACCTCATCTCAAAAATATAGACAGATACTGGTTGACTTGTTTAATTTATTTTTTCGATGATGCCGTATCTTTTTCTTTCTTCCTTTTCTCCTTTTATTTCTTTCTTTCAAGAACACTCATTTGTTTTCTTTTTTCTTTCTTTCTTTCATTACCTTTTTCTTTCTTTTTTTCTTTTATGTCTTTCTTTCACTCTTTTTTCTTTTTTTTCTTTCTTTCTTTCATTACCTTTTTCTTTCTTTTTTTCTTTTATGTCTTTCTTTCACTCTTTTTTCTTTTTTTTCTTTCTTTCTTTCATTACCTTTTCCTTTCTTTTTTTCTTTTATGTCTTTCTTTCACTCTTTTTTCTTTTCTTTTTTCTTACTTTCTTTCATTACCTTTTTCTTTCTTTTTTTCGTTTATGTCTTTCTTTCACACTTTTTTCTTTTCTTTTTTCTTTCTTTCTTTCATTACCTTTTTCTTTCTTTTTTTCTTTTATGTCTTTCTTTCACTCTTTTTTCTTTTTTTTCTTTCTTTCTTTCATTACCTTTTTCTTTCTTTTTTTCTTTTATGTCTTTCTTTCACTCTTTTTTCTTTTTTTTCTTTCTTTCTTTCATTACCTTTTTCTTTCTTTTTTCTTTTATGTCTTTCTTTCACTCTTTTTTCTTTTTTTTCTTTCTTTCTTTCATTACCTTTTTCTTTCTTTTTTTCTTTTATGTCTTTCTTTCACTCTTTTTTCTTTTTTTTTCTTTCTTTCTTTCATTACCTTTTCCTTTCTTTTTTTCTTTTATGTCTTTCTTTCACACTTTTTCTTTTCTTTTTTCTTTCTTTCTTTCATTACCTTTTTCTTTCTTTTTTTCTTTTATGTCTTTCTTTCACTCTTTTTTCTTTTTTTTCTTTCTTTCTTTCATTACCTTTTTCTTTCTTTTTTTCTTTTATGTCTTTCTTTCACTCTTTTTTCTTTTTTTTCTTTCTTTCTTTCATTACCTTTTTCTTTCTTTTTTTCTTTTATGTCTTTCTTTCACTCTTTTTTCTTTTTTTTCTTTCTTTCTTTCATTACCTTTTTCTTTCTTTTTTTCTTTTATGTCTTTCTTTCACTCTTTTTTCTTTTTTTTCTTTCTTTCTTTCATTACCTTTTTCTTTCTTTTTTTCTTTTATGTCTTTCTTTCACACTTTTTTCTTTTTTTTTCTTTCTTTCTTTCATTACCTTTTCCTTTCTTTTTTCTTTTATGTCTTTCTTTCACACTTTTTCTTTTCTTTTTTCTTTCTTTCTTTCATTACCTTTTTCTTTCTTTTTTTCTTTTATGTCTTTCTTTCACTCTTTTTTCTTTTTTTTTCTTTCTTTCTTTCATTACCTTTTCCTTTCTTTTTTTCTTTTATGTCTTTCTTTCACACTTTTTCTTTTCTTTTTTCTTTCTTTCTTTCATTACCTTTTTCTTTCTTTTTTTCTTTTATGTCTTTCTTTCACTCTTTTTTCTTTTTTTTCTTTCTTTCTTTCATTACCTTTTTCTTTCATTTTTTCTTTTATGTCTTTCTTTCACTCTTTTTTCTTTTTTTCTTTCTTTCTTTCATTACCTATTTCTTTCATTTTTTCTTTTATGTCTTTCTTTCACTCTTTTTTCTTTTTTTTTCTTTCTTTCTTTCATTACCTTTTCCTTTCTTTTTTTCTTTTATGTCTTTCTTTCACTCTTTTTTCTTTTCTTTTTTCTTTCTTTCTTTCATTACCTTTTTCTTTCTTTTTTTCTTTTATGTCTTTCTTTCACACTTTTTCTTTTCTTTTTTCTTTCTTTCTTTCATTACCTTTTTCTTTCTTTTTTTCTTTTATGTCTTTCTTTCACTCTTTTTTCTTTTTTTCTTTCTTTCTTTCATTACCTTTTTCTTTCATTTTTTCTTTTATGTCTTTCTTTCACTGTTTTTTCTTTTTTTTTCTTTCTTTCTTTCATTACCTTTTCCTTTCTTTTTTTCTTTTATGTCTTTCTTTCACTCTTTTTTCTTTTCTTTTTTCTTTCTTTCTTTCATTACCTTTTTCTTTCTTTTTTTCTTTTATGTCTTTCTTTCACACTTTTTCTTTTCTTTTTTCTTTCTTTCTTTCATTACCTTTTTCTTTCTTTTTTTCTTTTATGTCTTTCTTTCACTCTTTTTTCTTTTTTTCTTTCTTTCTTTCATTACCTTTTTCTTTCTTTTTTTCTTTTATGTCTTTCTTTCACACTTTTTTCTTTTCTTTTTTCTTTCTTTCTTTCATTACCTTTTTCTTTCTTTTTTTTCTTTTATGTCTTTCTTTCACTCTTTTTTCTTTTCTTTTTTCTTTCTTTCTTTCATTACCTTTTTCTTTCTTTTTTTCTTTTATGTCTTTCTTTCACTCTTTTTTCTTTTCTTTTTTCTTTCTTTCTTTCATTACTTTTTTCTTTCTTTTTTTCTTTTATGTCTTTCTTTCACTCTTTTTTCTTTTTTTCTTTCTTTCTTTCATTACCTTTTTCTTTCTTTTTTTCTTTTATCTCTTTCTTTCACTCTTTTTTCTTTTTTCTTTCTTTCTTTCATTACCTTTTTCTTTCTTTTTTTCTTTTATGTCTTTCTTTCACTCTTTTTTCTTTTCTTTTTTCTTTCTTTCTTTCATTACCTTTTTCTTTCTTTTTTTCTTTTATGTCTTTCTTTCACTCTTTTTTCTTTTCTTTTTTCTTTCTTTCTTTCATTACCTTTTTCTTTCTTTTTTTCTTTTATGTCTTTCTTTCACTCTTTTTTCTTTTCTTTTTTCTTTCTTTCTTTCATTACCTTTTTCTTTCTTTTTTTCTTTTATGTCTTTCTTTCACTCTTTTTCTTTTTTCTTTCTTTCTTTCATTACCTTTTTCTTTCTTTTTTTCTTTTATGTCTTTCTTTCACTCTTTTTTCTTTTCTTTTTTCTTTCTTTCTTTCATTACCTTTTTCTTTCTTTTTTTCTTTTATGTCTTTCTTTCACACTTTTTTCTTTTTTTCTTTCTTTCTTTCATTACATTTTTCTTTCTTTTTTTCTTTTATGTCTTTCTTTCACTCTTTTTTCTTTTTCTTTCTTTCTTTCATTACCTTTTTCTTTCTTTTTTTCTTTTATGTCTTTCTTTCACTCTTTTTTCTTTCTTTGCTTTCTTCATTTCTTTGCCTTTTTCTTTTTTTAGTTTCTCCCATCTTTCCCTTCACATCTTTCTTTCTTTCTTTCTTTCTTTCTTTCCACGTCTACTTTGTTTTATATTTTTGCTTTTCTCTTTTGTTTATTATCCTCTTTGCTTGCTTAATATTAAAAAAATAATTTGAAAAAATTAACAGAAGACATGTTCAGATGAATTGCTCTATATTCGGATATGAAATTTCCGTTCTAATATCCTGCCTGACAATCCACGTAGGTACAAAGACGTTTCTCAATATTAGCCCCTCAATCATTAAAAACATCACTCGTATTTGTTAAAAAGACTGAATGCCTCAACGTCTCAGATCAAAGAAGGCATCCATATATCGTTTGCTTGAAATATCACGAATAAATCTATAAACGGATTAGTTGACAAAAACATCGTTCCAGAAGACAGAGATAAAAGTTTTCTGGTGACGTAATTGTAAACTACAATTTTTCATTGGTTAAAATCAAGGGCTAAAATGTCCTGATATCGGCACCATAACAACATAATTGACTTTTTTCTTTCTTTTCTTACTAACGTTAACAAAATACAAGGCCTAAATGCCACTCAAGGTAGAGTTTTATTGTGTTGAGTTGTATTAGCGTAAGAAGAGGAAGAAGTAAACGTGCCACTTAAGTCGGCATCTCAGTCCCACCCTTTGACTGTCGAAAATGTTAAATGTTGCCGTCTCTTCTACCGCAATAGCTTCATGCTTAGCATATCCCGTCCGTGGAACTTCCTTCCTCTTACTTGCTTCCTTGATAGCTATAATCTCATATCTGTATATTCAAATGTAATGTCAACCGACATCCCTAGATACCTTGATCTATTCCCCGTCTTTATTTTCATCCTTTTCTCCTTCACACCTCTTTAATCTTGCTCCCACTTTCTGCGTGTTAGTGGCATTACAGCCTTTCTTGGGGTGAAAAGTTAAAAAATAAAAACTTTCCTTTGATATATTGTATTTCAAGATAACTATTTTTTAGTTGTGAAATATATGACTCTGAATGATCAATTATTTCTGTTTTTGAAATTCTAATGTTATGAGGAAGATATTATCTCAGCTACTAATCAAATATGGTAGTTATGAAGAAATGCGAAATACACTAACGTCCGATAATGGTGAACACAAAAGTGAATGAAAGCGAGCCTACTCTGATCGGGATTTATGCAGCGCTATGTCATGCATGGAGCCGTTCTCAGCTGCATGCCCAGCTGCTATAGCCCACAGGAATGACTTCTTCCAGCTATACCAGAGCGACTGGTCCGATTGTAACATACATCTCTTTGTCACTGCTCCTAATGATTGCGAGCGGGTCCTCAGAGAAGCGATGCTACTGTTTGCTGATAGAATGAAACAACGTTTAGCTTCTCACAAGTTCGGAGCCAGAGATTATTAGCGTCTCGGCATGTGTGCGCTGAACAACAGCAAATTCTCAGTACCCCCTCTTTACAGTCAATTTGAATTTCTGACATCTGCAGCAGATATGGTTGTGTACTTTGCTTCCGACTCCACATTCGACTCATCTGGAGTAACCCTGCATGATTTCTCTCCACTTCGGAGGCTCTACTGAGTGATATGCACATAACCCCGTCATTGGTTAATAAATTTCAGATTAAACTCCTATAAGTGGATGTGATGAGATCTCTGCGCCGTCTTCCTAAACTTCCTAAATATATGAGCTTCCGAACTGGCTCGAGTTCTCTCCAAACTCTTCAAGAATTACCTCGCTGCTTCGTGGATTCCAAATTGTGTGGAAACCTCATTTGTATTACCTGTTTTCGAAGTATTCTGGAGAACTCTTTGATCCTTCAAATTATTCCCTGTTAGTCTCTTACCGCTTTTCGGCCAAGTATTTAAGACTCGAATTAATGCTGAACTGGTTAAATATCTTACCTCCTCTCGGCCTAAAAATATGGCTTCAGTTATATCGTGTCTACCACTGATGTATTAACTGCCATCACTGAATTTCTATATCAAGCTTTAGATAAGAACGACGAACCTCGAGCTAAGGCTCTAGATACCTCGAAGGTGTTCGATAAAGCTCGGCATACTTAGCAAGCTCCAGGGGTACGGTACCACAGAACGACTATTTGGTTTAATCCAATCGTTCTTATTAAATAGTGAAATAAACATCGTTTTGAGCGGGATCGCTTCCAGAGCATTCCACACGGACGCGGGTGTCCCTCAAAGCTCTATCCTGAATCCGACGCTGTTTCTGATCTTCATCAATGACCCTTCTCCGATGTCATCAGTTCTCAGCTAGGTATTTTTACAGATAAAAATACCATTTACTCTTGTCTCAATTGAAAATACGTCAGATCTGAGAAAGTAAACCTAGGAGCTGCTCTTGAAAAGGGCCTCCACTCAGAGGTAGATTGGGGCAAGAAATGTAAACTCTAACGTCTCCAAACAAAACTGCTCTCATTTAACCACTTCAGAGAACCTTTTCTGCCTGACACCAAAATGGTTGACGCTAGACTCCAGGAGAGCAACACACTCCGCCTCACGTTTTCTACTAGCATGAAGTAATGCGACTACATCGAATTAATAGCTATATCGACTGCATGGAACGTTTTATCACCATGTCATGCTAGAAATTTTTTTATCGTCAGAAAAGTGCAAGATGCACATTAAAAAATCTACCATTTGTCTGTTCATTGAGAAATGTTGTCATATCTAGGCTGATGCTCTAGTTGTACATTTAGAGATTCTTGACAAAATCCGAAGAAGGATCTGTAATGTAATCGATACTGACCAGGCATCTCGATTTCAGTCAATTTCTCACCAGCGTGACATGGTTACCCTCTGTCTTTTCTACAAATATATTCATGGCAACCGCTCTGTCGAGGTTCTTTTTAGTTTGCAGCCGTCACTTGTACTCCAACACTTTCTTTTCCCGCACATCTCACCTGTGAAACTTCCTTTGGTTTCCTTGCTCCTCCGAAAACTACATCTTCAATGCAAAGCCAATCGCCATGTTATGTCTTTTTGAACACCGTTAGTATTTTGTCCTTTCATCAATCCTTCCTATTCTTCGTCTTCTCTTTCACTTTCACTTTCACTTTCACTCCCTGTAACCACCTGCGTACTAGTGGCATTCCAGTTCATCTTTTTCCTTTCCTCAGTCCTCCCTATTCTCAGTCTTCTCTTTCAATTTCACTTTCACTTCCTATATCCACCTTGGGTACTAGCGACATTACCGCCTTGCATGGGTTGAAATTATTTTGATTTTTTTAACTTTCCAGATAAGAAAGTGGGCAGAAATGGACTTAAAAGTGTAAAAAGAAGCTTTGCTGTGTTTTCTCCCTTTCTGTGACAAGCCGAATAAAATGCTGGTTTTTCATACAAAGGAGGGGAGTAACTTTGAACACTACCAGAGAACATATTTTGTTAAGTTTTCTCGATTGGCCAGTTCGATATACGTAATACGAACTATTTAGAAGAAAAACGGGATTTCAAATACAGATATAAAATAATAATAAATTTGAAGGAGGGACCATTGAAAGTAGAAGACAAACCCCAGAACTATGTAAAGTCTTTCACCTATCTTGGTAGCAAAGTCAACTACAGTGGAACTTTAGATGATGAAATCATGCATCGGATTGCTAAGGCTACCGGCAAACTTCACCATCGCTTGTGGAATGAGCGGGTTTTCGACTGGATACGAAAATTCGGGTTTACAGAGCTGTTGTACTTGCCATCCTTTTGTACGGCTCAGAGTCGTGGACTCGATACAGGTACCATATACGCCAGCGAAATGTTTTCCATAAAAGCTGTCTGCGTGCAATCTGTGGAGTTAACCTTCAAGATAGAGCATCTAACGTAGACCTGTTTAACAAGTGTAATATTGGAGGAATCGAGACTTTTCTCATACAGTCTCTGTTACGGTGGACTGGTCATGTCTTGAGAATGTCTGATGACAGGATACCCAAGATCCTAATGTACAGCCAGTTAGATCAGGGCTACAGGAATGTAGGGCGCCCATGGCTAAGATACAAAGACAAGCCGAAAAGCAACTTGTCAGCTGTCAATATACCACATAACACCCTTGAGCGCTTAGACTTGGAGCGGGTAGATTAGAGATCAACGTGTTTTAGTGGACTCAGCCGTTTTCAATCTGCTTGCCTAAATCATCTTCAAGAAGCGAGAGCAAGAACTAAAAGGTCAGACAACCTAACAGTGATCTTATCTCATAGACCTCGCTTTTGCTCCATATATAGCTTCATTTGTAAATCACTAGCGGGTCATAAGTGCCACTTAAGATTATCGCACAAAATTTCATAACTGAATCAACTGAACTGTCATATCCTCATACGTCGAAACCAACGGGAGAGTCCATTATGTATGTATGTATGTATGTATGTATATATGTATGTGCTTTGCGAGAGATAATGATTTTTCGTGAGTGCGACAATATTTGTTTTTTTTTATCTACTTTTTAAAATGCCCTTGTTTATTTGTCGCTTTTTACTGCAGAAATCTTCATAAAACTGAAAGAAGTAGTGATTTGAATAGATAAAGACTTATTTAACGTTATCTTTACGGTGAAACATTTAAGCAATTTAACTTCTGTAACTACAGTTTTCCCCCCTTTGAAAAGTTATGATTTCTAATAGGAATCTCTTACCTCCATTTTCACACTCACAAAAAAATATTCTTATGTTCTAAACTAAGCCACATATTTTTTTCTTCATTATCTTCAATTTTTACCTTCTTCCGGGTTTTGAATTTTGAGTTTGTCTTCTTATCTTTAGGATATAGGCAATCATGGGTCTCCACTTTTTTTCATTATCTGTGAATGGCTTTTTTGGAAAAAAGTTGTGAAGTGGATTACATTTGTATTCTCCACAGTTCTGAATTCAGAATAGTATTTCTCTCTTCACGACGTACGTGATCATGTCTCTCCACAGTTTTCTTTTCTTCTGTGAATTGACTAGACTTCCTAGTAAAGGAACAGTGGAGATGTTTACTACTATATTCTCTGCAGTTTTGAATTAAGGATATCGCCAAGACTGGCTATTAAACATGGCCATATATCGGGTGTAACAGCAAAATTGTCCAAATCATGTAACAGCAAAATTGTCCATCCCACAAAATGTTTAATATCCAACAAAACGCTAAACTAATTGCCTTTCTTGACGCCATGTTTCGTAAGAATCAGAGAAAAACCCTTTGAGTTATTTAGCTAAGAAAAGAGAAGGTTAAAATTGTTTTTTGTCAGAGTTACTGTCTTCCCACATGAGCAATGGTGAGAAAAAAACGATTATTTAAGCCTTCAGTAATGGTAGTCAGGACTTTACTTTCAGTAATTCATAGTCAGGGCTTCCATATTCGTCCATTCAAGAACTATCAAGTAGATTTAAAAAAGAGGGAACAGTAGGGAGAAAAACTGGATCAGGCAATCACAAGAAGAGGGATCATCATTTCAATCTAGAGCCAAAGAGATCAATTAGAAAAATCCCAAATTCAATGATAGCAAGTAGGACATATGAGAGAGGAGTTCCTGCTATGACTATCCAAAGAGCAATGAAAAAAGACTTGAAAATGAAACCGTACGTAAAACGTGTGAGGCACCCTGTTACACCAGAACAGAAACATAGAAATTTAGAGAGGGCGAAGATTGAAAATGATCCTGGAATAATATATATATGTGTGAAATTTATTTCAATTCTTTATGAGCTTCCGATCCTTAGCTATGATTAATGTCGTTTTCGTTTATGATCGATTTCATCATGATTCTTCTTTTAAATTGGACAGTAATTATGCATTATTATTGCACAAAGTAGAGTATAATCTTTAAAAAAAAACTCGGTGAATTCCAGTAAGATATCTTTAATCAATTCTATGATACAACGGTTGAAAGCTTAATCTAACAATTGGACAAGTTTGCTGTTACACGATTTGGATAAGTTTGCTGTTACACGCTGTAGGCTGCTTGTCCATAATATTTAACCTTTAGATGGGCAAGGAGAGAAAATTAAACCTACTTTTTCAAACGGCATTATTAAGAGCTGAACGCTACAGAACAGAAGCCGGGACATCTATATACTACGCTAACTGTCCAAGTTACGCAAACGGAGTCTATCCGTCCAAATTGAGCCAATGGACGCTACCCGTCTAAGTTAAGCAAGTCGACGTGATGTCTCCATAATTTCCAAATGTGTTGATTATACTTCAAAATAATACAGTATTTTGAATGCAAATGCACAACCTGCGTGTTTGTGCTTTCATGAAGATCTCGATTTCCTAAATTAATTTTTACAACACTTTTAATATTTGAAGAAGATAAATTTAGACTGCATATCTCTTTGAAGAACCGAGAGAAAACGGTTATAATCCTAATTGGGAATTTTTCGTTCAGTCGCAGTAGTCTGCGATATTGCACGTACGAATAAACGTTTATTGCGATTTTTGCAGAATTCTCTTATGACTTCATAACGTACTTAACGCAATTCTCCGCAGAGATATATAAAAAGTTCTGAGAGAATCGAATGATAAAGTAATCTTACAAATGGCAGAACATAGCCGGGGAAAAAAGTATAAACATTTTTAATAGAATTAATGTCGAAAATTATTTTTACGAGGGTAGGTCACGAAGCAATATCTGTTATAATTTAATTTTAAAGTTATTAGCCAGAGTACGGAGGATTTTCTTCGGCTATAAACTATGTTTGTAAGCCCAGGAGAAACCTTTTGGAGCTATTTTCTTTCTCTCTACCTATTGGCAAAATATAACGGGAAAACTTAAAGGTTTATTGGCAATACAATGATGCCTTCCAAAATTTAAGCAAAGTATTAAGAATCAGGAAAATCTGTTAGAAACCAAAAAAAAAACAAAACACACACACACACCTGAACTGCTATGTAATATCTAATTTCCTTTGTGACAGTAAATGAACGAAAACTTTTCACACCTGAAGAGTAGAATTGAAGTAACTGTTATGTCACTGGAGAAAGGATGTAAGAAACAAAGGGATTTTAAGGTATATTAAAGAAAAAGCACCCGTGTATTTAACCTTAAAAAAAACAATAGTTGGATTTTCAGAGACATGAGAGGGAAAGATTGCTTATAGGATTGTGATGCTCACAGTACATATAGAAGACAAGAGGAACATATTTTTAAATGAGTTCAGCCCAAGCAAGACGATAATGTGACATGGTCGAAGAGGAAAGAGAATGGGAAAATTTTAGTGAGGAGGAGCGAAAAAAGGACAATAAAAGAACAGGTAGCAGGAAGTGGGAAATGTCGATTGACATTGTATTTGAATTTTTAATATTGTACTTGCCAGGGAAGCAAGAAATCAGAAGGGAGAAGTGTGATAAAAGAAACTGTTGCGTAAATTCAACAGTAAAATGGGATTGCCAATCTAGTATCACGCTTAAATTCATGTAGTCGAGACCACAAATATAAAAGAGTTTCTCAGAACATCTGCCATGAAAATATTTGTATAAAACACAGAGAGAAGTTACGTCAGGACGGTGAGAATATGAGTAAAGTCGAGATGCCGGGTCTGGGAAGTTTACATTACAGGCCTCTCTTTGGATTTTGTCATGACTATCGAGATATACGCTATTACTCCCAGGCGAGATATGGCAGCATTATTCAATGCTCGAGTGAATAGTAGACTTGTACATGATAGGTTTCTGACGACAAAAAACTTTCTGGTACGATAAAGTGAACCAGCTTTCCTAGCAATAGACTTATGAATTGATTCAATACAGTCACTCGACAACTTATCACATTTGAACATAAAAAGACAAAATGTTGCTCACCTTGAGTTGTAGGCGTTCAAATTTACAAGCCATTTTTTCTCCCAGTTAACCACTCATTGGGGGTACTTTTCAAGAGTATTTGCCAGTTTTACTCTGTGGGGGTCTGTCAGACTTGCTACTAAGATGAATAAATAATTGTGTCATTTGCATAAATACTTAGACGGAAACTGATGGGATCGGCGAGGTAACTGATGAAAATCAGAAACGGCGTAGATCCAAGGATTAGAGGCCTGGGGACACACATCATAGTTTGAAATGACCTGGAAGCATGGATATACCACAGGACATTCATTCAACGATTTGGTGGAACGGATGAGTGAAGTTATATATTCATTACATAATACCATAGACCTTGAGCTTCGTAGAAGGGCAGCATGCCAAACACTTTTGAATGTCTTCTAGATATCTAGAGCCACAACCTAAGCTTCGCCAATCTTATCTAAAGCATAATATACAAATTGATGACCATCAATACATCGGTAGTAGTTCAAGCGAAACGGATTCCATATCGGGCTATATATCTAAGATAAGGTATTATGTAAATTATTTACATTATTCGGACTATTGTCCTCATTTTTGTCACTATATTTATTACGACGATTCAGCCGTTTTATGCTCTGGCCTTCTTCAGTATCAGTCTATATTTCTGAGATGAGGTATTATTTACACTAATTACATAATTCGGAATATTGTCCTCATTTTGTCACCATATTTATTACAACGATTCAGCCGTTGTACGCTCCGGCCTTCTTTAGGTGGTTGGAATGTCGAACTTTATTTCGCTCACTGGGGTAGACTGTTCTAGTTCCACGTGCCATGTTTGATGGATGTCAATTATCAGCTATCTCCAGTTAAGCCCCCTCTCCAAGTTCTCCACTGCCTCAACCAAGTATTGAACTCACACTCTTTGGCCCCTGTTACTGGATCGAACTAACGTCCTTATCCACTGTGCCATGTGTCCTTGAGGATTGCGAAATTTTTGTCCAAAACAAGATCGTGCGGAATAAGATGCTTAATCAATTTGGCATTGATTCGAGCCTCGAATACTTTGCCAAAAAGCGGTAAGAGACTAATTGGACGATAATTTGAGGGATGAGGGCGTTGTGCAGAATTCTTAATAAAATGAACTACAGAAGAGGACTTCTGACAATTTGGAAAGCAGGAATCAGTGAGACATTTTTTGTAAAGGTTGAAGAATACAAGAATAGTATATTTCTTTAAGACAACTTAAGAGTTTACATTACATCCACATGCTTTAAGTATAAGGAAACGATAAGAAACTGTTCCATATTTTAAACATACGGTCCGTTTCTAGACTAAATTCCCGCCATTATGTATTACGCTACTCTTTTCTTTACGAGAAATATATTCCGCTTGCTATTCGAACTAAGTAATACAATAAAACTCTTAAAGGACATATCAGTATTAATTTAGATTGTTAAGAAATTCTCTAATTTAGACGTGAAACTGAAATGCTGAATGTATTTTCAGTATTCTTCATTATTTAAAACTACTGTATGCCTGCCGTCAAAATGGCAGCAGTTGTTAGAATGTTTTAATAGTGAGATGGAATGAAACAAAGTCTTAAAACAATGTATTGAGATTCAATAAAGCGAAGATAAAGAATTCACTAATTAACTAAAATAGAAGCCAATGAACCGTTTAATTAATCCGTTCTCTGTATATCTTTTTAGACGTTCAATGTTATCAATGATTTATTGATTACTTTTGGTTTCATATGAATCACTTTTTGCTCAGTATCTTTTCATATTAAAAAAATAATTATGTGTTTAATATAACAGTAAAATAGATATATCTCTCATAAGAAAAAGATTAGCAACAGAACGACAAAGACGGTGACGACAAAGACGATTCCAAGAACATTTTGAAACAGGACGCTCACTTAGACAAAGTTATCTGAGTGCCTCACATGAAAGGCTTCAACAAATGAGTCTGCAATCTAAAAAGCATAAGAGTAAAGGAACTGATTAACGGTTCATTTTGCTTAGAAACTAATTTTGTCTAAATGCAAAATTTCTATTTTATTTTTATGGAATATTAAACCTTCCTTCCCACTAGAGATGGGACAGGAAATATATAAATAGTTACATCGGAAATATGTAAATGAATACACATTCATAATTCTTATAGGGTTTGATTGTGCTTTTTTATCATCTTTATAAAACAATACTAGTGAAAATACTCGTGAAACTTTGCTCGTAGACCAAAAGTAAATAAGTCAGCTTCCACTTCAGGTTACGAGATACTATTTGTTGGAGAGTTTCGCTGAGAAACGTTGCTGATTTCAGCGCAACTCTGTCAAGTGCTTTCAGGGCATGTCTGATCGAATGTCTTCGCCCTCGGCAACAAATGATAGCATGCTGTATTTAGTTTCCTTAAAACTAAGTTTTAACTTGCTTGAAGCTGTTATTAAACGTGTCTGAATCAGGAAAACCTCGTTGGTATCGAATTTCAACGTTGCGAACCGGCCTGACTAAATGATCATTAAAATGTAAATATTATTTTCAACTCCTTATTCAAAAGACAACGTATTTCAACTTTAGTCGCTTTGCTTAAAAAATATATAGTTATTTTATTATATATGCAAAGGATGGAATAATTTGTTAATATTGTTGGTAAGTTATTTGAGATGCACACATTAACATTTAGATTTGAAGAGATTTTTGAACCAATGTTTTATACTAGAATTCGCCCAATAAAAACGTCAGAGCTACTCAGTAAATAAGAAAAATAAGCAAGCGGTTTCTTTTAATTTTACAGCAACGTACAAGGCTCTGTGCCACTCAAAGTATTAGGGTTACGTTAAGGAGTAGTTTATATCGATAAGAGGGGAAGATAACGGTTACCTCTAGACGTAAACAGGTTAAGATTGTAGTGACTAGGGAAACATCGTCTTAGGAATCTGTTCCACAGGGAAGTGGTTCGCGGGAAGAAGCTGTTTGAACGGAATTTAATTTTTACCATTCCAATGGATACGGAGGGAATGTGGGCGGTTTGCTATTAAGGGGCATGGCAGGTCCTAGCCATGAAGGTTAGACCTATCACAATCAATGAATAGTTCCTCGAGCACCTTACATGAAGTATCCATAGCGCAATGAGAGACTCGCCATATCGCGATTGTAAGATATATATATATAAATATATATATATATATATATATATATATATATATATGTAGAGGTGGGAATAATCTCTTAGAGACGTTTTTGAATCATGACTACAATGTGAGGACCGGGGAGCTCCCGCCCAAATATAAAGACAGTACCCTCTATCAGTATAAGTGCCAGATCGCGTCCATTTTGGACCTAATCTGGTTCTTATAATTATAAAGGTAACATTAAGATTCACGTAATTATTAGATCGGTTAAGAAGTCGATCATTTTACGTGCATCTTTAGTGATGGATCTTATATAAGACTTTCCACTTGAGCTTGTGCGTTAGTTTGAGGCCCAATATTCTTCCAAGGCACGGCGCCTCCTCGAGGGAACATCCGTTCATCGTGACGGGGTGTAGTTCCAGAATTGATCGGCGATGAGGCAATGTAACTAGTTTAGTTTTCGTGACATTGAATGTAACCAACCAATTTTCTCCAACTGCGCGTACTTAGTGCTAAATCGGAAGAGAGGTCAGCTTTCAGTCTCTGATCGTCAAGATCGTCTTTTGAATTCAATATGCCGTGTCCGTGTCTAATCTCCTAGCCCTCCATCCTCGTCCCAAAAATTTAAGCTGTCTCTTTCTGTTGCCTCACTGCAGCGCAAAATATTGAAAGCAGCCCGAGTGGCAAAGACACACACCGTGTTAACACCAGCCACTGAATAAAAATTTCGCCAATCACAGATGCTTTCAGTTTCACAAGAGAGGCGCATACCAAATAGATATTAACCAAATAGAAAAATGTTTACGCGAAGCAAGGGGTGTCCAGGCCTAACTAAGAACAACTTTTAGAACCCTTACCGCAATTAAAAAAAAAAGAAGCCATTTTGAATTTCTGAGATGAGGATTAATTTACACTTTTTGTTGCTATTATCACAACGTTTCGACCGTTGCGCCCTCCGACCTTCTTCAGATATTCCTAGACAAGGACAGCAGATCACGAACAATCTATTCATATAGATTAAAGGAAGTGTTCAATTATAATTTCTCTGTCTATATTTCTGAGATGAGGTATTATGTACACTAGTTACATTATTCGGACTATTGTCCTCATCTTTGTCGCCATATTGATTATAACGTTTCGGCCGTTGTACGCTCCGGCCTTCTTCAGGTGGTTGGAATGTCGAACTGAAACCCTTTATTTCGCTCACTGGGTTAGACTGTTCTAGTTCCACGTGCCATGTCTAATGGATATCAGTTATCAGTTATCTCCTGTTAATTCTCCTCTCTAAGTTCTCCACCGCCTTAACAGAGGTATTTAACTCACACTCTCTGGGTCCTGTCACTGAATCTAACTAACGCCTTTATTCAGTGTGCCATATGTCCTCAAGGACACATGGCCCAGTGGATAAAGGCGACAATTAAAGTGAACAAATGATAAAGTGGACAGTGGATAAATATGGCGACAAAGAAGAAGACAATAGTCCGAATTATGTAAATAGTGTATAAATTCTCTGTAATTCTAACTTATTGTCGTTTCGTTATATGGAGACATTCGATATTCATTGACCAAGCAGTCAACGTTGCTGTCTGATGAAAGTTATTTATTTTAGATAATATTTTCATTTTTTTTATTTTTTCAAGAAAATATCTTTCGCAAGTCCAGTCTCTTTTATTGCTCTTTTCTACTTAAACATTTATTTGAAGTAACTTCAGTAAAGTTACGTCTACATCTTCATAATGTCTTTAGTTTTCTTCGCGTTACATGTGTAGCAATACGATTTCTCCCACATTCTTAGGAGATGAATAGATAGATTCTTTTTCCTTTTAAGTCAATTTAATGACCAGCTTTCTCAAGAGTCTTGTCTCCAACTAATCTTAGAGTAAATTTAATGACCATGAATTTTCAGAAATCCTGTCTCCAGCCCACCTTTGAACTGACAAACATAAAATTTCATTAATGAGGTAGAGTCCTTTGAAAAAAGTGATCATCCAAAAGCTGTTTGGGTGGCTCCTCGCTCCGTTTGATGGATCAAGGTCGAACAGAAAGTGGGGGGGACCGCAGCCAGTATCCATATTATGGGTAGTGAGTGAAACGACCAGGAAATCGGTGAGACTGTCAGGCAGAGAGTGTGTGGGAGAGAATTCATATAATAACAAAGTTCGCGATGCAGCGGGAAGATATTGCTGATTAATTATTAAACCGTATTTTCTTGATTCTTCCAGATCAAATATGTATCTTGTAAAGCATTTGTTTTTATTCTCTATTGCCGTCGAATATTAAGAGAAACCTGTGGAACATAGCAAGCGCTGGTGTATTTGCATACAGCCGACCTTGGGTGTCATCACCGCCTGTGAAGCAAAGTGCCGAATCTCATCACCACACATATTATAACTATTTTATCTATTGCTCTTGTGGAAAGTCCTCAAGTGAAGTTCTGTTATTTGGTAGAGTTCTTTGTTTATGATTTTGCAACACAAGCCACAATGTTAGAAGAAAAATAGCCTTTGCCAAGATCTACAGGCTTCACTCTCAAAGCCATTGTTAGCCATCAATCTTAGAATGACAGGATTGACAGAAACCTTAAGAAGGCCAGAGACAAAACGGACAACAATGAAGACATTATGCCGAGTGTAAACCATATAGCTATAGAAATAATTAAATCATATTTTAATGTTTCAAAGGCAACCAGATGGAAGAGAAGAAGAAACGAATAGAGAATTTACACTCATATATATAAGAACATCAACTTCAAAATTCTACAGCAAGACGTTCTAACTGCAAAGATAATTTAAAATAAACTTATTCTATGTGCCGTTTTCTTCAGGGCGTAGGCGATCATGGTTCAACACAATTTCATGTCATTTGTATCGCTAAAAAAATTTGTTTTTGTTATCTGTTAAAAATCTTACTCCGTCATCCAATTTCTCAAGCTCTCTAAGTAGGACATTCATCGTTTTTCTCTGGTCCACCCATTGATTTCAATACTTCTCATAAGTATCAAATTTTCAAAGCCTTCTTTCATTATTATGTTTATAAACTAGAGAAGTTCACTGAATAGAATAATCAAACGAAGGTTGGTAATGACCGATAATACTAAGGACAAGATCAACACATATAAGATTCGCTAGCGGCGCGTAGAAGTATTTAAATACTAGAAGTGAGTCAAGTGTATTCCACAATGAATCTGCAACTGCAGGATATCTACCAACCGCCCCACGCGGTCAGATGTGGCACAAGGCCGAATTTAATGTGAGGTAACCGAGCCCGTAGGCTCGGCCAAAATTTCCACGTAGACCCCGTATAAAATGGGGTAAGGTAGCTGTTTCCCGAGATAAGACTCTGCCTTTTGGCATAGCCTCATCTGGGGTTCCTCTCTGCTTGCAAGCAGAGAGTTTGACCAGCACATTTACTACAGTATTTATGCGAATGGAGACATAACCATTATTGTCCGTAGGTATGCTACAACCCTAGAAATTTCAGTCCTCGCTTCCTGATGTTAATTATAAGTGTTCTTTTTGTTTTCATTTTCACTAAACCCTTGTCGTTTCTAACCTGTTTCTTCCATGCTATTCTCAGTATTTTTCTGTATAACCAAATTTCTAATGATTAAAGCCTCTTTTTTATTTATGAGGAGCTTATGCAGCATTCACTGCCATATAACAATACAGAAATTTATTAACAGATCAGTTCTCTTTGCTTTGTTTCTAACGATACGAATGTAAAAAGGCTGATTGAATGAATCTATTACTGCAAGATCTTTCAAAGCACCTTAAGAATGTAATAAATTTTAAAGTAAAAGCTGTCGTTGCAAAGATGTTTTAAACTTAATCAAAGGATTAAAAAAAACTGATAGCAAGAATCTATGATTGTAAGAAGTTCTTTCAAATTAAAATGGTAATATATCTAACAACAAAGAGCTATGGCCACAAAAATATCACCAAAAAGAATAGGAGGGTGAAAAGGTTTGACAAGCAGGAACCTATAAGCGCCCTTTAAAATAATCTTATCTCACAACTGTATGACAATAAGAAACTATAATAAGCAAGGACATCTTTCAAAACGGTTTAAGGTAGATATCAACTCTTAAAGCGAGAAACTATAATCATAAACGCGAGTGCAATATGCTTTAGTGATTAGCTATTTAAATGATTAAATGTGCAAAGTTTCTTACGGGAATATTTTATGAAATAATGCTGTAAAAAAAAGTACGTGCTCAAAATAACAAACCAAGTGATTTACAACGCAAGATAATATTTAGTAAAACAAAGCTAACAAAAGGAAAAATTTAAAACAAGAGTTTCTTTTATTAGAAGTAGACACAACGAAAAGTTCATGAATAGGATCTAGTGGAACTTACTGTATTGGTGCGTTTTAGTGTGAAGCACTCACAGACCTTTTAGCTTCAGCGTGGAAAATTCCTATCACCAGTTCGAAAGAGGTAAACCCGGGAGAGAGAGAGAGTTACTTTGGGGTTCATGCGTTTTATATTCATCTGGTGATACAAGATTTATTTGGAGCTAATGTCACTACAATGAGAATCAGTAATATAGCTAGAGAAAAACGTTAGTAAAAAATTGTAATATGAGCTCTGATAAAAATGGTTTATGAGACATTAGTTTTATAAGTCCCCAGAATTCACTCACCAATGTCCTTAAGGATACATGAACCAGTGGATACAAGCGTTGGTTGATTGATCCAAAAGTAACTTGAGCCAAAAAGTTGTCAGTTCACGGCAAAGGAAGCCAAAACACACTTGTGGGAAATTCACTTAAAATCAGATATCCGAAGAATTGGCTTGTAGAATTAGAATAATCTACTCACATGAATTAAATAAAGGGTTAGGTTGAAAATACCAAGAAGTATCACGTGACGAAGGTCAGGGCGTACATCCGCCGAAACGTTGTGAATGTGGAAATAATGATGAGTACAAAAGTCTGAATGTAAATAGTGTTAAAAAGAATTATAATTTTCCAAATAATTTGAATACACAAATAAAATTGATATCAGGAACATACAGCAGCAGAAACATTCCAAAAACGTCTTAGGGCTGTAATAGTTATGAAAAATGGAAGCTATAACCTTGTCGTTTCTAACCTGTTCCTTCCATGCGATTCTCAGTATCATTCTGTATAACCAAATTTCTTTTTCTTAAAGCCTCTTTTTCATTTATGAGGAGCTTATGCAGCATTCACTGTGATATAGCAATACAGATATTTATTAACAGTTCAGTTCTCTTTGCTTTGTTTCTAACGATACGAATGTAAAAAGGCTGATTGCATGAATCTATTACTGCAAGATCTTTCAAAGCAGCTTAAGAATGTAATAAATTTTAAAGTAAAAGCTGTCGTTGCAAACATGTTTTAAGTTTAAAACATCTTTGCAACGAGAGCTTTTACTTTTGCCACATCTGACCGCCTGGGGCGGTTGGTAGATATCCTGCAGTTGGAGATTCATTGTGGAATTAACTTGACTCACTTCTAGTAGCTGACTACTAGCGAATCTTATATGTACTGTTCTTGTCCTTATTTTAAAAAGTGGTGTAAGACTTATAACAGTTATAATATCGACAGGGTTTAATATACTTAAAAATATATTATTCTGCAAAGATCTGGTTGTATATTATAAGAAACAACCTTTTTACATTCGAAGTGATAAAAAAAGGGCCCGGAACATTTGGCCATTGAATTTATTCAAGTCTTGAAGTAGATATGGTATTCATCAGGAATCAATTCTTAGCCATGTTAAAGAAGTTCAGCGACAAACCTTGCGGACAGATTATCGATCAAAGAGTCGAGGAACTCTAAAAGAACTCTTTGAAATGGCAGCTTTAGTAATATATAAAAGCCAGAAATGGAGGCCAGTCCTGTCATTAGTCCGTCAGCACACGTATTTCAATAACAACGGATGGACGGAATAAAGCTACTCGAGAATCTTCTATAAAAGGTACAAATGGCTTCTTCCTCAAACGCCATATCCTTTACAAACTCTAAAGCCAATTCTTACAGAAGAAAAAAAAGGGGGAAGTCTATAATCACGTGAAAGGCAAATGGCTACAAATACAAATATTTGTCCGTCGACATTTGTAATAAGAGTCTATGCAAAGAGTACGATTCTGGGCAAAAGAAAGAAATATCTTTAGCTTAAATGTCGAAGCCTCAATAAAAACCATTTGTGATTAAATGCGTATTTGAAAAGAAATGACTGTAAAAGCAATCTACTGTAATACAGGTACGCCCAAATGGAATGAACATTTCACCTATTTATTCTAAAGATATCGAATAATAAATTACATTCTCTAGCTGTGTTATTAATCGTAAATATTATGAAAGTCTCTGACTTACCATTTGGTCCAGGGTAAGACGATAAACTGCATCCGCGTCCTGCGTATGTGATATACTAAATCCGCGTCCTGGGTGAGACGATAAATCAGATTCGCCTCCAGGGTAAGACGATAAATCACTTCCGCGTCCAGGGTAAGAAGATAAACTACATCCGCTTCCTAGGAAAGACGATGAACTACATCCAACAGCAAGGCCTCTAATAGAGAGGTTTTGAGGAGAGTGGAACCACCTCTTAATTGCTTGTGTTCCCAGGTCCACATTGACTCGATGTGGTAGCACTTGTTAGGGTCCCAGCTATGGGGAAATAGTTAACAACCAAACTAGGTTCAAAACGCTATGAAATTTTAAAAATAGGTTTTAATAATAGCAATACATTTTTGAAAAAGATATTACTAGCAGTACATTTCTGAAAAAATTATATTACTAGCAATATATTTTTGGAAAAATATTAGCAGCAATAATTTTTTTTCGGCGTTAAATAACCCATTGAGGTTGATATGCCTTAAAACAAAAATAAACCAAAACAAACAATACTTCCCATTTAAGTGTAACAGAAGGTGGAAGGTTTTTTTTTATTTTCTATCAGTTGTCATTACAAGATTATTAAATCCGTGAAAGAATTATAGTCCTACCAGGATCCATTATGGGCGGCAACTGTTTGAACAACATTATACAACAGTTACAACTCTTATAATGGAAAGCTGCCATAACCCACTGCTGCAACAGAACTCCTTTAGTCTTTATAGTCCAATTACAATCATCTCCTGGTTCCCGGGATTCTACGCTCTTCTATAAAAACAGGAGAAAACGGTGTGAACCCCGCAAAGGAATTATGAGGGCTGTTCCAAGTCGAATATGCACTAAAATCAGTGTGATGATTCATCTTCAACATGGTTGCTCGTTTCTGAGAATGCCCATCTACTCAGCTCTATTTGAGTTTCTTCAACATCCTCAGAGCCCACCTGTGGATTATACTGCATATATACTCCGAAAACATTAGTTACGATTTTGAGTTCTCCTACTCCTATACTGGTGGGCAACCCCGGATAGAGAGTCCAGTCTCCACGACTATTTAACTTCCACCAGAGAATAGAACAGTCGGATTCATACATTTCCTAAAGATATTTATGCGAAAGTGAAAATAAAGATCTCGAACGGAATTCGAACTCGATTTCTTGCTCCTCTTTTTGCTTTAACAATTATACCACGTGTATACTCATATGAAGCTTATTCAGTATTCAAGGAAAAATTTAATTCCTTTTAATTAAAAATATGGAGTAAAAAATCAGTAAACAAAATCAATATCTGTCTTTTACATTGAAAATTTTCCACCGCATACGTATATAGTAAATATTCCAAAGCATGTGCAATTGTTTGTTACTGGTTCGTAAACTGATTTTATGATGTACCAAATTGAGATATCAAATAACACTGACTAATGCGGCCACTTTTGCTGCCACTGCCGTATTAAAAAAAAAACAACAACAACAAAGAATAGCAAATTTGACCATAAAAACATATATCCATTCTTCGATGGATAAATTGTCGCAATTTTATATTGTAATTTCGCGCTTTGCGTTGTTTGTTTTTGATTTTGCAAACGGCAAATTATAGGACGGTCAGTTGTGGAACGTCCTTGAAAAAAAAACATGACGCAATTCACTCCGCCAGAAATATGGAAACAACATCCTGTACTTCTTGGCACTCGCACCAGAAGCTCCATTAAAAACATTTCAGTGTGCTTGGGTATCAATATGATGACAATGCAGAGGATTCGGAAACAGTTAGTTATTACGAAGGTCTTTGGAGTGATCACTTGTTATGGTGACGTTACGCCTCAATTCATCTTCCATATGGGCTTCAGATTAAAGCAGTAGCTTACATCAAGTGAAATAAGGAGATATTGCTAACCTGGGCCAAGAGGGTGGCTACTGGAAGACCCTGTATCTGGTTGCAGGACTCTGCATCATACTACACAAGCAGTAGAACCCAATTGTAACTGTCGGACAATTTATACGATCGACTCACCCCTTGCATCTGGCCACATAATTACCTAACAGCAACCATTTTGATTATTATTTATGGGGCATAGTTGAGCCAGAAACCAACAAAACTCCTTTTAACACCTAAGATGAACTGAAAAAGAAGATTATGGCGACATTCACAAATTAAACAAGAGACCGTCCCGAATAGTTGAAGGAGACTCCGAAGTCGCCTGGAGGCCGTGACTGAATCTAATCCCGATTAGTTTGAATAAATTTACTCTTTAGTATTTCAAGATAATTGTCAATTTATCAAAGAATCTGCATTTCGGGCTCACACAGTTTTTGAGTATATGTGCTTGGTAATTTCTAGTTAGCAATTATTGGTCCTGCGCGGCAACAATGAAACCTAAATTTTCAGCTTTTAACGCTGAACTATATAGTCACTGATGGGTTCGGGGCTTGTCTACATCAGCTTTTTGGTACGGGTAGAATATTGACCGTGAAGAGGTTTACGTGTCTACGTTTTTTCATTTGGTACCATTGCATTTTCTGTCTTTTTTAGGTTCTTCGCTGTTGCAGTAGTTGTATTATTCCTCGCACACTTGAAATTCCCATTCGGATTCCTGTGTTCTTCATTTCTTCTTCTTCTTCTTCTTCTTCTTCTTCTTCTTCTTAATATTATTATTATTATTATTATTATTATTATTATTATTTCCTTTGATTTCTGCCGTGTGCACATTTTTTTCCGGGTCCCGCCCAGAGACCTAATGTCTGAAATAACATTTTCCACGCACATGTTTTAAATAGATAAAGCCCTTCGTAAGGTGTGGTCTGTACTCGTAAGAATTTTTTTTTTTTTATTTCTTTAAGGCGTGTGCTCCCAGGAATGAATTCAATGAGTCTATTGGAATATTTCCAATCAAACCGAAGGTTCCAACTACACCAGGGAGTGTTGATGTTCCCATGTGCCACATTTTTGAGATTTCGATTTCAAGGTCCTTGTTTTTTGATAGTTTTTTGAAGATCTTCAAAGATACATTGCAGCCTGCAGGGACTGCCATATCAATAAGGAGACATTTCTTTTGTTTTCGATCTCTAATAACGATGTCTGTGTGATTAGCTTTGTTTATTCTGCGTGCATTGTAGTACCATAAAAATGTTACATGGCCTCTCACCGTAAACGGATCTGGGTGCTGTTTCATTCCTTCCCGTAGAAATCGAAAATTTTCCAGTGCAGATATTGTCCCACTTTGTCATGCCGGGTTTTATTATTTTATTATTGTCTTATTTTCTTAGATTTCTGGTGTGTACACATTTCTTTCCGGGTACCAACCAGAGACCTCAGTTCAGAAATGGCATTATGACTGTTGTGGATTCCGTGAATGGAATCCTGCACAAATAAATAAACAAAGCCAGAAATTGAGATAGAATAATAAGTGTATTAAACGTAAGAATACAGACTTGAAGTGAAGATTAGAAGTCCAGGAATGGGGGATAGTAGAAAGTATATGTACAAGTCTCTGTAAGTAAAGCCGTAATCATATCTCTCTCTCTCTCTCTCTCTCTCTCTCTCTCTCTCTCTCTCTCTCTCTGGACTCTTGTATTACTCTCTGAGAACACCCTGTGTCCACGTATCTCAACATATTTCGGTATTTAATATCCGACCCACGAGGAATATATGTGGCACAAGGCCGAGTTTAAAGTGGGTTTCTCCGAGCCCGTAGGCTCGGCCAAAAATATACCCTTTGAACCCGCCTAGACGGGTTCAGGTCATGTCTACCTCCCCGGGGGAAACTTTGCCCTTCGGCAAAGCTTCATCCTGGTTCCTCTCTGGCAAAGCAGAGAGTTCGACAAACGTCGAGACTGTATCTCCACGTATCTCAGTATTTATCGATCCCCCCACGAGGATTGAATGTGGCAGAAAGCCGAGTTTAATATGGGTTTCTCCGAGCCCGTAGGCTCGGCCAAAAATATAGCCCTTGAACCCGCCTAGACGGGTTCAGGGCCTGTCTACCTTCCCTTGGCAAAGCTACGTCCGTTCTCCTCTCTGCTAACGCAGAGAGTTCGACAGACGTCGCAAACACTTAAAGACTGTATCGAGACGTATCTCAACCGCAGGTATTCTCTCTGTCAGTATAAGTATATTTTGGACGAGTCCATCTTATGTAAAAGGGGAGAGCCCTACAACAATGAATTATCCACAGCATTTTGGGGGGAAATAAAATACACTGAGACCACAAATAGGTGTGGGATGTACTTGTGAGCACAATATTGTCTGTTTTTTAAGGCATTGGCTACCAATATGTCTACTGGAATATTTTCCAATAAATCTGCGGGATCCAACTACAAGTGGATTTGGTGATGTCCTTGTGTGCCCCATTTTTTGATATTTCGATTTCAACCTCCTTGTATTTTGATAGTGTTCTGAAGATGCTCAAAAATATATTTCAGTCTGCAGGGACTAGATATTTACTCTTTCTCCCCACTAAAACGAGTTGTGACACAAGTTTTTTTTGTTTTTTTTTTAAGGTGGAGACCCGAGAGCGTACATCCGTGCAAGGAATAAAAATTGCCCACAGCCACCGCAACCGTCGGTTGCGATGGCCTCGATCCCTCTCTCTGGTGCAATGAGAGGGTGCGGCCTCGGGGAAGTGTTCCCTAGGGATGGGCACCTCGCAGTATAATTTTTTTTCAGTTGCGACTCTGTCCTTTGAAGGAGTCGCCCCTGAGTGCACTCTGCCCAAAGACAGAGACGCAACTGAGAGATGATAAATAGATGTGCTACAAACCACTCAAGGGAGCAGTTTACATTCACTAAAATTAAACTAAGCACCTCTTTCGTACGTAAAATTAACCACAGGTATGTTGCCTCGTCTTAAACGAGGAAGCTTAATCTTGTGTAAAGATCTACAACTGGGAAACGGAAGCAGCTGAAAGAAGCATTTGGGGAAGAGAAGCCCACGAAAAAAGAAAAAGAAAACATCCCTCGCAAACACCAGAAGATAAATACACTATGGTGCAAATTAATTGAATTCCATTATTATTTACTCATTTTTTAATGTGGGGACCTGAGTGCGTATACCTTGTCTAGGAAGAAAATTGCTTGCAGCCCCAACAACCGTCGGTTGCGCTGGCCTCGATGAGTGCTACAATCACTCTATCTGGTGCAATGAGAGGTCGCGGCCTCGGGGCAGCTGTTCTCCTGGGTTGGGCACCTCTCAGTAAAAATTTTCTTCGGATGTTACCCTATCATTTGACGGAGACGCCCCTGAGTGCACTCTGCCCAAAGACAGAGACGTAACAGAGAGACGATAAATAGATGTGTTACAAACTACTGAAAAGAGTCATTAACACACTGATCTGCAATCTACAGGGATTATCATGTCAATAAGGAGGTACTTTTTGTTTTTGCTGTCTCTGATGACAATGTCTGGGCGATTAGCTTCGATTGTTCTGTCTTTGTGTATTGTGTAGTCCCATAAAAAATGTTACAAGTCCTATCTCTGTAACTGGGTCAAGAATATTATTATTAATATTAATATTAAATTTAGAGTATGTGATAAGTAGTAATCACTGACGTCAACAGCAAAATCCTATCAGGCATTTTTTTTCATTTCGCCTAACGTGCGTTTATGGGGTATCGTATTAAACCTGTCCTTGGTTCATATTTGCCCTCGTAGCAAGACTAATAAATAGAGTGTACCACTATTGTTTGTTGAGAATGTTGTTTACGGAAAAGCATCGCTCGCATAAGTAAGATTGCTACGATTTCTACGCGTCCAGTGCAATTATCCGTTCTGTCTTTCGAAACGATGGACAACGCACAGAGCCTAACGTATGCGTTCGCATCGCTATTGATTTTGTCGAGAGGAAACACGGTCATGACGATCTGAGACAGACGTTTCTCGATTCAGATTGTACGCATTCCTTTCTTGAAAATAAGCAAAAAGTTAAACATATAGCAAAAACCCAACCCTCAAGTGATTGGATAAATTGCAGAGTAGATAACCAAACTTTCTCAACAGCAGAAGGGCTAATATATAATTAGCGAGGCACAGATCTAATAAAATCTATCTGTATTCTCTCTCTCTCTCTCTCTCTCTCTCTCCCCCTCCTTGTTTTTCACCCCAAATCATTGTCTATCTTACTCTCCCTTTTGACAGATAGTGAAAACACAATGATATACATTCATATCAACAAACCGATTCTTTAATTAGATAGATAGATAGATAGATAGATAGATAGAATGAAGAGACTGGGATAGATAGATAGATAGATAGATAGATAGATAGATAGATAGATAGATAGAATGAAGAGACTGGGATAGATAGATAGATAGATAGATAGATAGATAGATAGATAGATAGATAGATAGATAGATATTAGGTTGGTGCAAAAATAATGACGTAATAATGTCGTTTTTTGACGTTAAAATATACGTCAAAAACGACATTATTACGTCATTATTTTTGCACCAACCTAGTAGATAGATAGATAGGTGATGAAGAGGTTGGGAGATAGATAATAAAGTAATTAAAGCTATTTTTTCGTCCAATTTTTAGATTGATTGCTGTAGTCTATTCTAACTGTTATTTTGGCCTGGGATTTTTTTTTTAATTACTGATATAATGGAATATGCATACACCTGTGTTCCCCCTCACTGGATTGGCTGGTGTCCGTCATAAATACAGACGGATGTGTAGGTACGACAGAGTTTAAGTCTATGACGACGCCCATTGGACCACACCTATTGCCTGCGACTACAACGAGTACCGGTCGAGTACTGCTACCGTGTACTACTTATTTACAGTAGCCCAAACCACTTAGCTACTTCGATCAAATATATCTCTTTCCGGGACATATCAATTACCTTCCCAGACCTAAACAAATTATTAAATAAACGATCTGAACTAATCTCATTTTTACTACTTTCATAAAACGTCGAAAACCAAAAAGTAGTAATAAATATATAAAGTCAAAAATAAAAATAATTAAAAAATAAAAGTAAAATAAACCCAAATAAATAAATAAATGCGCAAACTACAGCCGCTAAAATAACTGTCAGAAGGGACTACCTACAATGTACCAATAATCCGTATATATAAATAGCCGAGAAAAAACTCAACAGACGTGGCCTGACGATTGCATCTAGCATGAAACAGCCTGTTGCCTTTGAGTGTTGACTTCAATATTCCCTTTTATATTTACATACGCTCCATCGCTGATATTTGGCAATCTATCCCATAAATATAGCACAACTTTACCCCCACCCGGCGTTCTTGTGTTTTTTCTTGTTTTTTTTTTTCCTTTGGTCACGTGGTATGATTTGGATTATCGCCTATAAATATGCTGTTGCTCTTTTGCCTCTTTAGCCAGCTTTCCCTGACGATCCGCTTAGTTGTCTGGCTCACTAGGTTTATCTATCTATCTATCTATCTATCTATCTATCTATATATATATATATATATATATATATATATATATATATATTGTATCTGTGTGTGTATAAACAGAACAAGTAAAATCCAACTTTAATACAATACATGGCATCAGATATTGCATAGTATTTTAGATAACATTTCTTTGTTTTTAATTAAATGATCTCTCCCCTCCTCTCTCCTCCTCTCCCCCTCTCTCTCTTTCTCTCTCAATTATTTGCTCAGTTTTCGGAAGAAAGTTCTCATTATTTCTATGAACCTTCTGATTTCTGGCATTTTCCTTACCAGTCACTACACTTCCCAGATAGTTGAAATCCTCTATCTGCCTAATTTTAACGTCCTCAGAGCATCGCTCACGCCTTGAATTGTCTCTTTTGTTGACAACTATTCCTTCTTCGGCTTTTACGACTTTGCTACATTACTACTCTCTGGGTATTTATATCTCCTTATTGAAAGTAATTAATATATAATCTTTTTTTCTTTGCCAAGTAGACTCGTAATATTCTACCTTTTCAATATTGCAATTACGATTAATGCCATTATTTAAATTTAAGTGATTTAATAAAAATATATATATATATATATATATATATATATATATATATATATATATATATATTATATTTAAAATCTTATCAAAATTTTTTTTTTCTTTTCTTTTCTTTTCACCTTTTATTTTCTTTGTATAGTCCAATAAGCTGAGTTTTTATATCATTATTCGATCTTCTAAATAAACGAACAGACTGGGAATGTTTCAAGATTTGGAAGGCTTACGTCCATATCTTGATGGGACAACAATCCCCGTGCTTTCAACAAAGTTAAGCAAAGTCGAGATTGGTCAATACCTAGAGGGGTGATCGCTTGCGAATATCAGGTGTTGTAATCTTCGCTGTTCAGCTGGTGTAAAAGATAACGGTCATATCATGCTAAAACATCGATTATCCTACGATCAACAATGTTTAGCAACATTGAGCCTGGCTTGTACCTAGAGGGGTGATCGCTTGCGAATATCAGGTACTGTAATGTTCGCTGTGCAGGTAGTGTAATGGATAACGGTCATATCACATTGAAACACCAGTTATCCGTTGATCAACGATTTTAAGCAAGATTGAGCATGGTCAGTACTTACATGGGTGACTGCCTTGGAATACCAGATGCTGTGACGGCTAACGACCATTTGATCTTCAAACACTGATAATCATGCGATCAGCAAAGTTAAGAAACATTGGTTTATTCATTTTTTTACGGCTTCGTTTTTGCAGGTTTAAAGCCAGAAATTATTTATTTAGATTCTAAGATTTTATATATATATATATATATATATATATATATATATATATATATATATATATATATATATATATATATATATATATATATATATATATATATATATATATATATATATAATGATTTAACTAATTAATAGAAGAGGTGGATTCAAAACCTTTCCCTAAGGTACCTGCGTGTAAGTGAAAATAACGAAGCCAACGGGAATTGGAACACGGCTCTCCGATTTACAATTCAAAGCTATTATGCAATACACCATCTGCACATCCAAGCTTACAGCACCTGGTATTGCCAATTGATCACCCATCTTGGTACTGAACAAGCTCGTCGTTGCTTAACTTCTGTGATCGTACGAGAATATGGATAAATTAATAGGACCTGTATAAGTAAGACATTATTATCTCTCAAAAAAATTCTTACGATGTAAAAGAAATCTTTTCTGGCTTTAAATAACCTGGAAAAGGTCGATAAACCCGAAAAAAATCCTAGATCAGTTAACCAATGCAGATTTGTTTTATAAAGAAATTTCCTTGTCAAATATAATTATCTTTTGACCAACCATGTGTCCGACCTCATTGTGTGCTTGTTGTTTTGAAGAATATTTTCCGATGTCATTTTGAAAGTTCTTTTTTTTTTCAATTTCTAATCTGACGTTTCTGGTCTCTTGATTTAACTTTCGAAATACTTAAATTCGCCCTTGCATTTTTCAACGTATATGTGCATAGTCATGTAATTAGTCTGTGTCCAATGGCCTCTTCAAACTCTCGACATTATCCTGCATGCTCGTTCAAGTGCTTAACATTATCAAGTTTATTTCCAGTCAGAATCGAACAGCAAAATAACAAAAAGAAAAGCAAAGAAGCACATATAATGACTGATACGGTCAACCCATTATTTTGGCTTTTTTTTTAAATATATTTTCTCTTCAATTCGACATCATCAATTATTTATTTTGCAAATCACGAAAACAAAGTTACATTTCGCCGTTAGAAATTTCATGAAACTATCAAATATTTATAGTCATCATTTCCATAGTTATAGATGAAATTTTAATTCCAGTAATACTTCTATGTGTAGTGTCCCTTCAGATATTAAGAGATCGTGGCCCTCTACAAGTTCCAATCCCATATAGTTCTTAGTTCCTTTTATCTTTTTGCCATCCCTTATACTCCATGTCGTACCAATTCTCACAAGCTGGACATGTAGGCAAACGCTGCCTATCCCTTGCCTTCGTAATGTCTTGCGTGTATCAATTTCTCCAAGCACTCGTTCCGATATATAGTGATGTGGTACAAGGCCGAATGTATAGAGTACCCAGTGAGGATCGAATTCCCTATTCAGTTGCAAATGAGCTAGGGGTCAGATTTGCTAATGATTACACCACGTCGAGGTCTAGAAATGATTTTCTAAGTGTGGCTTTGATGTGACACAAGGTCGAAAGTGTGGAAAATTAAGTGAAGACAAAACTCATTATTCAATCGTAATTGATGTTTCGAGACAAGCTTGTTAACCATTACATTACATCGAGGTCCCCAAATGATTTTCTAAGCGCGGCTTAGATGTGACACAAGGTCGAAAGTGTGGAGCATTAAGTGAGGAACAAAATCACTATTCAATCGTAATTGATGTTTCGAGACAAGCTTGTTAACCATTACATTACATCGAGGTCCCCAAATGATTTTCTAAGCGCGGCTTAGATGTGACACAAGGTCGAAAGTGTGGAGCATTAAGTGAGGAACAAAATCACTATTCAGTCGTAATTGATGTTGCGAGACAAGCTTGTTAACCATTACATTACATCGAGATCCCGAAATGATTTTCTAAGAGTAAATGTGGCTACAGACCGAATGTATGGGGCGGCCAATTTTCTCTCGTAATGGTTTAAATAATATCCCTCGAGTCTTATATATTGAAAATTAAAATGTCTGGGAGGAAATGTCGTAGATGACTTTTCAATCCATGCTGTAATCATCATATCATACTTATTATAAAACCCAGATTGTGTGTGTGTGTGTGTGTGTGTGTGTGTGTGTGTGTGTGTGTGTGTGTGTGTGTGTCTGTACGGTTATATATTGGATCGGATTTCTTACATTTTTCAACCGATTTCAACAAAACTTCACAGGACTATGTAAAATTACCTTGCGGTGGTTCTGACAGCGCCAAAAATTGGAAAAACACAATTGTTTTTGCACGAAATCAATTTGAAAACACGATTAAGAGGCATTAATGAAAGGGGAAAAACTCATATCGAGTTATACTTATATTATATAAAACCCAGGTTGGTTGTTTGCGTGTGTGTGTGTGTTCGTTTATATATGGGATCGGATTTCCTACATTTTTCAACCGATTTCCACAATACTTCACTTTTTTTTTGGCAGGTAGTGTTTCTTATTGTCTTGCACACGTTTTTCTTTATTTTTCCATTCAGAATGCTTCAAAAATTCCATTTACAAGACAATTGTTTATAATAAAATTCTATTCAATCGGTAGACTCATAACGATTGAAAACAATGTTTTTGTTTGAGTTTGGGTTTGACCAATTTGTAAAAAAAAAAAAAAAAAACTGCGTGTTCATCAACCTTAAACAATAATCTTTGTCAGTTTTATTTTTCAGTCTTTATGATGATCGATACTTGATCTATCTCTTACTGTTACATCCGCGGGCAACGCCGGGCTCTACTACTAGTATTAAATATAAACAGAGTTTGGTAGACTCTTATTTTCCTAAGATACGGAACTTTAACATATAGATACGGTGTATCAAAAATACTTTTAAAAACTTTGGGGGCCGGTTCCTCAGACGAAAACAAAGGCAAAAGTCTATACAAACACATGCCCAGAAATCTTTCGTTTTTGAGTTATTTTTACAGCACGAGTTGTCTTACAATCTAAAATATAATTTAAAAAATACATATTACCATTTGCGGGGCCGCAGATCCTGCCTGGCAACGCAATCGGATACAGCCATGCATTCTCGCGTCCATTACCATTTGCGTTGCCGTATGTAAAACTATTATCTGATCGCTTATGATATGAATATCCTGCCACTGTTAAACGAAAATGTTCTTCTTAACTCACTACTACACACGTTAAACGTTGAAGACACACTAACCACAAAGGTACACGAATGACAAATGTAAACTAGTCTACAAAGCAACAACAGCACCATGTGCCGTAAATTTTCTTTCAAATTAATAATCTTCCAAACTTTTTAACAGTAATTTGTATATTGTCATGGGTCCTTACCTATAACTACAGAATAAACACTTCCTAACACTATGTATACTACGCCTCTCAAGAGAGAGGGTCGAATCAAGCCGAGCTTCTCGGCTTGACGGTCGAACTCTCTGCCCCTGAGCAGAGAGGATCCCGGACGAAGCTCGGTCGAAGGGTAGAGCCTCGTTCAGGGAGGTTGACAACCCCAATTCTGTTTTTACAGTTTCTACAGGTATTTTTTGTCCGAGCCTACGGGCTCGGAAAACCCACTCGGCCTTGTGCGGCATCTTTCCCTCGTGGGGGAGGGTCAAGTAAATATTGAATCGAGTCGAGCCGATAGTAATTCACTACAACACCTTCCACATCTTGTATTATTATTTCTTGTAACATACCTTAGTTTTTTCTACTCTTGTGTTCGTGTTGTTCTTCCTTGGTCAAAACCTTAGACCATAACACACACACACACACACACACACACACATATATATATATATATATATATATATATATATATAAAGAAATATAGTCTTAAGGTGTGCTATATTTATGGAATAAAGTGCTCAATATCAGAGATAGAGCGTGTGTAAATATAAAAGTGAACATAGAAGTCAACACTTAGAGGCCTCTAAGTGTTGACTTCTATGTTCACTTTTATATATATATATATATATATATATATGTATGTATGTATGTATATACACGCATACACACACACACATATATATATATATATATATATATATATATATCCAGGTATGATGATAATGAAGAGAGTACAATTCCAACCTTTACATTTAAGTTAAAATAGTGCTCAATACAGTGTAGAGCAGTATTAGTTCTTTTAGGATATTAAAACAATACATAAAAAATCGCTACTCAATTGAAGTTGTCTTTCGACACATAGCAATGTGTCTCCTCAGTGGATTGTAAATTACTGACTAGTGACAATTAATTAGGTTTCAATTTCAAAACATCGTCTTTTTTTGAAAGAAAAAAAATAGTTATAAGGCTTGGGGTTTTACCTTGATCAACCAATCGAATATCACCTGCCTTCAATTCAAACTAAGCAACGATGAAAAAAATTAAAAGTTTCTTACAAATGGTCGGGAATTAATTACCGACAGCAGCCAGACATTGAATTAAAGAAATATACACTTTGTAAACATCTGTATCAATGTCAGACGGTCAACTTTTCCAAGAAATAAAAGTTGAAGAGTAGAGAGGTAATTTAACTCCCCTTTTTTAAGCGTTTCACCCAAAGCAAGGCGGGAAGCACGCAAGGGGTTACAGAGATTTGGTGCGAGAACAAAGAGGAGTGATAGGGGAAAGGATGAAGAGAAGGATAGGGGATAGATCAAGGCAAACTGGAGACGTCGATTGACATTATATTTGATTAGTTGGAGATTATAGCTATTAGGGAAACAGGAAAAGAGGAGGAAGTTCCACAGGCGAGAAGTGCGAGACATGAAGCTATTGGAGTAAAAGAGACGGCTGTAATTAACAGTTTCGATAGTGAAAGGGTGAGAGCGAGATGCCAGCCAAGTTGAACGCTTAAATTCATGAAGTCTGGGATCCATCGAAAGCAGCTCATCGGAGCAGTTACTGTGAAAGTATTTGTAAAAAAAGACAGTAGGAGGCAACGGCACGTCTGTGAGAGAGCGAATGCAGACGAGATGCATAATCAGGGCCAATTACACTGTATATCCGTCTCTAGACCTTGAGACAAACAGACCTAATGGAAACTTTTCTTTTTGGATTTCCTACGTAATATTTTTTGCAGTTGATGAATAAGAGGCCTCTTTAAGAAACTAATAAAAAATTCAAACCTATAGTGTTATTTAGTAAATTTATATGCAACTGTTAAATAAACATCATCCATATAAAGCTAACCACCAATGCATCCAGATAAGATGTTAATAATACTAACAGGAAATTAATACAGAACTATATTAAATCTGAATACAAATTAATCTTACAAATAGAAAAATAAGCCATATATGATGTAACGTAGTTTAACGAAAATATAAAAAAATCATTATCAGTTTAACTTAAAGTTTAACTTAATTGTAAGGTAAAGGGTAGAATATGTCTCTTCTTTTATCCTCGCTACTATCTGTCTCTATTTCTGAGATGAGGTATTATGTACACTATTTACATTATTCGGACTATTGTCATCATCTTTGGCGCCATATTTATTACAATGTGTCGGCCCTTCAGTATCTGTCTATATTTCTGAGATGAGGTATTATGTACATTATTTACATTATTCGGACTACTGTCCTCATCTTCGTCGCCATATTTATTACAACGTTTCGGCCTTTCAGTATCTGTCTATATTTCTGAAATGAGGTATTATGTACACTATTTACATTATTCGGACTATTGTCCTCATCTTCGTCGCCATATTTATTACAACGTTTCGGCCTTTCAGTATCTGTCTATATTTCTGAGATGAGGTATTACTTACACTATTTACATTATTCGGACTATTGTCCTCATCTTCGTCGCCATATTTATTACAACTTTTCGGCCCTTCAGTATCTGTCTATATTTCTGAGATGAGGTATTATGTACATTATTTACATTATTCGGACTATTGTCCTCATCTTTGTTGCCATATTTATTACAATTTTTCGGCCCTTCAGTATCTGTCTATATTTCTGAGATGAGGTATTATGTACATTATTTACATTATTCGGACTATTGTCCTCATCTATGTCACCATATTTATTACAAGGTTTCGGCCTTTCAGTATCTGCCTAAATTTCTGAGATGAGGTATTATGTACATTATTTACATTATTCGGACTATTGTCCTCATCTTTGTCGCCATATTTACTACAACTTTTCGGCCGTTATACGCTGCAGCATTCTTCAGGTGGTCGGAATGTCGAACTGAACCCTTTATTTCGCTCACTGGGTTAGACTGTTCTAGTTCCACGTGGCATGTTTAATGGATGTCAGTTATCAGTTATCTCCTGTTAATTTCCCTCTGGAAGTTCTCCACTGCCTTAACCGGGTATTGAACTCACACTCCTTTGGTCCTGTCACTGGATCTAACCAAAGCCTTTATCCAGTTTGCACGAATTCAAATATCTTGATTCGATTATCAATAAAGATTGTTACAAAATATATATAATTTCAAGAGCAACACCTACAATGACTGATGACAAAAAAAAACATCTAGAAAGACAAGAATGCGTATTGGCCTTTCCATTGTTTCTGTACGACTGTGAATGTTAGCCATTATCAACCATAATATAGAGAATTCATGCCTTTGATATTTTTATTTAGGACAAGAAGATAATGTCACTAAGACACAAGGAGCTACTGGAAGAGACGGAAAAGATTTTAGAAGAAACTAGGAACCCAATCCTAAACAAGAAAGAAAAGATAAATTTCTAGTTATGCCCCAAAAGATCAGGGAGAAGTGTAAACAAGACAATAGGCGAATCTATCAACTCCCATTGTGGGAGAGAAAAAAGCAAATAGACAGTAAATAAATTTTCAAAGTTTAAGCAGAGATGTTAGAAATATAAATTTGTTTACTTAGCGGCATATCAAAACTTTATGGTTCATTTAATACCGCGATTTAATTTTATTGGGATCATTCGTAATTTCTTTTATAAAAATTGGTGGTAATATTTTTGTTTATTTACAAAAATTTATTGTTGGTAATTTTTTTTTTAAAGATATATATATATATATATATATATATATATATATATATATATATATATATATATATATATACTTATTTAAATGTATTGCTATATTTTTTTATTTTTTTTACAATTTTAAACATTCTGCCTGAGCTCCTGAGACAAAATTCGCATTTAATTGGTATGTAATGCTTCACGGTAGATATAAAAATAGTTAAAAAAAAATATAATTTCCTGATTGCTTCCTTGATGGTCCAGGGTGAGACTCTGCACGCTTCATAGTAAAAACGATCTTTTTTTTTTATCCAAAACACAATGAAAAGGCGCGGACATGTTAGTATAACTTTCGATGATATCAGAATATTACGGCTTTTCTGATTGGCTCTTCAGAATAAGACAACCAATAGCAAAATACGACGTAAGTGTTTACCCACCTTTCAACCGGTGGCTAGGCATTACGTCATTTTTTTCTGTCACTGTTCAACCGGTGGCTGGGAATGACGTCATTTTTTCTCTACCACCAGTAAAGCAATGGTCAGGGCTCAAAGGCTCAGTGCATTCACTTCGACTTGTAATATTTTTTTTTATTTCATTTAGTTTTAATTCTCTGTGATGTGTCCCTTCACGTATTTGGCGATCATGACTCTCCACATTTTCTTGTCCTGTGTAGCTCTCTTTTGCATATTTTTATCACTATTAAACATTGTTTCGAAATCCATTTATTCAAACTTACTAGATGTGTTATGGATCGATTTCTCTGTTCTTCATGCCATCAATTTCTCCTGGGACTATCAAGCCCTCTTTCTTCGTAATGTACCCTAGAAATTTCAACTACCTCTTCATGATATTAAATATAACTGAGAGGAAATCGTTCATCTGTGAGGAGATTGTTCAGGATTAATTGCCATATATGAGGACTGATATTATGAATCATTTGTTTCTAATGAAATGTTACTGTTTCTTAATACTTTATTTATCTTTTGGAAGGCATATTTCGCTATCCCAACGCACATTCAGATTTCAGTCTTGTAATTTCCATCCTTTGTTCCCAGATATTTAAATTGTTCTACATGTTTGATTTTGGTATCCCCAATTTGTAATTTGCATGTTTGACCGTTCCCTTTTGCTAATGACTATGCCTAAGTTACTGAATCTATAGAATTTTTCTTATTCTTTAACTTTCTTTAATTCTCCAGTTTGGATTCTTAACTTTCTAACTTTTAAGCTGCTTCAGGATTTGCTAAAAAACAACTTAATATATCCCAGACTTTTATGTGATGTCAGCTAGCGGCGGTTTTAGTGTTTCTGTATTAGTTGGGCAATTAGTTTAATGCAGTAGAGTGTTTCGAAGCCTTAGGAAAACTTTAAAAAAACACACTCGGAAATGGATTCAACTTAATCATACGGAAACGAACATTAGTGCAAAGTTTTAGTGCGAAAAGTAATTTTTAAACAATCGTTTCATTTTTTTTCTTCTTTTTTTTTCTCAATTCAGATAAAGTTATATTAGACAACAAATTCAATGGCTATAACAAGCAGATTTACTTTGGAAGAAGCTTATCAGTACTTTTTAAATATCCAAGGCTCCGACATTTTTGTTATAACAATATTTTCAACGTACCATTTTTGTCCATTTTGATTTCAACTTCTGTGATCATATATTTGCTTATGGGTTCCCTCTACTTTTGGCCTTGTGCCAGATCTAAGGTACGCTTAGAAAATCGACATATATTTACTTATTTTGGCGCATACTCTCACAGATATATTTATATCTGAGGACACTGCCATATGCATGATATGACATTTCGGTGTGTTGCAGTGTGACGTGATCCTGTTGTCACGGCACCAAATGTGACGTGATCCTGTTGTCACGGCACCAAATGTGGCGTCACCCCGGCCTCTCTGCCCCCGTGCTATCCTGTGACGACTAATGTGACTTGGTATTGGTCGTGGAGCAAAATGTGACGTTCTAACCCTTGGCTGATTCGGATGGGAATCTGGTTAGATTCAGTATCAGCTTTGTCGTTCCCAGCTCGCCTCCAATGTCTGGTTACCGAAGAAACTGCTTTGATTTCTAGTCTAACCTACCCACATTGTGATTTGATCTTAGGTAGACGAAATCAATCATTCGCCGGGCCGTAATGCAAGCCGAATTCGAGCAAAGGTGACATCGCACAAGTATATGTAAAAGAAAATAAAGTAACAACTCGAAAGATTAAAATGTGTTAAAAAAAGAATAACAAATATTTTTTATCTGGTTGCTGAATACAGGACTGCGTCTTTCTCCCGAACCGCTTCTATGGATACGTGACACTTTGCGTTTGTTAGGCGAGTCTTAATATCTTAAGTTGTTTTTCAATAACTGGTTTTTGGTATCTTCAGGCGATATTCGTAAAACTTGTTTTGGTGGTGTGACTAAGTCGTTCTTCAAAAATAAATTGTTTTTTGGTTAGAAGTCGATGTCGGAATGCGTGGAATCTTTTATGTCAGCTTCCTGCGAGGCTGGTCTGCGAGCTCACAGCTCAACTCTGTCTGCGTCTGTCTGCGTCTGTCCGCGTCTGCTCTCCGAACTGCGTCTGCTCGGCTGCAACTCTCCAACTACTCGCTGCGACTCTATTTATATGGACGCCGACCAAAACCGGGTGTGAGCCCGTCGTGGTTTGGGCTCCTCGATAATTCCAAATCCACAATAAGGATTTTCTTTGTTTTTGGACTGGAAAATTTATCACTTTCCATTTTTGGAAGTCCATTACTTTCTGCTTTAGAGGGGTTCTTAAGGGAATCGTCCTCCCAAATTCATCCTTTCTCATATTGGTATCTCACACCATTCCCCTCAGGGGGCGTCAACAGGTTTCCCTTCTTTCTCATAGTGGTATCTCACACCAGTCCCTTCAGAGGCGTCAACAGGCCTCCCCTCCTTCTCATATGTTTACCTTCGCCCATTCCTCACGCCACCATTCAGCCAATGAACGCTCAGCTGCGTGGGTGTGGCTAGTCTGGCCTCAGTCCACAATTATCGCTTAAAGGAAAAAAATTATCTTCCTTTTTCTTTTCTCTCTTTTCCCCGACTGAACCCTTACGACTCGTAGTGTGATCCTTAATCTCTATCTTAAGCGAATGTCATCTGGAATTTATCAACGAGATTTTCGTCAAATGATTATCATCAGAATCGTCAAGTGAATCTCTTTGTAACCTCAACGCCTTCGTACTCCTATCGTCAACAATCTGTCCCGGTAACAAACTTTTATCATGCCAAAGTATGAACATAAAACAGGTGTCTTTTTCCAAAACCAAATGACATCTCCGAAAGATAGTTAATGGTTTATTCTTTTTTTCTCTTTTCCCTTCTTTTTTTTTTTCTTTGGGGGTGGTCTAAACTGATCTTTTTTTTTTTTCAGTTGCATCCATTATCTTTTAGCATTCTGCCTTGTAGGCCACTTGACCAATTTGAAATTTTCATTATTGCCATGGGCAGATTGCTATCTTTTATTCGCTGCGACGTAACATAAATTTATTACGACAGATCCGAGATCTTACGAATTTCCTATCTTCTGCGAGAAAAAATACTTTTCATCGCAAATGAAAATAAAATCTTTACCACTTTTCTTTTGTTAAGAAAAATAACATCGCTCAGTATGTCTTTTGTGATAGCTTCTTCTCACCTTAAGTATTTCTCGCTTTTAATTTTCACGCAACCGCTAAATAGTGTCACACAGAGTTTAATGAAAGCTGGCTCTCTTGATTTTCAAATGTGTTGCTGTTGTTGTTGCTGTTATTATTACTATTATTATTATTATTATTATTACATTTCGTTCCGGGTTCAGCCCAGAGACCTAAGGTTAGAAATGGCATCATAACATTTTCCCCTGACAAAAAAAAAAAAAAATATATATATATATATATATATATATATATATATATATATTACAAAGATAAAGCCCTTCGTAAGGTGTGGGCTTTACTTGTGAGAACAATTTTTTTGTATTTCTTTGAGGCATGGCCTCCTAGGAAATCCCTTCAATTAGTCTACTGGAATCTTTTTCAACCAATCCAAGTGCTTCAACTACATGAGGGATTCTTGATTTTCCCATTTGCCACCTTTTTGACATTTCGATTTCAAGGTCCTTGTGCTTTCATAGCTTTTTGAAGATCTTCAAATATACATTGCAGACCGCAGGGATTGTCATATCAATTGTTTGCGGTCTCTAATAACAATATCGGGGCGGTTAATAATAATAATAATAATAATAATAATAATAATAATAATAATACAGTTAAGTGAAGAGAGCGATTTAAGAAAAGATAAAGAAAAGAAAAACACAGTGTTTCACAATGTTAAACAATATTTCGACTATATCTTCAAGTTATATTTTTTAAAAACATTATAAAAATATATAAATCTAGAAAAATAATGATATATCTTTGTACAAACGTTGCTTGTCTAAGATTTATTACTGATACAGTAATTGTGGCACAAGGCCGAAAATGGGGTAGACTGGTCAAGGTTGGTCATTTCTAGCTATCTTATAACTAGCTAATCGGATTCCCGACCCATTCATTCGATAAAATATATTCATTCACCTTAAAGTTTATCCGTCACTTCATACATAAAAATTAGCGCACACGCAGTGGGCCCTTACAAGGAAAAACACTCCATGAGTTAAATATCCCAATATGTACAAAATAAAATATATACTCTCTTGTCTCGTAATGAAAAAAGGGTGCCCTGGTAATTAACTCGTCGAAACGAATGAAATGAAGGCATGAAACTGAAACGGCCTTAATATGATGGCGATCTTGTTCATCATGGAATTTTTTGTTAGTTGATTAGTTCTTAACGGGAATTAATCAAACTACATATTTTAGATGTAAGATCTTTGTATTTCTTATTGTACTTTTTTGAATCAAGATCTTTGTATTTTCATAGTTTTTTTTTTTGAAGATCTTCAAAGATACATTACAATCTGCAGGGGCCGTCATGTCTATATGAAAGCACATTCTGTTCTTCTCGTCTTTCGTTACAATATCTGAGCGATTAACTTTCATTGTTCTGTCTGTGAGTATTGTAAAGTCCCATAAAATTGTTACAGGTTCTGGCACTATAACCAGCTCTGTGTAATGTTCATACAATTTTCTTCCAGTCTCATTCTCGTAATAGTTACATATTTTCCAGTGCAAATATTGGCCCACTGCATCATGTCCAGTTTGTCATTCAGTTGGTATTAACACTCTGCAACCTGATACAATATGATCAATGTTTCTGGATATTTATCTGATAATCTGTATTTGGGGTCAACACATTTTTCAGTATGTGTGTTGTGCAGCAAAATTAAAGCCTTCGGTTTCAGAGTTTAACTCTACTCTACGTAAACACTGATGAGCACGAGACTTTGTCTACATTAGCTTTTTTTTGGTACGGGCAGAGTATTGACTATGAAGACGCTTATCTTGTCATCGCTTTTGCATTTGGTGTATTGCGTTTGCTTTCTTTTTACGTTATTTGCCGCTGCAGTATGTTTAATATAGTTTATTTGTATTTCTTCATTCCCTGGAAATATCCTTTTGAATTTTGTGGCTTCCTCTTTTACTGAATAAAGTTTTTTTTTTTTTTACTTTGACTCATATCATAACTCAGTCTTCAGTGTTTCCAGGTATCTTTGTAAGCTTATTAATATTTTCTTTTGTAAGACAATTCTAGTTGTAATAATCCCCTGCTTACTTCGGATCTGGACACTTACAGACAATCAATATCAGCCTTAGATGCATGCGATAGCAAATGAAAAAAAATTGTTTTGAGATTCATTAGCTTCATGTCATCAATGGATGTTGAAACTATATTATCCCACAGGGATAGCCAAAATATTTATGACAGATATTCGGTTTTTTGAATATAACTCGTTATTTAACGCTAGACACACATGCCTGCAGTATTCTTGTCTTAATTTCTCCTTCACTTAGGGACACTGTATTCCATCTCCTTCGCTGACTCCTAGGTACTTATAGGCTTCTTCTTGTTCTATTTCCCTAATATTTGTAACAAAATTTACATCTATTGAGTGCATATCTGTAATTTTCCCTTTTTTAAATGTTACTTTTGCACATTTATCTAATTCGAACTCCATACCTATGTCATCAGTGAAACATTTTACAATATCGATGATACTCTTCAACTCACTGTCGTCTTTAGCAAAATTTTGAGATCATCTCTACAAAAACTGTAATTAAACACTTTCTTTTTCACTTTATATCCATAGTTATTACTATTAGACTCATGCAAAAGCGGGGGATTAATGACAGGCAGAACAGAAGGGGGGCACAGGCTGTCTGCTTGAAAGATTCCGCGTATGATATTCAAACAATTGGAAGTGGAAATTCATTTGGTGTGATTTAGGTATAACGTGGTTTTCCACAGTTCTATGCTATATTTAAGGAAATTTTCTGTCATTAAAGAGACTTTGTACATTTCCAAAGTCTTAATGATGAAAGAGTGTGGCACATTATCAAAGGCTTTATGTTAATCGATCCTAGAAATGCTAAGACCTCTACATTTTTTCCTGTAATTTTTCAGGAATATTTTATTTATTAATAGCTGATCTTTTCAAACATATGAACTTCTCCAACATCGTCTATCATAGCCTTGTAAGAGTTCTACCTTTTTTTCCTGTAATTTAGCAGGAACATTTTTTTTAGTAGTAGTTCATCTTTGCAACCATATTAAGCTATTCGACAGCTCTTCAGTTCCAGGGGAAGAATCTTTGCGAAAAGAGTAAGTCTAGTTTGTCAGGATTGACGTCATTAATTTATATGCAGTGGACAGACATGTTAATGGTCTATAATTGTTGGGATCGTCTGTTTAATCCGTTTTTGGTAGGAGATATCTTCAATGATCCATTCTAGAATTTAACTGGGTTTATTAGTTAGCATTGGTAAGGTTTGTGCAAGAGTTTTACGAATTGATGACATGATATAAACAAAAGTTGGGTACCTTGTTTTTCCTGGGGTTTACCATTTTTGGGATTTTGTTAGAGTTTACCGAACATTATTCCTATTCTATTTTTCTTGTGCATGTTTATCCTTCACTGTTTCATGTTTGCATTTAATCCACTCTGCATTGAGATTATAATCCTTTGCGTTATTCCAAATATTTTCGCACTTCTTCAATAGATAATGGCTTTTTGACTCGTAGAAGAATGCTGAGAAATTTTAATTTTCTTTTTTATTTCTATAATATGTTTAAGGAACTTTAAGATCACCGAGAAGACTTTTTGGCATTTCCGAAGCCTTAAGGAATAAAGAGTGCGGTACATTATCAAAGGCTTTATGGTAATCTATCACAGAAATTCTAAGACTTCTACATTTTCCTGTAATTTTTCAGAAAAGTTTTATTTATTAATAGTTGATCTTTTCAAAAATATGAACTTCTTCAACATCCCTTCCGTTCCAGAGTAAGAATGTTGTTTTCTCCGACAAAAAGAGTAAGTACATTTCCTCACGACAGACGTGATAATTTTTTTTTATGTTGTGCACAGATATGTTATTAGCCTATAAATTTTGAATCATCTGTTTTAGCCATTTTTGGTAGGAGATATGTAATACCTTCAGTCGTTCTTTCTAGAATTTTAGTGAAGTTATGAATTAGTATTGATAATGTTTGTGCAAGAGTTTTATGGATTGATGACAGATGATAGAGCCAAAATTTGGTACTGTGGGTCAGTCAACTCGGATTTAAAGTAGAAAAATAAAATCTAAATGTCATGTCTTCAAATAGAACACAAAATAATAAACAGCCGGGTGAAATGATCTTTGCAAAATAAATAAATAAATAAATAAAAGACCACCAAGCTAATTATGGCAGTAGCATTTATTCAGTGATACATATATTTGCATGTTTAAAATCAATGCCCTTTTTTGCAATCATGAAGAAAGCAGTAGTTCAAATGTTAAGATGTCGCAAGGGTGTCGGCAAAGTTCTAAGTTATTTTGTTGCAAGTGAATCGGCATATTTCCTAGTTAATTTGTTGTAGGTTAGACTAAAAAGTTCGAATGATTTGTTGCAAGTGAGCCTGCCAAGTTCCAGGTTATTTTGAAGCGAATCGCAAGGTACGAAGTGTCTTGCTGCAAGTTATTCTCGAAATTTCGAACTGATTTGCTGCAAGTAAGTCAGCAAAGTTCGAAGTAATTTGTTACAAGTGAGGCTTTGTTGCAAGTGAGTCCACAAATTTCGAAGTGATTTGTTACAAGTGAATCTGCGAAGTTCGAAGTTACTTTGCGGCTATTGATACTGCAAAATTCGAAGTGATTTGTTGCTAGTGAGTCGGAAAAGTTCACAATGATATCTACTTAAATATGTGTGTGAATGCCGACTGCGTGCGATTGCAGTAACGTGTCGTTATATGTATAAACACCATCGCTGAATTACGCCTTGTCATGGTAACGTGTATCTAAAATGCTTATCGAAGCATGATTTTGGTTCACTATCTATTTTTCGTCGACTCTATTTCACTGCCTGTGTCTTTGCAGATCTGGTCCTGATGTAGCTGACGAGCCGCTATTGTGGCTTATGGCAAGTCGGTGATCGGCTCATGAATCCTATCTAAGTTTTGCGCAGAATTGGCTTAGTAAACCAAGCCCTGACCTATTTCCAGGTGATTAGTATTTCAACCGCGAGGACGTCGGAGAGAGCACATCACGTGACTTGCCATATCAGGTGCCAGAAACCAATTATTTAATTTTAGAGCCGTATTTGTACAGAATTGTAAAATCTATTTGTATCTATAGAATTTAGTAGGACTTATTTGTCGGTGTCTTACTTGTTTGTGTTTCACTTATTGGCCGTAAAATATAGGCGTTTATATCATATACTACATCTTTTACTCGGGATTTCCATTTTGGGGATTTTGTTAGGGTTTGTCCAACATTATTCTTGGTTACACGTCCCTACTCTTGAAAAGGTTTATCCTTCATCGTTTCTTTTTCTCGTTTCATCCACTCTGCATTGGGATTATACTTCTATGGGTATCTCCAAATATTATAGTAATATTTTTGCACTTCTATAATTGATGCTTGCTATTTAACTTCTATAATTGCTTTCCCTGTAAAACTTCTTGAGGCACGTTTGGAATATCTTATTCTGTCGATAGAACCTTCAACGCTTTTCATATCGTCTTCTTCTCTGTGCCTTTCATTGCAGTTTCTGTTTAAGTAATTCCGTCATCGGTGGAATAGTTTTACTTTCTCTGTTGCAACTTTTGAATTTCTTGAAATCTCATCTAGTATCGATAACTAACATCTGATTTCTGCAATTTCTCGCTTTAAAACTGCCTTCCAAGTCGGCTCTTTTGTCTGTTGTTTAATCTTTTATTTTTCATGATATTAAATTTTTCAGTAACTAACAAAACTGTTGCATATATGACATTGTTTACTTAAGTTTTCTTGTGGTCTTTTCGACAATAATGTTTGCAATGCAGCGTTATATGTTTGCACAATATGTTTATTGGTCTTTGTCATATGAAAGTTTAGTAGTCGGTCTCTTATTGACATTTGCGTGTGTCTTACTTTGCTTATTATTTGAATGATGTGGTTTTTCAAGATTCCATTTTTTTTTTTTTTTCACTTTCTTTTTATTAATTGAATTGGCATTAAGTCATCAGATATAATGCTGGTGTTAATCTGGTTTTGGTGATAAGGTGTCTCATTGTTTATATAAGAAATTGTTCTAGTGACAAATTTTTCGAACCCAGACTGATTCCTCTCTGAGTGATGCGGCCTTAATTTATCCGGGCGACGACCAATCTGGTATGAGTTTTTGTTCGTAAATATTAAGATTTGAATTTTTCGGAGTTTTATACTGAACTAAAAAAAAGGATAACTTTATTAAAGAAACCATATCTTGCTTTCTGTGTTGAAACATTTGAATTTCTTAAAATCCCATCTAGTATTGTTAACTCACATCTGATTTTTCAATGTTTCTCCTTAATTCTGCCTTCCAAGTGGGCTCTTTTCTCTGTTGTTTAATCTTTTATTTGTCTTGATATTAAATGTTTTTTTTTTAAAGTAGCTGCTAAAGCTGTTGCATATATGACATTATTTACTCTTGTGATGTTTTCCTTTGGTCTATACGTTAACATGTTTGCAATAAGTCCTACATGTTTGCCAAGTATGCTTATTGTATTTTATCATAAGAATTTTTGGTTTTATCGCTTCAGTGATTTAAACTGTTGTTTTCAGGGAATTCTGTTCAAATGTCGATTAATTCATCTTCATCAAAAACAGAATCTGAATCACTGCAATTGTTGCAGTTGCAATAAGATACTTCTTTTTTATTTCCTGGGAGATCATTATTTCTTATCTCATTTCTTTTAGTTTGTATCTCATCCTCTGTCATATTATCTATTTAAACTCTTGCCTCACTTTTATTTCGATTTTGTCTGATTGGATTTTGTCTTATATTTAATTTTATCTCATTTATTTCTGGATTTGAGAGTCTTTTTATTTCGCATGATGTTCCTGTGGATATTGGCAAACATATTTGAGTCGATATCGGATCTTATTTAATTTCCTACTGTATCTCTCCACATTTGGAATGTCTAATCCATGATGTTCTTTTGTGGATTTTCGAGTGAAGTAAAAAAAAGATGTCATGACTTGTTTATACTCTAGTATCGATAATTCACATGTGATTTCCTCAATTTCTCGGTTTAATTTTGCCTTCCAAATGGGCTCTTTTTGTCTATTGTTGTAGCATACCTACGGACGATAATGGGTATTTATCTATTCACATAAATACAGTAGTAAATACTGTATGTCGGTCTGCAGTTGGAGATCCATTGTGGAATAAACTTGACTCGCTTCTAACATTTGACAACTTCTTCTACACGTCGCTGGCGAATCGTATATATGTCGTTCGTATCTTAGATATTATCGTTCATTATCAACCTTCGTGTGATTATTCTATTCGGTAACCTTCCCTAGGTTAAAGCAGTTTATTAATCTTTTATTTGTCTTGATATTAAGTTTTTCAGTAGCTGACAAGACTGTGGCATATATGACATTATTTACTTCGCTGATGTTTTCTAGTGATCTGTCCGTTAACAATGTTTGCAAAGCAATTTTATATGTTTGCATTTTATGTTTATTGGATCCTGTCATATGAATTTTTGGAAGCTGGTCTCTTTCTGACATTTGTATGTAAGTTACTTTGCTGACTAGTTGAATAATGTGGTTTTTCACTCCAATGATTTCAATTCTCTTGTTTTCGAGGAATTCTGCTCAGTACTGTTTGAGTTATCTTCATCATTAACAGAATCTGAATCACTTCAGTTATTTATGTGGCATCTAGATTCTTCGGCTTTATTTCCTCAGAGATCGTTATTTCGTATCTCATGTTTTTTTAGTTTGTATCTCATCATCTGTCATATTATCTATTTAAACTCTTGTCTCATTTTTGTTTGGATTATGTCTGATAGATCTTTGATTAATATTATGTTTTATCCTATTTATTTCCGTATTTGAGAGTCTTTTTTGTCGCATGATGACCCTTCAGATATTAGAAATAATATTTGGGTCGAGATAGAGGCTTACTTTAGTTCTTACCATATATCTCTATATTTGAAATGTGTGATCGGTGATGTTCTTTTGTGGATTTTCGAGTGCAGTAAAAAAAAAAAGATTTTCATTTAGTTCGCTTTCTTCTTATTAATTAATTTGACATTGTCACCAGAACCAATGTTAGAGTTAATTCGGTTTTGTTGATCAAGTGTCTCTTTGTTCCAGTGACATATTTGTCGACCCCAGATTGAGGGACGAGGCTCATTTTTAACCGAGTGAAGACTGTAAACATTGAGATGTGTATTTTTGGTTTTTCGCTTCAGTGATTTAAACTCTGTTGTTTTCAAGGAATTCTGTTCTAATCTCGTATCATTCAATCTTCATCAATAACAGAATTTGAATCCCCTCAGTTGTTTATGTTACATCTAGATTCTTTGGCTTTATTTCCTCAGAGATCGTTATTTCGTCTCTCATTTATTTTAGTTTGTATCTCATCATCTGTCATATTATCAATTTTCTCTTTCGGGTTATGTCTGATCATCCTTTATCTTATATTTAGTTTTATCTTATCTATTTCTGTATTTGAGACTCTTTTATTTCGCATGATGTCCATGTAGATATTGGCAAGCATATTTGGGTAAAGACAGCGTTTTATTTAAGTTCCTTATTCTTCACGACACCATTCAGTTCGCTTTCTTTTTATTAATTAATTTGACATTGTCACCAGAACCAATGTTAGAGTTAATTCGGTTTTGTTGACCAAGTGTCTTTTTGTTTTGGCAGAGTTTGTTCAGTGACAGATTTTTCGACCACAGACAGGTTCCTCTCTGAGGGACGAAGCATATTTTTAGACGAGTGAGAACAGTAAACATTGAGATCTGTATTTTTTTTTTTGTTTTTTGCGTTTTATCTTTAACCGCCAAGGAATATTTTTGTTCAAGATACCACCTCAAGGATTACTGTCGACCAAAACAATATAAGGCTTGAGAGACACTCAAGATAGAGTGTTACTGAATGAGGGGCATAAGCGGTAATTAGTAAATATTATGAGGATAGGAGGATATATAGAAAGTTCGGTTCAGACAATTTTATCCCAGGAACTGCGACTTTGTGATTGATTAATTGATTTATTTTTATGGCTTATCAACCTTTTACAAGTTATTTAAAGCAAGAAAATATTTTTAAATTCTATGAATGTTTTTAGAGATAATAATCATTAAATATTACAAGTCGTACTAATTAACCCGTAGCTGGAGGGGAGAAGAGATTGATACATCCCTTTCCCAAGGGTATTTATGCGTAAGGGATTATTACGAACGCAACTGAAATTGGACATCGTTTCTCTAGTTTCCAACTCAGAACTGCCATTCATTGCATCACACCCACATCCAAATGCTATGAAATTTATTCAATTCAGTCCGGGAGAAATCCCACAGTTTTTGTAAAACAATTGTATGATTTAAACAAAATTTAAATAATAAATTTATTATACCATAGCATGTAAAATTTAGCATTGAGTTAAATCCAATATTTATTTCGGGTTATAAATAAAAAAAAATAATAATATTCGGTTGGTGCAAAAGTAATGACGTAATAATGTCGTTTTTTGACGTTAACAAATACGTCAACAAACGACATTATTACGTCATTATTTTTGCACCAACTTAATATTACTACTTCGTCATCATACAATTTGTTTTACACACAGAAACACAACGGAAGTGAAATATCAACAATTACTGTTATTAATAGAAGTACTGTTATGTGTTCTCTTAATGTCAGGGGTTTATTTCAGCGCATTGCAAATTAGTAAGAATTACCAAATTTTATTTGCCTTTTTTCTTTCGCCCTCTTTGCCTTTTCATCTGTTTTTCAACAGATGAAAAGGCAAAGAGGATCGAATGCTGTAATAAAAGATGAAATAATAGTGCGTCGAAGAGAAGACAAGGGGCTTATCAGGAGATGCGTATTAAGTGTGAGAAATACACGTGGGGGGAGAGAAAGAGGGTAAAACCAATTTTAGACATTGCTTTTAACGATTCTCGAATTTTCATTTTCTATTTTTTCTTTTTTTTTTTTTTTTACTTTTTTTATCACAATTTTGTTTCATGTAAAATAATGTTTAAAAAAATACAAAGTAAAAAAATAACGAATATTATTTAAAATAAAAACAAAAATAATGTATAAAAAAATATCCCCGAACGAAAAACACACGAGTTTGATTTTTGCGTCTCTCACTCACATCAAAGAATCACACAGACTTAAAACGATCGGTCATTATAAAGCATCATTCGAACATTTAATGTTCATGTGTTTTATCTAATCTATATTCGTTTACTTTTCTTTCCTTTGTATGTTTCTTTTTTTTCTTTCTTTCTTTCTTTTGTGTGTGTGTCTTCGTGTGTTACGTGTGTGTCTGTTTATGTCATTAAATTTCTTTGCATTTGCAAATTTCTCATAATATTCCCTTAATTTTCCGATTTTATATCCAGAATTCTCAGCCCTCCGCCATGTTTGCCAAATGTGACTTTTCTAGGTTTTGTTACATGTCAAATTTGAGCAGAAATGCTTGCTTTCAATGAACTTCTTTTGTTTTGTGTACTAATTTATTTCTTTGTTTTACTGTAGATATACCCTCATCAAAAGCTTTCACTTGCCGTAAATGGTGTAATCATTTTGTTAATATTGTTGTCACCTTATATAGGAGAACTTTAATCTCAGAACGAGAATAGAAACGGCGCAGAAATAAATGTCATCTATGTCGGTTTATATTACATTCATTTTATTTTGTTGGTTGAATTTAATGAAATTGTTTGAATTAATTCTTGCTTCTATATAACATGATGGATACACGCATCGTCTTGAAAGTAAGAGTGTTCAATAATTCAGTGTATATATCTATATCTACGTCTGTATATTCTTTTTTCGTTATTTTACCAAGGGAGAAGTGCAGAGAACAGGAGAGTAAATTAATTCATGTATATCTAAATAAAATAGTAAATATTAGTCATTCAAATTATAGTTTAAGTTGATATTATTTCGATGGTAAGGAAAATGTGGAATTCATGATTTACATTATTCGGACTATTATCCTCATCTTGGTCACCATGTTTATTACAACGTTTTGTCTCTTCAGTTTCTGTCTATATTTCAGAGATTGAGTTATTTTGTACACTATTTACATTATTCGGGCTATTGTCCTCATCTATGTCGCCATTTTTATTACAACGTTTCGTCCGTTGTACGTTCTTCAGATGGTTGAAATGTCGAACTGAATCCTTTATTTCCTGAAGGACACATGGCACAGTGGATAAAGGCATTAGTTAGATCCAGTGAGAGGACCCAAATAGTGCGATTTCAATACCCGGTTAATGCAGGGGAGAACTTGGAGAGGAGAATTGACCGGAGATAACTGAAAACTGACATCCATTAAACATGGCGCGGGTAACTAGGACAGTCTACCCCAGTGAGCGAAATAAAGGGTTCAGCTCGACATTCCAACTACCTGAGCTGTTACCTGAGCTGATACTGTTATTTCATCAGTGGCCAAACCCAAGTTTAACGGACGAGCAGAATTAGGAGTCAAGACTGCAAAAAAGACTCATAAAAGACTGCACAGGACACCAGGGTTCATTGGACTATGACGTGGGTGCACAAGCAATCCTGCAATATAGAAACACCCCTATCCAAGTCATTGGCTTATCACCAGCGCAACTCCTGCTTCATAGACGTCTTCGGGATTTTATCCCATCGCACCCACATTTATATAAACCACACCTTGAGTGGATAGCCGCAGCCCAAAAACGTGAAAAGTCATTATCCAAACGCAATGCAGGCCTCATCGAGAGGTACAACGGTACTTCACATGCCCTATCCTCGCTTCGTAAGGGCAACACAGTCTCCATTCAAAAACCAAATAGCCATCGATGGGACATAGCTGGGCGAATAGTAGATACGCTTCCCAACTGTCAATATAGAATTAGAGTTGCTGGATCAGGCAGCATAATCAAGACCCACATACCAAGTGTCACCTGAGCCGGATACTACAGATATGTGTGGACCACATCAATCTGCCAAAATATCGGGAAATGGCGGCATTACATTGCGAAGTGACTTGGCATCCCAGTTCCCTACTCAATCACCGCAATCAAGAAACAGGTTTCCCAGGCCGCTATCCCGACTACTCCCGTACAATCGACCTGACAATAAGGAACTGTTTGCTCCTCAACCGCCAATATGCTACTGCAATGGGGCGAGGAAGTAGATGTATAAGTTAAATGACTACCGGCTAACATGGCTGCCTTCTTGTGTCTTCTTGGAAAAGCAAGCCAGCTAATTTTACCTCATTTATAGGAGAGTACCTAATGCACAGGTTAGGTTGGTCTATTTTGCTAGAATGGGCCTGCCCAACACATTTGCATGAGTGATCTCTATTCACCCATATATCTCTCCATTAAATAAGAGTTTACCTTAAATCTATATCTTTATATATAGTATACATTGAAATATATAGTATACATTGAAATATATCGTATACACTGACATATAGTGCACAATAAAACTATATTTTTTAAATATAGCATACCTTAAAACTATAGTTTTAAATATAGCATGTCTTACAACTATATTTTTTAATATAGTCTATCTTAAAAATATAGTATTACATACAGTATACCTTCAAGCGATATTTCAGGATACTTTAAAACTATAGTTTTACATATAGCATACCGTAAAACTATATTTTTAAATACAGCTTACCTGAAAATATATTTTAAACATATACCTTCAAACGATAGTTTTACATATTTTAAATATAGTATACATTAAAACTATAGTTTAAATATAGTTACAACTATGTTTTTAAATATAATATACCTTAAAAATATAGTCTTATATATATTATACCTCATTTTTTTTAATACACCTTACCTCATATCTATAATTTTAAATATAGTATGCCTTAAAACTTTATTTTTGTCATATTGTTAAAAATAAATTGTTATCATATCGGATGCTCCACGTCTTTAAAGTTATTTTACCCGTTAAACTCTTTATTGTGTTTGAGTAATAGGTATTAGTTTGTAAGGGAAATCGTCTAACGGAATTCAATGTTTCATGTGTGGTTGCTAAAGTTATCTTCGCACTATAAGCCTCGGAAATGTGAAAACTCAACCTATCTTTTCTCCGTTCCATCGAGAGATATATTGAATAAAAACTGTCGTTGATATGACACTATTGTCGAGAGAAAAAAGATATAGATTGTGAATCATTAGGCAAACCACTCTCTCATAACTAACAACCAGAAAATTACACCCTTCAAAAGTTGTCACCGTAATGCTTATATATAAAATCTGAGATTGTTTTACAGTACGTTTCACTCTGTACAAGGCTCGTGGGCTTACATTAAGGGGCAGTTTATACAGACAGGGAGGAAGATAACAGTTAACCCTGGATTTGAAGAAGTTAAGAATTTAGTGATCAGGGAAACATACTTTTGGGAGCAGTGGAGCAGTGGTTTGCGGAAATGAAACTTAGAGTGGAACTTCTCACTGATGGAATACGAAGGGAATGAGGGTGGTTCGCTACAATGGGTGTGGCATGCCGGCTCTTAGCCGTGAAGATTAGAAGTGGCGGAACCAAGGAATATATTTCGTTCGAGGACTTCCCATGGAAGTAGCGATGGAGATACAGAAATATTGGAAAAGGATTTGTTTGTTTTTTTGTTCGTTTTTTTTTTTTTTTTCCTGGGAATTTTTTATTTTTATTTCTAAATGTTCAATAAAAAATAAAAATAAAAATTCAGTAATAAAAATCTCGATTTGCATTTCAACTTTAATAAAACATTTTTTACGCCCTTGAATACTAGAGCAAAATTATTCCTTCAGGTCAAGGCACGTATTTTCAAATAAGAAATTATAAAGACGGTTTTTAAATATTTGTCGAATTATTAATTATTCGTGTTAGGTGATTTTTTTTTTTAAATTAGAAGGCAACGCCCTATTCGATAAAATTATGGCATCTTTGAAAATAATAACATGGAATGACATGAAATTCATCAGACAGAAGAAGAAACTAGAAATCGGTGAGGTGATTATATAGAAATGAAAAATGAAATTGTGTTTGTAACGAAAGGGAAAGATTTTTTTTTAAAAATAAGGAAAATGTTAAAGGAAAAAAAAACGAATGCTTAGAAAAAAAGAATCAAGAATATGAGGAAACGCGAGGAAAATGTATTGTTAAAAATTGAGTGAAAGAAAAATCAATTTTCAAAGAAAAAAAGTAGGACGAGAGACGAATGAGCGAAAACGTAGTTAAGAAAGAAGAGCATATGAACAGATAGTTAATAAAAAAAAAGGGGGCGCAGTTAATAGAAAAGAAAGAAGAAAATATAAGGGGTTCAAAATTTAAGACAAAGAAAAAGGAACAAAGAAAAAAGGTCAATAAAAAAGAAAAAAAAGTCGAGAAGGAAAGTGCGAAAAAGAGCAGAAGAAACAGTAGAAAAGAAGGAGGAAAAGAAAAACTAATAGAAAGATAAATAAAAACTAAAGAGGATGAGAAAGAAACGAAAAAGACGAAGAAAGAAAAGACGAAGGAATGATATAGCAAGAAACAAAAATCGACGGCAATAAATATTAGGTTGGTGCAAAAATAATGCCGTAATAATGTCGTTTTTGACGTTAAAATATACGTCAAAATACGACATTATTACGTCATTATTTTGCACCAACCTAATAGAAAGAAAAACAAAGAAAGAAAAACACGTAGAAAAAAGTAAAAAGCTGGTGAATAAGGAGAAATTAAGATATAAAAAAGAAACAATAATAAAGACGATGACGCGAACACAAGGCGATCCTTTTACCAAACCTAGCAACCATGCGACTGCGGTTCGCGACTAGGGGCGGACATGTGGCGGCTTATATTATTGCTAAATAACAATTACTGAGAACATTTCTAGCAAGGAACTTGTTAGTGATATCCAATAATTAGTTAATTAACAAATATATATAATATTAGGAAGCATCTTACAATTATTGACTTATTTCCATAAATGCAAATGTACAAAGAAAGAACAAAAATAACCTACTCGACCATAAAATAACTAAATGTACAAAAATTAATTTATTCGCCATGAATTTAGATAATATTTAAAAAATAATGAATTAATTTTTTTATGTTAACTGATTACCGAAAATATAATTACATAAAATCAGAAAGCAATTTCAGCATTTTAAAATCGTGCATCATCAAAGTCTGAAAATACATTAAAGTGCATGTGCATTTCTAGAGAAAAATTAATTTTCATAATATTTGCAAAATGTATTGTAATTTTTGTTACATGTACAATTTCTTTCACAGAATATTAAGAAAATACTTATTTTGCTATGATATAATAATACATATCACCAGTGTACATAGTTTTAAAAATCAAATCAATTTACATTAACAAAAAAAACAAAATTAATTAACTGGATACTTTGGGGAGTTAACCAATCAAAAAAAAAAAATAAAAGTAAAATGAGTGGAAATTAAAAAATAAAAAAAAATATATCTGATATCTCTGTGGTCTCCAGTAGAATTTTTAAATTACGACAATCTATTTCTTTCGAAAATGTTAATATTCTTGAAAATAAAAAACTAATATTATTAAATATTTCCTCTTCTATAGGACAATCTTTTCTTGTAACATAGCCTGCTAGATACAAAAGTGACATTTTAATATCTTTATGGATTCTAGTTTCAAGGTCTGGTAAGTTATCAAATGTTTGCCATCCCACCCAGAAAATGTCCATATTTTCAACAATTATGGACTGAATTAAAGTTGTATTCTTTGATTTCAACATTTAACTTCAGTAATAGTTTTAGTTTTCTTTTTTTTTTTTTTCAATATTAAATTTTTCAATAAAATTTTGAACTGGTATAAAATATGTACCTCTATAACTGTGTCTTAATTTTCCAAATTCATTTTGTAAATAGTCTGTGGTAAACTCACCAAGCGTAACAAAATTAAACCCACTACTTAACCAATATTTACAAACATCAATTAAGCCATCGCATGAATGTTCTATGGTGAAATTAGTATCACTTGTTAACGATTTCAATCTTTTTTCTCGATTTCCTTCTATTCTTTTGGTTATTCTTTTCAGAATTAGAACGAACTAACAAATATTCATCATCTAAATCAAATATGACCTTTTTCAGTTGTTATTTTTTTCCTAGCATTACCATATATTTGGAACAGACAATTTTCAAAAATTTTATCATTTTCAATGAAATTAGCAGTTTCTGCAGTATCCCCCGCACCTAGTTAATAATGGGTGTGTCTTAATAGCAGCTACAGTTTGATCAAACAATCTTTTAAACAGTAGGAAACATTCTGTCGCTCAAAAGGTTTTGGGTAAACTGCTACATCGGTTAGTTTCGACAGCTTAAATAATTGAGTTTTTTCATAATCTAAAAGACGTTTTACAATTTCCCATTTTGCAGTCGTCTTTTTGCCTTCAGAATAAAACAATAATTCAGTAGTGTCAGTAATCTCAGTTACTGTGAATATTTTTAAAAAAAGATGGACATAATGAAAAAGTAAACACAAGCCATTTTTTAGTTATCCAAGTTTTATTAAAACAATGTCAATTTTTTGGAAATAAATGTTTGATGGGTCCAGTTATTGTCACATATAAATGCAATTTCTTGCCTGTTGCATCAACTCTATATTTTTTCATATAAAACAGTTGCCTCTAATTTTACAATTGGGATCATTTTACATAGAATTTTTCGACCTCCATCTAAACATTTTAACATGATGCCCAATACTGCTTTTACTAATCCCCATTTTTCTGCCAAACCAAATAAGTTTCCTCCATGATATTGCAGAGCAACCTTAGCATATACTTCAAATAAAAGAATACATTTTTTTTAGATTTTCAGAGATTTCACTAAAATATCACTAAGAAAATTATTGTCATCTAAGCTTGTAATTTTCTCACACTGGATAACTTGAAATCACCCTAAAGTTTGTTATATAATAACGAAAATGTAATAAAGTAATCAAATGCATTGAGAATATCATTATGTTTGTATCGATACTTTTTTGTGACATATCATTAATATGCTCTTTTAATTTGTTTTCCTATTATCAATTATTTAAGTTACTATGGTAACGAATTGTTTCAGTGATTTGTGACTAGTGCTGAAACATTGATATTCGACGTGTTGTATATATAACCAGCATTTGTAACATTCAAATCTCAAGTTTTCAAAGATTTAATTAAAACATTGGAATACATCAAGAAAAAAGAATCATCAGATTGAATGAGCAGCTGATTCTTTGATGCAACTGCTGCGACAAGAACTTATTGATTAATATTCTGATACAATTTTTCAAAAGTAAAAATTTTGTCTTTTTCTAGAAATTTTGCCAACTCATCATTTTGCACATTACGCAAAGAAATTGAAGTTGTGTTTGTTGAATTTGGTTGAGGATGCGGTAATACACCTATGGCAAATGATCAAATATTGATAGTGGATTTCTGGGTCGTACTTTTCTTGTAGTAACCGCTGATTTATAATTAGATAGAAAATACCTGTCACAAACAACAGAGTTTGGTTTGTCAGGGGTGTTGTCTTAAGCCTTTAACCATTGTTCTCACTCATTCTGATCTTGGGAAAGACAAAATACACAAACCTTATTTTGTTCATCATTGTTACCACGACAACCTGTTACACAGTATTTGTTATCATTTTGAGAAAGAGTTGGGGATATTAAAATAAAAATATTAACTTAAACTATTATTACTTACATTATTTACATTATTCCGACTGTTATCCTCATCTTCATTGCCATATTCACAACGTTTCGGGCGTTGTACGCTCCGGCCTTCTTCAGATGATTGGACTTTCGAACCGAATCCTTTATTTCGGCCACCGAGATAGATTGTTCTAGTTCCATGTGCCAAGGACACATGGCCTAGTGGATAAAGTCGTTGGTTAGATCCAGTGACTAGACTCAAAGAGTTGTGAGTTCAATACCAGGCCACAGCAGTGGTGAACCAGAACTTGAAGTGTTGAGTTAACTGAAACATCCGGGGAAGAGGCATGGCACGCAGAACTGGGACAATCTACTCCAGTGAACGAAATAAAGGGTTCGAATCGAAAGTCCAATCACCTGAAGAAGGCCGGAGCGTACAACGCCCGTAACGTTGTGAATATGGCAATTAAGAAACGATAACAGTCCGAATAATGTAAATAACGTAATTAATCCTAATTACTTCATCTCAGAGATATAGACAGATATTAAATTATTATTTTGTAAAAAGTATATGGTGCTTTTAAAAAGTGTATTGACTATATATTCTAAGTTCAGTGGGGGTTAGTATTCAGAATTGTGAATTTCGAAATTTGTGGGAATATGGGAATTTATCATCTTATGTTACTTTCCGTAGTCGTTAAAGAAATACGTAGTTCCAAAGGATTTTCAAATTCTTTCACTAGACAGGGTCATTTTTATGTTAAAGTTACATAATGAACTGAACCTGCCTCATTAAAACTTTTGGATAATCGTATTTATTGTAAATAATGATAGTTGACCTTATCCCCTATAAAATACGATTATCTTAACAAAATTATGTTAAATTAACCAGTTTAAAATTTTTACAGTATATCTTAAAAAATATTAACTTGGGTGATTATTTCCTTTTACATTACTAACAACAAGCATGCTAGTAAAATTATTAAAGTAAACATCCATTTTGTTTTAAAAATACACGTCTGTAAATATTTATTTTAGTTTTTTAAAACAATGTTTGTTATGTTGTAATAATAGCATAAAAAATATTGAATTATTATTTTTTTTTCAAATGTGCAAAATTCTTTAGAGTAAACTTTGAAAATTAGCCGTACAAAATTTAGATTCCTTTTTTCTCAGCATACTTCATATGTTATAAAGAAAACACACATTATTCCTTAAAAATTTATTTTATAACCAATATATTCGTCATTATGAAGAATAATAGCATAAAGAAAAAAATTAAATTAACTTTCTTTGAGAAAATTTTTAATATTGATAAAAAAATTGTGAAACAGAGAAAGACGATATTGACAAGAAAATAATATCATCTTTATATTTTGTGGTATATTTTTAATAGTTGTGTAATATTAAATTTATTGAATTTAATTTTTGACATAAATTTTGTGATATATTCTTTAATAAGCATCTTTTTTTTTTAATTAATTTTGGCAGTGAAAAACGTTACCTTTGTTTTTAATGTCTTGTACTTATTTACGAATGACAGAAAAAAAATCAACAACTTTTAAAAAGAGAATGATACTTATTGGTTCCGTTAATGCAAAACAGATTATTCAGAAAAAAATTTTTTATGTTTAATATATTCAATGTTAAAGAACAGTAGCATAAAGAAAAATATTAATTTATATTAACTTTTATTTTTATGTGGTAATATTTTAAAACTTTTTAATAGGCACTTGTGAATTTCACAACTAAAAACTTTGTTTAAAGTTAAAATATTGAAAGTTCAAATAAAATAAATACACATAACTTACTTCAGTATCTTGAATAATAAATTTAATTCAAAGGTAAAAATTTCTTAAAGAAAATCTTGATATCTTAATCCAATTAAAGCAACGAACTTTCAAGTATTGACAGTTTGCCCCCAGTACCTGAAGAGCTACACACGCTCTATAGATCTGAGTTAAGTATCACCTTGAATGAACGTGAAAAATCTTAATGTAAGATTAGATTAAAAGGGTAGAAAGAGAAGAACTAAGAGTAAGATTAAAAAGACATATATATATATATATATATATATATATATATATATATATATATATATATATATATATATATATATATATATATATATATATTTAATATTTGTCTATATTTCTGAGATAATGTATTGTGTATATTATTTACATTATTCGGACTATTGACCTCATCTTTGTCGCTATATTTATTACGACGTTTCGACCGTTGTACGTTCCGGCCTTCTTCAGGAGGTTGGAATGTCAAACCGAACCCTTTATTTCGCTCACTGGGTTAGACTGTTCTAGTTTATCTAGTGGATAAAGGCGTTAGTTAGATCCAGTGACAGGACCCAAAGAGTGTGAGTTCAATACCCGGTTAAGACAGTGGAGAAATTTCATAGGGAAATTAACAGGAGATAACTGATAATTGACATCCTTTAAAACAAGGCACGTGGAACTAGAACAGTATAACCCAGTAAGCGAACTAAAGGGCTCAGTTCTATAATCCAACCACCTGAAGAAGCCCGAGGCGTACAACGGGTGAAACATTGTAATAAATATGGCGACAAAGATGAGGATAATAGTCCGAATAATGTAAATGATATATTTAATATTCACCAATGTTTTCATTTCGCGTCCATAGTATTCTCATCTCCCTCCTGTAGAGCCACATTCATGTGTTTTCTCTGTATCTGTGAATGCTCATCATTATATATGTGAAATGACACTACATACCAGTTCACCACTGTTTGAGTTTATGAAAATTTCATCTTTCTTAGTAAATTGCTTATCAGAAGGCATCTTTTGCTATTCCATTGTGTGTTCGAATTTCGTTGTGACATATTCCATCCACTGTTAAAGTATTCCTAACATATTTAAAAAGTCTGTCAAATTTTGAGCTTGCTAACATGCTGACAACCAAATAAGTGAGTTTTTTAAAAGTCATGTGTTATACATGCTTGAGAGTTCATTTGCTCAGGCTGACTAAAAAGTCAGTGAGTCAGGTAAGTGTCATACATTATACAAGCTAAGGCATTCAATTTCTCACGCTGACGACGAAAGTAATCAGTCAGTTAAATGTTATATTTTATACACGCTTGGGCGTTCCTTTTATCATACTGTCTAAGAAATCAGTGATTCAGTCAAGTCTCATACTTTCTACACCCCCGGGCTTTTATTTTCTTCCTTTGACTAAGAATTCAATAAGTCAGTTAAGTCTCATAAATTATACACACCTGGGCGTTCATTTTCTCATACTGACGAAGAAATTAGTGAGTCAGTTAAGTGTCCTACGTTTTACTTGCTTTGTCGTCCATTTTCTCATGCTAACGACGAAATTAGTGAGTCAGTTATGTGTCATTCGTTATACACGCTAAGGCGTTCAATTTCTCACGCTGACGACAAAAGTAATCAGTCAGTTAAATGTTATATTTTATACGCGCTTGGGCGTTCCTTTTATCATCCTAACTAAGAAATCAGTGATTCAATCAAGTCTCATAATTTCAACACACCCGGGCTTTTATTTTCTTCTGTTGACTAAGAATTCAATAAGTCAGTTAAGTGTCATAAATTATACACACCTGGGCGTTCATTTTCTCATACTGACAAAGAAATTAGTGAGTCAGTTAAGTTTCCTAAATTATACACGCTAAGGCGTTCAATTTCTCACGCTGACGACGAAAGTAATCAGTCAGTTAAATGTTATATTTTATACACGCTTGGGCGTTCCTTTTTTCATACTGTCTAAGAAATCAGTGATTCAGTCAAGTCACATACTTTCTACACACCCGGGCTTTTATTTTCTTCCTTTGACTAAGAATTAAATAAGTCAATTAAGTCTCATAAGTTATACACACCTGGGCGTTCATTTTCTCATACTGACGAAGAAATTAGTGAGTCAGTTAAGTGTCCTACGTTATACTTGCTTTGTCGTCCATTTTCTCATGCTAACGACGAAATTAGTGAGTCAGTTAAGTGTCATTCGTTATACACGCTAAGGCGTTCAATTTCTCACGCTGACGGCGAAAGTAATCAGTCAGTTAAATGTCATATTTTATACACGCTTGGGCGTTCCTTTTATCATACTGACTAAGAAATCAGTGATTCAGTCAAGTCTCATACTTTCTACACCCCCGGGCTTTTATTTTCTTCCGTTGACTAAGAATTCAATAAGTCAGTTAAGTCTTATAAGTTATACACACCTGGGCGTTCATTTTCTCATGCTGACGAAGAAATTAGTGAGTCAGTTAAGTGTCAAACGTTTTACACGCTAAGGCGTTCCATTTCCCACGCTGATGACGAAATTAGTGAGTCAGTTAAATGTCATACTTTATACACCCTTGAGCATTCATTTTCTCACGTTCACTAAGAAATTAGTGAGTCAGTTAAGTGTCTCTATACACGCATAGCCGTTTCTTTTCTCACGCTAACGATGAAATTAGTCGGTCTGTTAAGTGTCGTACTCTATATTCGCATAGGCATTCATGTCTCTTCAACCGGTAGCTTTTAGGGTGATGAGATGGACTCATACCTTTCCCAAGGGTATTAGCGTGTAAGTGAATATACTGAGCCTGAATGGAATTCGAACTCTGTTCTCCGGCTTTATTCATTATAACACCGCTTAGATAAAATAGTCTAAAATATTTATTTATCGCTAAAAGATTACTGCGGAAGGCCTAAATATGTCTGTATTGCAATCCTTTTGTACTATTTGTCTATTGAATCGTACCATATTTGGAAATCATCACTACCCTGGACAACAGAATTACACTGAATATCTTTGGAATTTACAAAATGCTCACCCAATACAAAGCTCAAAAGACACTTAAGATAGACGGTTACTGAATGAGGTTGTTGTAAGGGCAACAAAGGGGTATGTAAGAAGCGCCTTTTATGAAACTATCTTTGATAGATAACGGTCGAATCTACAATTGAAGAGGTTATTGTTGCAGCGTTTGAGGAAGCATCTCCTCACAAAATTCTATATAAAGCTATACAATGGAACAGTTCTTGGGAAGAGTCTTTCTGATTGGAACTTCTTTATCAATGGAATACGAATAGAATGGGGATGAGCCCACCATTCGTACCTGGCATGGTTCATCATAACTAAAATGCTGTAACTAGTGGAACTCCGCTTCGTCTAAACATTTGCCAGGAAACTGTCCTGTCCTCACTTTCCAGTCACGATAGAGTTCAAAACTATCTCCGAGTCCTAATGGGTAACGAATTATTTTCCACAATCCAACCTCTCTCTTTCTCACACACACACACACAGACACACACAGCCGAGGCTACCCTCTCGCTGCTCTATCGCTACTTCCATGGAATGTTCTCAGGCAAACCATATTCCCGCCATTTCAAACCTTCATAGCAAGGGCACGCCATGCCACTTACATAGTATCAAACCATCCGCATTCCCTCCGTATTCCATTGGTGAGAAGTTCCACTTGATCAGCTTCTGTACTGCTCTGTGGAACTGACTCCTAAGTGGACGTTTCCCTGAACACTATAATGTTAAACTGTTCAAGTGTAGAGTTAACCGTTATCATCCCTACTACTCGTACAAACTGCCCTTTAACGTAACCCTCTACCTCGAGTAGCTACGGTGCCCTGTACAGGTAGATCTTGTGAAAAAATGTCAATAGAGCACTCACATTTTTTTTTACATCGAGATTCACCCTGTACAAATTACAAGGGTGAATCAAGTACATTAAGAGGCAAGTTCATGTGAATAGGAGGGGGAACCTTGACATGAATAAGGTAAGGTTGTAGTGATCGGGGAAATATTCTCGTGGGAGCCGTTTCTAAATCTATATCCTGCAATTTTATTGCAGCAATAAACTCATGCATAAAAACGAAATGTTTTGTGAGGAGTTATAATTTAATAAACGTCGTTAAAATTTTAATATTTATGGTCTTCAAGTTGGACCCGACAAGCGACGGCTATCGACATAAGAAATTGTATTGTTGACGTGAGTTCCCATTCCTACTTAGACTATTATGTCACTGTTTACGTCTAATGGCAGCATTTCGATTCAGAAAAAAACAATCCCGACATATATCAAAACATAAATCGCTTTTATACTTATATAAACAAACTTTTTGGAGTTTTTCTTTTTTCTTTCTTTCATTCTTTCTCCCTTGTTTTCTTCATTTCTTTCTTTCATTATTTTTCTCGCGTTCTTTATTTTATTTTTGTCTTTCTTTTTTCATTCATTCTTTATTTATTTATGTCATTCATTCTTTCCCTCTTTTTTTCATTCTTTCTTTATTCATTTCTGTCTTTCTTTCTTTCTTTCATACTTTCGTTATTTATTTCAGCCTTTCTTTTTTCTTTCTTTCATTCTCTTTTAATTTCTGACTTTCTTTCTTTCTTTCTTTCTTTCTTTCCTTCTTTCGATATTTATTTCTGTATTTCTTTCTTTATTTATTTCTACCTTTCTTTCTTTCTTTCTTTCTTTCTTTCTTCATTTATTTATTTAATTATTTATATATTTCTCTCTTTCTTTATTTCTTTTTTTTTTCTGATTTTGTGTATTCTACTTTACATTTCTCATTTTATTGTCTTTCTCCCTTTCTTTAAATAATATATTTTCTTCTTTTCTTCTTCGGTCCTTTTTTCTTTCTTTCTTTCTTTCATTCGTTCTTTCTTTCTTTTTTACATTCTTACATTTTCATTTTTGTATCCCATTTTTTATTTCTTATTTCTTTGTGCTGTCTTCCTTTCATTCTTTCTTATTTAATTTCTTCCTTTATTGCTTCATTTTCTTTCTTTCTTTACTTTTTCTTAATCCATTTTCTTTCTTTCTTTCTTTTGCATTCTTTTTTCTCCTTGTTCGCTACATTCTTTCTTTCTTTCTTATTTCTTTCTTTTCGTTTATTTTTCTATCCTATCTTTTTCTTTCTTTTTTCTCATCTACTTCCTTTCGTTTATTCATTTATTTATTTCTGTCTTTCTGTCTCTCCTTCTTTCTTTATTTCATTTTTTTGTTTATTTATTTCTCTCTTTCTTTCTTGTTTACTTCTTTTCGTTTATTCGTATATTTACCTTATTTTTCTGTCTTTCTTACTCTCATTTTTTGTACATTATTTTATTTATTTCCTTTTCCTTTTATTCTTTTCCTTCCTTTTTTCTTTAGGTTTTCTTTCTTTCTTTTTGACTTCTTTCTATTTATTCATGTATTTATCCAATTATTACGTCCTGAGTATGACGATAAACTACATCCGCGTCCTGGGTATGACGATAAACTACATCCGTGTCCTGGGTATGACGATAAACTACGTCCAAGAACAAGGCCTCAGATAATGTTTTCGGAAAAATAATGTTGCCAGCTATACATTTTTGAAACTAATGTTGGCAGGTATGCGTTTTTGAAACAATAATGTTGCCAGCTATACGTTTTTTGGAAAAAATAATGTTGCCAGCTATGTGCTTTTTGAAACAACAATGTTGCCAGCTATGCGTTTTTTGAAGCAACAATGTTGCCAGCTATGCGATTTTTGAAACAACAATGTTGCCAGCTATACGTTTTTTGGTAAAAACAATGTTGACAGCTATGCGTTTTTGAAACAATGTTGCCAGCTATACATTTTTTTGGAAAAATAATGTTGTCAGCTATACGTCTTTTGGGAAAAATAATGTACCCAGCTATAAATTTTTGGAAAAAATAATGTTGCTAGCTATATGTTTAATAGTAATGTATATATATATATATATATATATATATATATATATATATATATATATATGTGTGTGTGTGTGCCTTGACATGGCATTAAATGACCCACAGTGGTTGATATGCCATAAAACCCAACCAACATACCACCATATTCTTTCTCTCTCCCGTTTTTCCTTTCTTTTTGTTCTTTATTCCTTTTTCCTTATTTCATTCATTCCTTTCTTGTTTTTCGTTTTTTTTTATTTCCTTACTCTATGTTGTTTCCTTTTTTCTTTTCTTTCGAAATAAATATTTTCATTGATTTGTCTTTTATTCATATTCAGACATTCACTGGGATATTTGGACATTTCTCATAGAAAACTCATACTGATGAAATCAGATAAACCAAACGAACAAATCAGTTACAAAAATGTAACTCAAAATTAAATAAACCCAGGTTTAGAATCATTTATATATTGTTGCAATTGTAATGATATAAACAATAACCAAATCAAAATAACAGCGCAGTTCAAGTAATCATGGTTTAAAAATCCTAACTTTAAAGGAAAATCTCATCACTTATCGTACATTTTGATTTATTTGTGGGAAAAAAAAGTGAAAAGATATTTGTTTTTCTTGATTTAGCCATTTTCTTTCGCTCACTTCTCTTGCGCATAACAAAAAAGAAAAGCATCAAATAATTTGAAAGTCATTTGAACGATTTTTTTTTCAGTTAATTGCCTCAGAGGGAGTTAGTCGTTGATGCGAATAAATTCTTATTCATTGAAAGGAAAGCTAGAATAATTTTGTAATCAGAGACATTCGATCTGTGCTTGACCAGATCCGGAATTCTAGGGCGCTTAGTGTTCATAATTTACGTAATTCTATTTCAAACGAATAGGCTGTTTATTTAATTATTTATTTATTTTGTTAGTGTAATCCAAGCCCATACTCTTTTAAAATAGGCTTTGATCACTGATATTTTTAGAATAATTGCATTTTATTATTAGCTTCTTAATTTTTTCAGTGAACGCGAAACCTCAAAATTATGCCATTTAAGAAAACTGAACATAGAAGAGTTTGCACAAGAGGTAGTTTTGCACAACACTACCACCTGCTAAAAGACCAAAATATTAATGAAAAACTCAAGGGATGTTCTTAAATAGAAACATCCATATGGATCATGTAACAGTCCAGTGGCCTTTTCTTTGTTTCTAACAGAGGACAGAAAAAGTTCGTTGGAAGCAAAGAAAAGAGCACTGGACTGTTACGTGATATGCAATGTAAATATCTTGGAAATAGCCTAACAGAGGACGGAAAGTGTGACACTGAGATCCGAAGACGTATTGGGATGGCCAAAGATGCATTCTAAAAGCTAAGCAGAGTATTAAGAGACAGGAAAATTTCGTTGGAAGAAAAGAAAAGGACACTGGACTGTTACGTGATATGAAATGTAAAGATCTGGTGTAAAGGTTAAGAAGCTTTTCCTCGCTTGAAAAATTACGACTGAGTAGTCAATTCTGTCTTCACTGGATACTCCACACGTTTGACTTTGTGTCACATCTAAACCCCGCTTAGAAAATCCCCATTTAATAGATGTGATCCATGGCCCAATACACGTTCAGAAATAACTTAAATGACAGCTGTATGGAACCGATTTTTCAGATCAATGGTTAAAAATTGCATTGAAAGAATGAAACCTTGAGATCTTAATGAATTTTGTGCTTCTTCGAACCTTGTGTACTGACGCTACACAATCACAAACTGTGCCAAATAACAGATAATACAACACTACACGCGACCGAGTGGTTAGAACGTTTGCATTCTGTGCATGAGACCCAGGTTCGAATCTCACCATGGTCGATTTTTCAGGAAGGAGACTTCCCGATGTTAATGGATTGGAGGGGTCGATCCCAATATGCAGCACCTTTGAAAAGTGCCTGAAAACAATATCACGGGTTGACCCAAGTGAGTGTAAATGGGTAGACGGAACCCATAGGGGCCGTCGATTACTAGCTAGTGGCCGAGGGCTTTGTTCAAATTGTTGATCATGCTAGATAACACTCACTTTCCCAGAAACTGTTACTAAGGTCTGCTCAGCATAGTTGCAGTATAAAACACAGGTACACTCTGAATATTGAATAAACACAAATGCGCCTGAGCAACCGTCTGCAATAGGGATTGGCTATCCGCCCTCGAATACGAGTGGCCAGCTGTACATCACTTAAGGTATTAAGTTAAAATGGATAGCACGCATAACTTGAAGAGAAAATAATGATATAATTAAGATATTGACATTCCGCACTACTTCAAACAAAACGATTGGAAGGAAACTCCTATCAGTACTAGAAAAAGCGATAACCGCTAATGGGCTTGAGGAACCGGTTTTCCAGAAATATTGTTTTAAGAGAAAGACTTTCAACCGAACTTTTGTGAACTTTTACCACACTTTGATCACAGCCCGATGGCCACGCAGTGAAAACATTGCCCTTCAGTAATCATTATTCATTTTTCTTCTTTGTCTTTTAATTTAATCCAGTCTTAATTTTCTTATCTAATTTCTTCATTCACTCCATTTTTTTTATCTTTGGATGTCTGTCTGAAATAGATATAAACACACTTCTATAGATAGATAGATTGATAGATAGACAGACAGATAGATAGATATAAACATACTGAGATAGATAGATAGATAGATAGATAGATAGATAGATAGATAGATAGATAGATAGATAGATATAAACAGACCGAGATAGATAGATAGATAGATAGATAGATAGATAGATAGATAGGATCAACTATGGAACAGAATCCGACAGAAAATTCTGCTTAGGACAAAATAGGAAAGGTTTATCAATCTAACATGTTTCACTTTTATCCTAGAATGAGATATGGAGAAAAAGAAAGAAAAATCCGGTCTTTTTAATTTTGTGTTATGTTATGGTAGACACGAAAAGGAATCTACAAAACCTCCTGCAGAAGGAAGCGAAGGAGAGCGAGAAGAACGAACTAAGCATGAACTACAGAAGACAGAATGCATCGTCATCCGCAAAAAGATGAGCCCGAAATGCAATTTACATATAACCAAGCATGTGCGGAAATTTAAATACCTAGGAAGTGTTCTAACAGAAGACGGAAAGTGTGACACTGAGATCCGAAGACGTATTGCGATTGCCAAAGATGCACTCCAAAAGCTAAGCAGTGTATTAAGAGACAGAAAAACTTTGTTAGAAGCAAAGAAAAGAGCACCGTACTGTTACGTGATATGCAATGTAAATATCAAGGAAGTGTTCTAACATATGACGAAAAGTGTGACACTGAGATCCGAAGACGTATTTGGATGGCCAAAGATGCTTTCCAAAAGCTAAGCAGAGTATTAAAAAACAGAAAACTTCCTTAGAAACAAAGAAAAGAGTACTAGACTGTTACGTGATATGCAATGTAAACATCAAGGAAGTGTTCTAACCAAAGACGGAAAGTGTGACACTGAGATCCGAAGATGTATTGCGATGGTCAAAGATGTATTCCAAAAGCTAAGCAGAGTATTAAGAGACAGGAAAATTTTGTTGGAAGCAAAGAAAAGAGTACCTAACTGCTAACTGATACCTGTTCTCCTCCTGGATTGTCTCCTCAAGGATGAAGAAAAGACTCGAGGCAGCAAAGGTGTAATTCTACAGAATGATGCTAAAGACCGAACATGTGAGCAACGATGAGGTTTTGGAGAAGATGCAAAGAAAGAAGAAAGGAAGAGGCAATTTGTGGGACACATAATGAGAAGGGAGAGCTTGAAATATCTAATACTCACAGGGCGGATAGATGGGAAGACGAACAAGGGAAAGCATGCGTGACATACTTAACGGGCATGAGCAAAGTAGATGGCAGAAAATGGTCTGGGAGAAATAACAAAGCGACAAAACTTATTAGGGGCTACATGGGACAGGAGGAGGTGGAGAGCCATGATCGCCTACGTCCTGAAAGAACATAGTACATAAAAGAAGAAGATTTCCGTATTCGATTTTCATTGGTCAATCGTTTATCACGTGCGTTTCACTCTTTTAAACCATCGTTAGCCTAATTTGTAGCGATCCGAATTAAATCAAAGATGCTGCATCAACCGAATTTTCAAGATATCCATAGACTGCAATAGATAAATATATAATGAATAGACTGAGATAGATAGATAGATAGATAGATATGAACAGCCTGCGATAAATGCATAGATAGATAGATAGATAGATAGATAGATAATGAATACATAGATAGATATGAAGAGCCTGCGATAGATAGATAGATAGATAGATAGATAGATAGATAGATATGAACAGCCTGCGGTAGATAGATAGACAGAAAGACAGATAATGAATAGACTGAGGTAGATAGATAGATAGATAGATATGAACAAACTGCAATAGCGAGATAGTTAATTAGAAAAGTAGGTAGATAGATATATGAACAGACTATAGTTTCATTATGCTTCTTCAGACTATGGTAAATAACTGGTGATTATTTTGTTTTAAAACAAAATCTTACCTCTTTTCCGAAAGAAAACTGTAGCTTTCGGAATTGAGGTAACACTTTGTTTTTAAATTTCCTCAGAAATCATTTAATCACCAATTACTTACCGTCTCCTGAAGAAATACAATGACAGTCTTGAAACATGAAAGCTTTTGTATAGCGATTTCAAAATGTTTTTATTATAATCTCTTATAATAAAAATAATATTATAATATAGAGCTCTACTTTGTATTGAGCACTTTTTAAAAAGTAAATGCTACGAGCAGTGGATATTTTAACTCCACATGTTATTTCGCTCATTTGTATATATATATATATATATATATATATATATATATAGAGAGAGAGAGAGAGAGAGAGAGAGAAAGAGAGAGAGAGAGAGAGATCCGCAGGATATTACTTCGATATGAAAAGACTGTAAAAGGTACTGAGGTACCCAGCTAGATTCATAAACCAGCAAAGTTCTAAAAACAGGCTGAGCAAAGTAATCTTTGAAATGAGGAATGAACCGTGTGATGAGTTTGTTCAAATTCGTGCAACATCCATTCGATTCTCTTTCAATCTGGCTTGATTGAACAAGGTGACAACTGAAATGCCGTGAGACCACAATCGATCGCCTTTAACTCGCTTCTAAATAATTGCCCCTCTTAGCCAAGTGATTAGCAATATATATATATATATATATATATATATATATATATATATATATATATATATATATATATATATATATATGATTAATAAATATCTGCTGTTGGTGTCGATGAAACTAAATTCCTCTTTATCATTCCAATAATAACAATGAGTAATAATAATTCGGGTTTGTGATTTAAGCTGATAGTAAACGGCCAATTTCGAATTTTATTTGAAGTGTTCATATCAATATTTTTGCTTTTTCATTACAATATAAAGTCTTGTCAAATTATGCAGACGTCAGACATTTATATTTTCAATTTCTGAAGGACGGAAATTGGAAATATGGCGGACAATAACCTAATCACATTTAACACCAAATTTTTAAAAAATTCCCACTCAACTCATTTCTTCACTCCTAGATATTATCCAGACGGCAATTTATTATTATTATTATTATTATTATTATTATTATTATTATTATTATTATTATTATTACACACAGCTATAATTTCGGATAAGCGCATTGCATTCTGTAATAGTTAAAGAAAATTTATAGTGATTTCAATCCTCATCAGGCACCATATACTACTGTTTTACGCTAATTCTAACATCATCAGGCGCCATATACTAATGTTTTGGCGCGAATTCTACCCTCATCAGGCGCCATATACTAATATTTTGGCGCCGATTCTAACCTCATCAGGTGCCATATACTACTGTTTTGCGCCAGTTCTAACCTCATCAGGTGCCATATACTACTGTTTTTGCACCAATTCTAACCTCATCAGATACCATACACTAATGTTTTGGGGCCAATTCTAACTCCATCAGGTGCCATATACTAATGTTTTTGCGTCAATTCTAATCTGGGATTAATAAAATCGTAATGATCACCGAGCTGATATTGTTCATCATTAATAGTAAGAACAATCATTCATAAGATACCTATGCATGTGACATTGTGTCAAACAAGCTAAATAACATCCGGGATCTTCATCTTCGTGTAAATATAGCAATGTAAATTAAAAGAGTTCGATCATCATTGACTGCCATATACGGATGCCATATACTTCTTCCAAAACCAAGTTATGACTAGTAAATAACTCATTGCAACCTCATGGTATAAATATTGTGGCGTAAATTAGAAGAGAATTCGGTCCTCATTGGTAGCTTTCTGTTTTCGTCGTATGATACCAGAATAGACTTTGCACTCAATTTCATATCGACTGAAGTGGAGCCAGGTTCAGGATTGGCATGAGGTTATTCTCGCTTGCCGAATGTGAGTGTTAAATTCTCGAAGCCCTCTTTCTACATTCCATGTGCTCCTGAAATCGCAACTGTTTCTTTCTGATCTTAAGTCCCACCATTCCAAGCACATAGTAGCTAACCGCCCTCGTGCCCTTCGTAATTACCCTGGTGAGATGTAAGTTCCACTCAAGCTGCTTCCTCCGACGCACCGCTGCCTTGGGCGACACACAAGACGCTGCTGCCCCAATCACTACAATCTTACCCTGTTCATGTCTAGGGTTAACCGCTATCTTTCATACATAACTGCATAAATTGTACCTCTTAAAATGTAAGCTTCTACCTAGAGTAACTCTCGTTCCTTGTACAGGGTGAACACCACAGTTTTAAAAACTTGGGAATGTTCTCTTTGTTACCATTTTCTTTAAAACTTCCTCACTGTTCATATGATCCGTCTATAGTAATCTCAACATCTTTAATGAGGAATGGCATCTCTGTTGCATAGTGTTTCCTCTTGATATGTGATGACATTGTCCAGCATTCATTGCCTTAGAGAATGGTTCATATTACATAGCACTTCAGGTCTCTTTCCTGCTTTTTTTTTTTAATGTGGTGTCCTAACTCTAAAGAGTCTGTGTTGGACTCTTCCGCCTACTATAAGATTAGTAGGAGAGAAGGCCTTGGAAAATCAGTCGACCAGACTGTTCAACAGTCGAGGCTGTGCTGCAGAGCAGAGTTTCGTCCGGTGAGGTAGACAGACCCGAACGCGTTTATGCGGATTCTGCGCGGATATTTTTTGGCGATCCAGCGGGCTCGGATAACCCACGTTAAATTCGGCCTTGTGCCACATACGACCCTCGTCTCGGGCAACAGCTACCCGACCCCGTTATATACATCTCATTGGAGAATTCTTTGGCAGAGCCTACGGACTCGGATTTCCCCCACATTAATCTCGGACTTGTGCCACATCCTATCTCGTGGGGAGGCTGGTAAATATAACAGTGGAATAGACTGAACTCTAAGTCAACCGACACACACTCACTAATCGTGTAATACTATTCTGTTGTACTTACTGTTTAATATATGATATATATGCAACACTTGCTTTGTTAATTCTTTAAACATTTACTTGGTTACAACAGTTTTCTAAATAAACTTGCTTTGACTTAATACTTTATTAAGTTTCTGGAAGGCATCTTTCGCTATTCCAAAGCGCCTTCAGATATCTGTGTTGAATTTTGGTATATACAGTGAGACCCCATAATTGCGGAGATTAGAGGCCAGAACCGGCTGCGAATTGTTAGAATCCGCGAATACTTGTAACCTTCTAAAAGTGCTTATAAGTACTTATTTTGATTTTTAAGACACAATATACCTTAAATTTTCATCCTAAACGCATTAGAAAAATTTCTAACCATCTTTAAAACATTTTTGAAAAATAGAATGTGTGTGTGTGTGTACCTATGTGTATGTGTGCGCGTGTGGGTGTAAGTAGAAACACACACACACACACACATATATATATATATATATATATATATATATATATATATATATATATATATATTAGTGATTTTGATCTTCATTGGGTGCCTCATATTTGTGGCCATGGTCCGAAAATAAACTATATTTAGCAATTAAGAACAACATAATGTCGACCAAATATCAGCATTATAAATCATTCGTAGCAGTTTCAATCCTCGGTGGGTGCTCCTGAGATATGGCCTTTAGCCAAACCCAAGCTGCGATTAGTCAATAAGATATCGCGAAACTATCCGTGGTGTACGAGACAATAAGCAGGATTACTTGATTCAGACCTTCACCGGGTGAAGATCACGAAGTTAAGCAACGTTGAGCCTGGGTGACCACTACGGGATACAAGGTCAAATATATGTAAGCTTGGATGTTCGGATGGTTTAATGGACAATAGCACAGAATTGTGAATCGGAGAGCCGAGTTCTAATTTCTTTTGGGTTTGTTATATTTACGTATACCCTTTGGAAAAGTATAAATCCACCTCTTCTCCTCCCCAGCTATGGGTTAATCAGTAAGAGTTGTATCTTTAAACAATTATTATCTAAAAAATATTTTTAGAAGCTAAAAATATTTTCTGGCTTTAAATAAAATGCAAAGGGTTGATAAACCGTAGAAAACGAATCAATCAATCAATTCACTGGATGCTACAAATGTATGCCAGAACGAAACTCTTCTTCAGAAATCATAATGGCGTAATGTACAGTAATGGTCATCAAGGGCTCCATATATTTGACCTTGTGTCTAACTATGATAGGCTTAGTAAGCAACAACCGTTTATTTTAAGTTACTAGATGTTATAAATTATTTAAATAAGACTAATGTCTCGAATGACTTTAGATTATGATTAACGATGACTGGCCAACTGATTTTTTGTAGGCTGTGCGTTTGACTTAATTAGTGATTACTTTTATTTGCCGCTTGAATAAAAAGAAAAGAAATTGCCAGTCCTTCCCCACTTCCAAGGCAAATTAAATTTTATTGATTTTTACTTCATATCGCAAAGAATTGATAAACTATACTTTGACAAGCGAAAATGTTACATTAAGATTGAATATAAATACGATTCCAGCTCTTTGCGGGAAAACATCTGGCAGCAGTTCCGCCACGTATTACCCCATCGCCCCTGGTCAGGAGACCTGATTATGAGCACCGGGCAGTGCACTGTGATCCTCGCTATCTTATCAACGTTTGCTTTTTACTACCTACATTTATATATGTTAGAATTTAAACCCAGCACAACTGTTTACTAAAGGATTGAAAATTTTTGCGAATTTTTCCCCCTTCAAATCCGTAGATTTTATTTGCTCATAATTCACGAAAAGACACGCAATATCTAAATCACTATGGATGGAAGGGTCGGACGGATCACCAGTTTTCTTAAAACATACATACATACATACGAGTAATTAACTAACTAAAAAAGTGCTCAATACAAACAAGAGCGAACCTACTCAAACCTAGATAGCCAGACAAACCTACCAAGGTTTCACCTAAGCGGATCGTCAGGGAAAGTTACGATTCGCTTAGGTGAAACCTTGGTAGGTTTGTCTCGCTCTCTAGGTTTGACTATATATATATATATATATATATATATATATATATATATATATATATATATATATATATACTGCGAGCAAACAAAACCTTTATTAATGTGAATGTTTATGATAAAAAGAAGCTAATAAATAAGATAATCAAACAAATAATAACAGATACAAACAAAGGCACAGTTTTAAACAAATTAATAGGGAATGTGCTTTCCCTGTTTTGAAATTACTTGAAGAAGTTGACGATCCATAGAATTTGTTAATTGTAGGATGTCATCTGCTGTAATGCCGCAAGATATGTCAAGAATTGCTTCACACAACTCAGCGTTGCTCCTGAATTATCGTCCGTTGGCGTACAGTCTTCGCTTCATGATGCTCCAAGGGTTTACGATTGGGTTCAAATCCGGAGAATTTGCTGACCACTTCATTTTTCGAGGTCCATCGAAGCCTGTTTCAAATATTCAGTAGTCTTGTGAGCAGCATGAGAGGGAGCATTATCTTGCATAAAAACAATGGCCCTTCTGAAGGCAACTCTTTCCTTTTTCATCCACGGTCCACGATGCTCCTTCATAAACGCTATGTATGCATCAGCAGTCATTTTGACGCCATCTGGTACTCTCCATGGACCCACTAATGTTTTTCCAATAATACCACCCCAGATCATTATGCCTCCACCGCCTTGTTGGCGTCTCAAACGCTGATGGCGATTCTGTCCGTTCATTACCCAGCCTTTGCACCATCTATCTGGCCCATCAAGTGTTGCTCGAGTTTCGTCTGTGAACAAAACTTTAGAGAAGTCAATCTTCATATTGTCTTCGGCCTATTTCAATCGATTTTGAATGTGATTTCTCGTCAACGGAGGCTTCGATACAGGTTTGACTGTTGTTGCTTTTTCCCTCAGATACCGACACCGAGTACTTTTAGACACAGTAGGATCCCCAATGCAACTGAAAAGCTCTTGACTGGTAAGTCCAGGGTTCTTCGTGACATCTCGTTTAAGTCGTGACATGAGACGACGTGAAATAACCCTCGGCTTGCCTTTATCTGCCCTTTTGCGTACTTTTGTAGGGTCGGCGGTGAAATTTTTCACTGTTTGATGACACCTCCCTATCATTTTGGAAATTTCTATGGTAGATTTACCTTTTGAGAGTTCTAAGGTGATAGTTTTCTTTTCAGCATCACTTAAATTGCTTTTACGGCCCATCTTTTCACTAAATTCTTACACTTTTTTAATAATTTGGCATGCTCAAATCACCGTGCTGATAACAAATATGGCGCCATTTTGTTTATATTGCGCAGAACAATACGATTTTCATTTCAGTGATTGCGCAGGTGAGTGTTGCCAATCTTGTGTGAAAATTTTGTGTAAATTGATTGGACGGTTTTTGAAATATTAGAAAATAGTTATCTCGATAATAATTTGGCACGCAGTGTATATATATATATATATATATATATATATATATATATATATATGTGTGTGTGTGTGTGTGTGTGTGTGTGTGTGTGTGTACGACGTGCTGCCATAGGGCCCGGCTCGCCCAGCCACGTTCACCACCCACACTCCTTTGTGTCCCCTACTCACAGCCAGATCCACCATCAGAGGGGGCAAAGTGGATAAGGAAAAAGGATAACGATACCGATGTCAGGCAGCCTGACGATTGCACCTAGCATGAAACAGCCTGGCGCATCTGAGTGTTGAATTCAATGTTCACTTTTATGTATATATATATATATATATATATATATATATATATATATATATATATATACATATATATATAAATGTATATATATATATACATTTATATATATATATATATGTATATATATATATATATATATAAATATATATATATATATATATATATACATTTATACATACATATATATATAGGGAGAGAGAGAGAGAGGGAGAGAGTTAGATGGGGAACATGAAGTGTTTGATATATAAATATTGATATATATGAACAAATTGAGATAGATGTTAAGAGACTGAGGTAGAGAAATAGATACATTAGATATATAACTCAGATATATACTAAGAGAAACATATATATATATATATATATATATATATATATATATATATATATATATATATATATATATATATATATTCAAAGAAAGGATGAATAAAGCCGAATCAGTTAGATAGATGTCGTTTTTAGCGTTATTGAGTGGATTTTTAATGTGGAAATTACATAGAACGGGAATCTTATTGATATCTAAGATAAGAAAGGCTCTCTAGACTTGGTACATGTCCTAACAACATTGGCTTTCTTAGACACTTCCTTCGATGTTGTGCAGAAACGTGATGTTGTTGTTATTAAATTTGCTTCATTTAACCTCAGCGATATCATTGATAGACATTCATAGGACGCGTCTTTAAAAGTCTTGGAAATTTTACTGCCTGAAAGAAGTGCTTGAAATCATATGATTCGCTAAAATGATTGTATAACTGTATCAGAAAATTTTTAAAACTCTTGGGTCGTTCTAAAAACTGTCCACTTGTGCTTCTTTTTATAACCCCAACTGATAAATATGTATATTCTATACGCCAGACTGCGTGGCATCTTCGGCACTTGATGCCAATGTCTATATTTCTGTTTTTAGCTTTTTCCGAAAATATCAATGAATGTAAGCATCTATGACATGAGTAGAAAGCTAGCTTTCTAACCATGAGGCCAACGTTCGAATTTCATTGTTGATTTGTTACTTCTTGATATTATCGGCCTGTGCAGGCGATATCACCGTGCGGTATATTCGGAAAGTGCCTGAAAAACATACCTCGGTTTGACCCAGGCGTTTTGAATGTAACTGTGTAAACTGATTCGTTCGGAAGCCGTCGATTGTTGTGCTAGCACGAAGTTACAAGTCATCGTGATCGAGGGTTTGAGTGCACTGGCGTTGTTCATTGTACTGATTTTGACAAATGATACGTTCTCTCCCAGAAACGCTCACAGCTTATTTGTAATATAAATGTGTCCGTAGGAGAATCAGCAACAGGAATTCGCTAACCGTCCTAGAAGATGGATGTATTCGGAAAACGAGAGTAACAGGCCATTGTTCAAATTTTTTTTCTTCTTCTTCTTCTTGGCCGTGTCTCCGTCAAGTTGTGGGTGATGATAACTTTCCACAACTTCCTAATTGTCTTTTTTTTCTGATTCTACATACAAGCTTACCTACTGCGGGAAAAAATCTGCCTCGTCAGTCATATATCGAAAGATACATGATCGCCTAAGCGTGTATCACGCATGGCACATAACTGACTGATTGCCAAACCAATTGGTTTAGTTCACTTCTGCAAATTTTTCACCTACATTGAGTTCCAATGAGAAAGGACCAATAAATCGATTAATTGATTTTTTTTTTTAATTTCATATTATCACATTACGGTAATGTATTTGTTTTTATTATTATTTTTTTTAATCTTTTTTAAGCTTCTAGCATGTTAATTTTTATTACTAAATTTTGTGGCGTTGCTAAAATATTAAATTTGTTGTCGGCACCCGATTGCATCCAAGCATCAGGATTGTCATCATCCCATCGTCTTCCATTTCTCTCCCCTGGGAGTAGAGACAACTGAGAATCAAAGAGTTTGACGAAGCGGTTCTCGTGAATTTGATTTGGGTGGAAAACTCTGCACGAACTGCAACCGGATCAACACTTGCATTGTCAAGAGATTTGATGGGAAAGAAACGAGTTTAATGAATACAGAATAAGAGAAAGACGTGTAAGACAAAGATGCATTTCCTCACCGGGTTTATTTAACTGATACAGTGCGACAATACTTAGAGTACCAAGACACCCTTAGACCTACCAGGATTTAATATCCGCGGAATCAATATTAACGACATAAGATACGCGGATGACACTATATAATGATAGATTCAGAGAGTAAATTGAATAATATTAACAAATAGCTATTAAATGTAGAAGATAGAATGCAAGGTTGTCCGCAAAAGAGACCCACACCCTACCCAAAAAATAAATAAATGTGAGTGATGTATTGGGGACGGCAAAGTGCAGAAATTACAGGTACGAGTAAAGAAATTTGCCTATGCCTTGTAGTTATCTTGTTGTCGGCACCCGTTTACATCTGATCATCGGGATCGTCATTCTCTCTTCGTATTGTCTTTCAATCCCCTAGGGGCGGAGATGGCTTTGAATCAAAGACAGTTTGACGAGGCCGGTGACATGAATTTGATTTGGGTGGACAACTCTGCACGAACTGCAACCGGATCAACACTTGCATCGTCAAAACAGATTTGCTGGGAAAGAATAGAATACAGAATTATAGAAAGATGTGTAAGACAAAGATGCATTTCCTGACCGCGTTTATTTAACTGATACAGTGCGACAATACTTAGAGTACCAAGACACCCTTAGACCCACCAGGATTTAATACCCGCGGAATCATAAATGTTAACATTTACACTAATAAGGTATAAATATTAACATTTACACTAATAAGATATAAATATTATCATTTACGCTAATAAGATATAAATATTAACACTTACACTAATAAGATACAAATATTAAGGTTTACACTAATAAGGTATGAATATCAACGTTTACACTAATAAGATACAAATATTAACATTTACACTAATAAGATACAAATATTAAGGTTTACACTAAAAAGATATAAATGTTAACGTTTACACTAATAAGATATAAATATTAACATTTACACTAATAAGATACAAATATTAAGGTTTACACTAATAAGGTATGAATATCAACGTTTATACTAATAGATATAAATATTAACATTTACACTAATAAGATACAAATATTAAGGTTTACACTAAAAAGAAATAAATGTTAACGTTTACACTAATACGATATAAATATTACAATTTACACTAATAAGATACAAATATTAAGGTTTACACTAATAAGGTATGAATATCAACGTTTATACTAATAGATATAAATATTAACATTTACACTAATAAGATACAAATATTAAGGTTTACACTAAAAAGATATAAATGTTAACGTTTACACTAATACGATATAAATATTAACATTTACACTAATAAGATACAAATATTAAGGTTTACACTAATAAGGTATGAATATCAACGTTTACACTAATAGATACAAATATTAACATTTACACTAATAAGATACAAATATTAAGGTTTACACTAAAAAGATATAAATATTAACATTTACACTAATAAGATACAAATATTAAGGTTTACACTAATAAGGTATGAATATCAACGTTTACACTAATAAGATACAAATATTAACATTTACACTAATAAGATACATTAACATTGCTTTAATTCCTTCTCGTAGCTTAATGGTAAGGCACGCTTGACTTGAATACGGTTTCCCTTATTAAAAAGTAAATACAGGTTCGATACCTGTCAGGAGACATCTGCATTTGTAAATATACAAAGAATATTAACGTAACCGGAAGATGAACTGGAAACTGCAACCATATCGTCATTTGTATCGTTGATGAGAAAGAAATGAGCTTAATGAATACAGAATAATAGAACGATGTGTAAGACAAAGATCCATTTCCTCACCGGGTTCATTTAGGCGATACAGTGCGACAAAACTAAGTATGTCCACTGTTTTCGCGGAAAAATAGCATAGCGTAAATGAAAAATGCCACAAACTTAAAGAAAATAAAGTATTATCGTCAAAATGCTTATGTTATTATTAAGATGAAAGAAAAAAGTATTTTTTAATTATTTTTTGATATTTTTTATTATTTTCTAACACGTTCGAAATTTTGGTTAAAGTCTTCTTTTGTTTACGTCATCGCGGTGACGTTAAAATAACAGGGTTTTTTTGCGTTTTTTTCCCGTTGTTAACACATTGATTTTGAAAATTCTTGTAAAAATCAAATAATTGTCCGATCTTAATGAAATTTTCACGACTTATTCACAAATGAATGAAATTATTTTTGGAATATTTTGTTTTTAGAAAATTTTGGTAAAAAATATTTTTTTTTTAAATATGTTACCCCCCACTTATTTAATTTCATGAAATTTCGCCCAAAACCTTTTTGGCTCCTGAATTTTTTTTTTTTTTTTTTTTGTTAAAAGAAGGAGTCTTTGGAGATGGTAAATAACCTACTTTTTTTTTCAAATTTGAGCTATTTAACTGAAAATCTTGTCTGAATTGAAAAATAATGAATCCAATAAAACTATGATATTACTTAATTAGAAAAGCTTTTAATTGCTTTTGTAAATAAGTAATATTAAGGACATTATTGTCTGAAGAAATAATTTTTTTCTGATGAATAATTAATTTTTACAAGAATTTTTTCGTTTTTTAAGAAATTTTAATTATAATAATTTATAATAGTTTAACATCGTGTAAAACTCTATATTAGGAGGGCTCCTCGATATTATGTAGTAATTAAGTAGAAAAAAAATTGACGAATCCAAAATTGCTAAGTTTAAGAAATTTAGTTGAGCTACTTTTTTTAAAAATAATTTATGTTGTATTTTTTTACTTAATACATTCCTTATTTCCATGTATCATATACTGAAATTGTCAGTATTATTACAAGGTCACGTGATTTAAGGGTTTTGTCCCTTTACGCGGCCTTTTCATAACATTTTTTATTTGCCATTCAACTTTAAAAGTGTAAACTTTAAATTTTAAAGTAATTTTTCTTTTTTTCATTTAATATTTCACTAAATAATTTTATTTTATGTATTGTATTTCCATTAGTGTGGGTCATACACAAATAGAATAATTTTTTTAAAACTCAGACTTTTAAAAATTATGTCATTTATGGTAATCCGTAGTAGCTGTCATCGCTTCGTCAGTCAACAATCCATCAATAGTTGGGTCAGATTAACAGGATCGATCGTTAAAAATTGGTTGTATATTATTTTTTTATGCTATAAGTAAGAAAAATTTCTTTCAAATCAGATTACTTTAACTTTAAATTTTTATTTTTACTAAAATAACGTCTCAGAAATTTTTTTAAATATTTTCAAAATCGATAAATTTGTTTGTTTACAAATTTCTTAAAATTCAAGAAAATTAAAAAATTTGAAATTAAATTTGACAATCAAATGTATATAGTTTATATCTGAAATACACCAGAATTGTTTAATTAATAGAAATCGTAAATTTAATTATTAAACTTTCAATTAAAGTTAAAATGAAATCTTCAAGAATGTTTTTTCGTTGTAAAAAATTCATTTTAAACATGAATATAGAAAATTTATGCAGAAATAGTGGAGGTACCTAGACAAAACTAACCGGCCATTATTCAATTTTTTTTTCTTCTTGGCCGTGTCCTCCTCGGAATGAGGATGATGATAGCTTTCCTCAACTTCTTAATTGTCTTTTTTTCTGATTCTACCTATAGGCTTACCTACAGCGGGAAAAAATCTGTCTAATCAGTTATGTATCGAAAGATACATGATCGCCTAAGCGTGTATCACGCATGGCACATAACTGACTGATCTATAAGCTTTCTGTTGCCTTTTTCCTTAAAACGTTCTAGCTATTCACATGTTCAGCCCGTGCTATTCTCGGAATAGCATTTTTTTAGGCGGACAGCGACTTCACGTTGAAACCCTAGTTCTTCTCCGATAACCAAAGTTAAGCAATGTCGAGCTTGTTCAGTACTACGATGTATGAGAACTTGGGTATACCACATGGTGTATACTTGCATTTACATATGGTTTAAGAGTTAACCACACTCAATCACTAATCAGAGAGTCGTGTTTCAATTCCAGTGGGGTTCGTTATATTCACTTAACGCAGGCTAAACTGGGAAATCGTTCCTTAGGAGAAAGGACAATAAAAAGTTCATAGTAACAGGATGATGACGACTGATGCTTCATTTAATTTCGAGAGATTTTCGTTGACAAGGATGCAAGAAACTGAAAGATAGATCAACAGACGAAAGCGCGACTAAACCATTAGAATATAATATAGCTGAAAAGTAAAGACACACTAAATTGTCGTTATTATCGGTAGTGACTCGATTTGATGAATCGAATTCCAGTCGAGTTCATTACATTCTACTTCATTACATTACCTTTGGGAAAAGTATCAAACCATTCCCCCACTTGCAGGACAGACTGGATCCTTACCGTTGGTTGGCGACTACTATAGGAAAAAGGAAAAATCTCCGGTTGGGTTCCGTCTGTTTATCTATCTATCTATCTATCTATCTATCTATCTATCTATCTTTTTTATTAACTATCTATCTAGCTAGCTATTGCAGTTTGTTCATATCTATCTATCTGTCTGTCTATCAACTGCCTGCAATTTAATGGAATTGTCACCTCTGGGTGAAACTTTTAATATATATATATATATATATATATATATATATATATATATATATATATATATATAGTCAAACATAGTGAGCCAGACAAAACTACCCAGGTTTCACCTAAGCGGATCGTCATAAATATTTGATAATATATATATATATATATATATATATATATATATATATATATATATATATATATTAGCAAATATTTATACAGTAAAATGCTGAGACAGTATCGGCTAATCTCGTAAAATGTTTAAATTCTTGAAGTTGAGATTCCAAAGTGGAAAGATCATCAGACCAACTACCCTGAAATAATTTATAAAAAACATTACAAGGAAAAATATTTTATGGCGGTGCGAAAGTGATTGAAGCAGTTATATCAGGTCCGATAAAACTCCAAATTCTTCTTTTGATTCATCCGAATTTAAAACTATGTTACCTTGTGATCTTCAAATCCGATGAGAGAATTATGATTGATGCCATTAAAGCGTTTTGTTGGCGATATTGACCTTACTGCAAAACCTGCAGCCAAGCTGATCTCAAACATAATTCCCTTTTAACATAGAGTGGCGCCCTATTGTCCGGGCAACGCAAGGTATTCATGCACAAAGCCCAGCAGGAGAGGTCAGCGAGTGAACTTGACTGGCATAATCATTATCAGTATCTTATGCTCGTTGCTAAACCAAACCAGAGAGCTCTGTCTTTTCTTCTATTGAATCTAAATATGTCTGAAAAAAATGATTATTAATCCACTCGCATATGCACATATATAAATATACCTGTCTCTATGTCTGAGATGAGGTATTGTAATTATTTACATTGTTTGAACTGTTGCCCATTTCTTTGTGGCCATATGCACGACGTCTCAGTCGTTGTACGCTCCAGCTTTCTTCAGGTGATTGGAATTTCGAACTGAACTCTATTTCGTCCACCGGGGAAGATCGTTCCCGTTCCACGTGCCATGCCATTTCAGGATTTCTCAGTATCAGTTATCTCCCTTTAACTCATCACCCCAAGTTTTTGTTCACCTCTGCTGTAGTTAGGTATTAAACTCACAACTCTTTGGATCAAGTCACTGGATTCACTCACGCTTTTATCCACTGAGCCATGTGTCCTCACTGAGTACTGAAACATTCGCAAGAGGCATGACACGTGAAACTAGAATAAATCTACCACAATGGACGAAATAAAGCGTTCAGTTCGAGACTCCCATCACCTGAAGAAGGCCGAAACGTCTTGAATATGGCAAAAAGATAAGGACAGCAGTCTGATCATTGTAAATAGTGTAAATATAAATCTATATTTAAGTTTAGGAGTGGGCACCTAAACTTTCATTATATTTGATCATAAAATAAATTAACACCAGTTGCTAACTGTCACTTTCGCAGTGATCCCTTACCTGGTGTTTGCATATGGTCTCACAGAGTTTACTGCTAAAAAGGGTTGCGGCAAAAGTCTGTACTACATTAAGTTTGCACATGACATTCAAATACTTTAGATTTTCGATATGGCCTCATATGCTTTTATTTAAATGTATTTCAAAACCTTATATGAGTGTCTTTGTTTTGTTTTTGTTTTTTGTTATTCATTTTTATTTTAAATCATTTTATGGTATGTCAGCAATGCCACTAAGACGAAGAGGTTAAGCGGGGTAGAAACAGAGAAGCATTTAAGAGAAGGATCCGGAAACCCAATCCTAAATAGGAAACAAGGCATAAACATCTACCACTTATCAAAATACCAGGGAGATCTGTGAACCGGGCGATAGGCAAAACTATATACTTCTCTTGTGGAAAAACAAATAAAGAAATGATTATTAAATACTATTTTAGAATTCAGACGGTGAAGTTGGAAATATAAAGTTGATGTAGACTTCAGAAGAAACTGGATATCCAATCCTAAACAGAAAACAAGGAATAATCCTCTACTCCTGTTCAAAAAACTATGGAGGAGTGTGAACCGGACGTTATGTGTAACTACCTTCTCCTGTTGAGGAAAAAATTAGTAAATGAAAGTTTAGAGTTTAGCGGACACATTAGAAGGATAGTGTTGAAGCAGACTTTAGGATCCGGAAACACAATCCTAAACAGGAAAAAAGGGATAAGCCTCTACTCATGTTCAAAAGACGTGGAGGGAGTGTTGAATATATGCAATAAAATATTTGTTGTGTATGATGTTAAATTATTTAGAAAAGTCATATTAGAATGTATTCTGCTTTCACCAACCGCTGCTTGATTTATGTAATAATAGTAATAGTGCTATTTAGCTGCAAAGATTTCAATTTCCGCCATTTTGTTCGACCGGAAGTGAAAAGAAAATATCTAAGACATTTAAACCAACAGAATTTATAATGAATAGCGGCAAAGAAACAGTATCTTAAAGATAACTGATTAATTTTAAAGATTTAATTAAGTTAAATGATTATTTAAAAAAATAAAATAATAAGGTAACTTTGAGAAAGAATTAATTTGAAACATCTCCGTGCAATAGCGTAGGCCCGATTAAAACTGATACAAGCGAATCATCAAAACGAAAATGAAAGAAAATTATTTATATTCTGTGCTGATCAATTTAAGTTCATTTGAGTTTAATTTTTGAATAAAAATTTAAGAATAAACAAGACTTCATAACTGATAATAAGAATTCCTCGAAAACATAATTATATACAACCTTACTTTAATGACCACCGGAAAAAGTATAAATATTTTAAGTTGATTTTGATAAAATCAAGTTTGATGAACTAATCAAATTCATATATTTTTTTACTAGCATTTCTCTTTAGAGTGTATGCAATAATGGGTCTCCTTTTATTTAATATCTCTACAAATCCAAACTTGATAGAATTTAAAATCGTTTAAGCGACTTACGCTTTGTTATGAACATTCTTCCACACAGACTTCAACGTCAGTCAGTGATGTGCCATGTGTGATACACACTTATCCGATCATTTATATTTCAATACATGACTGACTAGGCAGATTTTTTTCCTGCACTACGTTGCCATTTCTTTCTGCGGTAGACCAGTTGCCATCCAAGGCTATAGAACCCTGTCTGTCCTGCTATTTATCCATACCTGGACAGGAGAAGAGGATTCATACCTTTCCCTCGGGTATTAGAACGTAAGTGAATGTAATGAATTTGACTGGAATTTGAACTCGACTCTCCGATTCCTCAGTCCGACCCGCTATCAATTACCCATCCCTCGCCACCTACTGTTACTTAATGAGTGCATGTTTAGATCACATCGGAGGTCACCATATTTCGCTAGATGCTTCTAGTGGGACTAAAAATAAAATTGTCGTGCGAGACAATTTTTCCCTCCAGTATCTGCATTACATATCTTTAAGTCCACGCTTAGAATATTGTTGCCACATATGGTCCGGTACTCCTGGTATATATTTAGAGACCCTTGATAAAATAGAAAGAAGAACCGTCAATATTATTGGTCCTGTTCTGGCAGACCAGCTTCAGTCACTTTCTCACCGCCGAAAGGTTGTATCCCAGTAGCTTTTTTTTTTTATAAATACGTTCATGTCAATTGTTCGGATGAGCTCTTTGCAATGGCACCTAGACATTTTTTTTTTGTTTAAACGTATAATTAGACTGGTGTCTAGAGCTCACCAATTTACAGGTGATTTGGGTAGATGTAGCGCTAAGCTCTATGCTAACAGTTACTTTTCTCGCACTTCTTGCTTGTGGAACTTCCTTCCGGCTCCATGCTTTAATCTGCAAAGATTTAAATGCATTGTCAGTCGCTATCTCCTGTGTTTCTGATTAGTCTTTTCTTTCCGCTCTAATTATTAATTTTTCTGTTTCTAAACCTTCCACACCCCGTAGCCTTTTGTGTCTTAGTGGATTAAATGCTTTGCACGGTGTGATATCGATGTTTTTAAAAAAAAGCAGTGGTAGCCAAAATCTATGCATAAAAACGACGAGTTGACGTTATTATTCGAGAAGAAAGGAGTTCAGTTCTTAAAATGAAATGAAGGATGTAAGAAAAACTTGCAAAGATGTTTTAAAAGGAATTTCTTCTGTGCGCCTTGTCCCTTTAGGATATTGCGATCATGGCTCTCCACAATATCCTGTCCTTTGTAGATCTTAATAAATGTTGTGTTTTCGTTATCTCTCCTAAATCTTGTTCAACCTTCCATTTACTCAAGCTCTCTGTGTAGGTTATGCATTGTTTTCCTCTGTTCCATCTGCTATACCTATATCCAGTGAGTATCAGATTTTCCAAGCGGTCTTTCCTCATTATGTGTCAAAGCAGTTTCAACTCTCTTTTCCTTATGTTAAGTAAAAAATGGAAATGAAATGGATATTTCCATTTTTTAAATCTTCGTTGTTGCTTACATGTTCAGTCCATGCCCTTTTCATCATCCTCCTGTAGAACCACATTTCTGTTGCTTCAAGTCTCGTCTTCTTCTGTAATAGATTTTTCAATATTCGTAAACATATAGGAGGGCTGACATTACGTAGCATTTCAGTACACATTTGTTTTTGTTTTTCAGGAGATTTTGCTGATTCTTAATATTTTACTTAGCTTTGAGAAGATATCTTCTGCTCTCCCAATACGCCTTCGGTTTTCAGTGTCGCACATCCCATCCTCTGTTGAAAACATTTCCCAGATATTTAAACTGTTGTACTTCTTTGAATTTGGTATCTTCAATTTATAATTTGCATGTTGAGCTGTTAACTTTGCTGACAATCGTGGATTTTGTCTTCTTTCAATTGATGATTAGTCCTTTCTTCCCGCTTTCCTTCACAGCATTCTGGAGGAGTTTTTGTAGTTTCTTTTGTGTGTCTTCTCTGGCACAGTTTCGTCTCCATATCATATTGTTAAAACTGTGGCACCCAGTAATGATTCCTGGGAGGACTTCTAATTCTCGCAGAATCACCTCATATAGGTAGAATAAGTCCGGTGAGAAGACACATCCTTGTCTTAAAAACGTTTCTATTTTTGCATAATTACTGAATGTCAAAGATACCGAAACTTTCAAACAGTTCTTTGTGATGTCATTAATTAAACATTTTTGCATAAACTATAAAATATAGCAAACATTCTTTGATGTTTGTAGAGGTGAAAAGGACTGGGTCAACTTTATATTTTCCCATGCCCGTATTATTTTTTATCCTTTTCCCGTAGTGAGAGATCTTCTTGATTTTGTCCCATGGGCAGAATACAGTGGCCTCTCCCTTTTGAGGGTTGGACAGGCTCTACTAACATCAGTTATGTTTAATTTGATTTGTGTTAATATTTCAATTTGTTACAGGGTCATCTCCCTCTCCTCTTATTTTTTCATCACAGATTTTATATATATTTCACTATCATTAAATTTTTATTCCATGGGGCACATTTTGTAGGTCCCCCTAGAGGGGATGTGGTATTATGGTGCATGGAGAATTGAGTTGGTGATGGACGAGTTCTTGTGGTGAATGGGTAAATTATAATGAGTGAATGGGTCGTGAATCGGATTAGCTAGGTATAAGATTGACAGTGTGAAGAAGCCTTAACCCCTCCCCTTTTTCGGCCTTGTGCCACAATTATGTAATTTTTATATAATAAATATCTAGAGGTGAAAAGGACGAGGAGGAATCTTTCTTTTCCTCTTCCCCTCTTGCCGAACTCTCAGCCTACGGGTGGAGAGTAACCCAGACAGACTATGCCGAAGAGCAGAGTCTAGCTTGGGGAGGTAGACAAACTCGACCATGTGTATACGGGGTTTACAGGCAATTTTTGCCCGAGTCTACGGGCCCGGAATGCCTCACGTTAAAAACTGGCCTTGTGCGACATCTTTTCTTGTGGGGACATTGGTAAAAATGGAGGTGAAAAGAAGACGGAACTATTTTCTAATAAATAATTAACAAGAAATAAAAAATACTTTTAGGCATGCAAAAATAGCTGAAAAGTAAGAACACACTAAATTGTCACTATTATCGGTAGTGACTCGGTTTGATTAATCGAATTCCAGTCGAGTTCATTTCATTCTACTTCATTACATTACCTTTGGGAAAAGTATCAAACCATTCCCCCACTTGCAGGACAGACTGGATACTTACCGTTGGTTGGCGACTAGTCTAGGAAAAAAGAAAAATCTCTGAATTCAAACCAGCCTGGAGATGGTTGGGCACCGTCTATCTATCTATCTATCTATCTATCTATCTATCTTTTTTATTAACTATCTAGCTATATAGTTATTGCAGTTTTTTCATATAGATCTATCTATCTATCTATCTATCTATCAACTGCCTGCAGCAATCTAGTGGAATTGTCACTTTTGGGTGAAATTTTTAATATATATATATATATATATATATATATATATATATATATATATATATATAGGATGTTCCAATAACTTGGACCGATTTTAAATGTGAATTAATTTTAAGCGCCTAATCATTTCTTTTTCTTTCAGATTTAACAACTTAAGTCTTTGGCAATTTCAACCATGAAAATATTAACAATGAAACAACGTGTTAAAGTTTCAAGAGTGAAATTGGAAAAATTGTTCCTAAAATTCAAACTGGGTCAGTGGCAGATGTGAAAAAGACCATTGCGTGCTCGTTTACGCCGTTCAGCTGAAGACATTGCTGCCGTGCACGAGAATGTGGTCGAATATCCAGACACCTCTATTCGTTATCGTAATAGGCTTCGATAACTTTAACACGTTGTTTGATTGTTAATCCTTCCATGGGTGAAATTGCCAAAGACTTAAGTTGTTAAATCTGAAAATAAAGAGAAAATATCATTATAGGTTTATAATTAATTGACATTTAAAATCTGTCCAAGCTACTGGAACACCCTTTACACACACACACACACACACACATATATATATATATATATATATATATATATATATATATATATATATATAGGTAACTAAACTCGTCTTCGGTTTCTTGATTTGCTAATGGTCACATCAATTTCGAAGGAAAAAAGGTTTTAAAGAAGTAAGAGCTAGGAACATGAACGTCTGTCGAAAATAATCGTATAGCATCCAAGACCAAAGCCCCAAGAAAAAAAAAAACGATACGAGTAATTAACTAACTAAAAAAGTGCTCAATACAAACAAGAGCGAACCTACTCAAACCTAGAGAGCCAGACAAACCTACCAAGGTTTCAACTAAGCGGATCGTCAGGGAAAGTTACGATCCGCTTAGGTGAAACCATGGTAGGTTTGTCTCGCTCTCTAGGTTTGACTATATATATATATATATATATATATATATATATATATATATATATATATATATATATATATATCGTTTGACCCCGAGAAAGGTGACAATTCCACTAGATTGCAGGAGGTTGCAGGGAAGGAAAGGAAAGTAAAGTGGAAGATAATGAGAAGCCTGAGAATACGGAGACTTCAGGAAAGAACAAAAAAGGAACAGAGTTCAAGAGGAACAAAGATGGCGATTGACGTTGTATTTAAATTTTTGAACATTGTAGTTATTAGGGAAGCAACAAATAGGGAGGGAGTTCCAAAGTAGGGATAGTAGGAAAAAAGAAACTGTTAGAATAGAAATGGCGGTTGCATTTAGATATTTTAACAGTAAAACCGTCAGACCTGATTACCAATCTAGTAACATACCTAAATTCATGTGGTCAGGCCACCAGGGGAAAAGGCTGTTCCCATTAAAATATTTGTAGAAAAGGTGGAGAGAAGACATGCCTAGTTGCTATGTTCCTGAAAACTTTCTTTTTACTCTCATATTCTGTACTTGTTTTTCCTACCATTTGTTCGTAATTTTTATTTTCAGCCAGACATCATTTGCTATTTATATATCTCACCGGATTTCTGTGTTATGTACTGCCATCTATTCCCAGACTGCTCATATATTCAAATTTCCTCATGTCCTAACTTTTTTTCGGCGGTCATTTTGGTAATGAGTCGGTGAAAATTAGTGATAAAATGTTCAAACTTTACGATTTCTGATGTTATATCTGCTTCATATCTCGGCCTTCGTTTATTCTTGATTTTTGGTACTTAATTTTTTTTTTAATCATTTCACTGCAAGCAAGGCAAGAAAGCTACTAGGATTCACGAAGTTACTAAATATTATAATTAAAAAGAAGCTACTAGGATGCAAGAAGTCACTTAATATTATAATTAAAAAGAAGCTACTAGGATGCAAGAAGTTACTTAATATTATTAAAAAACAAAAAAACAATCTACTATTACGGAGAAAGAAAAATATTATAACAAAAATTGCATTTAAATTTTTGAAGATCAAAATTGACTGGAAAACAACAAGCCAGAAGGGAGATCCATAAGTGAAGATTGCGATAGAAGAAACTATTAACATAGGACTTATGGTTGCATCTAGTCATTTAAACTGTAAAATGATGAGACCTTTTCCGTTAATCTAATTCACTCAACACTCAAATTGTGGATAATTTTCCACTACATTTGTTTGCGAACGGCAACTGGGTATAAAATAGAAGTGACTACTTTACCCCCTTAAATTTTGTTGTAACTTTATTTTGATTGTCCTGTCTCTTTCAGCTCTTAATAAACTTTGTCTTTCTCTTATTTCTCCTAAACATCGTTCCACCATCCATTTCCTCTAGCTCAGTAACTATATTATGCGTTGCTTTCCTTTCTTCCTATTGCTCTCAATCTGTCCCGGGATAGGACATTCTGGAGAGCCATGATGATCTACGACGAGACACGGCACATAACTAAGAAACACGTCGACGGAATTACGGCAGAAGCAGACGTTTGCTTCAAGAAGTTAATGGAGAGGCGACAGTTGAGGATCAATTTTGCTATTTAAATTTAAGAAAAGCCGATTTACAGGTAGACGTCCATAAGTCGTTGTGGTCGTTTGAGACAGTTACGTTAAGGATGCCAAAGTCACTGCTTCATTCGCCTAGAATTCAGACTTAATATGATACCAGTAAGATCCATTATGGATGTAATAATCTTGCAAGAAAACACTATCAACAAAACGACATCTGCAATTATTGATTACACCTATATCAATGAAGATATAGTGTTTGAGTGAAGGGCATGTTTGGTGTAAGAATCGAATGTGTTTTAAATTCAACTATAAACACAGTGTACCTATAGACTCAACTACAAACATAACCATTATTTATGACTGAAAAGTATAAAACTTGTCCCTTACTCCCTTTACAGTCCATACCTGTCTCCTTGTTACTTTTGGTTGTTCCCTAAGCTGAAGTAGAACCTCAGAGGCATTCGTTTTGAAGACACAGTATTTATTAGTCCACCCACGAGGACCAAATGTGGCACAAGGCCGGTTTAATGTGGGTATCCCCGAGCCCGTAGGCTCGGCCAAAAATATGGCCTCTCTGAACCCGCCTAGACGGGTTCAGGCCCTGTCAACCTCCCCGGACGAAACCTTGCCCTTCGGCAAAGTCTCGTCCGGGTTCCCCTCTGCTAATGCAGAGAGTTCGACAGTCGCCGAGAGTCAGTCACTCGGACTCATTCGTTTTGAAGACACTGAGAAGATGGAAAGTCTGTGACAAAGGTCCTGTAAACCTTCAATTTATATGACTTGCACTGGGAGTGCAATGAAGTCAAAGTATCCTACTATGAAAGAGATTAGTGTTGTGTACTTCTTTAAAATTAATAAATATCTCTCCTGAATAATTCCGAAAAATTCTGGTTGCACCTCGTATCAGTAAATATACAGTAATCATGATTTACACGTCATTACCCTTCAGGGTGCGGAATATCATTTCTATGCATATTTTCTCATCCTTTGTAGCTCAAGTAACCGTATAAACTTTAGCATCCTTTCTTGTGCCCGATCTGCCATCCATTCACAAAAACATATGAGACACAGTGCCCGTTGTTTCCTTAAAATCCTCCATTCTTTAATGAGTCTTATGTGTATTAAATCTTCCAAGCTGTCCATCCTCAAATTGTGTCCGAGAAATTTCAATTGTCTCGTTATGATTGTAAGTATAAGTGTATTTCTTTTTACACATATTTATTGGCACTTCCTTGATGCACACGTTTTTTCTTTAGTATTCGTCTGCAGAATAGAGTTTCTGTCGCTTCGATTCTCATCATCAGATTTGAGGAAATTATCTAGCATTCACTGTCATACAAAACGATAGATATGTTATATCAGTTCCGTTCTCTTTTCTTTCTTTCTAACGTATTTTTTCTATATCTTGAGAGCTTGCATTCTCTATGTACTTCGAGGATCGTGCAAGTTTTTATAGTCAGTGTTTGACGCAAAAAATAAGGGGATTTACAAGATAATTTTTATCTAGGGGAGTCAAAATTCGTGCATTTTTTGACAGGCCTACATTCTCACGGTACTTTGGCTAATCTTCTCCAAGTTCCGGGGGGAAGAGATGTGGTATATTCGTCTTATGTGGCAAGATGAGTTCATAAACTTAAAATTGACAATAATCATTTTCTTTGCCATTAGGTTGGTGCAAAAATAATATCGTTTTTTTGACGTAGTTTTTAACGTCAAAAACGATATTATTTTTGCACCAGCCTAATATTTACAAGGCAAACATCTGAATTCTTTTACAGTAAATATTGCGGCTATCCTGGTGATTTTCACTAACAAATTTATGCACTTAATCATTCAATCGTGGCCATCTGTTTGTTAGTCTTTTCTCTGTTTGCAAATGGGTTCTGAGGCATATGTCCGACCTGTGTTAACAGCTTCCAATTTCTAACATTGTATTGATTCTCTTGCAGCTACACAATTGTTTGTCCTCTCTGTATACGCAATGATTTTAAGCATGAACTTTGATGCTTATCTGTTCCCCAATCTATATCAATAGAAAATATGAATTTGGTAAAAACGACTCTTCAGCATTTACCAGAGAACAGTTAGGAAAATTCTGGTTGTGACTCAAGATTGCTATGGTACCTTAGGTCACATGTGCATACTTGGTGTTAGGTCAGTTGCGCAATACCAGATTCATCCTACCTGCACTGATAGTCTGTTGTCTGTTTCTTCATTTTGTATTTTGATATAGTGGGGAAAAAATTATCGAAGTACTTGTAAACCCTAATATGAAAGACACGAGGACAAAAAGCAGTTGGCAGGAATTTACCGAAAATAATAATTTTGTATTTGTTGATTTTAAGTGGAATACATTTTGAATGAGGTCTTGCTCTTCATGTAGCGACAAAAACTAAGAAACTTAGGCTACGTAGAAGGTAGGCCCCGAGTAAAGGAGGGCATGCATCTCAAAATTCAATATTTTTTAATCTAGAGCTCGTTTCACACAGAGGAAAATCATAAACCTGTCGCTAATCTATTGCTATTTCCATGGAAACTATTCTTGTGACCAATATTCCCCAACTCTAAATTCCTCAACCTTTAAATTTAAAACCCGCCATACAGTATACAGAGGTTCGAATCATCATCGTTTCCTTCGTATTCCATTGATAAAAAAAGAAGTTCCCTTCGAACAACTTATTCGCAATTACAGCTTCTTTATGGAACAGAATCATTAAAAGATGCATCCATAACCACTCCATAGTCCTGGGTATGACGATAAACTACATCCGGCAGCAAGGCCTCTGATCGGAACATTGGAGATTTTGAGGAGCGTGGAACCACCTCTTAATTGCTGTTGTTCCCAGACAACGGGGTGGTAGCACCTTTAAAGTCCAAGCTATGGGTAACAAGGGAATCCCCTAATAAAAACAAAAAACTACAGCACAAATATCAGCAATAATTTTTTATATGAAAAAAAAAATGACAACAATTCATTTTATCTCTAGTTCAAGGTATACATTTGCGTTCAAAATATATTTAGTTGAATCCATAATATTTCGTTCAAAATATTTAGATTTCGGCAGCAAATAACCCGTAGAGATGTTGATATGCCGCTAAATAACCTGCACCGCAACAGGATCACTGCAATGTAAACCCCATCAAGTCAATGGCCAACCGTTATCTATACTAGATATCCTCATAATATGAACTTTTTACTCCTTCCTCTCCCAACCTTTCAATAAAATTATTCAGTAATCCTCTTAGGCCTTGATTTAATTTAACTATATACTAAAAAAAAGTCTCCCGAGTGGATGCTTTCCCAATCACTACGATCTTAACCTCTTTAAGTCTAAGGTCAACTGTTATCTATCATACATATCCTCATAATATGCTCTTCTTACTTATTCCTCCCTCAAACTTTCAACAACCTTATTCAGTAATCCTTTAGGCCTTAATTCAGGTGAACTATAGCGTAAAAAGCAGTCTCCCAAGTGGATGCTTCTCCAATCACTACGATCTTAACCTCTTCACGTCTAAGGTCAACCCATATCTATCATATCCTTATAATATGCTCTTCTTACTTACTCCTCTTCAAACCTTTCAACAGCCTTATTAAGTTTATCCTCTTAAGCCTTGTATTAGGTGAACAATAGCGTACAAAAACACTCTCCCCAGGTAGAACTTCCTCGGTCACTACAATCTTAATCACCTCCTCCGTTATCTATCTTACATATCCTCATAATTATGAACTTCTCTCCCAACCTTTCAACAACCTTATTCAGTAATACTTTAGGCCTTGATTCAGGTTAAAAAAAGCAGTCTTCCAAGCTGACACTGGCACAATCACTACGATCTTAACCTCTTCACGTCTAAGGTCAACCGTTATCTATCATACATATCCTCATAATATGCTTTTCTTACTTCCTCCTCTTCCGCCCTTTCAACAACCTTATTCAGTATTTCTCTTAGTCCTTATATTCGGTGAACAATAGCGTTTCAAATAGAAACTCCCAAGATGACGCTGGCACAATCACTACGTTCTTAACTTCTTCAAGTCAAGGGACAACATTTAGTATCTCATGATCTGCACTTTTTAAATAACACTCTGTCTCCTACGTTCATATAAAGAGTTCATTCATTAACACTCTACCATGAGTTGCTCTTGTACTGGGTAAACATTTAGTAGAAGAAAAAGAAAAGAAAAAAAGAAAATACCTGTTCCAGACGGACAGATACTCACTTTTCTGTGGTGAATAATCCTACGAGATATAAAGTTTAAATAAATGAGAATAATGACTTGATTGATTTTTAGCTGACAATTACATGAGAATCTATGGCTTTATCAAACGGACGAAGCTGGCAGGTTACGCTGTGCAAAATCACAAATGGATATAATTATTCTTGGTTTTAATGACGGCGGATTGGCCTGAAGACATCTACATGGGCCAGGCTCAGAGGTGGCACGTTTAATTCCGGCACTGTCAAGTTGCTTATTTTAGATTGCGAATCGATAATCATGACGTGTGAATCACTTCTCTCACGATTGAGACGCTATTCTTGACAATAGCACTGATTGGCAAATGCGTATTGTTAAGTATGAAAACTTAACCGAAGTATAAAAATCCGATACTGAAAGAATTTGCAGGGTAATTATTGGCTTGGGTGGGTTTAAAAATTGCCACATTTTTGTTGGATTCGTTTCGTTTTCTGTTATAAATGTCTACTTTGTTGTTTTTATAAGTTCGAAATCAACCGACTTCATCTTGGTTATTTCGCGGGCCGGGTTGAATCCGAAAACGTGTATTCGATCCAATAGGCCGGAGGAAATCCAGTATAGAAAAGTTTATACTATGATAAAATGTAAGAAATGATGGTACCGTGGATATACGGGGACAATACAGTGAACACAAAATGATGACTGTTTTGGTTTGGTTTATTTTGTTTTACGGCATATCAACACCTCAATGAGTTGTTTAATGCCGACAAGAATTTTAGGATAGGTTGATAGAAATAGAATATGGATTATTTGTTAGAAATCAGTTTGCAGGTCTGGTTTGTTTGACGTATTTTTTAAAGAGTATTTTTTTTGTCGAGAGTCAAATATATTGCCGGTATTTTTACCAAAATGTATTGCTGTTATTTTTACTATAAAAATCTATGTATTTCATAGTGTTTTCACCCCAGTTTGCTGGTTAACTATTTACCCACAGCTGGGACCCTAACAAGTTCTAAAACTCGAGGTTAGGGTGGATCTGAAAATAACAGCAGTTAATAGGTATTTCCACGTTCCTCAAAACCCCCAGAACAGAGGCCTTGCTATAGGATATATCATTATCGTCATACGCATGAACGGATAACTGGATGAAAAGAGTTGCAAAACCAAAACGAAATCGTCCTGAACTAAAGAAGAGATATAAATGAGGTTTTCGGTGTGCGGTTGGTGTAACGGATAATGACGGCGAAAGTAGAACGTGCGAGCCAAGTTCAAATCCCTGGATAGTATGTTACGTTCACTTTACGTGAATAACGTTTAGAAAGGCATGAATCCTCTTTTTTCTCGTACCACCCGATATTAGATAAAATACCACGGTAATCTGGGTTCTGTAGCACTGGCTGACAACCAGTCTAAGAGAAAGAAAGCTATGTATTCCCATAGGGAATTCAATGACAAAGATGTCACCATCTTTCCAATGAATCCATCTCAATTCACAGATTATCTCGAAAAGGAAGCTGTGTTGAGCCATGATCGTCTATGTTCTGAAGAAGCATGATATTTAGAAAAATATAGTTGAACTACTCGTCTACGCAGGGTAAGATGTGAAGACTTCGATAGTTAGAATCATAGTCAAATGATTTCTGACTGTCATTACAAAATTCTACTATGTAAATTCGCGAGAAACGAAGGAAAAAATGGATCTGAATTTGAACACGTTAATTACTGTTTACGATTAGTCAAAATGTGTCGACAAACGACATAATTGCTTTCTGTTATCTGTACCCTTTTTAGGGTTAAAACAATCATGATTTTAATGATTATCGTATACTCGAGTAGAGTCTGAGTTTTTATGAGTTTTTTTTTTACGACAAAAATACCGGAGAGTACGAAACAGGTAATTTGTTTGAAGAGGTTAGAAATCATGAATTTTCGGCGACCGATTGCATGATACACAGGTGATTTCTTTTGGAGGGATTAAAATATATGCATTTTAGGTGACGTGTTAGGCCTAAATACTCACAGTAACTTTTGGCAAACCATAACCGTACAGATTATCTCCTTTAGTCCGCTTGCCGTCGTCTAGATTAATTCTGTCTCTTGCTGACATGAACAACAGAACGCCATTCACTATGTGTGCTGCTTAAAAAGTAACTTATGTAAAAGAAGAATTGATAAGATTTTTAATTTCTCCAATTTCTTTTAGTTGTATTTCTTCTTCTTTTTTCTTCTGTTTATTTTTTTAAAATATATGCATTTTAGGTGGACCTGGTAGGCCAACATTCTCACGGTATATTTGGCAAATCATAACCATATGTACCACATAAAAAGTACCTTGTGTAAATGAAGAATTCGTATGATTTTTAATTTCTCCAATTTCTTTTAGTTGTATTTCTTCTTCTTTTTTCTTCTGTTTATTTTTTTAAAATATATGCATTTTAGATGGACCTGGTAGGCCAACATTCTCACGGTATATTTGGCAAATCATAACCATATGTACCACATAAAAAGTACCTTGTGTAAATGAAGAATTCGTATGATTTTTAATTTCTCCAATTTCTTTTAGTTGTATTTCTTCTTCTTTTTTCTTCTGTTTATTTTTTTAAAATATATGCATTTTAGATGGACCTGGTAGGCCAACATTCTCACGGTATATTTGGCAAATCATAACCATATGTACCACATAAAAAGTACCTTGTGTAAATGAAGAATTCGTATGATTTTTAATTTCTCCAATTTCTTTTAGTTGTATTTCTTCTTCTTTTTTCTTCTGTTTATTTTTTTAAAATATATGCATTTTAGATGGACCTGGTAGGCCAACATTCTCACGGTATATTTGGCAAATCATAACCATATGTACCACATAAAAAGTACCTTGTGTAAATGAAGAATTCGTATGATTTTTAATTTCTCCAATTTCTTTTAGTTGTATTTCTTCTTTTTTCTTCTGTTTATTTTTTTAAAATATATGCATTTTAGATGGACCTGGTAGGCCAACATTCTCACGGTATATTTGGCAAATCATAACCATATGTACCACATAAAAAGTACCTTGTGTAAATGAAGAATTCGTATGATTTTTAATTTCTCCAATTTCTTTTAGTTGTATTTCTTCTTTCTTCTGTTTATTTTTTTTAAATATATTCATTTTAGGTGGACCTGGTAGGCCAACATTCTCACGTTATATTTGGCAAATCATAACCATGTGTATCACATAAAAAGTACCTTGTGTAAATGAAGAATTCGTATGATTTTTAATTTCTCCAATTTCTTTTAGTTGTATTTATTCTTCTTTCTTCTTCTGTTTATTTTTTTAAAATATATTCATTTTAGGTGGACCTGGTAGGCCAACATTCTCACGGTATATTTGGCAAATCATAACTATGTGTATCACATAAAAAGTACCTTGGGTAAATGAAGAATTCATAAGATTTTTAATTTCTCCAATTTCTTTTAGTTGTATTTCTTCTTCTGTTTATTTTTTTAATATATATGCATTTTAGGTGGACTTGGTAGGCCAACATTCACACGGTATATTTGACAAATCATAACCATATGTATCACATAAAAAGTACCTTGGGTAAGTGAATGTTTTTCATTTCTTCAATTAGCGATCATTTTCGTTCGCTCGTGTTTATATCGCCGAGGCATTGCTTTTCCATCATCACATCTTCTGATGCGTATCTTTACCAGTTTTAATTGTGTTCCTTATTCTGTCTTCGTCTGTTTATTTATATTTATTTTTATCTATTATCTTATGTACCTTTGCTGGTATTATTTTATCTGATATTTCTCCGTTGCAAATTCTTAAAATATTTTGACAAGATGCATCGCAATATAGGGTAAATGATGATTCCACAGGGTGAAAGACCAAATGAATTTTAATTCTAGTAGCTTTATTTAAGGTATACAGTAATTTTGAAAATGGCACGTCTACTCATACTGCTCAGAAGCTGGTTACGCCTTATACACGAGACATATGGAAAAGTCAGGTTTTTCACAAAGAAAATATCAAGGGAAGCTTTATACATGAAGTTGGATTATACACGAATATATACGGTATAATTATTATGGATATTTTTGTTTTTATTCCGTAATAACTTTGAATGCGTTTATAATTATTTAAATAGCGCTAAGGGATTCTAGTCGAATCCATTACTTTCATTTACGTGCTAATACGCTTGAGAAAAGAATGAAACTTCTTCTCTTCGGCAGCTATGGACAAACCGGGTTCTATAGCTTTGGATGGCAACTTGTCTACCACAGAAAGAAATGGCAACCTACTTTGTAGATCGCCTAAATGTTTTCCGAATATATTGTAAAGAACTGTTATGATGATTTATTTTATCGGAAATTTGAAAAACGTATCTATGAACACAAAAGGGATCTTATACACAACACTTTATCAAATGCATTAGTTATACACAGGAATAAATTAAACCGGCACAGACACAAAGAATGCCGTACTTAATAGAAGAGAATAAATTAGACGAAAAATTCTCAAGAATGTCGCTATAGAATCTTATCAAAATATAATTCTGCTCCCAAAACTTTTCTCAAATATCTCCAATTCTGAAAGAATTACTCCCTTCCAAAGCCAACATACGTATCTATAAAAACGTTAAAAATTAAAAGAAACAGTAAATTCATAACCTTCCATTATATAAAATACTAGCAGCATGGCCCGGCGTTGCCTGTGCTTGATTAAAAAATCTTACAACTCATACAGCAATCGCTATCACTTGACTTAAAATATGTTTGCTCTTCCTTGCCTTTAAAGGAGTGCCCTTTGCCGTGTAGATGTTGCTACAGGCCTTATTTCTTGCCTATCTCACACTGCGAATTTTTTTCTAAGCTATATACTAAACATTAAATCTGTTACGAAAAAAGAACTTAACAAAATGAACACAAAACGATCAGCTTTAAAAAAGGACTCGTAACTGGAAAAATCGAATGAAAAAAGAATGTTAACAACAAATACTTTTTCACATCCAACCCAGTTCTGCGGAATCAGAATCAACGTTGAGTTTAATCAAGTGAATGAGCCAATTGGAGTAAAGTGCCATGCAGATTTAAATTTTTCCCACTTGTGACGAATGCAGCTATCGATCTTTTTTGCATGTTAGCATGCTAGTTAACATTCGTGTCAGTCAGCTGTTAGCTCTCACGCTGGCCAATAGTATATCCCTGCCTATTCGTGGCAGCCAGCTATTGGCTCTCACTCTGGCCAGTAGAAAATGGCCGCAAACTACATGAAAACTACCGTAGAAGCATGAAAAAATCGATTATTTCCACTATCGATGGGAGTTGGGAAATGCAAAGTCAGTCTAGTCCTTTCCGCTAACTTGGAGCATGGGAATATAAATTTTGGTGCAAATCCGTCGAAAATTGCGGCCGTGCATTCATTACACACACACACACACATCCTGCCTTTTATAAATAGAGATATAATAGATAAATTAATCCCATGCTAAAATAATATAAATAATAATTACATTATTAAAAAGAAAACATTGACTCACTTTCGTTTTTAAATTACGTCTCATCAGATTTTTCATAATTTACTTATACTTTTCAGTTAGTTTGATGTTTCTTAAGTGTAACGAATTTGAAAACTAACGATATTATTTACTTCTTTTAATAAATACTTTTTGCAAAATAAAATCCTTATAATTGCCTTGATGAAGTCCCTCAGAAGACGAAACTTCCCACAAACAGAGCATTTACTTAAATATATGTTTCTATAAAAAATAATATATAAATATAAAATTTTAAAAATAATTATCAGACGTTCATAATATATGATGTCATTCGTTTACGTTATGAGAACAGAACTCGGCACCCCGATTTCCAATTCAGAACCATTATCCATTACACCGTCCGCACATCCAAGATTACAGAACATATTATTCCTACAGGTTACCCATCTAGATTCTGACCAGATTCGATGTTGCTTAACTTTGACGATCGAACGGGGACTGCTGTTTAAATGTGATGGGGCTAAGCCCGAATCAGTTGATAGATCTGCAGTTTGGAATGTTGGTTCACTTTGATGTGCTAGACAATTTTTCTTGTCAGAATCTATTTTGCACTTTTAGAAGAATACCATATAAGAGGACAATAAAAGTACAAGATTCAAGGAATTGCAACATTGCGTTTAAAAGTTTGAAGATTCCAACGGAGTGTTGAAAAATTAAAAAAATCTGCAATATTAACGGTCCTGATCTTCAAAGATATATCTTTGCTTCTATCACTTTCCGACCGCCTTAAGGTACCTTCCCTGTGCCTTTGTCTGTAAATATATTTATGGTAATTGGTCTGATGAGCTTTCCTCATCTTCACTAAATTGAGCGCAGTTTTCGATTGCCAATTAAGCCAGCTTTGCCCTATCATTTTACAGCTGAAATTACTAAATGTGAACGTAGGTTCTATGCTAATAATTTCTTCTCTCGCATTTCTATTCTGGTTTCTTGCTTTCCCGCCATTTTTGACGGTAACCTTAATCGCCATCTTCTGTTTTCTTGAATCCTAATCTTATATTGTCCTTCCTACTCAATGAGTTTTTCTCAGTTTTTTTCAGTCTCTGAAGCTCCTTACGTTTGAGTGATTTTATCACCTTGATTAGATTGAAAGGGTTTAAAAAAAAAATGGAGCCGACATTTTACTCTGATCACAGTAGAATGTTGTCAGTGATATTGTAAACGGACATTATACTCGGATTGTTGAAAACGAGTATCTGTGGTTGATATCAGCCGTCTGTTGCACCTTCAAATATTTTTTCATTATTGACTTCCTGCTGATATTCATTTTATTTCAGTGTTGGATTTCGGAGATATATCATAGAGAAAAGAGATATAAAGTGGGATATATATATATATATATACATATATATATATATATATATATATATATATATATATATATATATATATATATATATATATATATATATATATATATATATATATATATATATATATGATTCTCTTGCGTACATTCATATCTGCTTATGGCGTATCCAAATGTATCATGGAAGATTGTAGTTTAAAAGAAGTAAAATCGACATTGCCATCGGAACGGTCCTCTGTGGCCTAATCGGTTAAATGCACATCAGGCTAAATGACGGTTCCGTATAGGATAGGTTCGATTCTTGTCGAAGGAAGAATATATTGTATGAAAATTTTTCGGACATTTAGGCCAGTAAATGTTGTTTAATACTGTTTATTATGAACAGAGCATTTACTTAAATATTTGTTTCTATAAAAATGTTTGAAAATAATTGTCGGACTTTGTCGATTTTATATATATATATATATATACTATTAATTTAAAAATATTCTCTGTAGTTTTGCATTGAGCAGAGTTTGTAAAAATAAAAATAATTAATAAGAACACTGGATTATATATCTGACTGTTCTTATATTTATACTAAAAATGGGATATATATATACATAATTAAAGAGATATATGTATACAGTTAAATGGATATATATATATATATATATATATATATATATATATATATATATATATATATATATATTGGCAAACCTTATTTCAACATATAATTGTTCGGTTATTTGTACAGCTCCAGAAAGTTTCTGACGCCCTCTATCATACCCTATCTTTACAGGAGCCAAATCTGACTAAAAATGGAGTATTGCTGCCATATCAGGTCTGGAATAGTGTAATCTACATTTCCCTATATTGATAAAGGTAAAAAAATATCGCTCGCCATTTTGGGTGATGAATTATTATCCGCACTACATCTCTTGCCAACAGATGACACATTACTATTTATAAGGCAACTATTCTGACGAGCTGTATTGCTTAGTCCCAACAGCTGTCTCATTTACACTTGGATCCGTCATCATTTCCTATTAACTTCGTTTTCCCATAGTAAGATGTAAGTTCCATTCAGTATGCTATATGCCAAGAACTGCTGCTTCCTGACTCGCGACAGGATGTTTCTCCAATCAGCATAATCTTGACCTCTTCTCATCTTGGGTTAATCGTTATATTTCCGGCACAACACCATGCACATCACTTTTCCTTACGCTCATCCAACACTTCACAGTAACCAACTACGTCTCGTGGATGCTGTGCCTTGTTCTGAGTGAGCATTAGTTTAAGAATATAGTCTCTTAAATAGAAGGAACGCGAAATATCTCTTGAGCTTTTTCAACAGTTTTCTATACAATATTCCCTTGGCTTATTCACCATCAGATGAAACTCAGGAAACAGCACAACGGGTATTTCCTGTCCATTCTACGCAACAAAACACACACACACACACACACACACACACACATATATATATATATATATATATATATATATATAGAGAGAGAGAGAGATAGATAGATAGATAGATAGATAGATAGATAGATAGATAGATAGATAGATAGATAGATAGTGGTAAATATACATATATATGCAAAATCCACAGATGCATATACACATATGTATAATTTAAAAAAAAAATACCGAGAGGATAGAATCCAGGTAGAACTCAATGTCTAGGACAGAGTAAGGATATAATAAAAAGGCTTAAACACTAATATTCGATGATCATACTTTATTTGATTGGACTCGTAAATACGATCCAATTCATCAGACCTACAAATTCAAAAAGAAAACGGAAAAGAACAATTGCGGAAATAAAAATAGAATTTAGAGAGAGTAAATATGAGAGTGTGGGACGAATGTTAGTTCTAAAGGGATGGGTAACATTTGAGAGATTAAAACTTAACAGACAGGGATTTTTTACAACTAGCTGTGAGTGGAAGGGGGGAAATGAATGTTGTCGGATGTCAAATACATTAAAGATACATTTCGTGGTGACCTACACATACCATGGACTGATCCGATGTTAAAGATCAGAATAAGAAGGAGGGAGAGGTAAGGAAAGAAGTGGTGGGGGAGAAAGATGGGGCGAGTGAAATTAAAATTGAAAGGGACGCTGTGTAATATAAAAATAATTACACCTACATATATACACACATATGTACACATATACACATACATAGACACACACACACATACATAAATACATACATATATATATATATATATATATATATATATATATATATATATATATATATATATATATATATATATATAACCTAAAATTAGGTACCTTCATGAAAATCGATAGCATGACAAGAACGGTCTGAAAATTAATGAAAAAAAAATTTCCTCGTGTTAAATGTATATTTCATTATTGAGAAGAAACACTAAAGTATTTTTTGAATATTTTTTGAAATTTTTTACTCATACTTAACATGTCCAAAATTTTAGTTACAAATCTTGTTTTACCAAATAACGGAAAAAAAAAACTCGATTTAAGCCATTTTTAAATTTTTTTTAAAATAAGTTAAATTCTTCGTTTAAAACTCGTTTAAAAATTAAGTATACGTATTTCAAAATTTATTCGAAAAAAATTAGAAAATTTGAAGTTTATTTAAAATAATTTAAAAGAAACTTTTACTTACTTTCTTCGTAAAAAAATGTTTTTTAAAATAAAAGAGAGCCGATTTGAACCACACGTGGATTTACAAGTGCGAATAATCTTGAATTATTGACAGCTGACGTGAGATTCGAATTCCCCTACAGAATGGCCATATTTTTTTAAGCGGACCTGCTTAAGTACTACCTTGTAATAATTAAAGTAAAAAAACTTTCGCCATTCCGTTTTTTGGGGTTTTTTTTTTTAAGTACTGTGCCATAAGTGTGTTGATACTATCTGGAGAAATTATAAATACTATAAAAAAAAAAAAGATGCAAGTGCTGCACTGCTGACGTTTTTTATTTATTGCACGCACGATACTTCCGGTTTCCGTAGATTTCATTTGGTAAAAATTATTGACACAAATTAATTTTTTTAATATACGAGGGCTCGTTAGTTTGTAATAAGCTTTGGAAATTATAATCTGTAAACATATATCTACTTAAAAACAGCATTTGTTAAGTTCCTCAAGCTTTTCCATAATTTTAGAAGAATTAACAACATAATGTAAAAATAAAAATAAATATTACAGAAATAACATATAATTGTTGGTAATTGTTTTAAAAATTCATTTTTCATCGAAATATCTTTTTGCTTTCAGACAATATTGTCCATGTTTATTGGAATAAATAAAAGCAATTAAAAGCTTTTGAAATTAAATAATATTTTTGTTTTATTGAGTTTTGTATGTTACACTTCAGAGACGATTTTCAGGTAGAGGGGCCCAACTAAAAAACAAAAAAACAAACATGATTTGGTTTCCTCAGAACCTTGTGCTTTTAACTAATATAATAATTAATCTCCTCAAAATCGAAATTATAGAGTTTTCGTACAATTAGTTAGAGGGGGTATATATATGAAACAAAAAATTTCTGCCAAGACTTTACAAAAAAAAAAAAAAGATATTTATAATAAGTTCCATCATTTGTGAATAGTTTCTGAAAGTTTCGCTAAAATTCGACAATTATTTTTATTTTTGCAAGATTTTCGAAATTAATGTGTGTGAAGCAGGAAAAAAACGCGCTAAAAATGTTATATGTTATTTTATCAGCCCAGTTCATAAAAAGAGAAAAAAGGTTTTTTTAATCAAAATTTACAATGTTCTAAAAAAGAAGAAAAAAATTTTAAAAATAAGTAAAAAATACTTTGATCTTTCCACTCAATAATAACATAAGCATTTAGACGCTAAAATTTTGTTTTCATCAACTTTGGCGTCTTTTTCATCATGCTATGCTCTGTTTTTAGCGATCTCATGAAGTTACCAACCTAAAATAAGTTAGTTTAGTTTATCTCCCTACTTGGTGTATTGAGCACTTTACGTAGTTGTCTTTTTACTCGATTTGGGTTTTTTTTTTTTTTTTTTTTTTGACTTTAAGCTTAAACACTGGACGATTGTTTTCGCCTTCTTTTAATGTTCTGGGTGCTTTCTTTCTTTATTTCCTATATTTCCTGGGCTACCGATTTGTTCTGCTGCATGGTGAGCTATCCGAGGTTTTTCCTAACGAGTTACACTTATATATATATATATATATATATATATATATATATATATATATATATATATATATAGGTGAATAGTGTGTGTATATAAATATAAATATATATAAATATAAATATATATATATATATATATATATATATATATATATATATATATATATATATATATAATTATTTATATATTATATGTGCGGTACTTATTAGAAAGAGCTCAATATCAGAGAGAGAGCTAACATATTTGGTTGGATAGATGTTTGTCTGACGATCGCTAAAGCCTGAAACCCAGGGTCACAAACTCGCATCTATTTAACCAACAATATCTGTCTATTGATTTTTTACTTATATGTTTTCCATTTCCAAATGAGGTGTTTTGTATTGGGATTGAAGTTATGAATCAATTGTGTAATGCTGTCTTGCTATGTTCAAGTCCTTTCGACTGTCTCGGTCATTGGTAATAACGAATATTATCAATATGGTGAGAAAAGGTTATTTGGCTAAATACTGGCCTTTTTAGATTTCATGGAACGAGTTGGAATTTATTCAAAGTGACTTCCTTGTATAAGGTTCCAAAGGAAAACATCGAATATCTATACGCATATTTTTTTTTAATACCTACTTCAGTATACGGACTCCTATGTAGAAATATGTTCTACTTAATGTTGGTAGTTTCTTTCGGAAGACATTGCATCAAAACACCTTTTAGGGCGAACAGTCTAGAGGAGAAAGGCACTTGGGCCGACAAGCCGTGACTTTAATAGATGCATTTATACAAAAGACATTTATCGTAAATTTGGATGAATTCAAAACAGAGATTGGAGACAACGGGATAAGATGTTATAAGCGGAGACTTTTCTTGACTGAAAAATATCAAATGAGATAGATATTAAAATATAGCAAGAGATAGATAGATAGATAGATAGATAGATAGATAGATAGATAGATAGATATGAATAATCAGATTCATACATATGAAAAATCTGGTAGATATTAAAGAGGCTGGAATAGATAGATAGATAGATAGATAGATAGATAGATAGATAGATAGATATGAACAATCAGATTGATAGATATCAAACATCTGATAGATGTTAAAGAGACTAGAATAGATAGATAGATAGATAGATAGATAGATAGATAAAAAGAATCAGATAGGTAGATTGATAAAAGAATGAGATAGATAGATAGATAGATAGATAGATAGATAGATAGATATGAACAATCAGATTGATAGATATCAAACATCTGATAGATGTTAAAGAGACTAGATAGATAGATAGATAGATAGATAGATAAGAATGGGATAAGAATGGTCTTAATCATGCTTGCTTTATGATTTGCACATTTTGTCTGTGTCTATATTTCGACAGTATTGAGCTGTTTTCATACTGTCTATTATTAACTGATGTTTTATGGTTGTACAAACTTACTTTCCATGAACTTTCTGTACAACTAAAATAAACTGTCTGATGTATTACTTTTTTTGTTGACACATGTCAATGATTGGACATTCTTAATCACGTTTACAATTACAAAAGGGGTGGTAATTACCACTAGTCTCATATATATATATACATATATATATACATATATATATATATATATATATATATATATATATATATAGATAGATAGATAGATAGATAGATAGATAGATATATGCATAAAGGCTTAAACCCTAATATTCCATGGTCATAATTTTTTCCATTGGAATCGTAAATACGATCCAATTCATCAGACCTACAAATTCAAAAAGAAAACAGAAAAAACAAAGTGTATGTATGAGAGTGTGGGACGAATGTTAGAGTAAATGAAAGCTATAGGGAGCGGTAACAGACTAGAGAAGAACAAGAAGGTCTAATGATGAAGGGGGGATTAAAATTTAACAGAGAGAAGTTTTAAAGAGGGGAGTCAAAGCCGGTTTAAGTGAGAGAAATATGAATGTTGTCGGATGTCTAATACATTAAAGATGTAACCGGAAATGATACATTTTGTGGTGACATACACACACAATAGACGATTTAATCTTAAAGATCAGAAGATGAGGGAGGGAGAGGAAAAGAAAAGAAAAGAAAAAGTGGTGGGGGAGACAGATGAGGCGGAGGAAATTAAAACTGAAGTGCATTTACTGAATGGGCCACTGTACAATCAAGAAAATTTGACAAAATTAATATCGACTAGAGATTTCAAATCAAATATAAACATATAAAAAAAACAAATATAACGATTATCTAATCCAGCAAGGACCTATATTTCTATGTTCAAAAACACATGCGTATACACACATACACAACAACATATTTATATTTACACGTACATACATACATATAGGCGTGCACACACATACATATACATACACCCATGTATATACATATACATATATATATTCACATACATACATATATATATATATATATATATATATATATATATATATATATATATATACATACACATGCGCATGAATATACATGCATATATATATATATATATACACATACATAAACACACACACATACATAAATATACACATACATCCATACACATCCACTCCTACATATATATACATTTACAGACATATGTACATACGGACATACACATACGTGCACATAAACATATATACATATAACCTTACATCTCCATAAAATTACATACACCCATCTAAACAAATAAACAATGTATCACGTTATCTATCCGTCTAACTATACATACATACATACATACATACATAGAAATACACCGATATACAGATATATATGAATACATACATACCAAAACATACACGAACACACATATAAACACATCTACATTCACATCTACATAAATATACATGCATCCATATACGCATACATATACATACATATATACATATACATACATACATATATATATACACTCCTACATATATACACATATACGCACATACACACATATATGTACGCACATATACATATCTATATATAAATCAAAATCAGCACATAAACATACACAATGATATATATAGATAAACATAATAGTCATTCCATTAAAATGTCATGCCCGATGTTACTGAACCAAAAGGGAACTGACATAAGTGAGATCACGTTATAAAACGGTGTTTATGTTTTGAATCATTTCTTATGTCTACATTTAGAAAATATCTCACTACGAAGATTTAGCAACTCATCTTGATTCTTATCTTTAATAATAATTTTTTTCCGCCATGCACAGATCATACCGATCGCGGAAGTTATTAGGGGTTCTAGCTCTTGATAAGTATCTCCATTCGAAAAGTGGGGTTAGTCCCTTATCCACCAGATCCCAGTATTGTTTGGATACGGAAGTTTGATTTCTGAGTTATCTATATCTAAAAGAGCGTCTATGGTTGTATAGACGCTGCTTCCAATCACCGGCGAATATACCTATGTATTTTTTTTTCTGGCTTATATTTTCCTCGGGGAAGATTGCTGCCTCGTATACTACATGTTCATACATACATTTACCTCCGATTGAACAATGGTCTTTATTCCTACAATTGCAGGTAGGGTTACTAGATTGAGTTTCATTACTATGGTAGTTTCTAAGTATTCTACAATTACGGGAAGATATAATTTTCTCCATATTTCTAATGAATGAGTAACTAATTTTCAGTGTCTTTCTATTGAAAATTTTATGTAGTGGATGTTTACTATGAAAGTGTTTGTCTTCCTGTTCTTCTCCTGTTCGTCTCTCGTCTGTTACCCCTCCCTATAGCTTTCATTTACTCTAACATTCGTCCCACACTCTCATACATACACTCTCACTAAATTTTATTTTTTATTTCCGGGGTTGTTTTTTCTGTTTTCTTTTTGAATTTGTAGGTCTGATGAATTGGATCGTATTTACGATTCCAATGGAATAAATTATGATCATCGAATATTAGTGTTTAAGCCTTTTTATTATATCCTTACTCTGTCCTAGACATTGAGTTATACCTGGATTCTATCCTCTTCGAATTATTTTTTATACAAATATATATGTATGTGTGTGTATGTATGTATATATGTATATATTTATATATTTTAGATATATGATTGCATATGTATGTGTATATTAACCACTAATATTATCAATCTATCTATCTATCTATCTATCTCTCTCTCTCTCTCTCTCTCTATATATATATATATATATATATATATATATATATATATATATATATATATATATATATAATTAAAGGGGAGAATAGATAGATAAAAAGAAAGAGAGAAAGAAGATAGATAGATAGATAGATAGTACGAAAGAACAGACGGAAATATAAATAGATAGAAAGAACTGATATGAACAATCAGATATATAGATGTTAAAGAGACAGAAATTGAAAAAAAGGAAAGAACAAACACTAATAGATAGGCAGCTAGCTAGCAAGAAAGAAAGAAAGAAAGAAAGAAAGAAAGAAAGAAAGAAAGAAAGAAAGAAAGAAAGAAAGAATCGAGATAGATAGAACGAAAGAACAGACAGAAATAGAAAGAACTAATATAAACAATCGGATAGATAGATATTAAAGAGATAGAAATTGATAGAAAGGAAGAAAGAAAGAAAAAAAAGAAAGAAAAAGAAAAACGGAACAGATAGATAGATAGATAGATAGATAGATATGAACAATCAGATAGATATAAACAATCATATAGATAGATGGATATTAAAGAGACAGAGATAGATAGATAGATAGATAGATAGATAGATAATGAATACATAGATAGATATGAAGAGCCTGCGATAGATAGATAGATAGATAGATAGATAGATAGATAGATAGATATGAACAATCAGATAGATATAAACAATCATATAGATAGATGGATATTAAAGAGACAGAGATAGATAGATAGATAGATAGATAGATAGATAGATAGATAGATAGATAGATAATGAATACATAGATAGATATGAAGAGCCTGCGATAGATAGATAGATAGATAGATAGATAGATAGATATGAACAATCAGATAGATATAAACAATCATATAGATAGATAGATATTAAAGAGACAGAGATAGATAGATAGATAGATAGATAGATAGATAGATAGATATGAACAATCAGATAGATAGATAGATAGATAGATAGATTTTAAGCTGACGAAAGTATAGAAATGCAAACTTAGCGGAACCATGAAGCTACACATCTTCCTGCTTACCGTAGAGTCAGTCATCTTGTCTGCTAAATACTAACATTGGAAATCGGAATGAATCCAAAACAGTGATGATGATGGATCTGCTCAGTTTGAGATAACAGGCTGGGATGCTGCGAGCGGAGACTCAGCGAAATTAAAAATCTTTTTATTTCTTTTATTTTTAATGTTGAAAATATGTGACATTGAGAAAAAGAAAGACTCTGTGTGTGTGTGTGTGTGTGTGTTTGTGTAAGTGAGTGTGTGTTTGCGAGAGACAGTGTATGTGTCTGTAAGAGTGAGAGTGTGTGTATTTCTGTGTGAGAGTGAATTTGTGTATGAGAGAAAAGGAGAGAGGGAGTGTGTGTGTGTGTGTGAGAAAGAGAGTGAGTGTTTTTGTGAGAGAGAGACAGACAGACAAACAGAGAGAGGCAGAACTGTATGTGACTGCGTGTGAGAAAGAGAAAGAGTAAGAAAGTGAGACAGTCTCCGTGTGCGTGTATATATATGAGAGAAAAACAAAGCGAAGGAGACAGAAATGGAGAATTGACAAAACCTTCTGCAAGAGTCGAGAAAGATGACAGACAAGATTTTTACGAACGGTACTGATTCTACACTGGAGGTCCAAACTAACTTAGAAGCACCTCGAGTAAAAGCTGATCCCATTCAGAAGGAAAACTAATCCCAGTTTCGAAGATGACTGCATTCAGAAGAATGAAGCTTGTCGTACAATATTTACGCTATCCACAAAACATTGTATCAAAACTCGTTTTAGGGCAACCAGCTACAGGGCTAAAATTGTGACGTTCCTAGATGAACTTAAACAAAAGACTTGTATCGAAAATTTGCATGAAGTCAAAACAGCTGCGAATCGGGTCAAATGCAGATGTGTTTATCATTGCGTTCAAAGTTAAAGTTGATTTAGCGGCAATAATGTGTAAAAATTGCTCAAGCCCCATCGTCACTTCCCCTTTAAACCCGACCTCCTACCGAAGGAGAATTACTGCCTGGAGGAAGGTTTCCTGTGGCTTGAACCTAATATTAATTCAACCTCGCTTAATCGAAGCGAACTCCGAAACAAAGGAAGTATAAAATTATTTTCTAAGCTTCCATTAGACGTGGCACATAGCATAGAGCATTCAGTCGTAATGCATCTAGCGTAAAATAACGAGGAATCATTTTCACTTCCGGTTTTACATTTCTCCTCCGATCGAGAGTATTGGCAAATTTAGCTCGATTACTAACACGTTTCTTTTAAATCTGCTGACTTATGACAATCTAAGCACGAGAAATGGAATCATGGGCAAGGAAGATGCGCTAAAAATCAACTTGAATACATATTTTATCTATTGCTAATTAAATTTTTTGACACAAAGCAATGCGATAATGCCACTAGGACGCAGGGGGTTACAGGGATTGAAATTAAAAGATAAGGCAGAGAAGAGAGAGGATTGAGGAAAGGTCAAATGATGAACTGGAATGCCACTATTTCGCAAAGGGTTACAGGTAGTGAATGTGAAAGAGAAGACTGAGAATAGGGCGGATTGAGGAAAGGACAAAAGATGAACAGGAATGCCACTGGTAAGCAGGGTGTTACCGGGAGGGAAATTAAAAGAGAAGACAATGAGTAGGGAGGATTGAGGAAAGGACAAAAGATGTACGGGATTCAACAAGACAGGAGATGGCGATTGTTGTTGCATTTAAATTTGTGATGATTGTAATTATCAGAGAAGCAAGTGAATTCCACAGGTGGGTAATGCAAGAAAAGAAACTTTTAGAGCAGAAGTGATGGTTGCGTCTAGGTAGTTCAAATAGCAATTTAAATTAATGTTGTCGAGGTATAGGGGAACTAAAAGCTCATCATGTTTTTAGTTGCCATGAAATCATTTTTTAGAAAAGACAAAGGGAAGGCGATCCAAGTTGGCGAGGATGCGATTGAAGATAAGATGCTTGGATTGATTTCATTACAGACCCTTCTTTGGATTTTGTCAAAAATCTCGAAATGTACAGCAGGACTAACAGTCTACATATGGCAACAATGTATAGATGAACGGTAGATTTATAAATGTGAAAGATGGATTATGACAAGACAAATATGTGGCAGGATACAGTGAACCAACTTTCCTCGAATTAGACCTAGCAATTGATTCGATATTCTCGTTTCTCTTCATATCAGGAGAAAACGTGAAGCCATGATGGTGTACGGTGTTGCGCTCCTGAAAGTTAGCATCAGTCGTACAGATGGCAGTCAGTTCAGAGTGAATATTTTTATAGTTATTATAACATACTCGATAAAACTCGTCGAACTTTTAACATCATCATTACGAGCTCAGTTGACCATTAGTGGGTATAGAGGCACGACATCTACTGTAGCCACAGTAACAGGGGTGTGTACTGGGCAAAATAAGCTGACAGGGTCGGTTACTCCCCATGGTGGTTTGTAATTCAGAGTTTTCTTCCTTCTAAACAGGTTGCCAAACACTACTATAAGACCCAGTCTATCCGGGTATTTACCCAGAACTAGGAGTCGGGGGGGGGAGATGGATTCAGACCATTTCTAGAATAATTGTTCATGGATAAACATGATGGAAGGAAAGGACCAAGAAGCAGAATTGACAAAGTTTAGACAATAACAAAAGAAAGAAAAATCCAGAACAATAATTAATAGGCAAACTATATGCGATGCCTGGGTAAGACGATAAACTATATACGCCTCGTGGGTAAGACGATAAACTGCCTACAACATTAAGGCCTCTGTTCAGGAGGTTTTGAGGAGCGTGGAACCACCGCTTAATTGCTGGTGTTCCTAGCTCTACCCTGACCCGGGGTTGTAGCACCTGTTAGGGTCCCAGCTATGGTAAATATTTAACCTCCAAACTGGGGTCAAAACACTATGAAAGTATAAAAATAGCTTTTAATACCAGAAATACTTTGTAAAAAATTATTACCAGCAATAAATTTTTGAAAAAAATTACCAGCTATACATATGTGAAAAAAATACCAGCAATACATTTTTGAAAAAAAATATTATCAGCAATAAAAAATCTTTTCGCCATTAAATAACCCATTGAGGTTGGTATACCGTAAAACAAACCAAACCAAACCAAGCAAACTATATGCAAGACAAAAGAAGGAAAATCAAGATTAATAAGACAAAAGGTTTAAAAAAAAAAGCTAAGAATGGTCTTAACCCTTAAACGGAATCCCGACAAGTGGTCACAGGGGTCTGAATTCAAGACAATTAGATGGTAGATTAGAACCGGAAGTGGTCTATCTTATTGACTAGAAAAGAATCCCAGCATGAATTATGTATAAATTTTGGGAGTGGGTATTTTTGCAATTATTTCAACAAGGATTAGAAGGTGCACCATTCCTAGAAATATTAGCACATAAATGAATGCAATGAACACTTCTGGAATTCGAACTCATTTCTTCGATTTTTTAATCTGAGCCTTTATCTAATACACCACCATGACTGTCACTTTAACAGAACTTTTACATAAATCGCTCCATTCGACCGCTCCATTCTTCACCGAGTACTTTCCTCGACTCGATCCAATTAAATGTTTTCTTAACCAGTAATGAATATCCTGGTGCTCTTGAAATCTTAATGACATTTGTTTTTCAACTGAACACTGTTCGCAAAGGGGCGTCTTGTTTGTTATTCTTCATTGATACGTATTTTTCATTGGTATTTTTTTTTTTAATTTTTTTGTCGCGCCCGTTTACCGTATTGCACAGCAAACTTTCGTCAAACATTATGGCGTTTTCTCTTTTACTTTTCAGACATTTAACTTTACTTAATTCAGATGTCTTCTTGTCAACAACATTAAATTTATGGAAAATCGAAAACAGGTCAAGGCAATAAGAATATATTTTGCAGATATTTTTTATCACGAAAATCCTATTGGTAAGATATTAATAGATATTTAAATAAAGCTATTTGTCTATATCTCTGAGATAAGGTAATATGATTACTTGCATTATTTACATTATTCAGATAGTTATCCTCATCTGAATCGCCATATTTACAACCTGTCGGCATCTAAATCTCTGAAACATTATCATTATTTGCATTATTTACATTCTTCGTACTGTTATCTTCATCATTGCCATATTTACAACATTTCGGATGTTGTACGCTCCGGCCTTTTGCAGGTGATTGGAATTTTTCTTCAATATCCGTCTATATCTCTGAGATGAGGTATTATTCTTAGTTGCATTATTTACATTCTTCGGACTGTTATCCTTATCTTCATTACAATATTCACAACGTTTCGGCCTCTATATCTCTGAAATGATGCATTATGCTTATTTGCATTATTTACATTATTCTTTTTGTTATCCTTATCTTCATTACCATATTCACAACGTTTAGGCCTCTATATCTCTGAAATGAGGTATTATACTTATTTGCATTATGTACATTATTCGGACGGTTATCTTCATCTTCATTGCCATATTCACAATATTTCGGCCTTTAAATGCTCCGGGCTTCTGCATGTGTCTATAATTTTTCTTCAATATCAGTCTTTATAGCTGAGATAAGGCATTATGTTTACTTGCATTATTTGCATTATTCGGCCTGTTATCCTCATCTTCATTGCCATATTCACAACTTTTCGACCCCTATATCTCTGAGATGAGGTATTATGATTACTTGCGTTATTTACATTATTCGGACTGTTATCCTCATTTTCATTGCTATATTCACAACGTGTCGGTACGAAATTCTAATCACCTGAAGAAAGCCGGACCGTACAACAGCCGAAATGTTATGAATATGGCAATGAAGATGAGGATAACACTCCGAATAATTTAAATAATGCAAGTAAATAAAGCTGATTTTAAATTCTAAATGTAACTTGAGTTTGTCTAATTACAGAGTTGTTGCCTTTATTTATTTGTAAAGAATTACATATTCGATCAGTTTAAGCAGAAAAATATTGGCAATAATTAGAAGAAGACGTGCTGGGAATTGACAACGAGAGAAGACGTTGTCGTGAACAGGAAATAAAATATTTCCGTATGAGTGAGAAAATCTTAGGGATTTACGCAAAAAATAAAAAAGCAACATATACCTCTGAGAGGTCGAAGACAGAAATTCTGTAAAAATGGTCTTATTTAGACAGATGTTCATATAAAGTGTGTTCCATTAAAACGCATTATATATAAAGATGTTTCATTAAGACGGATCGATGTCAGAAGTAAATAAATCAGTGTTATTGGTGAAAATGTATTTATTTATCTATTAGATTATGTTATTTAAGTCATGGCAATTATGTGTGAAAATTAATATCGCTCAAATTCCCGCTAAATCTGAAAGAAAAACAAAAAATTATTAGACGCTTATACTTAATTCACTTTTAAAATCTGTCCAAGATATTAGTACACCCTATATATATTAGTACACAACTATAATATAGTACACCCTATATATATTAGTACACACCTATATATATTAGTAGATTCAATATAAGGCTTGAGAGACACTCAGGGTAAAGGCTTATTGAATGAGGTGCCTAAGATTAGATTAGAAGAAGTGAAAATTATGACAATAAGGAGATTATATTTCCAGGAACTTCTACTTTATGGAAGCGACGCCTACACTTTGAACACTACATTGATTGATTGATTGATTAATTTGTGTGTTTTTTTACGGTTTATCAACCTTTTTCAGGTTATTAAAAGAAATAAAATATCTTTAATTTAAGAAGAATTTCTCGGAGATAATAATTATTTACTGATACAATTCCTAATAATTAACCTATAGATGGGGGAAGAATAAGTAATTTCATACATTTCCAAATGAGTTATTTGAACGTAAGTGAACACAACGAGCTAGGCTGCAATTGGGCCTTTGCTCTCCAATTTCAAACTCCGAGTTGTTATTCATTACACCACCCGCACACCCAAGCTTACAGGACCTGGTATTCCCAAGATGTCATGTTGCTTAACTTTAGTGATTGACCGAGAACCGTTGTTTCAGTGTGATATGTCAGTAAGCCTAAAACAGTGCAGAAAGAGTCAGGTCCTCCGTAGATCATTACTAACAGCCGATTATTTCTCAGTATTTCTAGCGAAGGATTTTATATATGAGTTCTACTTGTTCAAATTATGGAGCCTCCTTATTAGTACATCTGTTCTTTGTGAATAGATATGGCTCAGCGCCTGCTCGGGAGAATATGCCATTGGCAAATTTTCTTGTGCTTAATGCGAGAAATCTTGAACGAAAATTGAGGCCGAAAAAGTGGGCTCGTATTATACAGAAATACACGTTTCACGTGTTATACAGAAGTACAAGCGGTCAGAAATGTTTCTTTAACTTAATAAACCTTTTAAATGAAACAACTAGATTACAAACAAACTGAACACAATAGATAATCGAATACAAAGTTGATATTAGGGAATCCGTATCTGGCATAGCATGTGTAACGAGAACAATCTAACACAGTAGACTAAATAAAGGGTTTAGTTCGAAATTCTAAACATCTAATGAAGGCCGGAGTGTACAACGGCCGAAACGTCGTGAATATGATAACGAAGAGGAGGACATCACCACTAACAATGTAAATGATGTAAATAATTAAACTTTAAAATGTATTACCGTGTAAGTCTAGTCAGTATCTTTCGTCGAAAATTGGAAAATAAGTTTTGAAATAGAAATTAAGAGGAGAAACGCGCAATGGCTAAACATCCGGTTCATTTGTAGTGTTTTCGTAAAATACAGCTATTCGATGCTTTGGTACATATCATCAGTGATGTTTCTAGCCGAGGTTCAATTGGGGTTTCGGATCTTTCAACATTATACCCGCTCTCCATTGTGAACCATCCGTCACTGAACAGGTATCGATTTGTGTATCTACTGCTACATTTTTTTCCATCCTCCCGACCACACACTGTTGGCAATTTATGGTCCAATGCCGGATAACTTATGGTTCACCAGCAATATGCGTTCTTCCATAAAAAAAGGAAGGTAACGCATCCACAGTTTCTGTCTAGTAAAGAACATTGCGGCGTGCTCAGCTTGAAGTGGTAAGTAACGATTTGTTTCAGTCACTGAGACATATACACATACATGTACACATACATGTACACACACGAAACGCGCTCGAGAATACTGCGTAGATTTATCCTATGTCCATGGCATAGGTATTACTGCCAATCCCCCACCTATTTGGTGCAATGGAGGAGTTACTACTGCGGGCAGCATTTCCCCCGAAACCGGACACTTCTCAAATTATTTTCAGTTGTCGTTTTCCCTGACGGCGACGACATAGCTCAGTTGCGCTCTGTCCGAAGACAGAAGCAGAACTCAGAGATAAAATGTAGCTTGTCCGCCCGAGGCGGATACAAACTTATTATTTACATGCTGCCCTTTGATAGCAGGATGCGATACAAGGTCAGTTTAACGTGAGGAGCCCGAACACCTGCACTGGGCAATTTTTGTTCTTAGCCCGCGCGTACGGGCTTGGGTCCCCACTGTAAAAACTGACGTCTTAGTAGGTAGATACAGTAAATAACTAGTAATAGAGGATAGACTAGTATATGGATCAATCTAGGCGTCACCCGACTTCCTATATATGAGTTTACTCTATGGTCACGTGATCCACTTAATTCAATGATGGGATCGCCTGTGTTTGCTCACTGGCGATTTATGCTCAAACTCAATCGTTGACAGAGCTACTTTATTACTATATAACACTTGGAGAACTAATACGACTCCTTCCGCTAAGCCCGCAAATTTTGAAATACATCGCTGACGATTTTGGAAGTTTTTTTTTCCCCCTGAATAACTTCATTTTATTTTATCAGAAGATATTTTTCGTTGCATCCGCAGTCCGTTGAATGGGGGGTGGTCCGTAGATGTGAGGTATGTCTGTACTTCTATAAACTGTGGTTTAATCAGCGTTTATTCTTATTGATGATCAGAATATATTCCTAAACAAGTTGGTTAATGCGTCTATGAAAGCCGAGCTCCTCGAATATTGTATTTGCATTCAAATCTCTCCGCAAGTGTTTCCTTACTTTAATGTTACATTAGCTACGTTAATGGTCAGATGCTATAAGTTACAGAAATTTATAAAATAAAAGTATTATAGACAAACCAATGATAGAGTGAATATTCTATTACAGCCAGCTAATTTTATCGTTTATCAGTCAGTTATGTACCATACGTGATACACGCGTAGGCGATCATGTATCTTTCGATATATGACTGACAAGGCTGTTTTTTTTTTCCGGTAGTAGGCTCCCATTTCTTTCTGCGGTAGACCAGTTGCCATCTAAGGCTATAGAATCCGGTCTGTCCTGCTATTTACCCATAGCTGGGGGAGAAGAAGAGAATTCATCCCTTTCTCAAGGTTATTAGAACGGAAGAGAATGTAACGGATTAGACTGGAATACGAACGTGGCTCTCTGATTCCTCAATCCGAGCCGCAATCCATTTCTATACCGTGCCTCTTATAACGTATATACTCGTGTATACGACGACTTAGTGCATAGTCAAACCCTCTTTTTTTCGTATAGCTCGTATATACGTCGACATCAGATTCGGTGTAATACCGGTAAACTCACACTAGTAAATATTGCAAATATATTCATCATCCTGGATATATTTTAGAGCAAATAAATGTTTTTCATTTTTTTTTTACAAAGCAAAGCTAAAATTCCGAGAAAAACCACTTAGCGTAAAATATCTGATGCGAAGATTTAAAGATATCGTAGTCTTGCTTTCAGTTCATGCCTGATTCTTTAACCTCTTCAAAAAGAATTGCCTGTTTATAGTCCGAACCCCACTATTTTTTCACTAAAAACTGATCATAAAATCTCTCAATATGCTCGAGCATATACGGAAATCTTCAGTCAAACAAAACATTCCGATAAGAACAGCCGGCTTCCTCATGCAAAAAGCATAGATACAATCTATCAGATAATATCTCAGTTTCCGCTGGCTCAATCTTTGTGGAACCCTCTTTGTTCTACGCCGTACTTCCAGGCACTCGGAGTAATAGAATCAGTCAGTAAAAAGATTCAAGTTTACAATGGAAAGAAAATGAGGAGACATGGATGATTATTGATTCCCTGATCGTTGTAATATCCACAGAGCTTAGACTGGTTGGTATTAGATCATAAGGATTTAATGGTTGATGCGTTCAGTTATAGCATTAAGCAAGCCAAAGCGGTAATCGTTATAGGCTGTGAATACATCATTACGCTGGTAAGCTTGGCTCTTGTAGGAAGGCTGGACCAATTTGACTTGTTATTATAAAATACTGCATTTTCTCAGTCTTGTGACGGAGTCTAAGTTTGTCTATTTCGATTATCAATTGAATGCGAGAAGATCAATTAAAAGTCGGTCAGATGGTAAAAAATAGGGATATATATTCCTTACCTAATGCTTTCTCTTGGGGTTTCAACCTATTTCAGTGCACTAGTCTAATATACGTCCTGTGAACAGAGAAATGATATACATAATACATCTCTTATATCAACAACATCAAGCAAGAAAAGATTTTCTAGAATTCTTTTCAGTCCATTAGAATTTTCTAAAATTGACGCTATTATTAAGTCTCCATCTTTCCCGCTCTTTTGATTGGGATCAAAGTATAGTATCTGCCCTAGGACAGATAAACTACATTTCAACTCTCAGTTGTGTTTCTATCTTCGGACAGAGAGCAAGTGAAAATATCATTGAGTGGTGAGCGCTACCCGCGGCAGTACTACCCTCATTTCACTAAAGAATGAAGATCGATAGTTATACCGATGCCAAACCAACCGATAATTTCAGGTGCTGCGCTATTTTTCAACTTGGCCCGGGTGCACGCTCTCGGGCTCCCCACATAAAACTGACTTTCTCTCAGATCGTGCTAGCGTGGGCCAGAAAGAAAATACAATGGAATCTCGGCACTTTTAGTTTGAATAAGATTGTAGTATCTGTCTCAGGACAAATAAACTACATTTCATCTCTCAGTTGTGTCTCTATCTTCGGACAGAGCGTTACTGAAAATATCGTTAGAGAGGCAAGCGATCTCGGGAAAGTTCTACCTGCGGCAATACCACCCACATTTCACTAAAGAGGCGGGGTCGGTAGTTATACCGATGCAGGCACAACCGATGGATTCTGAAACTTGGCCAGGGTGCTCGGGCTCCTGATTATCTCTCAGATCTTTCTAACGTGGGGTGAAAATAAAATAAATCGCTTTTCGGCCTATTGTTAGAGATCAAAGTGTAGTATCTGCCCTAGGACAGATAAACTACATTTTAACTTTCAGTTTCATCGCTGTCTTCGGACAGAGCGCAACCCTGAGTCTGAAAAAAGGCTCTTTTATCATGGCTGAAAAAAGGCTTTTTTGATCCTTTGTGTTCTCGATGCTTTTGTTTGGGATCTAAGTGCAGTATCTGTCTCTGTCCGACGCTGGCCTATTTTGGGACATGGCCCGGTGCACGCGCTGGGGTTCCTGACATTAAAGTGACTTCGTATCACATCCTCTCCAGCTTGAAACTGAAGGAAATTACAATCGCTTCTCGGCCTTTTGGTTAAAATCTAAATGTAGAATCATTTCTTATCACCTTAATCTGGTTCTCTCTCCCGTTCTCTAAGTTTCTTTTCCTTCCTGTCTTTCTTTCTTTCATTTTCTCACTCAAAACAAGTAGTGTCTTTCCCATTATTACACGCTATCAAAAGGGAATAGTGCATTTCTAATGACCTATTGACAGGGCGTAACGGTCGTACGAACTAACGCGGGGATGGGCAAGTACAATTATATTCGTACCTTGAGAAACTACTAGGCCTTAAACTAACCCTTGACCAAAAATGGAACTCTTACATATGAATCCATCGCCAAAGATTCAGGAAGAATGGTCGTCCCCCAATGCCGCTCCAGTAAGTACCTGACGCCTCATGCTGTCCCCTACCTTTACAAGGGCCAAATTAGGTCAGAAATGCAGCACTGGTATCATATTTAGTCGAGAACTGCTCATTCTGGATAGAGTTCAAAAGTGTCTCCGAGTCATTTTGGGTGACGGATTATTTTCCACCCTTCAACCACACTCTCACGGGCGGGATGTGGCGAGTCTCTCACTGCTCTATCGCTACTTCCATGGAATGTGCTCGGGCAAACTACATTCCTAGCTTCCACTACGTCTAACTTTCACGGCCAGAACCAGCCATGTCACTTACATTGTAGCAAACCAAACACAATCCCTCTGTATTCCATCGGTGAGAATGTAAGTTCCATTCGAAGAGCTTCTACCTGCGATCCACTGCTCTGTGGGACCGACTTTCAGAGGATATTTCCCCTATCACTACAATCTTAACCTATTCAACTTTAGGATTAACCGTTATCCGTTCTTCTATGCGTATAAATTGCCTCTTAACGTAACCCTCTACCACGAGTGGCACCTGATCCTTGTATAGGGTCAACCTTACTTTAAAAAAGATGATAAAATTAATAAAAATAATAATGATATCAACTTATTCAGCAAATTTTCTTATTTATACTTGTTAAAATCTTTCAGTACAGTTTTTTTAAAAAATTAAAATTAACAGATTATTTTGACTTATTTACATAATTTCGTAATACTTTTCCATCTATCTTCTATTAATTTGCCGTAATATGTTATGTCGTACGGCAACAACGTTTTTTTTTTTGGAAACCAATATTATAATTATTTTATGCTTTCTTTAAATGTAAATCCTGATAACCTATCAATAAATTTTAATTGGGCAAGTATATTTTTATATACGATGAAATAAAATGTACTTTATCGACATAAACAGTGCTGTTATATAACAATTAAGAAAATGAATTAAAAATATATAATATAGATGATATATTTATTAAAATATGCTTTTATATATAGTTATTCAAATTAGATTCTACCGCGTATAATGTTACGACAATTTTCAGAAATAAATTAAAATGGTGACGTCTAAGCGCAGTTGGGTTTGGGAAAGGGGTACTCTGAGTTTCATGCACGACACATTCTTCGTATTCAGAATTCAAAATCTGCATTTTGAATTCGGTACCAGAATTATTTGTTATAATTCCGAGCGCTTTCGGCTATTCCTTTAGTCATTATCTCCTGTGCTATCTTCTACATAGTATTTTAGTTTTGTGGTGTTCTTTAAAAGGTGTGTCTGCTTTTTGTCCAGTGGTCACGTGCAATGCCCGACTGTTTGACCTGTGCATCGCTTCTATTTTTAGAAAACATTTCAAATGCCGTGTACACAATTCTGGAAAATTCTCGTTGAAAAAAAACAACTATATTTAAACATGAAAACAATTAACAAAAACCTAAAAATTCTTGAAGCTATATACATAAAGCAGTTGAAACCTAACCTGGACAAAATAAACTACGAAATCTCCACAAATATTCTTAAATGCTTATAATTGATAACAGAAGTCACTGGATTATAAAAACAGCATCCCATACTTAAAACTTCTCGTTTTCACTCTCACGTGTTCATGTGTGACGTCACGAGCTGCAATACGATTTTTGCTTCCGAGTTTGTCTTTGCTTTGAAATTTTCATGCAATAAAAACACACAATCATTATTGTTTCGTCCGTGTATTGTTTGATATATTGTAATGTAATTGTCATCTTTGATAATGGCTTATGTAAGCCGAAAGATTAGATCGGATTTAAACATGAATCAATATGGTGATTTCGTTTCGTCTCTCAATGCTTATCAGAGAATATGAAAGGAACTTACTTAAAATAAATGGACAAAGCTTCTCTATATTATTTAATAAAACATGTATTCAATATATATATATATATATATATATATGTGTGTGTGTGTGTGTGTGTGTGTGTGTGTGTGTGTATTATGAAATGGATTAAGATGGGCAGTTATTTAACATATTTTCTGTTTTTTCTATCAAGCAGATAAATCCACTGTTATGGAACAGTTTATCTAACCTCGTGCAGGATATATATATATATATATATATATATATATATATATATATATATATATATATATATATTCGGTGGGTTTAGGTAGCAATTTTTTTATTAAGCACGTTGGATTAAAAAACAGCAAATGATACTTGCTGATAGTTTTATTTAGTTTTTCAATGATTTTATTATGTTGGTGCAAAAATAATGACGTAATAATGTCGTTTTTTGACGTTAAAAAATAGTCAAAAAACGATATTGTTACGTCATTATTTTTGCACCAATCTAATATTATTTTTGGTTGGGATTTTTGGTTCTAACTGATAAGTTCAAGTCCCATGTTTAAGCATTTTTCGGATAACAATCATTTTCAAAAAAACTTGTTGCTTATTATGTCGTCAGTTTAATGCTTTTTTTTTTAGATATCATCTTTTACGTATTCAAAGCTGAGGTTTGTATATTCTACTTTTATTTACTGAAATGTATTTAATATGTTGGGCCCAAGGATTGATGTAATTTTTTGACCTTTGGTTACTTTCTTTTTATACGCATTGCCTGTAGCAACTGAAGTAGTTTTTTTTTCTGTTCTTTTTTTACAGTTTATGGAGAATCACATATTTGTGTTATTGTTAAGCATTTGTTTGATTTCGTGCTGTGGTTTTCCTTTGTGTTGTCTCTGACAATAGTTCCATTAGAACGTATATAATCAAACAACACAATACAAGCTACCCCCATTTGACAAAACTGTTTAAGCCCACTGAAAAAAAAAGTAACTTTGTTGAGAAATAATCCTAGCAACTCAATGATAATATACTTTTTCTCTTCGATCGTGAAAGTCTGCTGTTATTTCTTCAGAGAAAAAGAGTTTTAAAGTTACTGGAATATTTGCTTAGGACACTAACATTTTCACTGGTGTTGCCATCATCTAATGCGACCAATAAAGAAGAACCTTATTCAACAAAAGGAAGAGCAAATTAACGTTATGATATGGCGGAAAGAAGCGAGTGAGGTGATAGAGCTTATCAAGTAAGGACGGTTTCTTTTTTATATATATTCGCTTTATTTTACAAGAGGTAGTAGCATCGATTCTAGAAGTTAGCGGGAGAAAGGTAGGTGGACGTACATCGACTTCTTGGCTTCGTATTTCGCCACGGGAAGGGTAGTATCTCTAAGGAATCTGGGTGCGAAAGGCGTGCTGACTATTCAAAATACTTGCGCGCCAATTTGCTCTTATATACAAAATTAGACAAAGAAAATCCATCACTGTCAGAATTCCGCGCCAATGATGTCTTTTGACCGGTCGTTAGCCATCCTGCCCAGCCTCTCCATTCTGTAAGACAAGTGCAGGAATGATATTCCTGTTTACAAAGTAAAAGCAAATAACTCTAATTGTCTTTCCGCAATGACGTAATATGTTGATATTTAATTGAATATAAGACAGTTGTTGTATAAGAAGTTACTGAAAGACATTACAGGTCAAGGTCAGAAGCTCCAGAATAGTCCTTGCAATGTAATGGGTGTATAAATGTTATCACGAGGTGTAAAAGTTGCTCATGACCAGTTTACTCCCTTCTTGTAAGTACTTAAAAGAACCTCATTCAGCAGCACTCTAACTTTAGTGGCGTTTAAGGTTACATCACGTTGAAGCACTGGCTCCTGTATGATCAGCGATTGATTGTTTCCAATTGGTGAGTAGGTCAAGCCCAATACTGCTACTCGACATGTGTGGATGGAGTGACGGTCAGCTTTATTAAACTCATTAAATGTTGATGACAAAGTTGCAAAAACGGTTCTCCGTGGGCCGTTGAAATATAGCCCGCGGGCTGTGTGTTTGAGTCCCTGGGTCTAAAATAAATATAATTACAAAGCATAAAATAATTCAAACTCAGCTCATATCAAATGCAACCATTTAAAATTTAAACCTATTTAATATTCCATCGGTAATCTATAAAATAGTCTAAGCATTTCTTAAATCATGTTACCCCAAGCAAGGTGATAATTCCACTAACACATAATATTTTTTATTGTTTCCTTTTCTCGAGCTTATCAAAGCTTATGATTGTAAGAATTTTTGTAGGAGGGGATAATAATAGATTATTTATATAAGTCTTACTAATTAACCCATAGAAGGGGAGAAGAAGTGGATTCATACCGTTTCCAAAGGTATTTACGCGTAAGTGAATATAATGGACTCAAAGGGAATTGGATATCGTCTCTCCTCAACTGAAGTTAAGCAACGTCGAGACCGGTCACTTTCTAAATGTGTGACTACTTTGAAATACCAACTGTTGTAAGCTTGAATATGCGGGTAATGTAATTGGTAATTGTTAATCTCAGAGCCGAGTTCTAATTCCTGTTGGTTTCGTTATATTAAGGTCCGCTTTTCTCCTCCCATCTATGGGTTAATTAGTAAGATTTGTATCATAAATTCATTATCAACTCACAAAAAATTCTTGCAATCTAAAAACATTTTCAACATTCATTGGTCTTGTAAGCCGTAGAAAATGAATCAATCAAAAATCAAAATCATAATTGAGTGGCACTTGGGGCTTTGTATCTCTGTCAGATTCACTGTATAATCATCTTATTATTATCTCTTTGACATTGTTGACCTGGAATTTACATCTACAGGAAGTTTTCCATTGGTACTCCAAAACCTTGGGTCAAATAGTGCAATGTTGCAATTAAGAGATAGGCATCCGTATTTCTTCAAAATACTGCATAACATTCCATGAGAGCAGTTAACAGGTAAATGTTTTTATTCGGAAAATGTTTGCAATTTTCCCAAAACATAACCCGCAGCACATCCAGTAAAGACCAGAAAGGTGAAAGGTCTTACCATCTTCTTTCTTTCACACACGCACACTCATATATATATATATATATATATATATATATATATATATATATATATATATGCTGCAGTTCGAAAGGTTTAGGCTATCCCCAGAATTAGCATGGGAGAAACCTGACAGAAGAGTGAAAAAAAATTAAATAGATTTCTAGGGTCATCGAAAAACAATTAAATCATCAATCTTTCATTTTGAGATACTTTTGCAACAAATATCAAAAATTGGTGCCGCAGTAATCAAGTCTAAAGGAGGATATTTTGACGAGAGAAAAATTTAATAATAAAAGGTTTTTGTTTAGAATGTTGTAATTAAGAGATAGTAATCCGAATATATTCAAAGAACTATAATCCATAGCATACTATAAGAAGCAGTTAACAGATAAATGATATATGTTCGGGAAATGTTTGCACTTTTCCCAAAAAAAGACATGACCTGTAGCACCTCCAGTAAAGACCAAAAATGGAAAACGTCTTACAATCTTCTTTATTTCACGCACACACAGAAAACATGTAACCTCTGTGAAGAATCGAACCTGTATCCTAGACAGAACCGTCACATATGCCCGACGTGCTATGCCAGTTAAGCTACATAGGAACGTCTGGTTAGCAAAGTCGATTTTACTGCTTTTAAACTACAGTCTTCCATGATTTCCCTCGAACGATCATATCTGTTCGCAGTGTATATAAAGGTAAACAAATGACGTCACACACTACGAAATGGACAAAGTCCAACACTTATTTTATGATATTTTATTGCTATTTTTTATTTATATAGACGCAAATATTTAAGTAAATGCTCTATTTTATAATAAACAGTATTACAAACATTTATTATTGTTTAATATAAACAGAGCATTTACTCAAATATTTGTATCTATATAAATAACGTTTAACAATGAAATATATTGGCGGACTTTGTTCATTTTGTTGTGTGTGACGTCATTTGTTTATGTTTAAATACATATGCTGAGCAGATATGATCGTTCGAGGAAAATCATAGAAAATGGTAGTTTAAAAGCAGTAAAATCGACTTTTAAGCTGAACTGGTATAGCACGCAAGGCTATATAACGATTCCGCGTAGGATGCAGGTTCGAATCCTGCCGGAGAATACGTTTTCTATGAAATTTCTCAGGACGATAAATGGTGTTATTACTGTTTATTATAAAACGTAGTATTTACGTACACGCATGTATACATATATGTTTCATTTTTTAATATCAAAATAAAAATGACAAAAGTTTCCCCCTTCGCATAGCTAAAAAACTTTCGATTCGAATTTGAAACTCTCTCAAACGGACAGTAAAAAATATTTTGAATTTATGGAGCTACTATATACACATCTACAGACATTTTAACCCCGCGAAGAGGTCCTCAGATGAGATTGAAAGTCCTTGGGAAAATATAAATTACTTGAAATAAAATTTTGGCATTTATCTTCATCAATTTTCTACAGCCACCAACAAATTAATTCGTGGACTCGAAAGGATAAAAACTAAAATAAATAGCCATAATACGTCTAAAGTATCTAACCAAACCTGCTTGAATATATACATTCAATTACACACTTTATTATTAGTAAGTATATTTTGATTTATCATAAAAAATAACCGAAATAAGCAGTAATCAAAAATGAAGTTTTATATTTTTTTAGCAAGACCGTGGTATTCGACATTGCCTGATCAGCGATGTGCTCCGTGGCCAGTCGGTCTAGAGCAGGTGTCAAACAGGCGGTCCGCAGGCTGCATAAAGCCCTTTACATGCATCTTGGCGGTCCTCACAAAGGTTTCTATTGCCGTGGTACATCGAGAATTTTGTCTATGTTGGTAATTCAAATTATTAAAAACTGGGATTTTTTTCAATTGGTATGATTAGATTGTTTATTCTATCTCAATGGGTTTTTTTGTTTCGTTTTTGGAATGTCAGCCATTATATTTAACTTCCAGTTAATCAACGGTCATCCTTGACAACTAAATAAGAACAAATGAAAAATGGAAACGTTCGTAATTTTTTTAATATTTTGCCTTAAAAATGTCGAATTCTGCTCCATCTCGTAAAAAGAGAAAATTATCTGAAGAAGAACGTGTGTTTCAAGAGAAATGGGAACTACAATATATTTGTACCACTGTTAATGGAAAGCTAAACTGTTTGATTTGTAACCACTGCATTGCGACGCCAAAAGAATATAATGTGAAAAGACATTATGAAACAAACCATCGATCTTATGATAAATATGAAAGAGATCTGCGTGTTTCAAATGTGGAGGAATTCAAGGTCATGTTAACACAGCAATAGAGGTGCTTTACAAAAATTCAGAAAGGCAACGTTAATTCTGTTACTGCAAGCTTTGAACTCCGCGATATCTTGTAAAAACAGCTAAAATTGTATTTCCAGAGAAGTCACACTTATTTCAAGATATCCATTAAGCAGGAACACTGTTACTGAAAGGATTGATGAAATGGCCGGTGTTTTGTGTAAATAGTTAAAGATTTTATCACCAAGTTTTGAACATTTTTCTATTGCATTGGAGGAGATTGTTGACATAGCTGGAATAGCAGATAAAGTTGAACAGCTTCTCAGTGAGTTTGGCCCTGATTTGAGTAAACTTATGTATTTATCTACTGCTAATATGGTTGGGAGACATAATGGTCTTGCTGCCAAGTTAGGTAAAAATAGAAACAGATATCCGGATTCAACATTGAAGTATTTGCAATATATAATTCATTAACATAGTTTATGTTCCAAGATTTTAAATTTAGATCGTGTGTTGAGTTTTGCTATAAAAACAATGAAGGCTATTAGAGGCCGTGATCTGCCTTACCGTCAGATTAGCAAGTTAATGGAAGACGTGAATAATAAGTTCACGATTGTCCCATTCTACACTGAATTCTGGTGGCTTTCATGTCAAGCTACTGAAAAGATTTTTTGCGATAGGAAATTGTTGCTTTTGGAGATGAAGGGTCAAAGTATAGATGAAGTGAAAGATGAAAGCTGGCTTAAAAGATCTAAATTTTTAGTGGATATCACTACCCAATTAAGTGACCTTAATTTTAAATTATAAGGTGAAAATAAGCTCACCATTCACTTATATGATATCAAGAGTTTTATTCCAAAATTGGCTTTATTGAAGTCCGAGTTCTTACATGAAAACTTGATTAATTTTCCTATTTGAAAGGAGCTGAACAAAACTGCCAAATACTGAGACTGTATTTATCTTTGCTAAGTACAAGAGTTACCTGGAATTTTTGTCAAAGGAATTTCAGCAAAGATTTTGTGATTCTTCATCTTGTGAAGATCAATTTGCATTATTATCAGCACCATTTACTTTTGATGTTGCTCAGACAGAGGGAAGTCTACATGTCGTCTGTTTTTGTTTTTTTTTATATTTACGGCAAAAAGTCATTCGGCGTTTCTTCATACTTGTATAATTAAAGATTTTTTAGGGGATGTTTCGGTTAGAATTCGTTTTATTTAACTACAATTTTAAAATAATTTCACTCTTAATTACTAAATAGACTTTATTACTTTTTAAAATTAGTAAATGTAATAGAATTGCTTAAATTATATAAAATTATTTTTCCATATCAAATATAACTACTAGAAATGTAGACTCAACACTCAAGGGAAAGTACCTAGAAGTAGGGGTACCCAGGTTTTTTTCATACCTTCCTCAGACATATATGAACATCAGAAAGTTTGCCACAAATATTATGACGATGTTTAGTCCCACATATATCTGTGAGCAGTTATTTTCGTTTATGAACGCCACAAAAACTTCTCACAGAACCAGCTCAACTGATAAACATTTGTCATCTTTGATCAAAGTGGGATCAAAGAGAGATTCTAAACTGATATATCGAGAATCGTTTGTCAGAGGCGATGTCAATCATCAGGGCAACATAAAAATGATAAAATTGTAATACCGTGTATTGTAAGGATTTTGTATTTAAAGTTTAGTTAACACTAGCTCTGGTTAATGTAAGACTGTAAGCAGGTGTGGCCCTCGACGCTGCTGATATGGTCAATGCGGCCATCCAAATGCCCTGAGTTTGACATGCTCTAGAGCATGTCATATCTAAAGGTGCTTCCTTGCGCAAAGGGAAGCGGAGGTTAGAAGCTTTCCGGAAAGGGTACGTTTTTAATTAATATGCTTTCTCGCAAATATTCAGCCTGTTAAACGTATATATATATATATATATATATATATATATATATATATATATATATATATATATATATATATAGAGAGAGAGAGAGAGAGAGAGAGAGAGAGAGGTGTGGGGAGAGCGAGATAGATAGATTAAAAGCCGACCTATTGAGCGGCTTTTAAGATAGCTCCTTCGGGAAACTCTTAATTAGGCCTTCATCGCAGTAGGTAGGGATGAGTAGATGCGTGCCAACGATAAACTGCAGAAGAACTCAAAATTGATCGTTGCATTTAAGTATTACATTGATATTTAAGATTAACGTATAAAATTTCAAAGATCATTCTTTTGCCGCCACTTAATTTAAAGAGAATTTGATGTACGTAGGTACGTACTTTCCTTACGAAAAATTATTTTTATTTGCTGGGATAATTTCAATGGATCTCGCAATTAATTTTGATTATTCCTAAATCTATTTCTAAGTTATAAAATTACTTATCGTACAAAAAATGCCGACGCAAAAATCACTTGGAAATATCGCCGAAATCAATCGTAGTAATGAAAACTTAGGAATCTAAATTTTCAGACATTTTTATGTTTTACGTACTTTTTATAGATACAAATATTTAAGCAAATGCTCTGCTTATAATAAACAGTATTAACGACATTTACCGGCCTGAATTATTATAAACGGAGCATTTACTTAAATATTTGTATCTACAAAAAAGGACGTATAAACATAAACATGTCTTAAAATAATATTCGGACATTATCCATTTCATAATATATATATATATATATATATATATATATATATATATATATATATATATATATATATATATATAATTATTTATTTTTGGACATTAAAACAAAAACATATTAAGAATCGCTACAAAATTGCAATTATGTTTCAACGCTACAAATGTCTCCTCGTGCGATTTCAAACTACTGGCGAGTGAACGATTAATTTAATTTCAAAAGGAGAATACTTCCTGTATTTTTTGAGAGAAGAAAAAACTGAATAAAAATAGGCTTGTGTGCCTTGCTGTGATTAATCAATCGAATGCAACCTTCGTCAAATTCAAACTATATATATATATATATATATATATATATATATATATATATATATATATATATATATATATATCACAGCAAGTAGTGAAGGAGCATTGAGCTCTCTGGATTACAACCACTTGGGATTGTCCATACGGATTACCAAACTTTTCATTACTTAACTATATATATAGGACAAAAATTCCTTGCATTAATAGTCAAGCATTTTCCTAGAGAAAGTAAACTAAGTATTATTTTCAATAAAAATACACTAAAATTAAGTTACAGCTGTATTGAAAACTTAGAAAAAATTACTAAGAAACATAATGCTAATATCTTAAATAAACATTTAGACAAAAACCAAAAATATTCAGACAATAGAAAAATAAAAATAAAAACAGATGAAGATAAACAAAAATTATGTAACTGTAGATACTCCCATAACTATCCTATACAAAATAAATGTTGCACGGAATCATTAGTATACCAATGCCATATCTCATCTATTGAGAATCCCGAAAACATAAAAAATCTATATAGGCTGCACAAGCCATGAATTCAAAAAGAGGTTCAATCAATATCAAAGTTCATTTAGGATAAATAAATACAGAAACCAGACATCGCTTTCAAAGTACTTCTGGCACTTAAAATAATCCAATAAAACACCTACAGTAAAATGGAAATTAATAAGAAAAACTAGAATATGTAGGTCATTAAATGACCCATGTCCTTCGTGCATCCATGAGAAACTATATATTACTAAGTTTATGAAAAATAAAAATTTACTGAATCAATGAAATGAAATAGCTATGTTTTGCTGTCATTGTCAAAAATTTTCCTTAAACAATATTTAAAAATAAAAAAAAAATACGAGCTGGTAATATACTTATATTTGATATGGAAAAATAATTTTATATAATTTAAGCAATTCTATTACATTTACTAATCTTAAAAAGTAATAAAGTCTATTTAGTAATTAAGTGTGAAATTATTTTAAAATTGTAGTTAAATAAAACGAATTCTAACCTAAACATCCCCTAAAAAATCTTTAAATATACAAGTAGGAAAAAACGCCGAATGACTTTTGCCGTAAATATAAAAAAAAAACCCAGACGACATGCATATAACGGATGTCAGAATTCGTCGAAAAATACACCCTTAACCTCCCTAAACTTAACCTCTTTTTCGAACGTAACTCATAATTGATACAAAAATAGTTAATAAAAATGAACACACTACCGCCCCTTGTCTGAATGATTGGATTTCTCTGTATCATCGGAAACAGGGAATTATGAATTTTATGTGTGCGTTTAAAACTCAGTAAATTTCAAAATAAGTTATTCCAATATTCGCTTGAAGATGAAATAAAACTAATGTTTTTAATTTAATTACAAAATTAAATTCGAAGTTTTAACTTCCATTTGTGAAACATAGTTATTACTGTGTATCGAAAAAAATGTTTTAAATCAGTTAATTTATAATATTTATGGTCTGTAAATTTACATTGACCACTGCTTTGTAAAATTATCAATAAGAACGCCGATTATATATCTTACTGTTCTTCCTTTTCTTTCTCTCTCTTTGTTTGTTTGTTTGTTTGGGTTTTATGGCATATCAACCACTGTGGGTTATTTAATGCCAAATCCAGTTTATATGAATTTTAAATGCCTATTTTGTATGGAATAAAAAATGTATAGCTGGCAACGCTATTGTTTCAAGAAACATATAGCTGGCAACACTATTGTTTCAAGAACTTATAGCTGGCAACACTATTTTTCCGAAAACATTATCTGAGACCTTGCTGTTGGATGTAGTTTATCGCCATACCCAGGACGCGGATGTAGTTTACCGTCATACCCAGGACGTGCTTTCTCTCTCTCTCTCTCGGTATATATATATATATATATATATATATATATATATATATATATATATATATATATATATATATGTGTGTGTGTGTGTGTATATATATATATATATATATATATATATTCAAACAGATATTGTTAAATATAACAGACAACGACTGTTTATTATGGTTTATCATATCATTAGCCTTTGCAAGTGTCGTATAATGGATTTGGTTTCAAAAAAAAATAAGTGCAGCAACTGTCCAACGTTTGGATATTTCTTTATTATATTGGTCGTCGCTCTAATATTTCGACTCACATGAGCCATCGTCAGAGTGGTTATATGGACTATACAACAGAGATATTCAGCGTCAAGGCTGAAATACTGTTTTTGTTTACATAGGAGTCGTAATGCCGTAAATGACCACGTGAGAGTAAGAAATGTTGTCAACAGAAACATATATATATATATATATATATATATATATATATATATACATGAGTGCGCATCGTTGTTTATCAGTAAAAATTGATGTAGAAAAATTGATTGATATTCACTGAAAATAAGGCAATGTAGTGTTATGCGGGAATGGGCTTTTCCCACAACTTCATACCAGAGTAAGAAAACCAACTCCAGGACTAACCAAGTGTAAACGTCTGGCTTTCATTTGACCTCACGGCTGCTTCTTGTTTTTCATGGAAACGCATGGGAGTAATAACGAAGAAATCACGCCGGTGGCGTAGGGCAGCCCATCAGACGCCACAGACGAGATCATAAGGTCCACGCATTGGACCAGCTCTTCTGAGGTGCCGCTGCGGCCAAGAATTAAGTAGTATTGAGGTGAAATAAAATTTAATGCTAAATACAAAATATAAGTCTCGTATTATTCATTATTCTGAGCAAATTCATTACAAGAATTAACATTTTTCATCACAAGAGCGCTGAAAAGTTCTCGGCCCGACCACTTCACAACAATGGACCAAATGAGCATTATTTTTCTTAAAGTGCTACTTGATCAGAACAAGAATTTTCAGCATCCCCTAGCCAGTAGACTTTTGTTAACGTCATCTTTTTTTTTTACATTAGCACTCTTACTAATAAACTTTTAAGTAAACAGATCGATATACATCAATAGACAAAAAAAAAAAAAAAAAAAAAGGTTCGCAGAAAATAAATGTTCTGGTTTGCGGCAGACAAAAATTAAATGAATGCCAATCGATATTTTTAATTGGCAACTTTCTACAACACGTCATCGTATCAATAAACAAAAGTGAGCGTTTTGTCTGATTTTTCTCTCGTTTTAAAATTCTATTTCATTTCATGTCCCTGAAACATTCGTTAAAAAAAAAGAAAAGCGTAGTGAGCTGTTACATAATATCGGTCTCCCTATATGACAGTGAATGAAGAACAAGTATTCTTCTTCTTATTATTATTATTAGTATTATTAATATTATTATTATTATTATTATTATTATTATTATTATTATTACTTTTATTTCCTTTGATTTCTGGCGTTTACACATTTCTTTCCGGGTCCCACCCAGGAGCCTAAGGTTAGACATGGAATCATGACACCTTCCACTGACAAAAAAAAAAAAAAAAAAAAAATTAATAGATAAAGCCCTTCGGAAAGTGTAGGCTGTACTTTTCAGAACAAATTTTTGTATCTCTTTCAGGCATGGACTTCCAGGGATCCCTTCAATTAGTCTACTGGAATCTTTTTCAACCAATCCTACTGCTCCAGCTTCAACAGGGATTGTTAATGTTCCCATGTGACACATTTTTAAGATTTCTATTTCAAGGTCCTTGTATTTTGACAGCTTTTTGAATATCTTCAAAGATACATTGCAGTCTGCAGAGACTGCCATATCAATAAGGAGGCACTTATTATTATTATTATTATTATTATTATTATTATTATTATTATTATTATTATTATTATTATGTGTTATTAGTTTGCGTTAGAATATAGAAGTAATTAAAGAGCTGGATTATGTAGTAAATGAAATAATAGAAAATGTTTCTAGCAGTCATGGAAAATAAACTACTTTCTATAACTGATGTGCTTTGACCTGTCGTCTACAGAGAACCTCCTGGTCAAGCAAAGCCTGATTAGTGCTTTTAAACACAGATTTTTCCCGATTCTTGAAACATACATCTGTACTCATTTCCGGGTATCTACAAGAAATAACGTTTAAGTAAGAAAAATATATCGGTTTAATAAATGAGAAATACTTTCCTAACACACACACACACACACACACACACACACATATATATATATATATATATATTATAATTATATTTTTAAGAAATATAATTCCTTCGCTACATAAGAGTCCGCATCTTTATAAGCATGTTCAAAATTAGTTACTGTGGAAACGGCTGGTGTGACCATTTTGATAAGGGGCCTAAGAATTCATTTTTATCTACATATCAGTCACCTTCGGAAAGATGCATAAATTTCAAGATTGGTTATTCCTAAATTTTCTTTCGAGGATGAACCTGGGCTTGATATTTTAATTCAATTTAATTATAATAATTATATTGAGGTTTTTGGCTCTCGCTTTTGAAACATGAGAACTCTTATATAGCGAAGGAATCAAATTTTTTTAAAAATAATTATAATTTAAGCTCTACCTCTGTATGGAGCACTGTTTTTTAAAAATAAAATCAAAAATACTAAAGAACGCCGGATTATTTACCTAACGTGTTCTTACCTATTTTTCTACATATATATATATATATATATATATATATATATGACGTCACACACTAAGAAATTTACTATTATCTGAATATATTTTATTGTGATACATTATTTATACATAGACAAAAATATTTAAGTAAATCCTCTGTTTATAATAAACAGTAAGGCGCATTAGGAGAGAGAATGATGCTTTCAAAATGCTAAGCAAATATTAAGAAACATGAAAAATTCTTTAGAAACAAAGAAAAGAGTACTGAAGTGTTACGTAATATCTTTCCTCCTATATGGCAGTGAATGCTATATAATATCCGCACAGGAAACGATGTAACATGAAGCAACAGAAATGTGGTTCTACAGAAGGATGTCGAGAATACCATGGACCGAACGTGTGATCAACGACGAAGTTCTAGAAACAATAGAATCATAACGGAGACTTTTATTTAACAACAGTTGAAACTTGAGGAAAAAGGGCTAGGAAAATGTAATACTCACAAGACAGATTGAAGGTAAGTGGGATAGATTAAAACAAACGTATAACCTAACTAGCGAGTTTGAGTGAATAAGTGGCTGGAGGCGGGAATAGAAGAGAGAGAGAGAGAGAGCAAAATGACAAAATTGACAAAGGGAGACAAAGGATAGCAAATTGTGAAGAGCCGTGACCATCAACGTACTGAATGGAAAAGGTACATAGAAGAACCCTTGTATTATGAAGTAGGAGATGAGCTTCTACAGACCGGGGTTTTGAGTTAGAAGTTTCGAGTTGATCATGTCGATCCGTCAAAGCTTTGGCTTGTGTTGAAAGCTCCGCGAAAAGGGATGTAGATGGATGTATCACTATCACACATGCAATTGACTCAAATGAATGTATGTAGAACTTCCTGGCCGAAACTTCATCTAACTGGTCTAGAGTAGTCACCTGTAATGTAATCAAAATTGACACTTTTACTTAACATCAGGAAGTGCCAGTTGATATTTCTAGGCCCCATGATAAGGAAAGATGGCTAGGAAAATTTAATACTCACAAGATAAATTGAAGGCAAACGTGTCATAGGAAAGCAAACGCTTAACCTAAAAATAAAACTGGGGAGTCACTTAATAACAAATGTAAAAGTGTTTTATTGCAATGTGATTACTGATAATTCGTGCATTTTAAACTGTACCTCTCTTATTTTTTGATTATGTCTTGTATTCCCAAAAAATCGACGTTTATGCACGCACAAAAATAATTCTAAATTATTTTTTTACAAAACTGGCATCTTTGAATTTAGGATTAGCTATCCAATTTTTCTCGCCAGAAGCTATCTAGCATATTTATAATATTTTCAGTTTACCATTCGTCCATGCAATCTATGCTTCGAATACTGCTGCCACATCTGACCTGATGCTGCCGCTGTATATTTAGAGATTCTTGATAAAATTCGAAAAAGAATCAGCAATATTATTGGTCCTAAACTGGCCTCTAGGCTTGAATCACTTTGCCACTTCCGCAATGTAGCTTCCCTCTGCCTTTTCTATAAATACATTCGTGTTAATTGTTCGGATGAATTCTTCATTATAGTATCTTGATTTTTAGGAATTTAAGCGCAGTACTAGATTGACGGCAAAGTATGATCAACTCACAGTTTAATAGGCTAAAAGTAACCGTAAGTTCTATGCTATTAGTTTCTTTTATTTCATATCCCGGTTGTGGAAGTCTCTTCTAGCTCCAGGCTTTCCAGCCAACTTTAATCTGCAAAAATTTATATGCAGTGTCAGTCGTTATCTACTCATGATTACTCTTTTCTCTTTCCACTCATTGTTAATATTTCTGATCCTAATTCTTTCAAACTCAGTAACTCCTTGTGTCTTAGTGGCTTTACAGTCTTCCCTGTGGAACTTCCCTCCGCATCCATGCTTTCCAGCCATCTTTAATCTGCAAAAATGTATATGCAATGTCAATCGTTATCTACTGTCTTCCTGATTATTCTTTTCTCTTTCCGCTCATTGTTAATATTTCTATTCCTAATTCTTCCAAACTCAGTAAACCCTTGTGTCTTAGTGGCTTTACTGCCTTGCTTGTAGAATTCTCTTCCGCATCCATGCTTTCCAGCCAACTTTAATCTTCAAAAATTCAATGGAAATTGTTATCTACTGTCTCCTGATTATTCCACTTTTGTTCTCGCTTATTAGCATTGTTTACTGTTTCTAATGATGATGTAACCGGTAAAAACTGGTTCAGACAGGTAAGTTGACACAAAAATCGGGTTATTTCAATATCTGGATGATAAGTTGTATCATTTATTTGTATCAGCGATTGCAATTATCGGCCAGATAAATTTACGCGATACTTTTAATTGATAAAATCCATTTGCCAAAAATTGGTTCCCATAGGTAATTTGATCCGAAAATCGAGTTACTGGATGAAGAATTTTTAATTTATTTTTCTTTTTATATTTATCCTGAATTGAATCCAAGAATCATATATTAGTCCGTCTCATATCTGTCCGTCTGACTTTGGAATCGTCTAAAATTCGGTTTTCCCTACAAATGTTCTTGGAGTATATTTAGAGATTCTCCGAAAAGAATCAGCAATATTATTTGTCGTCATCTGGCATCTCGGCTTCAATCACTTTCCCTCCGCCATAATGTAGCTTCTTTGTATCTTTACTATAAAGACTTTCGTGCTAATTGTTCTGATGAATGCTTTGCTATTATGCATTTTGACTTTATGAGTTTATATATTGACTTTATGAATTTAAGCGTAGTACTAGATTGGTGACAAGTTTCATTAATTCAGTTTAATAGGCTAGATTTAACTGTTCAGAAGTATCACGTAGCTACTTATCTTGAAAAGGACACTATTCTACATTTTGTTGTTATCAAGTACCCCAGAAAAAGGAATTAGCCCCCAAGGACATTCAGGCGACTGACTATGAATCAAATGGGCAATATTATTAGCATAATTTGTGAGATATTCGAGAATATTCTGCACCACTGAAGTTGATAGAAGGAACATTTCTGCTTGGTGGGTGCCACGTCTTCTGACACATGACCAAAAGCGCACCAGGGTGATCATATCACGGGAAAATCTAACATTGTTTGGGGCAGATCCAGCTAAGTTTCCTTGAACGTGTTCTAACCCAGGATGTGTCTTGGGCTCTTCACTTTGGGCCAGACACAAAGAAACTATGTAGTGCTAACACCCACTTCTTCTTCTTGGTTCATTTGCAGCTAACGGTGATGGAGTAAGTTTTTTTTTCTTCTTTGGACGCAATATGCATTGTGCTTATTAATTGTCTTCAAATTAACCAACACCATCAATGGAAAGTTCTATGCCAATTTGCTGAGGCACTTACGAAAGGCTATCAAAAGGACAAACGCCCAGGAAAACGGGCGAAAGGGATTCGGTTTCATTAGAACAATGCTTCAGCGCACAAGTCCTTGGTTTCAATGGATTCTGCGCATGATTGTGACTTTGAACAGGTTTACCACCATCCCTATTCTCCTGATTCCCCAACATAGTATCTGTTGTCCAACTTGAAAACAAAATGTCTGGGAACTACCATGGCAGTGGTAATGAAGTCATACCACGTGAAAAGGTTAAGAATAATCTGCATAATAAAGTTGGCATGACGAATCTGGGTGCAGCTCGATGGCTGCCACATCTGACACATGACCGAAAGCGCACCAACCTGATCATATCACGGCGAAATCTGACATTGAGGCAGATCCAGCGGGTTTCTTTGAACGTAAACGATGCCGATCAGCGATCCGCCGGTGTTCGCTTCCATGACACGAGAAACCAGAGTTCAGTTCCGGGTGAAAGTATGGTTGCAAAGCTGAAAAAGGAATTGACGAAAGGTCACCACCAGGAGTGTTGCCCGAGGCTTAATTTAACTCAACACGGGAAAACTCAACCGGTCCGGACACCGGTATGGTTGACAGATCGAGAGCTCTTTCTCGATTCGGTTGGTGGTGATGCATAGCCGTTATTAGTTGGTAGAGCGACCCGTCTGCTTGATTTCATCTGTGAGAAAGAGGTTATTGTGTTCAAAACAATTAATTCCCCATAATCCCGCGCAAACAATTTTGAACTCTATCAAGGCTGAAAGGTATTTATGCCATGAAAGTGCTTTTACGTTGGTTGTTTGGTTGATTTTGTTTAGCGACACCTGATCAAAAGCGCACCAAGTTAATCCTATCACGGCGAAATCTGACATTGAGGCAGATCCAGATGGTTTCTTTGAGTGTTTCCTAACCCAGGATGAGTTTTGTGTTCATCACTTTGAGCCAGAGACAATGTGACAATCCTTGCTGTGAAAACACCTCTTCCTTATCGTTTCATCTGCAAATAAGGTATATGGATATAGTTTTTAGGGATACAAAAGGCATTGTGCTTATTAACTCTCTTCAGAAGGGCGAAACCATAAATGGATAGTTATATGCCAAATTTCTAAAAAAAATCTATCAAGCCCAAACACTCAGGAAAACGGACAAAAGGGGTTTGATTTCTGCAGGACAATGCTCCAGCACACAATTCCTTGGTTTCAAAGGCTGTTGTGCATGACAGTCTTTAAACTGGCTGATCGCCGTCCCTATTCTCCTTATTATCCAATATATCATCTGTTTCCTAACATGAAAAAAAATGGGTGATATTATAGTAGGACATCTACCGTCCATTTTAAACTATAGTATGATATCTACTATTCATTCTTTGTGATGTCAACGAACACTCATTGCCACTTCTGTGATGTCAACGAATACTTGTTGTCACTTTCATAATGCTCGTTGTAGTAGAGACTTTGTAATCGCGGAAAGAACAATAGTAACGACATTGAACAATACTGCTGACCATGTTTGCCGTAGTCTCTGAATATGGAATCCAGTGAAGTCCGTAATGTCTTCAATATCAGAGGTTTGCCATGAAGATTCCGAGGACGTAGCGGCTGTTATTTCTTTAAGTCTTCGATATCAGGTTGGCAGTGAAGATATTTTGGGAGAAAAAACAAAATGGCTGTATTTATACACGTCGGATTGAATATTTCGAGCTTTCTGATTGGTTAACCCTTCTATTGGTGAACTATAAAATGAGTCAGCTCATTTTAACTGGCTCACTAGTACATCAGTCTACCCAAAAATTCTAACAAATACTAGTGTCAGACACTCGCGCTAATAGTATGTGTTCGATAATACTCGCTCGAAAGGTAACCAGCAAATAGATATCCG